>JAYRBT010000114.1:57115056-57201773 GCA_036023395.1 Myiotriccus ornatus
AGCTTACAGAGAGCCCAGGGCCAGCTGGGCTCCCCCACAAATTCCACACTAATGAACAGTAGAAATTTCACACTTTAAATCTCTTTTAATCATTTGCAACTTCTACTTACAAAAAAAAGAAAAAAACCAAACAAAAAAACCCAAACAAACAAAAAACCCAAGTTGTCTCAGGTTTCCAAACAATGGCCTGTTGCCATCCTCCACATAAATGCAGCTGACACCACATTCAAGGGACTCCTTGGGAGTCTCACTGGCCTCTTGTCTCTCCTCAGGTCAAAAGCAAGTAATTGGTTAAGATCTGAGTATGCTTTCTCTTTGAAACTTAGAATTTGTTCATTACCCTAAAAATGCCAGTCACAGCTAACTAATATATGTGCATTTTACAAGTATTTTGAAACTGAGGTAAAGTATGATTTCATAGGGAAACTCCTCTACTATGTGACACAGAGTACACGGAAACAAAAGTCCTAGAACACTTTTTTATGATGCCAGATAAATTAAAGGCAAGAGCAACACATCATTTACCTAGCATTTACAGATTGCTCACACAATTGTCACTCAGGTTCCTTCAGGAACCTAGATATTCAGCAGCTATCATGAACATAACACTGAAATGTTCTCATATTGTATTTGGGGAAAGGACTGATTTTTCTCCTAGTTGCAGTTCCCATAGTAACTAACATTAGTGAAGAAGGGAGAAATCCAATGCCAGAGGAACTTGATGTTTTCACATAAATGGGCAAATGGAATGAAGAGGAGGCAGACAGAAAGGTTTCATTCAATGCTGTTTGGGAGCCAGCAGAGCTGCCATTAAGTAAAAGTTTGTCAGGAGAATTTAGCAGGGAGAAAAGCTTGGTCACGTAGTTGCATAGCAGGTCAAGCAGCCAGTACAAGGTCACTCCCTGAGCAAACTTTGCAGAACTTTGCCTGAAGAAGCCTCCAAGTGCCTTTCCCACTCCCCAGGATCTGGCACCCTGTTCCACTCAGGTTTTGTGACTCTTGGCTACTGCCTTAACTATACTCTTGAAATGCAAGAGATGACTGTATGCAAGGTTCATTTAAAAACAGCACTATAATAATTGCTTAGGTGTATAAGACAGTTTTGCAATATGCTTTTACTACCAGTGCTATTGAGAAACCCAGTGCTGGTGATGGCCTTCACTGGAGAGTGAAGTTATTCCTGCCAAAAGATAATGTCCATCTTAGGTCCTTGAAGAAAGCAAGGAAAGAGACTGTGCACAAGTAGAAAGTTCCCTATTCCCTCCAGGAGGAACCTGGGTGCTTGTGTTCTCTGTACAACCTGTACACTTTGGGGTGCAAGGATAGAAGTCCTTTCCTTTGGTAACTGTCTCCTTAGTTTGCCTTTGGATAAAGAAAAGCAGAGGATCTGCAGAAGCAGACAGAGGAACTGAATGGAGGAGCTAGTGAATCCTAGACCACAAGTCCATGGAAAAAACCACACGTTCACTTTTGAATCAATGTATTTTTCAAGAACCAACAGTAAGCAAAAAATATCTCCAGGAAGCTTCATGCAAGTCTTGCTCCCTGAGCATTTCAACCTCATATTCACACACAGGGCACTGATACAATATGGTTGATAAAAAGGACACAGAAACCGAAGAGCTGAGCCAAGTGAATAGCAGAGCATCTCTGAGTGCCCTGTCAGGGAGCTGTGGCTCAGTAGCTGTGCAGCTCATCCCATGGTTCAGTCAATGGTTGTGTCATGTGTCAAAAAAGAAAATGCTAATAGGAACCTATAAATAAGGCATCTGAGCAAGGCTTTGCCACAGGCATTTTCCTGCCTTGCAGCACTGACTTCAAGAACTACAAGAAGTTGGAGAACGTTATCACACAGACACTTCCATCCAAAACAAAACATCACTGGTTTTTTAAGAGCAGCCAGCTACCATTAAGCTGAAAGCCTATTGCTAACATTTAACTTATCTAATAACAGTATTCTCTAACAAAAATATTCTGCACTAAGTTCTGCTTGAAGCCTGGAATACAGATGGTCTTGAATATCAAAATCTTGAATAACTCACACTTACTGTGGTGGGAACTACAATCGCATTTATTTAGGAGTCATTGACTCAATATATAGTTTGCATTATTTCAGTACAGATATTTAAGTCTAAAGCACTGTTTCTTGTGATGTAAAAAAATTCACTGAACAGTGCACTGAACATTTTCCAACATGGTTGGAAAATGCAGTGCCACATTTATTACAGAAACAAGTAAGATACAGGAATTTAAACAGGAGATGCTAAAGGCCACTAACAAGGTGATAAAGCTCTGTATCATTTCTTGTGGATTAAGCTAGCAGAAACTGCTGCAGAGGTTTGAGCGTGCCTTACCCGTTCATCGGTCTGAATGTGATGAAATATATACAAAAAGCATATACTGTTCCTTTATTTGGCTGTGCTATCTCTTCTGAAGGGAAAGCCTCCAGACTCTCCAGCGCATCTCAAGGTCAGTGTACAGTGAGTTCTGAATATGCATCAGTCCTCCTACAAAATAACTGGCTGTCCCTGTTTCCTACACATGCGCATTCCTACTCACTCCCCTTCCCCATCCCTCTTGGATCCCAGCAGTGGCTTGCTGCTCTGCCTTACAGCATGGGCTGAGCCCCATATGCTGCATCAGCCCATGGCTCTCTTTATATTGAAATCTGAACACTCGCACCTGATTCCTTTCTCATATAGGCACAAGCAAGCCTTGCATAGGAGCAGATCTAGATATATCACACAGGACGACATCGGTGGCAGGAGGGAGTATGCCTGGAATTGCAGTGGATCACCCAGAAGAGAGCATCACAAAGTGCCAGTCCCATGATTTTATGAATGCAGAAAAAGCAAGAAGTCGTGAGACTCTGTGAACTAAGGCATGCTTTAAAACACTGCTATCTCATTCAGTGCATGAACTGAAAGAAGAGGTGCTTTTCTTTCTTACAGCACTGCCTAAACAGCATGAGATTCTTGAGGACTAAAGAAAGATACAATGCATTCATGCACAGAAGCATTGTAATGGGTGCTAATCAAAGCAAAACCACAGAATGGAAGCACTTGCTTGTCTGAAAGCATTGAATGAGCATCTTGTTATAACACATGAATGACCTGGGGTACTTCCCCTATCAGAAAAAAAAAAAGGAGAGGGAGAAAGAAATAGGAGGCTTCAGTGCTATAGAGCTCACAGAATGGTTTTTCAAGTCAATTTAAATCATATTTAATAATGAGTGTTACAGGGAATATGCCTTTACATGTCTCTTATATAGTAAAGGTAAAATAGCATCTATAGAAGACCTTTCCATTGAGAAATAGGGCTATGTGAAGGAAAATATGTTAAAATCATGCTGTTCAAAGAGAGGGGAGGTCATGCCTATTTTTAGAATGCAAGGAAGTAAACTCCCTGTCACAAAGAACTAAGCAACACAAATAATTTTCATTTCCCCAAGCTCAGACGTTTTGATGCCAGCTGTGATCTCTATAAGAATCTCAGCCTCAGAATTCATGTCAAATGCTACTGTGCTATCCTGTTGCTATAATTTAATTTCTCCTGCCTTTGATCACCATCCTCCCTCCCCCCACCTCTAAAACAGAAACAGTCAGAAGAGCTGACTCATGGAAAAGAGGTGCTCAAAAATTGCCCTCTCTCCACAAGAGATCTTACCAATCTGGCCTCTGTGCTCCCATCTTGATGGTGCAGTCAACATGCTCACTCCATCCTGGCCCCACTCCATGGTTCCCTGTTCCCTCCAGGAGCAACCTGAGTGCTTGTGTTCTCTGTACAACCTATTTTCTGCACACTTTGGGGTGAAGCATAGGAGTCCTTTCCTTTGGTAACTATCTGCTTGGTTTGCCTTTGGATAAGGAATACAGTTGATTTGCATTTATTAAGGAAACTAAAGGTGACTACCCATCAAGGCTTATTATCTATCTGGCATACTTTGCTCTACAGAGGAATCTTAATAGATAAACACTGATTCCTCTTTATTACACTTTATTACTCTCACCATTGATCAAAACTAGCAATAAGCAACGCACCAGTGTTAACGCTTACTCCAAGACAACAGCAGCTGCTGAGCAGGTCATACTCCCTCATGAACATTACCACTGCAGCGTGAAGACTAAACAGATGCAACCATACATCTACATCAGAGCCCTTTCTCCATTAAGTCACACAACTGAACCTTTTGTTGGTCTGCCTTCTGTGTAGCTATACAACAAATGGACCGGAGCAGAGAATAAAACCCCTTTCCAGCCCATGTGCACCTTCATGAAAAGCTGCCTTACCAGGAAAACAGTGGCCAGTCTGACCAGCCACTCCAAACCCCAGGGCAAAAACTGCCTGCAATGGCTCCAGAGGGATTTACCAGTGGTCAGGCATCTTTCTCGTGATTTTAATATTCAGGACAGAGACAAGATGTTTCATGGTCTTCAGGGGTTTAAAAACTCTTTCTGGCTCTTCTGTGCACAGCTGTCTTCTTGTCCTCCACTGAGCTGCTGCCCCTGTGATGGAGATTGCAAAGAAGGTGACACTCAGTCGCTCTTGCAAACAACCCAAATCTCATAGGGATATCCCATTCATTCCCAGCAGTGAGAAACCCCGACGGAAGGGACAAGCAAATATTTTAGGACTAAAATCTTTTCATCTGCCCTTCAGTAAACTTATTTTGTCTTCTATATCTTTCATCAGCACAGAGGTTCATCTGCAGCCGTCCATTCCCAGGGCTGCTGAGGTGACCACTGGTGCCAACACTCTGCAATACCTGCCCAATCCATCCAGGCATGTAGCTGGGGTGCCTGAGGCATGGATGTGGTTTTGCTGCCTGCTGCAGGGTATAGACTGCCTGTGCTTTCTGCTCGTGGGGAGTCCCATTCATGTTTCATCCTTTAATTGAAACATCCAATTTGAGTGGTGAAATACCCTCCTACAGCTTTTTCATAGTCTGCTTAACACAGGTTGCTCTCATACAGGTTCCCTGTGTCTCACAATGGAAAAGCTTTTTTCAGAAGCAGAACTAAATAGCTGAACAGATTTGGGAGCAATTTTTCCAGGCAAAACTTCCAGGTTATGGTGACAGAAAGAGATGCTTGACCACACTATCTCACAACATGAAGCCTTGTGGAAAGTTCAGTAATTCCCCACAGAAGACAGAAACATTGCTCTGTCTGCTCCTAATATTAGGGACAGAAAGAGTGGGTGGGTACACACTTGCTAACAAAGGAAAAATATTTCCATGGAGTAAAACAATGCACACAGGAGACCAGACAGCAGCTTTTTATCCATCTAACTTGTTCTGCTCAGACAGAAATACAACAAACACCTAGCTTAGTCCAGTTACCAACAACATAAAACTCTCTCCAACTTCATTGAGTAATTATATGAGGTTCCACCATTACTTAGCCCAAACAATACTGAGGGAAGCAGTGTACTTATGAGGAGGTAACAGGACTGTGCAAGTACAAGGAATAAGAAATGCCTTGCTAATAAACTCACTGTCTGTGGAGAACGGGATACAAGAATTGTAGATAGAAGAGGTGAAGAATAAAATACTTAGAGGGCAGAATCCTAAAAAAGCCAAGGTATACTCAAAAAACAAACACTGAAACATATTTTTAATTTCTTAACTATTTGCTGAACTTTTCATCAAAGCAACTTTTCTCCTAAGTGACTCTTGCATTAGGTATCAGATTGTTTTCACAGGCTAGGAATAAAAAAGTGTCATGCAGACAATTTCTAAGATTTTGAGTTGGGTAAAGCAGATGACCAGAAAAGTAACAGTGACACTATTCAAAGAATGTTGTTGCATCAAAGGGAACACAAAATAGAGCACAGAAGAGGGGAATGCAGTACAGAAAATTTTTTCAGTTTAAAAATATTAAGTCAGAACAACATAGTATAGGAAGAAAATGGAGTCTCAGAACAACTCTGTCCCACAGCAGAACACACCTTGTAGCTCTGTCTTTTCCAGGACAGATTTGGCTAACCTGTCCTAAACTCTGGTAGTGATGAACCATCACCAACATTGCCACAGATCTGGAATTTATTTCAGTCTTTTGCTATATTCATTCTAGAAAGATTTCCCTAATGTCTTATTTGAATTATCTCTGCTGCACTCCCAGTAGAGTCAACACCACTACTGCTTGCCCTAGCTACTATAACGATGGAAATCTTTTATTTTCCTCATCCTCCTTGCAAGAGCCTTTCATTTATTCAGAGACTGCTCCCTTGTTCCCCTCCAACCCCTTGCTTCGGATTACCTGATCTCATTCTTCCATCCCAGTGGGTGATGTTTGCTAGCCCTCTAATCATTCTTGCAGTTTCTACACATTCATCCTTCCAGGCAGTCCTCATTTTTCCTCAAGCTTACCACCCAAAATGAGGTGCAAAGCTCCTTCCCTGGCCTATTCAGAAAAAGCAGCAGGTATCTGGTTGATTCCTGGTGTTTCAACCTCCTTCTCCCACCAGCTGCAGCACTGGCCTTCTTCACATGGAGCTGCTGATTCTGTTCAGTCTGTGCTTCTCTGTAAGCCCCAGATCCTCTTGTGGCAGGCTGCTACCTTGGCACTCACCTTCCTTCTCATCCCCACATCAACTAGTACACATGGTGACTGACTGTCCCAGGGCAAATATTGATTGCTTGCATTTATTAACTACCTACGGGTAGTACCTTGAACTTGTTCCTATTGAACTATTTCCCAGCAATTCCTCCAAGTTATCAAAATGCTTTGGGATACTGAAAGGAAGAAACCCCAGTATATACTACCCAAATCCCCAGCTGATGCAACCTATCACTTTGGTTACAAACCTTGACACCATCTGAGAAAATGGTTACTCAGTAAGTTCTGATCCAACACCTCAACAATTTCATTTTGACTGGTTTTCTGATGCTTACTTACATATACATGTGAAGTAGTGTCAAATGCCAGCTCCTGCTGATTCTTTCTTACCTGTCAATGGGTTACAATTTTGTACAAAGAAATTTAGACAGGCTTAACACTTTGACTGTGATAAATTCATAATGGATAGTATTTATTTTGCAATCTCAAGGGTGCCTACAAAATATCACATAACTATTTGTTTCAGACTTTATCAGAGAATGGAACTGATTAGTTAAAAATAATTCCTCTGCTTCTCCTTTTACAGTTTTTAGTAAATCTTGTAATTTTCTAGTTGTCCAGGGCCCTGGCCCTCCTCTTATTCTCATCTAAAGGACCATAGACTGTGTCATTTCATGATCAGCATCATATTACTTGTTCTCAGCATAAACTTTTCAACTCTTCCTACTAGTAAGAAATAAATATTTAAGGACTTTCCCTCCCAGTTGCTTTCACCACCTGGTATCAAAACTCCCCACCAGTACACTAAAAACTGGATGAACCCTCTGTCATGTTTGTTTTCAACAAATGCCTTGGTAATTAAACCCCCATTAACGATACATGATGCTCTGAAGAATTCTGTAAGTTCATTTTTGCTGGAACATCTTTGCCAATCCTTAACAGCAAGCAAATTACATTTGATGACTTGTTAGTCTGGGGAAACTAGCTGTAAGTTCTCATTTTTAGCTCTGTCCAACATCCAGACAAAATCAGAGAAAGGAAGAATAAACATTTATCTGTATTATGAGCAGGTAGACTCCAAGAGGAGAAAGACTGCCATCCCCTATCACCAATCCACAACAGCTCTTCACTCTGCACAGTGACCTGCATCATAGAATTCATTCTGTTTGCAAACATTTACAAGAGTTTAAACCTTGTGTCTGAGAGCATAAGGAATACCCTGTTGGGTTACAGTAATAGTCCATCTAGGTTGGCATTCTGAACACGGAAGATCCAAGCTACAGTGTGCCAACTAAAACTTCTTTTTCCATGTTCTTCGATGCATGTATAAAACTCGAGCAGAAGAGAAAGGCAGGATTTCACTACAGTGATGGAGACTTTCCAAGTCAGCTCTGTTCATCCACATTTTCAGCAATCTTTTTTTTTCCCAACATTAGCTGGCCAAGAGTGGAAACCAGACTCACTGTAGATGCCTTGATGCTCTCCAGCCCCATGTCATAGGTAGGAATGAACAACCAGTCTGCTGCCACAGTGGGTACTTGCAACAACGTGTTGCACAGGCAGAAGAAGTTCAGTAACTTCACCTTGGAGACCCTTCAGAAGTCCAGGCTAGATGCCATCTAGTCCCAGGGACTTATTAACTTACCTGCTTAGTCAGACATGATCTGAGTCCTGTGACCTTCCTGCTGTGAAAAAAAAATGTTGGGTCTAGGAATCTCTCTAGCAGCAAAGACACACGCAAATACAGTGAGCTTCCTGGATATGAGGCACAGAGTGCACAGTTGTGCTGAGAGCATCTTTAACCATTGGCCAGCCAGTGGTCTCATTGATTGAAAGTCTGGCTTCCCACTTCTGATGCATTTGAAGAACTTCTCACTAGCAGCTCAAGCATCATTAGCAAGGCTCTCCTCTAGTTTTAGTGTTTTTTTTTTTAAGTCCTCCTAATTGCCTCTTTACATGTCGTAATTTATAGGTTTCTCTTAATTTGGGCAATTTACACATTTTTTTAATATAAATCCTTTCCTTGTGATAGCCTTAACTTCTGTATTAAGCCTTGAAGGGATTTTACTGCATTTATGTTTTCTTTTTAACTGCAATGCAAAATTTACCTAAACTTCTAATACCATTATTTTTAGAAGCCTCCAGTTTTCTCACTTCCTAGACTACTGTTTTCAAGGTTGGTTTATTTTCTTTTTTGACAAATTGCCTCATTTTCACAGAGCATCCTGTCTCAAAATTAAATATTCATGTTCTGAATTAATTTGGCTTGCTTTTGCTGAAATGTAATCATGCTGAAACAGTTGCCTCCTTAAGCAGGTCTCGTGCACCACTTGTGACCAAACACAGATCAGTATCTTCTCCTGCAGGTTATTCTACACAGCAGACAATACTGCATGCCAAAATTTTTTCCTCCATACCTTGCCCTGACAAGGCATCAGTTCAGTCTATAGACACCGCAACTACCCACTTTGCTATCTGTTTTGCAACTGCAGCTCCTCTCATCTCACATAACATTTCCCCATCATGTTATGATGATCAGTCCCTGTCTGAGCAGGGGCTTGTCAGTACAATCCTACCATGGCACTTTGTTACTACGGATTCCACTGCACACCTCTTTTCCTTGGAACATTTTTATGCCATTACACTTCATATTATCCTTCAAATACATTGTCACTCCCCCACCAATATGTCCTTTCTTTTCATTCAAGAATGGTAGGCTTGCAACAGCATATCCCACTGATCGTACCCCTCCTTCCACCATGTCCCTGAGGCGCCTGCTTCATCAGGGTTGCCATTTGAGCCCAGGAATGCTCATTCTCCCATTGTCTTTTTTAAACACCAAGCACTGCTGTAAAAGCATGGGTATATTTTTCCCTAGCTCCATCACTGAGCATTGCTGGGCAAGAGAGGATCACAGGCAGCCTCATTCCTTGTTCATTTCAGAGGTGCATAGCCTGGCTTCATTTTAACCATGGCATAGCCTGATAGCACAGGTCCGTCTTGTCCCAGAAGTGTCTTCATTTCATAAAACATTTTAATCCTACCTTCCTGCCCCATCACCTCCTCTGTGAAGGCTCTTTGCCTATGGGAATTGCAAGGTGAGCATCCTGGTAAAAGTCCAAGATTTATCCATCCCTCTGGCCCTCATTTTGACGCTGGCATAGTTGGATACCACCAGGAAAGCCTGAGTCCAATTCTCCTCTCTAAAGATCATAGAATCATAGAATGGTTTGAGTTGGAAGAGACCCTAAAGATCATGTAGTTCCAACCCTTCCACCATGGGCAGGGACACCACTAAACCAGCTTGCTCAGAACTCCATCAAACCTTGTACACTTCCAGGGATAGGGCATCCACAGCTTCCCTGGGCAACCTCTGGTTCCTCACCATCCTTACAGTACAGAAGATAGGACCTCAGTCCTCCTGAGATACCTGAATTTATCCCACCCTGCTCTACCTGCTCCTCTGTAGAGTACGGGCTATGCACGGGCTCTGTGTCACATCTTGCTGATGCTGCAAGATCTGTCAGAAGCCCTAAGGCACTCGAACAGCACTAGATGGCTGTTGTTTAGGCAACTGAAGTGAGCTGCTTAGGAGTGTAAGATTTGCCCTGGAACAGCAGGGAAAGGATCCCAGACTGGAAACAAAAAGAGATGCTTTGGAACACCAAGTTACAGTACACAATAGGTGGTATTTCCTCTGAGGAAAGTAAGGAAGAATAAGGAACATCTCATAGCAGAATCAGCTTTTCTAAGCAGGGCAGTAAAAAGGGGGGGAAAAAATCCCCAAAATCTAGGTGAAATCTAGAATGTTCTTTTACATCACAGCTCTGATTATCCCTTTCCAGAAGGTTTTGTACTCCTAAGATCCAGGATATTATCTGCTACAGATTTAGCCACAAGTTCTTTGCCATGAAGTTTGTTGGCTTTTTTGAGGTTTGCAGTACTTTTGCATTGTATGTCATTTTAAGCACAAACAGAATATCAGAAATAACTACTTCTAACCTCATAATTAAGCGTTCTAACTCTCAGTATACTGATTGAGGGCTTTTTATCATAACTTCTCTGCTTTTGGGGGCATTCAACACCTACACAAAAGCATCAAAGGAAGGTAATCTTGCTGTAGAACATGTAATCAAATTTGCTTTGGTTTTTACACAGCTACAGTTTCTGCATGTCCCTTTCAAATACAATATAAATTTGAAAATGCAACATTGTTCCGCATACAAAAATCTTCTTCTGCATGACCAAGGAGATTGTCTAGTGCCACAGTACACTGTGTCATGCCCTCCATACATTGTGTAATTCCTTTTCTTTTAAACAATTGCACATGTGTTTTTCTTTGGAGTCTGGCTGCAAGGCCAGCAATAGCAGTGGACAGGTTCATGCTGTGATTTCTCCCAGAATTTCATGGAGTATTCGTTTTACATTTCAGGGGTTTAAGGCATCATTCAGTGATGTCTTTTGTGTGTGTCTTAACAAAGAAACATGTACTTACTGCTTGTGAAACAGCCCCTTTATGGGATACTCAGGGCTACACATTACAAAATATAGGACAACTAAAAGTAGCAGTTTTCCTCCAAGTGATGCAATGCTAGAGAGTAAAAGGGCAATCCATACTTAAATATGGATTAATAAAAATGAACTTAAATGTGGACTAAATATGGAAGTACTTCTGATTTGGACGCAACTGAGCTCTCAGGTTGTCCAGGGACAAAATACAAATTTGCATAGCCACCTCTGGAAAGCTGATGGGGCTACAAGGCAATGACTCACCACGCATTTCACCAAAACGAATTATATTAGTTCTCAAGCATATTGCGATTAACAAAGTAACACACAAGGACACTCTTAGTCCCTGTGCATTACTTAGTCCTCTTTGGCATAATTTTGCAGTGTCAGTCTTTTGCCTTCTGTGAAATTATTCCTGATCAACATTACTTAAATAAGAATCCAGCCAAGGCTGGCCCCAGTATTGTGAAAGAACAAATGTAGCAGAGAAGAGTTTCAACAAATGAACCCTAGTCTCGAGGGGAGGCTGCAGCAGTACTTATCCAATTTAAACAACACATATTTAGGCACTGAGCAAAGCTATTATAGAAGTCTAGGAGATATAATTTTTGCCCTAAGCCAACACCCTAAGAAGTATTCAGATATGTTTTCATCATTCTTTCATTACACAGTTTTTAATTAGTACAGACAAAGAAATCTCAGGTACTGTAAAAAAAACCAAACCAAAACAAAAACCAAAAACCAACAAACAAAAAAAATACACCAAAAAAAACAAACCAAACCAAAAACCAGCCCTAGAGTTCGGCAGCAACCTTCCCTCCACATCCCTCCACATCTGTGCTGAACTAAAGCCATGACACTTGGCCAGGAAGACCTCTTGTTCATTGTTCTCCATGATGAGAGAATCTAATCCTAGTGCCTTGGAAAAGCTGCAGTTTGAGTGACTAACATTCAGCCTACACAAATCCATGCTGTCCTAATGCTTGAGCATTGTGGTCCCTTCACAATATCCCATAAACTACTGCCATGCTGCAGCACAGTGCTTAGCACTGGCCACACCCCTTGAAAAAAGTAGTTGTGTTCAAATGGCAGATAAAACAACTATTTAATATAAAATCTTCAGCACAAAAAAGTATTTTTTATCTTTTCAGTATAAAGATGCATGGGATAGAAACAATGAAATACAAAACTGTCTGGCTAAAACTCAGAGGGGCTGGATAGGGTTTTACTTTTTGTTACACAAAGCAAAATAAACTTATTTTAGCACACAGGGACATTTTCTTAACATTTTTAAATGCTGAATAGCTTTGTTTCCAATCCAAAACCTAAATAAATCCTACTTCCAAGCCAAAGAGATTTTTTTTTTTTTTTAGATCAAAACCACAAAGGAAAAAAGGAGTGTTGTGGGTTTTTTTCCGCCAAGTTACATGAAATGTGGTAACCAGGAGCTGCACAATGTGAGATTAGAAAAACCACATGAAGTGGTGAAATGATGTATATAAACCTTCATTTTGCGCAGCTCCATCAGGGATAAAAGTGCTACTTCAGTGAAAGATATTATTAGAATTTGTAATGCTCTTGCCTTGGAAATAGCTGTCATGTCACCTACCAGGATTATGGCTGGGTGGACAAATAAGAAGAGCAGATGATACATGAAAGCAGTAGAGATGGAAGCATTTTTCAGAATTAGACAGCAATGACAAGGGAAATGAAAATGACATGTAAAGTTTAATTGGAATTCCTTTAGTCACTTGGAAAGGATATTAAAACACGTTTCTCAAAGTACTCTTATCAAAATTTTCTTCAGGAATTAGTGTACAGCATAATTTAGTGAGTGCATAAGCATATTAATTTTTCATTCTGTGAGTAGGTGACAGAAAGTTTGCACATATTAACACCAGCCTATGAACTCTTCTTTGGGGCCACAGCAGAGAATAAAGCTGGGGAGCAGTAGGCAGCTGGCTACCTCCTGACACTTGGGGGTCAGTCTTACTCAATCACTCCTCTGTCAAGACAGGCTCAAGTGTCAGTAGTGCTCTGCTTGTAGCACATATTTGTCATCAACCCTCCCAGCTCAGATTGGCAACTTAATTGTCCTTTTATCTCAACATCCTGTGTGAACTGTCAACATCACAGCCCCAGTGAAATGCAGGTAATGTGAATGGATACAAGAAAAAAATCTGACCTTGCAAGACTCATTACTTCTCCACAAACTTGGCCAAGACACGATGAACCACAGAAGGGATCACTGCACTGGGACTAGCCCAAGGCTGAGCACCAAAACTGCTCAAAGCAGTTACTGAATCACAAAGAGGCCCTGACCAATCTAATCTAATGTTAACTCTGCTTTTGGCAAGTGGTGAGATTAAATGTCCTCCAAGTATTCCTTCCACTACAGCTATTCAACTTCCAAGAACTCCTTATTGCCTCTGAGTCTTTCTATCTGTCCTGCATGAGCTGTATGTTAATCACAAAAACTTTTGGAAGATTCTCACTTTTCTAAGCTCATTCTGAGCTATAACCTCACCTCAGTGTCAATTCTCTCTTATATTGGCCTTACTTCATTTAACAGGAATCCTGAAAATCTTCGGGGGTGAGACAAACCAGAGTGGGAGCTGTTGTGTTCCCCCCACAGCAGTTACTGGAGGGCTCATGTTGTTCCTTCACACAGTGAAGAATTGGCCTCTTTTGACAGAGGAACAAGTTCTTCATATCAAAGGAAAATTAACAGGACATATAGGAGGAAGAAGCCCTTCCTTCATTAACTCTCCTTGTTCTCTCTCTCAAACAATGGAAAGACAAAAAGGCTGTGCACATTCATCATTCCATGCCCAAGAAAAAGCCTTGGAAACTAGTCTAGTGAAGGTCAGAGCAGAAAGTGCTGTGTTACCGAAACTAGTATTCTTTATAAAAGCACTATATTTGCTGCCTCCGTAACACTGGAATGAGGGACGTGCATCCTGATTTGTCATGAAATTAATGTTCAATGCACACATGCTTTTAAAAGAGTCAGGAACATTTAGAGTTAGTTAAGACATTTCAAAATAGCCATTTAAGATATAACTATAAAAATACTTGGTATAATTCTTTAACCCAGTTTGTCAGTTTGCATGAGAAACTCATACACTCCACTCAGGTGCCAAGTGGGAGGAAACAGGTTTAGGATTAGTCCTTTGAACTACTCTCTCCTAGAGATCAGATCAGACCAACCACATCAGACTAGCGCCCACCTGGCTCAGGAACCCCACTCCAAGCACTTACCAAAACCAAATGAATAGGGCAAAAATAGGTATACAACAAGCTTGTCTGATTCTTCCTCCTAGGACTGTCTCACCTTGTCCCTAGTTCCAGGGCAGGCATGTCCTGAATCAGATGGTTATAAAGTTATAAGGGTTTATCTCTTTACCATAACCAATTACTCTCTCTTCCTACTAATCTTTTGGCACCCACAACATCCTATGGTAAAGACTTTGCTTGTCAGGTTAGTCACTTGTTTAGATGGATGCACGTAAACATTTCTTCTGAATCTTGGTTGATCATCTTCATTTGATGCCTCTCTCTTCCCATATTAGCTGACTTCTGTCCTACTGTACTCACCCTTACACGTCTTCATTCCTGTACAAAAGGCTTACCACACCTTCGATCATCCTGTTGCTCTTTTTTGAACCTTTTCCAAGTCTACCATAACCTGTTTGAGCTGAGAGGATCAGAGCTGTACAGAAAATTCATGGAGCAGGTACAAAAAAATTATACAGTGGAACAATGTTCTGTTTTGTTCCCTATCATGTTAATAATGCCTAACATTTCATACGTTGGTTTTATTTAACCATCACAGAGTACTGACCACTGCTAGTGTTTTCAGACATTTGCTATAACCCCAGATCAAGCTCATGAATTCTATCGCCCTGTTTCCTCAGCTCTTATTAGGGATGATAAAAATTGTTTTGTTGTTGAACAAATTGTTTTGTTCTTATGCGCATCCCCTAACATTCATTTATACTGAATGTCACGTGTAACTTTTTTGCTCAGTCACCCAGTATTATGAGGTTCTTCTACAGGTCTTCACAACTAGTCCTGCTCCTTATTCATTTGAACAATGTAATGCCATCAGCAAATTTTGGCAGCTCACAGCTGACCCTCTTTTCCAAGTCACATAGAAATCTGCTGAACTGCACAGACCTCATGAGCTCCTCTGGTGACTTTTCACCACTGCAAGAACCATACTGTTTCTCCTGCCCTGGTTCCTGACTTTAAACCCGTGTAGGGTTTTTCCTTATTTTCTCTTCTGTGGGATGGCCAAAAGTGATATTCCAAAAATTCCAAAAATGTCTTACCTATGGGATGGCCAAAAGTGGGGCAGCAAGTGAACATCCCTTACTATTTGCTAAGGCTTCATGTCTACAACTTGTTCGGCTGGACTGTCTCTCTCACACATTACATTTGAAACCACATCTCTGAATTCCTGCAAGTACATTGGTAACATTTCTGCCCCAGAGTCAGATGATAGACAGACACACTGCCTGTTTGCCTACACCCATTCCTCACATACCAAAGGCCTGCTAAATTAAAAGGGGATCTGCAAATACACTTGTGCTGTTTTAGCGAGATGCTCTTCTCCTGATTTGAGGGTAAACCGGATCCTGGTGTGCAAGACTACTGCAGAAACCTTTCCTGCTTAAACCTGACTGCTGGACACCAGAAACAACACAGGTGATCAAAACCTGAGAAAAAAAGACATCATTTCTGTCAGTTGTTTTTGTTTACTGTACAGACTTTACTTTGTGACAACATCTCTTTTTTTCCACAGACTCTTCCCTTTATTTACTACACAGAATAATTTGGCTTCACTTCACAGTTATTTTGGTTTTCCCCTTTATTTTTTCTGCATGAGGCACAACTTAATCTCTGCTCTGAAGAAAGAATTAGTTGCTTCCTCCAGTGTTTTTCAAGGCTGCCATCCCTATCAGATCTCCAAGCATGTCAGAAGCATTCAGATGTCAAATGGGGAAAAATACGTGCAAATGCTGCCAGAGTTTAGACGTGCAGCTGACTGCTGCCACTCCAAAGAGAAGCACAACTGAGAGCCAAACCTGGTGTGCTTCTTTTACCATCTGCAGCACCAGGGAAGATGGGACATTTTGCCCAAGGCTTTTCCACATGCTTCCTGACAGCAGAATAAGTGTCAAAGAGAAAAACCTTGGGTTGTCATCATGGGCTTGGAAGTAAAGGCTGCTTTGGTGGACAGTGTTTTGACCTAAAACCTGACCTGTTTTACCTTTCAATGCTAAAATACAGAGACACTAAAGCTTCTCAAATAAAAAGTCACTGGACCTTTTTCCAACATAGTCACAGCAACGCTTTCCATTACAGCATCAGAACACCAAGGAGAAGCTGGCTGGAAGGCAGTCCAGCCCACACTCACAGCAAGGCTACGAGCACAGCCACATCATGTAATTTACAATTTTGTCTATCACAGTCCCAAAATCATCCAAAACTGCTCTGGGTACCTTTTCCTATATAGCAACAAACTCCTTTTACACTGGGTCCTACCCAAACACCCCATGGTGTTATTCGTGGGCAGTGCCCCTTGATATACTGGGGAAGGATTTGGGTCCTTCATTCTTTGAAGCTGTTTTTCAGATTCTTGAGCACTTCACCCTCTTCTGTGTCAACCAGGGCTAGGCTAGGCCTCCTCCATCTGTGAGCAGATCCATATTTATCCCGAATTTCTTTTAGCAGCTAGCATACCTGCAGGATTCCTCCTTTGTTACCCTTGAAAGCCTGCCTCTAGTCTTTGCTCCTGCTGGGTTTTGTCTTCTTGATTTTGTCCTTAGGCGCACAAGGGATGCTTTTATACTCCTATTGTCTGTCCCCACTTCCATCTCCTTCATGCTCCCAGTCTCATCCCAGTTGTCTTGAAATGTCATAGTTGTCTTGAAGTGCTGTTTTTCAGACACATTTAGCCGGGGGCAGACAGCTGGTATGGAAAATTATAGCCCAGTCATAGCTTCTTCGAGTTATAAGTAACCAAAACAAGGATTTATCATGAGCAGGGTCAGGAAATTTCAATAATTAGTAACTCTAGCCCTCCCACCTGTAATTATTTACTGTCAAGTACTGCAGCCAGCACTCACTATGCTCTGGCCGTATAATCCTTCTCAGCAACCCTGAAGTGTATTTGTGTTACCCAAATAAATATAGCACTGATCTATCCTAGCAGATGAGTGCTAGTGCTTGCTCTGTTTAATGTTATTATGTTACCTTCCATTATTTCTGCAGCCCTAGACATTTTAAATTTATTTCCAGTAATTTAATCTTTTTTTTCTCCCAGCCACACCTCATTGTATCCTCTCTAGTCCTTGTTAAGATTTTCATTTGGATTTTTACTGTCTAATATCACTTGCCCATACTCTGTTCCACCTTTTCTTGTTTCACCTCAAGCTGTCCCCTGCCTCTCAAGCTCACTCTCCCTTTATTTCCCCTCCTTTACTTCACATACATGCCTCTCCCCTGCACCTCTCTCACACAATCAGTTCCTATCTTCATCTTTCTTCTCAGACATAGCTCTTCTGGCTTGACACAACCTCTTGTCCCATATAATTTTATTCCAGAGCAATTCAGTGTCACACATTATCTTCCCTCCTGCTGTGGGGAGAGACCAGGCTCAAATGCAGTGTTTCCCTGGGGTACGTTCGCTCTCTCCCTTGCCCTCTGCTCAAACCTCATCTCTCATCCTCGTGGCCAGCAGCTGTCACGGGCAGCCTGCGTTCGGCAGACCAGACCTAGGTGCAGACATGTCCGTGTTCCACTTGCAGAGCCATCAGCCTTTTCTGACTCTGGTAGAGCTATTTCAACCCCTTAGCTTTGGTGGACAGAAAGGAGATGCTCTAAATAGGGCTGCTCCTGCATCCAGGCCTGAGCTGGGTGCTGAGTTTACTGTTCAGTTCTTTTCTTCTTCTCAGCAGAGACTCAAGATCACTGTTTTACCTGCTACGAAAGTCATCAGCCTCTCTTGGAGAACTGAGGTCAGTAAGTCATACCCACTCCTCCCACACAGCTGCTGTAGGCGGCTGCCCCACACTCTTTCTGGATGCCACCAGCAACAGTGGGAGGGACACCACGGCGAGCTCCTGTGGCAGCAGCCAGGAAGAATAATGAATCCAGCAAACTTGGAGGCAAAGCCCCCTGCCCCGTACTTTCTGCATGATCTTGGGCAAGTTGTTCAGTTGCTCAGTCCCTAATGAGAACAGCACTTTCTTGAACCTACTTAGTGCAACACCGGCCTACGAGATATCCTGAAAACATATAGAGCACCACAAATACTGGTAAGATAAACACAACTTTGGAATAAGAAATAAAGCAAGCTACCAGAGAATGTTTTCTATTTTCTTTCCCTGGGGGAAGCACGATCGCTATCCATTCGCTTTGGCAACATGCACCCACACAGACGGGAAAATAGAGGGAAGCTGGCAGAGCAAGAGCTCCAGATCAGGTCTACAAGGATACCACAGTGAGATTTGCCCACAGCATATGCATCTTTATAAAGAAGAGTGCCTGGTTCCCATGGTAGCTGACCAAAAGATAAATTCAGGAACTGCTGAGCAGCTGAATCTATGGGATCATCATTCTAACAGCACCGTTCATTGAACTGAGCAGTCAGCCCCACATAAAAATCCAAATCAGCCAGATGGTCTCCTGTCACTGTGCAGACCGCTCAGTAGGAAGCAAATAGCCTTTGCACACTTTGTCTGCTAAAGTGTTACCTAATTTGTTTTAACTGTTTAAAAATTAAGGTCATACTCAACACTTTAGCTACTCTTTTTTGTTTGCTTCGTTCTGTAAGTACTAAATATTTAAAAAGGTCTTACAAGATACTGTCTAACAGCAGGTTCAGCTGTTGCTGTGCTGCACATTAATAATTTAACCCCCTCCCAGAGTAAAAATGAAGCCTAGAATAGTGCACTGGTATAACCTTTATATTACACCTCTGTGTGGAGGCAGATGGGAGACTACAGTAAGGAGCTTCTGAGACTGTGGTGAAACAGCTCAACACATAAGGACCTTCTCATCCACATCTCCCTCCTATACCTCACGCTCCTTCTGCCCCTGTGACTCCAAAACCGAACTGCCTCCTTCCCCCTTCAGCTCTCCCCCTTCCTTATTTGCTTCACGCACCTGCAAAGCTGCTTGTCACTCTAGGAACACAGCAGCTGTCAGCAGTCCTGTCTCCTCCAAGTAAGTGATGCTTTATCACAGTGCCACAAGCTGACAGGCAAGGGATGTGCAGGCATCTCCCTGTGCACTGAAGGAGTAAGAAAAAGGGTTACTGCAGAGGACAAGCTGTATATTTGCCTTTCCCACTCCTTTAGAACATTCCCTCCCTTTCAGGGGAATTCTCACAAATGTTCCAGCTTTTGTTGCTAATAACTCTGTTGCTTGCTCGTTAAGCAGCTCTCCTTCTCAGACGTCTTCATGGTCATTAATACATATCACCGGAGTCTTTGCGAGGAAACCAGATTTCCCAGACAGCTTTGCCAGCAGAGCAGAGGCTTCACCAAACCCCACAGCAGCAGACCAAGCCTCCCTTTGAGCTTCCCCTGCAGACCAGGGCAGGCATGCAAAAAGGAGCTTTGTGTCTCTAATTATTTGACCTGTCAGCTTGCCCAGACACATTCAATGGTCTTTTCACACACAAACTGACTAGGAAAGTGTTGAGCCATCAGGATAAAAATTCACAGAAGTCATTTTGTGTACCCACAACTAAGGTCACAAAGGCAGGTGAAGGGAGTTGGGCCTCTGCAAATAGAGCTCTGAGTATTTTAATAAAATGTCAAAAGTTTTGTCAAATTCAAGTATCGGGCTGCAAGTTCATAAATTTTATTTTTGTTTTTTTTTATGTACATAAAAAGCATAAGACCAAAATGTCAGTAAAAGAGGCAGTGAGGAGGGGAAGCAAACAAAAAGCCAGAGAATTAATACAGACTTAAGTGAAAACACTGACTTTGCCTAAAGTAACCTGGCATCAGGAGGCACTGCTGGGTAACAATGCTACAAACAACACAGGCACACAGGCAGAACTTCAAAAATAGTAACATGGGAATTATTAGCACACCAGCTTGCTATTCCCTTTCAGCTCTGTAACTCAAGAGGCCTCTGCTTCTGTTAAGCAAAATGCAAGGCAGATCCCGTGGGTAGCATTAGCCTTGTGAGTACAGCACTTCCCACACTGTTAAAAATAATCTTTCTTGTCTCTACACTGGACTTTGGGGTTGGTTTTGTTTTCTGCTTTAAACTTTCAACACAATTTCAATGCAAGCTAAAAAAATTTACTTCACCGTGGTGAAAATACATGGGTGAGTTACACATCCTATTTTTTGCATCCAATCAATCAAGCCGGTCAAGTGCCTCATGTCACCATGGTGCTTTGTGGCCTCAGCTGCATTTATCCTGACAATACCCCCATGACAAACTCAGCCCTGGACCCCATTAGTGCATGGGGGGAGCTGACGCACAAAACCGACTTTCTGAAGGCCACACAGGAGGCTGCTGGTGGAACAGCAAGCTTAAATTCACAGTTTGAGGAGCTAATATCCTTTATCAACTGCTTTTTTTTCTTTATTGCAGCCAAGCTCATTTGTATTGCAACTGCCTCCCTGCCAAATAGGTGCAATCCCCAGAACACCACACAGGTACATCCCAGCAGCAATAGCTTGGGAGATCCCTGTAATTTCTCGCAGGGGAATGCTGTGCAGCTACTTTGCTGTAAACACCAGCCCTCAGCTCGACCTGACACATGCACATCTTCCTCGCACTATTGAACAGCACCGAAAAGCTACAGCTGAACAGAGCCATGGGGACGGGAGGGGGTCAAGTCAGAAGGCAGTTCAAGCCACCCTCGCCTGTGAGGCCAAGAAGAACCACCAAAGAAGGACGGGTCAGAGTATGGGTGAGGGAGGGCAAGGGCAGCCACCAGAGCCTGGAGACCATAAGGACAGACAGGGTTGTGCCCCATGGGGGCAAGCAGAGCAAGAAGCAAAGTGGGACTTTCTCTATAACAGGTCAGGAATATTTTATTTGACTCCTCTACTGAGCTGGATCAAGCCCTGGTCCAGTGCAGGGTAACAACATCTGAAAGAAGTGTGTCAAGGCATAGTTACCTAGTCAGAGCAGCCAGTTTTTAAAAAAAAGCAATACATGAATCTAAAACCAGACTAAAAGCACCCAAGAACCCTCACACGTGCTATTTCGTTCCCAGAGCAGCTATAGTGTTGTAATAGTGCATTTGAATCATCCAGCTCTTTTCAGACTGCCCACTGGGGTGGAAACCTTGCAGTAAGGCACTCAGGTCTCTTCTTAACTCCCAACTGGGTCAGAATGAACCCCACAAGGTTTTCTGTCGTCTACCAATCAGTCAAAACCAGTGAGGCTACAAAACCAAGAGATAATGGGTTCATACTCAAACCCCTTTAACAACACTCTAGGTCCAATGTTTCTTATTTCATTCAAGTCCATTAAAGCCAGCTCATATAGCAACTATCTATTGCACTTGTCAGCAAACACTGTTGGAAGCTGACCTTCACTTAGACCACAGCTCCTGAGCTCCAATAACAACTCAGCTTCCTCCAAGCCTGACCTGAGCTCAGAAATGCACCATTTGGCTTGAGGATTTCAAGCTCTGTTTGCTGATGGTGAACATTGCATACCTGAGCCTGACTTTCTATTCTTTGCTAGTTACCACTGGCTGCCTGTGCTTGATTCATTGATTTATTCCCTTCCTTAAGCTGCTGCAGATGACCTTGCTCCATTCCACACACCAGAAAGGCCATGCTCTGCAGCAAAAAAATTCATATGTCCTGAACTGAGGCACGCAACCACGCTGAAACACATCACCCCCTTCAAATAGCAGAAAGTGTTGCACACACACGAGGCACAAAGGAGTTCAGTGTAAAATGATTATTTTACATAATGCTACCTACTGCATTTTTATGAGTTCTTGGGGTAACAAAAGATAGTTGGAGAGGAGGTTTTTTAATTTAACCCAATATTCTTATGGCAAAAAAAGCCTTAGACCTGCTATACAAACCAGATGTTAGCATTATCCTGTCAGAATATGGCAGTTTATATAACCATAAAGCCTGTCATTTATTTTTTGTCTTTTACCGCTATAGCACCAAGCAGTCACAGTTAGTCTTAACTATGTATATGCTATTAATTCATTTGTCAATACCCAAAAAGTTTTCAAGAATGGCCAGTGAGTTGGGAGTCTCAAATTCCTAGTGCTCCAGGTGAGAAAGATTGTGAAGAGAGTAATTAGTCTATAAATAAAGGTCCCTTTAAAGTGCCCCGTGCTGGAACACCAATAAATCAAGTCCCTTCAAATAAGTAATTAATTACTAATGCATCAGCCTTAACAAGCTTGCAACAGAATAGGCAGTGTGTGTTGTTAACAAGAGAAAATCCTCGGTTAGGTTGGGTGAACTTCAAGTTTGACTATTTAGACTACAGGAACCCTGTATTTGCCCATAGAAAATTCCTCTGTGGTATAAAAAAATGGTGTATCGCTAATGTTCTGGAGGGATAAAGATTATTTTCCCACTAATAATAATAAAAACCTTAATCCTATTTAAACCTTTGAAATATACTCAAACAACCACAGTGCTTCAGCAGGATTCCCACTTGTTACATCTGCTATAGCTCCCTCTTCACAAGTCATCTTGTACTACACAGTTCAATTTTTTCAAAGGTATTTTAAAAATACTACATTAGTTACGACTGCTGCCAGTGAGCAATTGAGAGATGGCAGAGGACAGAAAAAGACAGAGAAATGTGAGCAAGGCTCCTCAGCATTCGTTTAGGCATTCTCCTTAAGCAGTAAAACCTCATTAATCTTTAGAAATTAAAGAGGTCAGTGTGCTGTTTCTGCCTTTGATGTGTTCAGCTTAGACACTAGTTGCTACCAGGAGGCTGGTCCAGCTGGGAAGGAAAGATGTTAGAAAGCCACTGAATCAGCCAAGAGATTCCCTGCAGATTTGCTTCATTTTTCCAAGTCAGTGCCAGCTTCCTGTAGTTTCCTCCTGGATGCTTTTGACATGTCAGCTGCTAAAAGGACCAACTCTATTCCTTTAGGAAACTAGAAATCAGGGCATAAGGAAGGAAAAATACATAAATACATACCATTAGATATAGCAGCTTCTTGTTTAGGAAACTGCAGTCCTGAGAAGCTCTGCTATCTACACTTATGAGGGGTTTCCTTTCCTTCTTCAAAGAGATTGACCACAACCTCTTTTGACAACGTCACCTAATATTAGATGTAGGAGAGTTCACATGGTTATTTTCTTAAAGGCAACAGACTGTCTATTACACAAAACTTGCACTACACTGACGGTTAAGAGCTCTGTGAAGAGGAGAGGATGCGCTGCTCCTTGGTTTTTGACACTGCTGTTGATTGAACACCAGTGACAGGTCCATCTGAGATGTGTATGAGGGAGCATTACCTGTGTCTCGGCTTTCAGCCATGGGACTTGCTAACACCATTTTAGGTGTCTGCCTGAGTGTGTGAGAATCTGTGTGTTTTACCTGAGTCCCAGCAGGAACAAGTAGGCAGGTTGTGCTCACTGGAGTCTTTCTCTTTCCCTAAGCAGAGATGGGTAATAGTACACTGTCATGATCCAAGCAGCAGTAGTGCAAGTAATAGGAATCCTGTCTTATACCCTCTTGTGGAAAACACTTCTCCACCATCTGCAAAGCAGAAGACAGACAACAAAATGGCAGACAGCAAGAGATACTTAGGTCAGAACAGAAAACTCAGGCTTGACAAGTTGAGTAGCCACTAGAATACCAGGTGAAGTAAGGAACTCAATTCTGTTCAATTAATGCCAACAAATGGGGGGGGGGAATATTTTGTGGTATTTACTTCAAATGTAAGAGCTCAATCATTTGCTATCCCTAAGTGAATAACTTCTAAGTCTTCCATGCACTGTTGTGGCAGTGAGTTACAAGCACTTACCTCTGCTTGGCTCCAACTTACCTGACACATGAAAACTGGTGGGATCACCTGCCCTTCCATGCAACCCTGGTCTTTCTCTGGGAACCCCTCCAATTCCCTGCCCTACCCTAAGATAGGGAGGGTTCCAAAGAACTGGAGAGTAAGATACTGTTTAATTAAATATATCCGAACAGCACTCACAAAATTCTTATAAGATTATCCACATCCAAAGCTTTATACAGAAAGCAACCACTTATTGTCTGTTTCCCCTAAGCAGTACAGCAGTCCCAAAATGTGAGGGAAAGAACTGAGGATAACTGAACCCCACACCTAATCTGTCATTTACATTAAAAAAAAGGAAATCATGAAAATGTTGTCATTTTAATTTGCTCTCCCTGTGGAGCTTCCCTCAAACATGTGTCACAGTAAGCTGTGTACCCATTTCCCAAATGCCCTTACACAGCTTTGAAATCTTCTGCCAAGTTTTGAGCATCAACTACCATTCATTTATTAGAGTTGTTTGCTCTCAGTAAGTGACACTTTTAACAATGAAAAGAACTCAAAAGGCTTTCTTGATTTGCAGACAGCCCAGCATTTGACAGCCTTTTTCTGTCCCCAAAGGGCAAAATTTGAAGTATAATTGCTTGGGGTGATAGCTAGGCTCCACTGCAACACACTTTCAATCTAAACACATATTAAAAATGAGCTTGTTTCTCTCTGTCCTCAACTATTTATACTAAAAAAGAGCTGATTGTTTCTAGCACACACCAAAGAACTGTTTCTTCCACCCTATGTACTGCAGTAAAGCATGGATGAAGTGATATATAAAAGGCCCCATCACTAACTCGTTTTAAATGAAGGTTGCTTTCCAGTTAATGAAATGAGAAGTCTGCATTTAAATGGATAAAGGGTAAACTAAATCACCTCTAATGTCAAGTGACACCAGCATATTTAAATTTTACCTAGCTTGTCTACCTCAGAGGTTTCTCTGCACAAGTGGACCTGAGGTGCTACCAGCACAGGGAGAGCTCCATGGGCTATATGGAATGCACCAAAAAAGGCACTGTAGCATAACAGGAGCATGGTTACCTCCAGCATCTACAAATGTTATTTTCCTGATTGTCCCTGACAATGTTTTTATCATAAGCCCAGAATCTTTCCTAGGATTTCTGTTTCTGAAACTGCTGGAGATGGAAGATTCAATCCCCCATCAACAGCATGAACAACTTACAAGGGATGCTTTACAACTGAGAAAGCATCTCAAGAAACAATCAAACTGTGCATTATAAAAGATTTAGGACTCCATAGCCTCAGAGTGCCTACAACACTTGCCTCATAATTCTTGAGTATTTGAGATAAGCAATTTTCAGACAGTGAGGAAACTTTGAAAGAAGTGGAGGGTCAGCATATTCCTGTACCATGTCTGCTGTTTGACCTGGAGTCCCTGCCCTGACATATATTTGACAGTTGCTCCACAATTTCCAGTTAACAAGACTCAGTGGTTGGATACAAAGCCTCTGAACAGTCCCAGTCTTATTACAGTTTTCAAAAAGCCAACCTTGTAAATGAGTTTCATCTGACATATTTGAACCAACTCCCAGAATTTTAAGCTCTTTAATTTGGGTACTTCCTGACTAGAAAAATAAAAACACTCTCCTAGGGAAGAGTTTGATTGTGCAAAAATAGAAGATATGAAACTAAGAAGTGGGCTGGTCATGATAGCCTAACTTTCTCCAGAAGAAACTCACTGCAATACTGTGGATTAATCTGATTTATTTGATCTCTCTTGAATCCCTGCCAAGTTATCTTTGTTGGTGCTGCAGAGGTGACACAATTTTTACATTCTTGAATTTCTGTTGCAAAAGGGATGAGAGCACAAGGGGAGAATCCTGAGGGAGGGGGAACAGTTGGTAGAGCAGACACCAACTGCACCATAAATAAAAACTATAAGAAATACAAGTACTAAATGAATTAGGAAGCATCTAACAAGATCAGAACTGAGAAAATCATACTAACTTCAGGAAGTGATCAGATTTTCAGATTTCAAAGGTAACCAGAAAAGGAAAAGCTAAACAATTATCACTTAACTCAAACCTAGCATTAAAATTTTTAATTTTTGAAGAGTTGACATGCAGTTTTAAACAAACTGTCCTTGTCCCAAGGACAAAAAAAATCCAGCCTCAGAGTGATTAAATGCTGAGCTGAATGTACAGCTTCACAGATGAAGAAATAATCAATACAATGTGTTAAGTGGCAGCTCTTGACCAAGGCGCATCAGAGGTCAAAAGGAAGAGCAGATACTTGAGGTAACCTATTAAAATTCGAAGGATTTGCCATTATAAAACATGCACTACTGTGGTGCATTGTTGATATGGAAACAGAAATACCTTTGAGACAACTATAAAGGGGGGAATCTTAAAAAAAAGCACTTTTCCAATATGTAATCATTTTGTGCCTGGTTTTAACTCTAAAGCAGCACTAGAAAAATTCCCCAAATAGATTAAAACTTTTGTGATAACTGTGAAATCTATGTTAAAAGGGCAACTGAGTTTTGGAGACATGAATTAAATGAGTTCAGATAAAAGAACATTGAACAGCTTCATCTTCTCACAAAAGCAGATGTTGGTTAGTAATAGCATACATACAGCTATACCTATTTGAAAGGCCTGATTTTTAGGTACATATATCAGAGGAACAAAGTTATTTTTACGTTTGGGTTGGCAACAAACTACTGTCCCTCCCAAGTTAAAAACGTGCTCTTTCCTAATTTCAAAAACTGCAGTATTCCTTAGTGGCAGTGGCAGCAGAGAATATACGTATCACATTCACTGCAAAGTGGAAAAGGGTGATGACACATTCTACAAATGCTCTGCCCCACACACTGGCTTAGTAACAGCCCAAAGATGGGATTCAGCGTTGAGCATCTTAGCTGGTAGCACTTACACTAAGCACTACATCCTTGGGTTTCTAAACAGGAACATTACTACAGCCCTGCAAATGCTACTGGAGCATCTTCCAGATATTTGGACAAAAAATAAAGACCACATTTACATTTTTTTTTCTTAGAATGTAAGAAAAACTGATTAGCTTTAGGAGCTTTGTTCTCTCATTATAGTGTGTGGCTGAGTTACATTCACACACTGATGAAAACTTACTTGGGGAAGTAAAGAAATAAGGCAAAAAGTGAGCAAGCTTCAGCGATACGAGGTCATAAATCAAAAGACACTAAATCTTACCGAATCCTTTCTAGTTTTTTCATTGACTTGGTATTAACAGCAGAGCCACCATGGCAGAAATAACACCATGGTACATTTCCACTGAATACTAGAAGGTCCCTAAGAGAAATAATCAAGCTGTTAAACTCGGAGGAACAGGGAAAATTAATGCAGACTGTAGACAAACACACCATAAGGTACTGGAAGCAATGGATGGCAAAACTGATTTAGTAACTACTGCTTTGGTAGGCTTGAAATTAAGTCTGGAGAGACAATAGAATACACGCATTTCATTGAGGGTGGTTAGTTGCAGAAACTAGGTACAAAACTGTCTGAGGGCCCACTGGAATGGAGGTTGAATTCAACTTCATTTTTTTATATGATATGGTAGTCAAATAATGCATGTGATCTATTACACTTCTACAGGCATTAGGCAATGCACTGTCCCCCTCTGCCCATGGTGTTGTCTAGGTACAATGGAAGCAACCCACATGCAGCATTCAGAATTCCTCTCCATTGTGATAACTCTTAGAACACACCTGAAGCCCATCTACCCAGCCTGCCACAGCAGTATTTCACTAAGTCATAGAATCATAGAATGGATTGAGTTGGAAGAGTTGATTAAAACTCATCTAGTTCCAACCCTAATGGAAGGGACACCTTACAGTAGACCAGGTTGCTCAAAGCACTGTCCAACCTGGTCTTAAACACTTCCAAATCAGTTCTAGTGCCTCTGTCTCAGGCACCATCATGGCACACTCTTTGTAGTCTTGTTAAGGCTCTGGCTCAGTACTGGTTGCAGGACAAGCCTGAAGCACCTACTGAAGCCTTTTCATTTGCTTTATGAGGCTTCCTGAAATAGTAGAGGCAGAACAAACAAATAGGAAGGCAGGCTCGGACCCAAAGTCAGCTTCAGACAGAGCTGTAAGGAGACCTGTCTGCAGGGTCTGCACAGCCACCACTGTCACAAATTGGCTTCTCAAACTAGGAGACAACAGCTATTTGATGGGAATTTCAACATACTATCTCTATTGGAAGTCTTTCTTTACTGTAAATCAATATATTAAATAAAGGTTATTCCAACCTGGATTTGCCTCAGGTCAAGCAACATGAAGGGAAACGTGGATCTTGGATAAGCACAATCCTGTCATAGACCTGCATGATCTAGTTCTCCAGATATCTGACAGTACGGATTGCTGCAGTTCCCACAAGCCCCAGTATGACTGTGGGCTACATGACACAAACTTATCCACAAAGCCTGGGCTGACACTGATGTAGGATCCTCCTTTAAGGAGGCAGGAAAATTTTGTGTGCTCTTTACCCCCTAGTAGCAGGTAATCAAACAACTCTCTGCTCTTGAAGTGGGTCAGCTCCTACATTTTTTGTCAACAAGTTATGTGCTTCAAGTCCAACCCAGTATTATACAGTTACTCAGACTGAAACCTCTGCTAAGGGACATCACAGGATATTTTTGATTTTGATCTTAGAAAGAAAAAAGTTCAACTTAAACACCAATGCAGTAAGATATCTGAGTTTACTACCAAACAAAACCTGTTAACTACACCTCCAAAAGAATTTTCAGTCTTGTATACATTTTAAAAATTAATTTTAAATTTTTTAAATTTTAAATTAATTTTTAAAAAAGCTCAGTTTTTAAAAAAGCTAATGTCAATTTTTGTTGGAAAACAGAGAAGTCTGTAAATAGTGTAAGCTAATATCTCAGAGAATTTAGTTATTAGTTCTATCAAAAAAAAACCAAACAAACCCCATCACCACTAAGTTAGATTATTATAAATAGCAATTTCAAAATTTGAGAAACACTCTGTATTTACACTGACAGAGAAATCCTCTAGTGGCAAAAAATAAAATTTGCAGCACCAAGCACTTTCTAGTCACATTTTCTCTTCATCACTTCATCAGTTGAAGCTCTCTAGCTTTCAATAGCAACTTCAATTATGCTTACACTTACTATTTGCTTACTTTCAGAGGAGAAAAAAAAAATAGAAACATGAAAGTCAAGTAAAAAGTAGTAAAGCTGTATACAATATTTCTAGCTACTATTGGTAATCTGATTTGACCCCCACACAAGCATGTAGTTACATGGCTACAATACATAGAAATCAGTTTCTTGTAAGTTTCCTCTGATTTACAAAAATCTAAACCCAAACAAACCAACAAACCAACCAACCAACCAAATCACCTAATGCCCCCAAAAAAACCAAAAACCACAAACCCCAAACAAACAAACAAACCCCCATAAAGCCAAAGTCTAGAATTTTAAGGTCTTTGATTAACTTGACTGAAACCGAATAACTCATCTAACAAAAGCTTTTCTAGAAAAGCATCCAATTTCAATTTAGAGATACTAAGAGATGTCAACCTCACCTATTCCCACAGCAGCAAGCTCAAAGGGCTTCTAACCAATCACCATCAAGATGCTCTATCTTCTTCCACACTTCAGTTTTCTTTCCTTTATCTTCCAGGTATTCCTCCTCCTTATGCTTCTCTCCAATACATGAAAACACTCATCTCTCATTTTCTTCCCATACAGAAATATATGCAGCAGAGCAAGACTCCTCTGCATTCTTAACAGCTAAACACATGACAGATTATTTTCTTAGTGATTTTTTTCCTGGATTTCCCAACATTTGATTTCTTTTCTGACTTCCTCCCACTCAACATCCAAATCTCAACACCCTCAAAAAGCACTGCATACAGTTATTCAGTATCTGTTTACCACCTGTGCATGATGTCGGCAATGACAAATCTTATGCAGTCGAGAAGCAATGTGTACTTCTGTTGCAGCATTTCACCAGAGTTTTAAGTTCAGCTGTTTGTTCAGAATGAGACCTGTATTTTCTTCTAGTGTCCAAGCAAACAGGCCCTCCACTGATGTGGCCCACGTAATTTTTTTTTTTTACCGTGGAGGTGCATGCTTACACTAAGACTGCCTTAAATCTGAAAAACCATCATAGAAATAGATCGCTCAGTAATTTCAATTTCACATGCATTATTATACCTAAGAGCATAAAGTATCAGAAACTCTTGCTAAGACTTTGTGCCAAAGACTTTGAAGTGCACAAACAGAGCAGATATTTTACTCTCAGTTTTCTTGGTCATGTTCTTGGAGATTAGAAAAACTCCCCCTTCAACATATCCACTTATGTTCCCTGCATGCGTGACAACTTTAGGAGTAAACAACACTGTTGGGGTGAAGGAACAAAAGCAAGGCTGGCAGATGAATGGCTCATCTCCTTCTGTACCACAGGAATACACTACCTGGTCACTGCAGACTCATAAGGCACTCTAAATATCATTACAAGCACTTTCCTCTTCTTTCTAAGCAAACTGGAAGAGCAGTCATGGGAGACATCACACTGTCAGCTCCTGCTGTAAAACATGCAAAGGCTAATTATGCCATGAAGCAGACCCCAGGAACACACGCGCTTGCAGGAGATCTTCGCACACTGGAGAGGCACTTGAATTCCAAAACAAAAGCCTCAGCTTCACTACATATTTATAAGGAGGAACGTTAGTTCCTTTCATTCATTTGTTTCACTTAAAAAGCCCAGAGGAAGCTCTCATTGCAGCCAGACTTGGCCCTTCTCGTGAAAGCTCTCCAGCCAAGGCAGAGAAGAGCTGGGCTGTAAGATTTAATTTCAAGTTGTTCCAGTAACAGTGTGCTATTGATATGCCCCTTGAATATTGCCCCAAAGCCAAGAACACCCACACAGTATAAAGACATAAAGCACAATTAAATCTTTAGTGAATGGGTCAATTCCTCCCTCACTTACACCAAGGCCAAGAGTATTTCCATTAAGTAAAAATTAGCAAGAATGAGACCCCTTAAGTCCCCAGGAGAATCAGGCCAGCTACAAACAAAAACTATTTAGAGCTTGGTTTTGCTCACTGACACTTGTAAGACAGCAAAATCCGTGGAGCTGGAGGAGACGAAGCCCTTCACAGAAGTGACTTGACCCATCTACATAAGGCAAGAAATAGTAAGTGCTGTCCCAGCCTTCACCATTTCTAAGTGTACCATCAAACCTATTGTTTTAGAAGGGATAGACTGTTACTTTCCACTGCTACTTCAATGCAAGATGAGTAGGACAAAAGACACAAATGTGTCATGAATAGAGCTGGGTGGGCAGCTTTTAGTCAAACAACAGGCAAGAAAAAATATTTGTGGACATTATTTTGCTGTAGGAAAGGAAATAACAGGTGCAGTTGTGATTAATTCACATTTCTGATTTTGAACATCACTATTATAAAGGGAAAAAAAGTTATATTTGGAATTTTTATTGAAGTCACAAAATGCATTTGTGGATGTTGAAATTGCTAGGACCCTTATTGTTCATACTTTCGGTTGTTTCTAAATACCACCTGCAAAATGTAAGCAGCTGTAACCACCTCAGAACTTGAAAAGGTATATTACATGCTCTTAGTTTTTTCACCCATATATTAAACGCATGTGAATAAATTTATGAGTCAGGGAACATACCCATGATCAGACAGTTCAGACTCCAGCTCAAAACTCTAAATTTGAGAGTTGCCAAGAGGTCTCAAAAATCAAAAGGTTTTTCCTAATTTTGGACATACTAAACTTGGGATTTCAAAAAAGGCTCTCAATGGTTTACAAACCAAGAGGTTTTCCAGTGAAAGTACCTGCCCACTCAAACATCAGGTTTGCTAGTAAGTCAGACTTCTTTACTAACACCACTGATTCCAGTCTCTAGAGTTGAGTGAAAAATCTAACAAAAGGCCCCTTACCTCAGCAGTTAAAGAAGCTTTTTCTGTAACATTCCCTCCTTCAAAGGGTGATGTTTATATAAACTTGGTCATTTAGATCTAGCTACATGAGATCCTCTGCAAGGAACACAGACCAAAGAGAGACAGTCTTCCTGTGGCAAGACACGATTCACATTGGCCTCTTTCAGAACCAAAGACATCTCACTGATAATGTTGACAACAATAACTGGATATACCAACACAAAAACAGATGAATTCACAACTTCTCTTTGATTTCCCTGAAGCACCGGTTTCATTTCACAATTTAAAAAAAAATTTGCTCAGTGACTCCTTAGGAATCCAGAGCTAAACTGCAACTTCAGCAAAACATGAGATCTAAATTTGAAATGCTGCAGGCAAGCCTTTTCTGAGGGCTGCTGGAATTTCCTGAGAATTCAGAAAGGTACATAATGGAAGTAAGGTAGAGTGCCTCCAGCTGAAAGGTCCCCTTCTGCCATACCCTTCAGTAGACAACTGAGAGCCACAGCATGTAAGCCCTCCCCTACACTCACCTCTGGTGGACAGAAAAAAAATTACTTGAACTTACCAGCATTTATCTGAAAGAATTTTCAAGCTTTTTTTCCCACCCTGTTTCATATCCCTTGAGGCACAGCAAAGGAAGGCCTCATCTGCAGTAGAGTTTCAGAAGCGAAGCCGTGCGCCAGGCTACAGGAGTTTGAGTGATACTGGGCACAGTAAAAGCCAATAAGGGTCGATACAGCTGGGTTCCCATGTACTTACCACCTCACAGGTTTCTCTTTTTGATAAGCAATTCCATTTACAAACCTACTCAGCAACAGCAGTCTTGTAAAGTGTACATGTAACAAGTCACAAGTTGTTCCATTTATTTGAGTAAATATCTGGTAAATAAAATCATCGGTAAACATTACAAAATTAAATACATTAAAAAAGCTTGCCAGTATACATAAAATTCACAAACATGTATTTCTTTTGAAAAATAAAATATGTTCAGAGCACCCTTGATATAAAATGTCTGACTAGTGTCACCTACCAGTAAATGGTAGCTTATTGAACATTCCAGTTAGGACATTTTTCAGAAGGGAGCAGGGATCTCTGTCTGTTCTTGCTTTTACAAGTAAGAGAACCAAAGTTAAGAAGTCTCCCCACTTCTCAGGGCAGAGCTATAAACAAAGACTGTATTATTCTTTGCCTACCTTTATAAGAGAGGAATCTGCATTTGATTAAGACTACATCATTAAATGCAGTACAGTACTTGCAATTCATTTTGGTATCACTGCCTTTCCCCCAGCCTGAAGCAGCTTTTAAATGGTGATGGACATTTCTCTAGATATCACTGCAGGCCCATATTCAGCACAGCTCCAAGACACCCTGAGGTGGAGAGGAAGTGATCCTGGCAAAGCATCAAAGTCAATCAAATAACTTTTAAGTCTACAAATTAAGTTCTTAAAATTCCCAATTTTCATCTGCTGCAGTCTGAACAAGGAGATATGATAAAATTCTTCACTGGGCTGCTTTAAGGGTATTTAGAAAAATGGTAGCACTTATTTTAGTAATCTAAATTGGTACCTTCTGGTAGCAAATTTGCGATAACCACCATTTAAATAATTTACTAGAACAAACTTTTCCTTCCATCCATGTGAAACAGTATTCACAACCCACTTGAAAATTTATGTACAGACAAGCACAATAAACTTGACATCCATGAGTTAAATGTACAACCAACTTAAGAAACGTTATCCAACTAGTTGCAAGGAGAAGTCCCCTAGCTCTGTAAATTTACAAGATCTTCTGATTCAACATGTAGGCTTGCTGCCCCTCATCACTAACTCTTGGATTCTTCATTTGCTTCAGTAATCCTCAGCTGGAAGTTGAGCAGCATCCAAATTGTTGATATTTTTGATAAAAAAATTTGACACTTAAAAAAGAACCCTTAAAACACACAAAAGAAATTCCTTGAGTCAAAACTGAATAAAATCAAAGAAGTTGTGGAGAAAGACAATTATTTTAATAAAGGTCTTGTATTCAAAGTCCTGTTTCCCTTGCCATGTCTTTTACAGAGTGCTACTACTTCAAGTTATTTATATACTCTTCTTTTGAGGGGGACTGAGTTTCCTCATTCCTCTTATCCGAGTTAGCAGCTCTTTGATAAATTCCTAGGGAAAAAAATAGAAAATATGAGTAATTTTAATGATCCCATAATACCATGATTGAGAATTTTTAGAAAGCAAACTATACATTTTTATTTAAGCTTTTACTGCTAAGCTAGAATTTCTCCGGCCTGATCAGAAACCTTATAAGCACATCCTCATCACCCAGCAAAGCTGTGAACAACTAGCTTTTCCTTGTGAGTGTGCTGGCTCAGTTGTTAGCCATCTTTCAGGCTTTTACCACACAGGGTTTTCTACCAGCTATTGGATGAAGCAAAATCTATGGTTGGATACAATGCAAACAGTCAAAGCAACCTTTCACAACTTAAGCCTGCACGGAAATCAGTACTCCTGCCAAAAGAGGTGTTTCTCTCACCACTCTACGTGCCGGCACTAGCATTTTGGTTGGCTGCACACTCAGCTGTAACAAAAAGAAGATATGGCTAAAAATTCAGCTGTTTTTCCTCTTTCCCTCCTACTTTCCAAGCTGGCCCAGCCCTCTGAGCAGACTCACCACTCAGCCCACACTAACACTGACTGAGGCAAGGCAGGAACAAGGAGCCAGAGGTAGCACCACTGGCTTATGATGGGTGGAACTATTGAGAAGCTAAGTGAATGACACTACTCTGTAAAAAAACAAACCCAAAAAAACCTCCAAACCAAACAAAAAAAATACCAAACCCAAACCCAGAACCAAAACACTACACAAAAAACAAATCAACCAACCAAACCCACACCCCACCGCCCCCCCCCAAAAAAAACCCAAAAAAAACCCAATTCAGTTTGTGTGACAACTGAAGCTTACAGATTTGCATCATTATCTGAAGTTCTTCTGGTGTATCATTTCTTACGGTAACTGCAGATGCATTAAAAGCTAAATCATCTCCTTACTGTCACACTGGGAAAATAATGTTTACCCACAGTACTATATAAGAAAGCTGTTAGCTATAAACATGGAATGTATTTATGGATTTTGTCAGTCAGGTTATGTGAAAAGCCAGGTTGGATATGACTTTTAGCAACCAAGTCTAGTGGAAGTTGTCCCTGCCCTTGGCAGGGGGTCAAACTAGATGCCCTTTAAGGTGCCTTCCAACCTAGATCATTCTATTATTCTATGAAACAATAAAAAGCATTACTTCCTGTCATGAGGCTTAAAGCTAAAAATTCCAGTGAACAAAGTTACCACCTAAAAGACAACACAGCACCTCTCAAAAAAAGTCACATAGAAACATATATTAACCAGGTACTACACTTTGCATAAGGAAAGTCTCTGTAAATGTATATTTTAACTTGAGAAATATGCCAGGTTTTTCCAGCAGAACCACAACACTGGCAGGTATCATCCCAAGAAACCAATTTCCTTTCCTGACCTTTTACGCATCTTTATACTGAGCTGCATGTGCTGTTGCACCGTGGTCATCACTGCACCAACAATACCTGTGGCTGAAACCAACAGCATCAAAGCCAGCGCAGCCTACCCATAACTGTGGTCTACAAACACACACTAAGAACTTTTGATATTCTGGCCTCTGCCCCTGAATTAAGCCAAGGCCAGTTCAGGAATACATCTGTGTATATCAATATCACGCTTCCCATCCGGATAGACAGATAGCCTACAGAGATGACCAGAAAAACAGATTTGTTAAGACCTCAAATCCTCCCCCTCTACCCTCTACAAGTTGTGTTTTTTCACATAGGCACAAGCCATTGCAACAATCTCTACTCTAAACTTGTCAGATTCCAGTACTTTTCCACTCAGAAAATCAGAAAAATGAGGAAGACATGCTTACTCTGAAAGTTCATAGTTTTCAATACACTTTGCATTGGTTCCGTCCACACTTCATCATTGTAAAGACTTGATAGATAATGCAAAACTATGTGGCATGGTGCTGCTTGAAACATATAATTTAGGATTTTTTACTATCAAACTTAAATAAAGCCCTACAGTAAAATCATTATAGAAATAAACACCCTAAAGTGATTTTAAAAGATTTTTACTTGGGATTAAGGCCATTATTATTGACTTTCAACAGCTCTTTCCATGAAAAAAAACTCCTATACTCCTACGCCGAAACATCAGATTAAGACATGGGTAGAAGTGCAGTTCTTCCTTTTGAAAAACTTAATTTTCTGTTCAAGTCACAAATACTCTATACCACCTTCATTCACCATCAAGGCAGCAACAAGGCACTGCATCTGGAAACTGTCCAACAGCTTCAAATAAGTGGAAAGTAAGAGCTTTACAGGAAAGAGCATATGCAGAGTGATCCAGGGACATCTGTGGTACTGTTTGGGAGGAACTTCTGCCATTTCTCTGCCCATTTTCTCTTGGGGGAGTTTGGAGCAAGTTTCCCTTAGATACGAAACACAGCCACAGGTCAGTTGTTTTTCAGTATGATATTAAAGCAAGAGAGGAATTATTCCCCTTATATTTTGAAGAGGTATCACAAGTGTTTTCTTTTGCAAAATAAGATTTTCTTGAAGTTTTCAGGCAAGTTTGAACACCACCTGGAAACTTCTTACGGCTGCCAAAATAAACCACACTATAGGGACAGCCCCCTAAGCAGATCTGAGGTAACTGCAGCTATTCTTAAGGCAGAGGAAGCATTCATTTGAAAAAGTTCATATAATAATTTACAATGCTTTACCCTTCAGGAGCTATTTTTATTTGAGATAAGGATCTTGAAATAAAAACCAACAAGAGTATTTTGTATGTGGCAGACATTTTGGATAATGCAGTAGGGCTGTTGTGCACATCCCATGGATGCACAAACCTCAGCACTGGGTCAGCACATTTGTAATTTAAGTATCATTTTGCATCTGACACTTGCATGGAGCTGGCTGTCATTAACACAGCTCTGCTCTGGTGCGCCTCTGCCTTTCCTGCTTTGCAGCTCCCCATCACGGAAAGGCAGCATTCTAGAAGAGATGTACATTTTCCCTTATGGAAGCAGGAAAAGAGACTTCACAGCATTTCAATAAGCCTTCACTTTATAACTAACTCTGCTTTATGACAGTAATACCCTTCTTTTTTTCTTTACCCATCATTCAAAAACTGTAGTTTTGTTTCTTGTGGCCATTTGAGTCAAGGCTTAATATAGACATCTATCTCCACCTCACACACAAAAATCATTTTACACAGAGCATTTTATTGAAATCCCCTCTAATGAGATATGCTGAAATTTAGCATCTGAAAGCTGATCATGTACAAATCTATGTTAAAAGTAGTCCTGTAACACAGGTTGAATTATCTACCTATTACAAAGTTGAGAAACATTTAAGAATAATTCAGCTAAAGATTCAAGAACATATTAATTATTCCTTGGAGGGTTACAGCCTCAGGAATACACAGGCTACATCCACTTTTAATAGAAGAAAAATCCCATACCAGCATTTCGTGCATTGGTAAATAAAAAATAAAAATTTTTTAAACAAGTAAAAATTTACACAAACTTGGTTTAAATTCTTTTTACAGATATTCTGCAAAGAGACACCCTTGTTACAAGCACTGAGAATCCTGTTAATTTATAATACTAAATTATTATTTCTAGAAGACATATTTCTAATTCTAAAGGCGAATTTAAATGAGAGACAGAGACTAAATCTACAGTTAATTTGAACTCATCTATATCCAGCCTTAGGCAAAAAAAAAAACAAAACCCAACAAAAAAACAAAATTCAGGAAAGGGGAGGAAATCACCTCTCTGCTTTAGTGGTGTGACTCATTGTTTTAATGAGGTCATTTGCCCAACAATGAATCTAGGCTTTTTATTCAAGTCTTCTAATTAATTCTGGAGACTAATTAGTCTCTGTCTCTCCAGATTTATCTTCCAGAAAGAGTACACATGTAGTAGGACTAGTTCTTAGACTAAAATTTAGAGTTTCTAGTCCACCTGCTTCACTAGAGCATGAAATGAATCCTAAGTCAGCTTTCCTTCACAGCTTTACTTCCCTGCAGCCAAGTCAAAAATCAAGATTTCCTTAACTGTTTGCACAAGGCTATTTCTTGGAGATGGCCTGATTGGTTGGATGTAAAAACTAAAGTCAGCCTGGAGAACAATCCCACAGCTACCTGTGGAAAAATTAAATAATTACTTTAAAAAAATAAATTAAAAAAAAAAAAAAAAGCCCTCTGAATGTGAAAAGGGGGTGGGGGGAAGAAGGAGGAAGAAAAGGGAACCCTAACTGTCCTACTGCCAAACACCTTCCCTTCCACACAGGCTCAAACCTGAAGCCAGTTGTACAGAAAGAACTGACGAGGCACAGATGTTGTGGGAGAACAGGACCAGAAGCTGCCTCAATACACCCTCTCCAGTGAGGCCACAGCACCATCAGTGTCCAGAGGACGACAATATGCAGTGAGAGCAACAATATGCAGCAATTTAGGTTCTCACTGAGCCCTGTACAAGGCACTAACTACATACCACAAAACTTAGCCATGGTAAAGACCTGCAGCCCAGTTATTCTCCAATTTGGCAGCATGTAAACAAGCACAGCTTATTCTTGCCAAGTCCCTGTTTGCTTCTCCATTCTTGGAGGAATACTATGGGTATTTATTAGTTGTATTCAGGAGTACTTGCAGAAATGAAAACATGAAAGATTAAATCCCTCCAACACTATAGTACAGTATAGGGCAGATCTCAGCAGCCACATAAAGAGTTTTAGTTCACTGAATTCAGTGGTCAAATGGATGAACAAGAAATCACATTTTACTAGAAATGCCTCCATCTGCATTGCTTTTAAATATGCATGATTCTTAACCTTTTTTCTCTACAAATTGTTCCTATTTGATTTCAAACAATATGGGCACATAATACAGTTACTGTGACTTAATAATTTACTACCCATCAGCTGCCCTGCAATACATGTCTATGAGTTCCCAGGCGCACGCAGATGTAAGGCTGTACACTGCACTGAGGCTTTAGGACACATCTATAGTGACTGCTGCTTCAAATGGCTGTGCTACATATTGCTGCCTTGCAATTACGTAGAAAAAACAAGTAGTAACAACAACTTGAAATTATTCATTACATAGTAGTACCAAAATAAATGTACAATCCTTCAAAAGTTCAGGGTTCTATTTCAGAAACACTGAGCTTTCTACTCATGCCTGCATACTAAATACATACATTGTTTGAACAAAGTAGTTTTTAGTTTTAAATCCACAGTGCCTAGACCACTCTTGCAAGCTGCATCACAAGCCTGTCATTTGCTCCAACTAGGAATTAAACTTTGCAAAATACATAGTTAAGCAAATGCATCTCTACATTTTTAAAAAGGAAGTTTTAAAAGCTGCTGAAATAGTAAATGAGTAGTCAGTGACTTAAATCTCTGCTTAACTTTTCCAGAAAATATGCACAACAATTCAACATAGTTTGTTGGCAAATCCTACTGAAAATCATTATTAAGTCAAAGTTCCCAGCAATGCAACTTTCTTTAATGATGCAACTTCGTCTCCTATTTCTCTCATTCTGCACTGAGTTTTGTACTAAGAAAATGGTCAGGATAGATTTAATCCTGACTGAATGAGAGAGATTTCCTGGTCAATTAATCTGAAGCTTTGTATATTTCTACGAGAAAAGAAGTAAATAAACCACAAATCTAATTTATCCAGTTCTTTTAAAACATTCATAATCTGCAGCCATTGTGTTGCTCAGCTGCATCTTTTTGAGTAAGTAAGCAGAAAAATTGCCTACTCATTGGATTTCTCTCCCATAGTAGTTTAAGAGTTTTCTTGTCATTTCTCCTGTCATCACTTTGGCAGTCCCACCAGTGGAAGCTCTAATTCACATCAACCACACCCATTTTAGGTTTTCTGCAATGCCCAGTCTAAATGAGTGGTTTTGCTGCTAACAATAGCAGAGATACAGTAACACAGATTTAGTCAGCCTTCTTCAAAGCATACATCTTGAAAAAACCTCACTGATTTCACAGCCACAATAGTCTTCCTATCCTACATAGAAGTCTACTGTCAAGTATCTAAACCTTATTATCAGGATCGCGGATTATATTTGAATTTCTTTGTTACATTCACTGCTAACACGAGACTTGAAATTCCCTGTGATCTACATTAAGATTCTCCATCGTATAGACAGAACTGAGACAGCAACTTGACAAAGGCTCCACAGGTGATGCATGGGACTGAATGAAGAACTGGCTGCTCTGGCACATCGACGATGCGGGAGGGGGGTGCTGCTCCCTGCTACTCTTCAGCTACAAAAGTTCAGATCCAAAATTTGGTTATGGCACTGATTTAGCAGATAACATACCCCTTAAGTTAGCGTGCATGACTCGTTACATGAAGTTCCCACATTAAGCATATTTCCATACAAATTAAAACAGCCATAATTACTACCTTAGAAAAGCTTTTAACATTTTAGAGCACATTCAACAGACTATCTATATTTCCATTAGAAGAAAGGTTTCATAACAGTTCCTCCCAACTTACAGCCAGCTACTATATTTGACCAAATTATTAAAGAGGCTCAGAGCTCTTTCCATCTTTCAAGCGACCTGGTTAACTCCATTTCCTCTGATGACAAGTCAATCCAGAGCACATGCAAAAATCCCTCCGTCTTTCCTAAATTTTTAGTCTAAATGGAAGGCACTAAGCAAAAGTGACCTAAAATATACATTTGCATGTTTGGAGGGGTTTTTTAACAGATGGGATAAGAGCTTCAAGTTATTAAGCTTTCTGCCTGTACTATTTTTCTTCATGTTTGAATAGTGGAGACATCGTATTACATAACTTTTTCCCCGGTTAGGAATTACTGCCTTTTGCAAACTATATTACTCTTGATGATCTGATGGTATCCTGACTGGTCAGGATAAATTCCATCAGCTCATATCCATTCTCCAGAAATCTTCTAAAAATCCTTCCACAAGCCAACTACCTTAATAGTTTTGAATGGTCTGCAAATATAAAAGGATTGTAGATTTTCTAGGTGAAGTGTGGATCCTCATATAGCAATTTTAAGCCAACTTAAAGGCTGTTCTTAGTCCACACATGGCATGTTAAAAATATCTATTTTTAAGTGGCCTTAGTTAGTAGTCATGCAGTATTACATGCCATAGATGAAGAAAAGCTGCTGCTTTGAAAACAGTGCTGGGAAGTGACACTCATTTTGGCAACTATCCTAACAGAAGAGTGGATTAAGTACTCCTCTCAACTTGGCTGTCTCAAAAGATTGTCAAGGAAGATGAATATTCTCCCAGATAAGGGAGCTGCCTCCACTCCTTTAGCAGATGACTGAAGACACAAGTCACCACTTCAGTATTAAAATCTCACCCTCATCCAAGTGCCTTGAGAGCAGTCAAGCACATGTGTCCAGGATGTTTTTTCCTGTAAACTGCCATACTAACTTAATTTTGTGAGCATGGCAAGGTTTCCATTGGAAAACTCACTAACATCTGTCATGTACCCTTAACAGCTCTCTGAAATTTGCCCTTGCATTGTCACAAGTTTCACATTATACGTTCTATGAAGAAGGAAGAAGAGTAATTATTCAAGTCTCTGTCTTCTTCATCTGCCTTCACTTAACACAGCATTGAATGACTATTAAACTCTTGGCAACCTGTTCCTACCACCTGGTCATGATTCCGGCTTTCTCTCACTAGCCTGAGAGAAGAGCCATGTCAGGCTCCACATGCCATATCAGTCTTCATACCTATATTAAGAAGAACCACCAAGGTTCAATTGCACGTGCTTAGAGAAGGCCGGAGGAGGCTGACAGGGGTCATCTGTAGTGTAGCATTACTACAGTGAGACATCTGAAGACTTGGCATTATGGCATCCCCCCAATGAGAAATGCATGTTACCCGCTGTAAAGAAAGTACAACGCAGATCAAGCTACACAAGTGTTGTCATGTAAGTCTTTCTGGGTCAATTCTCTGCACTGTCAAAATGTTTGTACCAGCAACTATAACAATTATGGAGAATTTCCCCAATCTGCCATAGGAATCAATAAAAATGGAAAAGCCCTAAAGAAAGTATCTGATGGACTGGGAAGTGCCTATTCAACCACCCAGTGGTTCTTCCTGACAGTCTGACTATCCTTAAGTCTCAGTACTTTATGTGGTAACAGATGCAGGCATTACAGAAGAACCAGCCTATATGCAAGCCTTGTTTCAAGAACCCAACTCCTGGCTTCTAGTCACACACAGCTGAAAGGTCTCTGATTAGGGGAATCCTGTAAGCCACCACCTCTAATAAATGATGTGCAGCCGGCACTTCTGGGAAAGCACTGACCTTATAAATGGAACCAAGAAACTGACCCATGACCTACACTTTTGAATACCTTTTTTTTTTTTCCAGTGAGTCCAAAGGTTTTTTTACAATATTTACTCTTCCTAGTAAGCAAACATTACTATATGAGAAGTAGGCTATATTGGCACTGGACACATTAATAGATATGCAAGTTGAAAGCTGAGTAACTAAATCTTGCTAGTTCAGATTATCCCACAATTCTTTCCAAGTCCATTCTCACATACAATTAGCCAAGCTGCATATCTGCATAATAGTTCTCCGAATAAACAGTTTTACTGTCAGAGATAAAATCATATGTTTTCAGATTGAAGACCACAGTCTATCATGCAAATATTTTTACCATCTGATGAGAATTGTTTAGTTTTTCTATCACATGACAGCTTTAAGCATCAGTATAGTCAATATGGACATTACAGAAGACAATATTCATACTTCAGCTGGAATCACTATCAGTTCCTCCTCACGGCAAAATCTTGTTCCTACTGTATCTAAGGGACAGGGCACAAACATTTCCAGCATATAAAGCCCCAAGTCCATCAGCTATCCATTAACATTCCTCTAATTACTTTATCATAAGTATAAAAATAGAGTTACTTCATCTTGAACATAGGTTACAGTTTCCACACATGAATAGTATTTAAGAAAAGTCTTTTACCTCTGTTGGTTTGTAGCAATCTACAAGAGTTTCCTAGAAGCAAAATATGAAAGCGTCAGTTCCCATAGTGGATAACAGTGAACATAAGTCACAGTATGAAACCTGACAAAATAGGGGGGAAAGAAAAGGAGCAAGAACCAGGAATGACTGAATGAAGATGCTACTGAAAAGCAAGAGTTATAACAACTTATCTTTGCTCTCTAGTTGGATCAGAATTATTTGCAAAAGGAGAGAAACAATGGCTTCTTCCTCTAGGTAGGAAGTTATAAAACCCCTCTCTCAAAAAAAAAAAAAAATGAGAAGAGGAGGAGAATCCAAGAACATTTCTTCCAGCAACAGAAATGTGAAAGGCAGCTTTCTGTGAGGGCACCAGAGTATTTGTAATGCACAAGTACAGACAATTACTCCTAGCAGGGGTGCTGCTGCAGCTAGTTTAGGCAGAAGAAGCAAAGCTAATAATGAATTCTCAGTGAGCATCCCAGGGCCATGCCCCACATCTCTGTGGCTGGCCAGTGGGCACTGAGAAAAGGGTGCCAACAGGCACTAAAATCAGATGTGCTGCATCTAAGCACCACATTAGTCACCTCCCAGAAGCAGCTGAGGGCAAAACATGACCCTGGAGCAGTTTTCCTTTTAATAATGCATCTGAAAAGATTATAAACAGAGACCTTTCATATTAGTTTTACACCTTGATTTAGATAGATAGATAGATATTAAGACAATTGTATTTCTTTTCTTTTCCCCTTCATTCTTCCATTCATTAGCTTCTACCTCACAGAGGATTCAAAGAATTAGCGAGCTGTTTTGAACTGTGTCATTTCAGCAGACCCCTTTTGAATTTCCCTATTAATTCCTGTTCCTGACCATTTTACCTTTCCTCAAACTTTTTGACAGGTTACTCCAAGGTAGCTTGATGGGTTCCAATTTCTAGCTAGCAGAGACAGAGAAATAATTGCCAATAGTCTAAGGACAAGGGAACATTTCTGGTCTGTATACACATATATATGTGTTTCTGCTGCTGAAAGAAACTATCTGGCCATTATAACTTACTCTCAGCCATATAGCTTTTCTGTGTAACTCTTCTTTATTTTTCTATGTTTTCTGTTCTTTATTTTCTTATACTTGTACAAATTAGAATGAGGCTTATATAGTTGAGCATATTTCCCTATAATACTGGATTCTTTGAACTTTTATTTACTCCTGTTATCACCTATCTTCCAAAAATTTTTTATCTACAAGGATGTTGATTACCTTTGAACAGTCTAGTAGATTATGCTAAGCTCAGACCTAAGAATCTCTCACTTCTAATTCTATACTTAGAGTGGATTCAATCAAATACAAGATATGGATCCAGATGCATTCCTTCAGCCCCATTCTTCAATCAAATACAAGATATGGATCCACATGCATTACTTCAGCCCCATTCTTCAATCAAATACAAGATATGGATCCATATGCATTACTTCAGCCCCATTTTGATTTAAAATTATAAAATAATATCACCTGTAATTTGAGAGCTCTCTCCTCTTCATTGGCTGCATCAAGAAGGTCATCAATGTCAATTTCTACTTCTGGCATCTCTTCCTCCTGAAAATTAAAAACATCCACTTAGTTCATAGATCTATCCTTTAACTAACCTCAAAAACAGCATAGTGATAGCACACAAACCCATCTTCCTGGAGCCAGACAAGGAAATCAGTAAGGGATGGTGGCTGACTCCTGACTCCCAAGCCAGCAGAAGGCCAAGCCTCAGCCACACAGGAGGTGATGGCTCTCAAACCACCCTGCGTTACTAACTCTTGCCCAGCAGCACAAGTCCTGCTATTCTGACAGTACTGCACAAGAGGATGAAGAAGTAGTCAAGGAAGAGGAAGTAGATGACAGCTGCAGCAAGGCACAAAATTTCTTTGAAAGCATTCTTGATTGAACTGCTCATTTTGTTAACACTGTGGAAGATCTCCCTTGCTTAAAGCTGGCTTACAAGGATGACATACATGTCCTATCAGAAGAGCTCAGATTTTCAGTGTCTGCAGTGGAGCATGAAGTCTAAGGCATAGAGTATTTTCGATAATTTTTCTTAAAACTCCTCCACTCACACACTTCTCCCATTGCATCATCAACACCTCAGGCGCATTGTTCCTTGAGTCAGAGCAGCAGTCCACACATTTTGAAGGACCCTGAGCTCTGGAATCCCAATGAGAATTCACCATCCACAGATATCTCCATTTATTGCATTTTCAATCATGCAAAATATATTCCGCTGGCCATTTTTTGCATTTTCTCATCAAAATTGTTATGTTGCACCTCGCTGCACATACAAAACTCAAGTCTCGGCCTCTCTCCCACATCAAGTCCAACCCTGATAGTGCCCTCAGTGCCATGGACACACAGCTCCTCTGTTGCCCCTCCTTCATCCAAGACAACACACAGGCACTGCAAAACTGTCCCCTCCCCCATGTACACTGCCATCAACTGAGTCACTGACACAGCATCACCAGAATGAAAGCAGGGACCTGAAAGCCTCCAACGGGGAGGGTGGATTTGAGACTCAGGATGAAGCAACAAAACCACTATCCCCAGCAGCAGCTGTCTTCTTGAACACCACCAACACGTGTCAAAATCCTTACAAGAAACATTTTGACAAAAATGTGGTGGTTCCAGCAATTTGCAAAAGTTTCAACAATTGTGAAATAATTTAACAGCTCAAATGGCAACTACCCCAGGTAACACTTATTCTTAGCCTGGGAGCAGGGAATCAAGCCACCATCTCTTAAAATTACTTTTCTACTGGATAAAAGATGAGACCAAATATTAGCAAGGAAAATAACAAGTTAGTTCGAGTTACTCTAACAGAAGTTAAACACCAAGGTAGCAAACAACTACCTGTATCAGAAACTCCAGCAAAATGCCAACAGTTCAACATCTTTTTGAGTGTGAGGAGGAAGGACAGAAGTTGAATGATTTAAGTTCCCCACTCCCCACCTCTGAAGGAAAGCGTGCAGGAACACAATAGTGCAGTTGCACAGGTAGTTAGACTCAGTGAACAAAAATACACAAAGAACACTCTTTGCCCAGCTAGTAGGTTTAGAAAGGAAGCAGGGACATGTGCTGAGATGAATCAAAGATACTTAGTTATTGTAATGCAATCTGGCAAAAAAGGGAATTTCTAACCTAATGCTGCAGAATCATTAGCAATTTAAACAACAAGGAGAAGAGGAAAGAAGTCTTCCACAGACTATAAAGATATTCAGCAAAAGCCATTAGAATTTGAAAGGATAAAGATTACTCCACAGTTAAGTGGTATACTTAGTAGCTTACTATCCCAACTCTACGCTACTTAGCATATCACATCAAGAACCAGAAATTCCCCAAATAGATAGTAAACCTCCTGAACATTTTATCTAAGCAGCTCATCTTAAATACTGTTAAGGCGGTTGGAGTTACTGTTAATACTGCAAACTTATCAAAATACACATTCATTGACCTGTGTAAATGCCAGTTGTGCACCTGTCTGCATTCAGAAGTGCTGTTCAGCATATTGAATATTTTGTCAGATACACATTTTGAACTCTTGTCGGAGCAGCATTCTGGCAAACAAACAATGTTGGAAAGCAACAGTGAGGAGTAACTGCCTATAAGGTATATAATCCTTTTTTGTGATCACACTTCACTGAAGCTGAGTGCTCCTGAAAAGTTAGTTTTACTCTTATTGGTACCAATTAAGTGGGAGAAATCCCTGCTTCTATCCCACTTCACTCTTATCTTCTTCAAGTCAACTTCCTCCTACATCTTCAAGGTTCAGAGTGCCATCAGTCCAGAGGGCAACTGTACCAGCAAAACTTTGGTGTAAGAGGTAACACAGTTCCTCTACATCATAGAAAGCCATTAAAAAAAAAATTAGAAATACTTCTGAAACGAGGAACTTTGTGTCTAACATACTGCCATTCAATGAAGTTACATTTTCTGTAAAAGATCATATGTGTCTTATCCACTTCACAGAAGATCTGAACTGTGATAGACAACATAAATGAAGAGGGATGCCCAAAAACGTAACTCTTGCTCTTATTTTTGGCTGAAAGAACAAACATAATTGAAGCATTTTTTCTCCATCTGAACTACTGTGCCTGCACGACCTCAAGAGTTTTATGTTAGGCATAAAAAACATGTCCTTAGGTCAGGAGCCTAACGGCTTCACAACAGCTGTAATGACAGAGGGAAGGAAGACACAGTCATGTCTTCTGTTTGACACATTTTATTGGTGAGATAAATGTGATTGCTCCTACTACAATTAAGCAGCTACAGATTAGGCTGGGGCAAGCCTGAAAGATTCTGTGTATAGCCAAAATGTGGTATTTTGAGGATCTTGTTAGTGTTATGAGGCTGTGAAAAAAAACCCCAAACACTGCCTTATTCTGCTCCAGTGAGAGCAGACAAGGTGATGCAAATAGCAGATGATGGGGGGGTAGGGGTGGGGAAGAAACCACAAGCAGCATGCTGAGAGGTAGCAGCCCCTAGGAAAGCTAAAATAGAAGAGCTGTGGGGGTTGTGGATACAATCTATGAATTGAAACACATGGCGGAGGGGAGTGGGGGGAAGAATGGACACTGCTTTTAAGCACCCTCATCAGTCTGCATTAACAGTGAAGGCAGAACACGAACTGATTTTTGCTACGGTATTACAAAGTCAAAAAATATCAAATTTAGTTTCCATGATACTTAATGCAAGTTAAATTCAACCTTACACTGAAAGACAGGCCCATGACTCTTTAAGTTGCATGAACTCTTTGCAGGCTACTGGCAAAAGACCTGGGGCACAGATGTGTATTATGTAGTAAATAGAGGTAGCAGTTTAAGACATTACAAACTCTCCAGCTGACAGAGGTGATCACAGTCCCTGTGGTGAATGGAACAGAAACAGGTGAGCATCCTTTAGTGAGACCAGAAAAAAGCCTTTGAAACCACTCCCACAGCAGCTTAAGCCAAAGGCCAGATTTGGTAGGGGCATCTTGAAGAACACTTACACACCCCAGTCTGCTGACCCTGAGGACAGCACCTCCAGCACAGCAAAAGTTGGTCTGACATCATTCCAAGTATTTACTAATTAAACATTTATCTGAGGCTTTAAAATTTAGAGGGCACTATGGATACCTTTCCCCTATAAATCCAACTCTTAAATTAACCTATTACCCCACATCCTCACTGCCCATTTGCTGTGCATCATCTCATTTGCAGTGCCGGGAAATAACTAAATAGGCTTGTTTGGTGTTTACTTTAGATTTTAAATTTGGGAAAGAAAGAAGAAGTTAAATGCAGCAAGAAAAGTTAAACCCACTATTTGTATAGTGAGTTTGGAAGCAACATGAAAGGACAATGACTTAAGTCTCAGGATGATAAATAAAAGTGTCATAAATTACAAGGACTAGAAGTTGTTGGTTGCATGTGTAACCTGATGGGATTATGAATGGATTACACTTAATCCAGGTAAATGAATATTATCATATAGTCATTTGTATAAAAAACAAAGGGAAAACCTATGTGTTCCTTGTTTCAGAGTTGTTTTGGGTCAGGGCAAAAGTAGATAAAAGTGAGAATAAAAAATGAATAATGAAGTGGAAAGTCAAAATACACAGGTAAAATAAAGTTATTTGCAAGACAAAATGACTGCTCATGTCTACTGATTGGTATGAGGAAAAGAAGATTAGGAAAGGATATTGGAGACAGCAAGAAGAGACTCAAAAGTGCCAGGGTTTGTGAAACTTGCAGTAGGAACAAGAATCCTCAGTGGTACAACCCAATTACTGCATGACAGCATGTTTTCTCCAATCCTGAAATACTGGCAGCAGTAGTGCCATAGCAGACATGATGATCTAATGTTAGACATGGAAAAAAATTATCTCTCATTTCTGTTGGTCCTGGTAAAGTGGTTCATGCAGCAGTGAATATTAGTTTGTACAGCTAATAATCAGTGAATACATTTAGGATGATGCTCCCAGTATGATACGATCTTTAGCATGCAGTTATATATTATTTTCTCCCTCATCAGTCACTTGTCTCATTAGCAACCAGTCTGAAAGGCAACACACAGTGCAAGGCCTTACACTCCTGAGCACACGCCATCTAGTATTGGCTCCAACTAAGAGCTAGAAAAACCTGTGTTGTATCAAATCTGCTCTAACCAGAGCAGCAGCCTCTTCCACCAACAGCAAGTCTACCTTCCTCCATCACTCTAGTTCATTAAATGAAAGTGCAGACACATTCAAGGCAAAGTTACCAGATCTGTCCACTCATTTTGAGTCAATTGTCCTACTGTTTCTGAATAATCCTAATTTATCTGTGACAGTGTGGCCATTTAACAGAAACCTTTTCCTGTGCTGAACCCATCTTCAAGCCTGACATCATATGGGTTAAGTTAAATACAAGGAAAAGAAGAGACACTAAGTGCTCAGTTCTCAACAGAATGGCTTATGCAAGGTGCCCAGTATCTCACATCTACATAACATGGTAGGAACGGCTGGATAAAAGTCAAGGAGGCAGTGGTTTATCTCTATGGTTTAGGTACGACCTACCCTCAACCCCGGAGCTAGCAGTGCATAGCCTTGCACTCACACCACTAGAGGGAGGTAACACTGCAAACACAGCAAGGGCCCCTGAAGTTGCTAGTAGAGCATGAAAAAGTCTTCTGAGACCCAGATGCAGTTCTTGGATCTGGAGAACAGTCTAACTTTTGTCCTCAGTTACACATTGCCCTCTGCTCCTGTTCTTAAAAATGTAGCCCTCAGCTTTTACTCTCACAGCTTGATTCCTGCAAAATCCTACCACCTCTGCATCTACTTTTTGGGGTATTGCTCCCACATCCATCCAATCTACCTTTTCCCTTCAACTGAGAGCCAAAGAAAGGACTGCTGCAAGCAGAAAAAGGAGCAATTCAGCTCCCAGGCACTGTGACCAGGGCTCTCCGCCAAGACGAACTGCAAGAGCCCAGTTGCTTCTAGCTCCCTACAGAGCAAGTTTGTTCACATATGACAATCTTTGAGCTTATTGCCAAACTTTAACAAGTTCGGGCACATGACAAGAACAAGTAAAAGAGGAGGGGAGGTGCTTGATTAAACTGAGAACACTTTCATAAACTGGCCACAGGCACCTCCGACACACAGCAAATCTGGTCCCTCCTAAATTTCCAAGATCAGACATACTAGAGTTTCAACTCAGCTGTTGAAAGTCCTCAAGCAATGTCAAAAATCACTCTTTTTTTTTTTTCCTCATGATTTTAGTCTCAACATCAGAAATAACTGAAGTCTTACCTAAAAAGCTTTCCAAGATATTCCATCTGAGGCAAGCACATACTGAGAACCTCCTCATGTTAGATTATTTCAGTTTGGACAAGTTTAACATTTTAAAAATGTATTTGCCAGTTGTTAAATCAAGAATAATGCCAAGAACAATGATTACGCGGCTCTGCATGTAGGACTACACACCTTGTGGTGAAGCAGAGGAGGAGCTTACTGAGGAATCACCAAAGTCTAGCAATGAACAGGGTAGAACAAACCTGCAGAAAAGGTGAAAAAGATGGACAGATACTTACACACAAAGGTAGTGTCTACACAGGCAGGCACAGCTGGACTGCAGCTTGCTCAGCCAGTGTGTACATACTGCATGATCCAGAAAATATATCTAGATCAGGGCAGCTTTCAGACCAAGAGAATAAACCCTGTTGGCAGAGCATGTACATTCAAGTGCCATAGTCTATTAACATAGCAATTAAATTTCTAGACCAAAGTTTGCCCACATTCACCTGGCTCAGAGAAGAAAGAAACAGCTAGCTAAAGTCTGTCTGCATCTGCCAATTCACCCTATTTTGGTAAGTAGATAAGTGGGCAAACAGCCTGAAGCTTATATTAGGAAGTGCATATCACATTACAAGGAAATCTCAACAAGGAAATCTGTTGGAGATTCATGTCTGAACCCAGGAAACAACAGGGAGCACTCTCAAGCTCCAAGGTCTAAAGCATAGCCTAACAGCATCCCAGATCCATGCCAGTACGGAACTTAGGTGTGTGTTGCTCCCAGCCAGAGATACACTATGAGAAAAAGCACAGGATTACATGTTGAAATAGATACCACCATGCTCCTTGGACAACTGGAAAAGCATGACCATTCTGCAATCTAGCCAACCTTGCCTGAAAAGGCAGAGTTAGGAATTCTTGGCCTCCTCCGTATCTACCACCATCTTCATTGTCTTTTCCTGTCATACAGGTAGCGGATCAATTTGAGTAGTATGTTCCTTAAAGGCAAAAGAGGGACACAAAGTTTTGATTTAATCCGTCCCCATAATGACAAGTTTAGAGATCTGATACAGTCAAACAACAGGCATATGCTTCCTCTGTGAGTTATATTACCTGAAAATATAACTTGTCAATCAGTATTCTTGCAAGTTGCCTAGAAAGCATAAGTCATGAAGGTCACAGGTTTGAAGGGTTTGGTTTTGGGTGGTGGGAAGGAAGAAGGAACTCAGAACAGAATGATGTCAAGCAGGACATTCCCTGTACAACGATATCACCCTAGGCAAACTGGGACACTAATCCTGTATGTTAGTATTACTTATCTAGAGCCAAGAACAGCTAAAACTTCCTTACTTAGAAAAGGTTATAAAGAAAAAACATGACACAAAACAAATTTTAAAACTTCTGGGAATCATTTAAATATCTTAATGTTCATGTGTGTGCCAGGAGTTAGGTACAGCTACTGCTTCAGAGTTCAAGTGTGAAAAATATACCAATAGGGTAATGGCTCTACACACAAAACCTAAAATTCTAGTTACAAACCACATTAAAGCGATTAGCAAAAACTGATATTTTTAATAAGTAGGGGAGAAGCACCAACTCATGCCAAGTTCTTCCATCTCATTACTCAAGCTGGCTCAGTCACCGTAAGCCATTGTTCTTTGTTTCAAGCTGGCACTGCCACAGACCAGCCTCTCCTCTTGGCTCTCAAGTAACAGTAGAGCAGATGAAGTAGACAGATGTTATTCCAATTACAAGTTCCACTCAAAGAGTCAGCCCTTCTAAAGCAGTAAATGCACCCCGAAGTTTTTAGTGTATCACACAAGTACACAAAAATGGCAACAGCACAATCCTGGCACTTAGGTGATACAAAAAGACGCAACTCTGTTGTGCTGTTATTTCACGTGGGGTTCCTCTATCAGCATGGAGGGTTCAGGGTTTTGGGCAGAGACAAAATCATCCCTCAATGCAATTCCTGTGAAAGCTTCCTTTATGGGCAAGTCTTTGTGAAAGAGGATAGGGAAAGGACATCCACATCCAGAGCACAGGTCCCTCCACCCAGCTTCCCTGAATATCTTCACCCTCCCCCAAAACACAAGCCTGCCTGCACTAACATTCAACACAGAGGCAGCTGCTGTTTTTGCAGATGCCACTGCAGTTTTGCCTTTCCTTCAGCTAGAAGGCTAGAGGGCAGAAAGATTATGACAACACACCATGATTTCCCCTGGACAAACTCCTTACAGCTACAGGAACTAAATTTAAGTCAGCTGTTAGCTCCTACATCACAACATGATTAGCATGACATTTTACCCTGTATAAGGGGTGGACGAAAAATAAGAGCCATGTGTCAAAATTCAGCTGAAAGAGGGGAAAGAGAAGGTTAAATTAAAGCATAGTGAGACAGATACAAGTACTGCCAAACCACTTCCTGAAGTTAGTCAGCTGAAAGAGAGGCAGGGCCAATTTCAGAGGACAACTGAATCTATAGAGACTATGCAACTGTGGGTTTTCAGAACTGAGCAATAGAAAACCTGGACCACTCTCCTGCTACTGTGTTCTGCTGCACCACAGACAGATGCTGCACATCACATCTAAACTGCCTTGTTGTGCCGACAAAGCTTTGAAAGAAAAATTGTACCATTTTGCAAACAACAAAAGAGCAAGTAGTTGAAAACTCATTGATATATCACTTGATGCTAGAGTTTTATAGTGTTAGTAACTTGTAATAGATGAAGCATAATAATTTCCACAAGCTGTTTCAATGTAGATTCTGGCTTACCTACAGCCAGGAGTGATGGCAACGGGATTTTCAAGTGAAAGTCAGGGGTTCTCTTTAATCAGTATGGGCTAACCAGCCATTAAAATTCATTGTGCACCAATGTGACCACCACTACTGTCAGAGTTACCTTCATATTTATTTAGACCATATGAGAATGCCATGGTGACCTCATTCAAATACTCTAGAAGTATTACTGCAGAAGAAGCAACCTCGGTTCCTCTATTTCCACAGTTTTCCATCCTGCTTGCTAGCAGGCCACAAAGCTGCTACTGAAAGAATAATGTGTTAGGAGAGCTAAACTGAGTTTTATTGCAGTTCAAACTCTGCCAGCTCAGCAACTGGGGTTGCCTAGCAGACACACTGCCTATTGTTGGTCACCAACACACCCATCAAGTTTCTTGGCTGGAAGGAAGACTTTCTGTGTTCTTTCAGAACACCATGCCTTTTTACTGAGATGGCTGGGCTGGCTGCCACATTTCACTGGCTGCATTCTCCCATCATCAGCAAGAAGGTAACTCATACAGAGTTGGATACAGCCTGCAATGACAAACAGCACTGGAGGCTTCTGCAGGTGCCTTGGCCAATAAAGATAAATCATAGAGCCTTTTACTTTCCTTTTTTCCACTTCTGTTCAAGAATTTTTGCCTCTCAGTTTGGTTTGTTAGTGTTTTTTTAATTTATTTACTCATTATTATTATTATATGAAAGCTAAGGAAATAATTTGCAAAGAATCAACAGGAGTAAGTTTTCCTCTAATTAGCTGCTGAATGGAATTTTGTAAAAGTAAAACAAATGCATACACACACTACTCAGGGGTTCTTTTATCAAATCAATTTCTTGGTATCCTGTGTTTTAACAAGTTTTCAAAGGAGCCCTATTATGTAGACGACTGAAATACTTATCCTACACCCTGGACTTGCTATATTTAGTTTGGTATTTATCTGTTGCTTGAATGGGTGACTGAAACTCTAGTCAGGGGTCACACACTTGCAGTGCTGACTCTGGTCTGTCCATACACAGTAGTTGTTGTATGAGCAGCTGTTTAGGAAGCACTTGCTCAGAACTCCTGCCATAAAGCATCCAACAGTGAGAAACCAAAATAGACTCTGACTTGGAACAGAACAGCTTCTAGGAATCCCAAGCTGGCCAAAAAACACAGTGTGGCAGGCCTTGCTTAGTTCATGGCCCTATCATTCATTTAAACGCTTCCATTGGTTCAGTTGGGAAATGGAAGTTGAGAGTCAGAAACAACTTGCTATTTACTCTTATTTTACAATGTGGGTATTTGATAAGTTCAGAAAAATTGTGACAGCCCTCGAAAATCAGATGGTTTTGAGTATGACACTGATGCAACTGCCTAGTACAACTAAAAAATGCCCACTTCTCTTGAACAGGCAAAACACCTGTTTGTGCTTTCCTCTCATGGCTGGGAAATTCTTGCCTAGTCTCCAAGGAGGAGTCATCATGATGCCAGTGCAGACACAGCTGCTAAATTAGAAAAAAGCATCTTTCCCCAGCTTTTCTCTACATACAAAATAGACCAAAACAGTAAGAAATATACAAAGAAAGATCCATTTTGTTAACACTTCACAATTTAATAAATGTCTCATCTGAAAAGTTTGTATCACTGGAAGACAGATAAAACAAGTAAGTGCTGGAAGGTGAAAGCTGAATATACAAATTCATACTATATTCTCTGTCATTGTTAAGGGTGCATTAATTCCTTTCAAAACAGCGATTTTCAATGGAAACATTCAGATCTCTTTCTTGCATTGAAGTGTTGTCTTCTTAGCTGGTTTGTTAACTGAGATTTCTGCCACGTAGCATCACCCTTCCTTCACACTTGCAAAAGCACCATTTCTCTGCCTGATATATGTACTCGTGGGTTCAATGTCATGTCATTTCATCGCATTTTGGTTAATATCTAATTGTCAATAAGTTTTAGCCCACTCATTTTTTCCAAAATTCTTTTATTATATCCAAGTGTAGTATATTTGAAAGGAATTTAAGTTTTAGCTAGCATTTTAGGATACTACCATTTAAAAGCTCCCAAAAGTGTGTCAAAAACACCTTCCCATTCATTTAGGTTCAAGTATACACATCAACACTTTCCTGTCTCTCCAAAAAATTGGTTGTAAGGGGACAATAATTACACATCAAGAGCACATCCTTGCCACCAGAGCACAAATGCAGGAGAAGAATTCATTGCAAAGAAGTCCAAAGCACAAATAAAAGCTTCCAGCAAACCCTTCTGACTCCCAGCTCCCTACATTCTTCTACCTATTTCACTATGTCCCTATGATCACAGTTACCTATCCCAAGAGAAGCAAACCTTTGCTTACTGCAAAAGAATCACACCCTGAATAGCCAACAAACCTTATAAATTGTGTTGCTGCCTTGAAAATGCAAACTGAGCAAGTATCAATCGACAGAGCCTGCAGATGTTCTGCAATAACTGTTTTAAGAACAGAAACCAGCTTAACTGCCTTCCAGGGTAGCCTTCAGCATCAGGAACTCCCATTTCAGCTCCCTTGACCCCTAAATAGTGCACCTTTCCAATAAATTCTCACTTTGCTGTGGTCAGCCTAAAATTTGTTCTCTTTCTTCTGCTTCAACTTCAAGGTTTATCTTTCTTAAGCAGATGCCAAAAATACGTTAAAATATTTTCCTCCATCTTTCACAGAGACATAAACTTGCAAAGTCAGGACTTGTCAGCAATCTCTAATCATATGAATTGTTGGAAACAGTCACAGGCAGAAAAAAAAGTGGGTTTTTTTTCCGAGTGGCATTCCAAAAGAAACAAGTTAGTGATGATATGGAGACATATATATATATATATTTTTAAGAAATAAAAGCTTTGTAGTTCCATAACCATAGCCTGAAAAGTAATTTAAGGCATTCAGAAGAAGAAAAGTATAATATAAGGCAAAATATTTGTTGCTTTGGCTTTGTATAAAAGTAAAAAACTGAAGCCATTCCTGAAACTTCTAATTGACTTGCAGCTTTACTTTTTAAACCCCAAAGAGCCTATCATCTTCCACAACAAACTATCTTGCCAGTAGCAAACATGTGGCAGACCTTTTCACATTGGATAATGAAAACTTGTGGTGAGCTGTATGATCATGACGGTGTTAGCGAGCTCCAAACAGAATGGGGCCAAAGCACTGAGATGTCCCTCTGCTCCTCAGATACACAAAACAGGCACTATTTTCCAGCACAACCATAAACATTCCAGATGCTCATGCAACAGCTGCTGACCCTTAAAAATCTATGTAGTGGAAAGGTAATGCAGGCAAACAGAGCAAGTCCAGGACTGATGAGGCTCTTAAATGAGATGAACTTGACTGGCAATAGCAAGAACAGTGAAACTGCAATTGGGCTGAAGGGAAAGAACTCCAACAGGCTGCTGAAGCATGAACACTTCCCCACCCCCTCCACCCCTTTCTGAGCAGTACAACTCCCATACATGTGCTAAAAAAAACAACTCAAACTGTTTCCTAGACTGAACTACAGCTCCAGGAAAGGACTATTTTTCTAAAGCTGTATTAAGCCTAGCCCTTCATTATCAGTGTTGGAGCCCTGGCAGAGGGGCCATAATACACACGTTTTCAAGTTAACAAAAAGTGATAGACTATTCAAGTATGTTAATTAACACAATAGGGAAAAAATGGTGGGGAGTAAAAAAGATTTTAAGGGGAGTGTAATTTTCTCAAGTATCCTTTAAATGCCAGAAGGCGCCACCTTCAATTATCTGGAATACCAGAGATTCTCAGAAAGGAGAGAACTCACATGCATACTCAAGATCTCATTTCTTAAATAGTTTCCTGGTTCTGTAGACAGTGTACACACCAAGACTACCTGGAATCCAAAGCACTTTGATGTAAATCAGAGATCCTCTGCATCTCCTGGAAGTCCAGAACAAAATCAGAGTGATGCTTCTGGTTAGCACTGAGTTTCCAGAGGCCAAAACAAGGGTGTGCTATCAATGGCCTTGTCTGCAGCCAACTAGACACAGCTTTTCAGACAGAACCCAAATGAGTAAAGCAGTCTTTCAGTTTTCTCTTGAAGTTGTTTCCATACTATGCAAAGCATTTCCAGCAGCTTAGGTATATTAAAAATAGAGCCAAACAGTAGCTTCATTCAGACTGATGTTACACTGAATTGCAGTACTATTTCATGTTACACCATCCAACAGCATACTATATACACAGTGCACACATATATACACACTAACCCTTCAGGATCATGTTAATAAACCACAAATATGCACCTACATCCACATATGCATGAACAGTTACCCGTTGTTACAGAAAATTACCAGAAGAAAAAGAATGTACACAAATTTCTGCAATGAAAGTATAGGTAGCAAAGCCTTGAAGAAGCATGGCTTGCCACAGCCCAGCAGAGCATATTAACAAGCCATCTGTTCATTATAACAAGCTCAACAGGATTCAGCTTCTAAATGCAGAGATGCTACCTACAGCATGTCCCTTGATCAAGCAGACAGTTGTTGGATATTGCCAAAGTCTTGCCACATCCCTTTCGGGGAGCATGTTATATGCCTCTACCACCAGCACAGTCTGGATTTAAAAACTGCTTTCCCAGAGGGCTATGCCTTTGAGCAGAATTAGTCACACTAACAAGCAGCCCACAGTCAGGTTTCTCCAGCTAGAGATAAGCAGACATAACCAATGCTATTTGCTTAAAGCTCTCAACTTCTGCTCTCACCTTGGAGAAAAATGCATTGTACTTCCAGGAACACAAACACTGAAGAACATGAAATCTGTTCTCAGAAGAGATACTGCCTCTCAAAAAGGAGACAAGAAAGACATTTCTCTCTAGTCTTATGCAAGCAAGATGACTAGTTTTTTATTCTCTCCCCCAGCACCCCTGCTGTATTTCTCCCTTCAAATAGAGAAATTATGAAACAGCTGTTGCTTTTGCCAGTTTTGTGAAAGGCAAAGAACAGCAGTCAGAAGGAGCAGCAGGGGAACAAGACTGTAATATACTCCGAGTCCCATCTGTTGAGAGTGGGTTAACTGAAGACAGAGGGCAAGGAGAAAAATTGGGACCCCAACATACAGTCAAACAGCTCCTTTCTCACCACCAATCTCATGTTCTTCAGCTCAATACCCAGCGACTGCAGCAAGAGAAAGGACAAAACTCTTCAAGCTAAATGTACAGCATCAATCAATTTAGTATCTTGACAGTGTTCACAAGCAAGTCGTTTAATTAATACACTGTGCAGCCAGTATTTTGGCTTAGTTGTTACTCTGCCATGTGGCAAACTAGACAAAGCAGATGGTCAATAAGCTCTGTTAAACTGTCAGGGCCAGCTATTATGAAGCGACACAAAACAGCTCTCTGCCAGTTCCAAAATTTATAAGCTGAATCTCAGCAACCTCAGCTCAGTTTCTCCTCCTAGAAAGGCTAGCATCAAAAGAATCAAAGTTAAACTAGCGACTTTCCCAAGGCTCCAATTCTGAAGTTCAGAGCATGCCAGGCACCATGCTAAGAGATGCTCAAGTTCATTAAAAGGTGCAAAAATGCGAAAATAGCCAGTATCACCTGTATTACACCAAGAAACCACTGATCCGTGAAATCAACAGGTTTGCATCTTAAAAATAAAAAATGAAAAAATGTGTAGCAAGTAAATCAGGAGAGCTGGGATTGAAACTGAATATTAACTCCTCAGCCTTTTAATTCCAAACAGGGAAACCAGCCCACCATAAGTCTTATTAAAAGGAACAGTTAACAAGTCAAATTTCAAAACACATTCTTCTTTTCACTAAAAATGCTGTTGTCACACAAACTCTACACTTTACCTCACACGTACCTCCAGATAGTACTTTGATCCTCACAACAAAGAGAGATGCTCTGAACAAATAACCAAGCAGAACTGAAGTCTGGTTCAGCAAAGAGCACAAGCTTTGCCATATTAAAAGATAAGGTTTCTGGTAGCATGTACGGATACACCTTGTTCTGTTCTGCTAAAATCTGCCTCTTCATGCTACAGTAGCCTCTGCCTACTCATCATGTAGGGGCCTTGTTCTGAGGCATCTCCAGAGACAAGTGTTTTAACATTTTTACAAAATGCCATTCACGCTTTGCTCACAGAGCTGTAAGGAACACACGTTATGCCTATGTGTACTGCTCCCCGACCATATGATAGCTAGAACCAACACATGCCTTCTGCTCTAGCACTACATCTAGCTAAAGTAGCTAAAATTTGCTTAGGATTAAAAAGTTTTGAGCCCAATTCTCTGTAAGTCCCTATGAGGAGAGGTTAAGAGCTTAAATGTGTCTTTCAGGCAACAGAACACATGAAAGAGCATCAGAAAAATGCTGTAGTTGTAAGTTAAAACACAGTTTTTTACTTAACAGACAAACTGGAAACATTACTAGACATTCTTGAGATGGTGTCCAGTGAGTTGATGCCTCTATCTCTGTATGCACCATCTCACTCGGATGCACTGCAGTCACCATCACTAGACACTCCAACACCACATTTTTTAGGCAGTACTATATCTCATTTGTGTTTGCAACTAAGTGCCTATCTGAGTAGGGCTCTAGTAACAGCGGCTTGGTCTTGCAAAAGGTTCTGTAAAAGCTGCCAAAGCCATTTTAATAAGTTTGTTGGCATCATTCAGAAGCTGCTGGCAAGAGCAATTAAGGGCTCAAGAGACAGGCCAACTTTGTTTTTCTAAATTATCTCATGATTTGTTTAATATGGGCTCAAAATTTCTAGATCTTAACTCAGCCAATACAATATATTTACAGCAAGGAGACAGAACAGCTTGAGCAAGCCATCAGGTGAGGCTGCAACATGTGTTTCCTCCTTCTGGACAACACTGGTTTGTTTCTAGCCTCCAGCAGACTCTCAAGGAGCCATTCAAAGAATTCACCTGGATTCACACTTCAGCTACTCATTCCTGTGAGTCTCACTTTCCTTTCACTATCTTATGTCTTGGAAACAGAGGTTAGCCATCTCCTTTCTTCATCTACCCTGCTATCAAATACACACATTGATCGTATGACGACTAAAATTCATACACATGAAGTCACTTAATATGTAAACAGTCATATCTAACTCAGGAGCAGATGTCTTCCAGAATGAGACCTTCATCTGATCAAAATAATTTTTGTTGGGAAACATTTTAAAGCAACACTACAAAAATGACTAGTTTTTTTACTAAGGTACTTTTCAACCCAAACCATTCTATGATTCTATGATTAAGCAACCATCCATCCACAGCAAACAAGGGGAGACTGTAAAGGGAGCATCAAGCCATTATAGTCTGGAGGTCTGTCTCACGGCAGATGAATCTAACTAATGGTATCTCTCATATAACCACATGGAAGACCTACATCCTTCTGTTAAGGAGGCAGCTGAAGTTCACTGCCGCTATTTTTGATCCTGAAGGCAACACACAGTATTAAGAAAGTTGGAGACAATGCCCTTCTTCAGATTGTGATAAAGTTAATCAGTATACCATGACAAAGGTTGTGTCAGCATGTGAGATGAAGGACAGACTGGTCTTCAAGTCTGGCTGATTGTGTAGCTCCCAATGCTTCACCAAAAGACACATGATACAAATCACATTTAATGTAATTTAATTTTCCCATATATTGCACTGTATTTAAAGACTAATTATTTTACTACCAGATCAAATGAAACACATCAAAAGTTCTAAAGATGCACGCTATCAGCTGGCTATCTTGACCACCCAACAAATGTTAATTTCAGTGTGGAAAAAAACAAACAAAAAACAAAAACAAACACAAAACAAAACCAAACACAAAAAAAAAAACAAACAAAACCAAACCAAAAACAAAACAAACAAACAAAAAAAAAAAAAGGAAAAAGAAAACAGGGGGAAAAAAATCCACACACACACACACACACAAATCCAAAAAAAAAACCAAAACAAAAAAGCAGATGAACATAAACAAACCAAAAAAACAACCATAACCTTCCTCAAGTCAAGCATTTAATTTGGAGAGATTTTAATTACTTTACGCAATATAGTGCTGTATTCTTTTGTGTAGAAAATTATTTCCTACTTGCAGATAACAAGAAAAGGAAGTAATACAATCTGAGCATCCTTTCTGTTCCAGTTCTTAAACATAGTTCAGCTTTTTCTCATTAGCACACCTTAACCAAATAGCTGACTATTTTGCATTCTTCTCACATTACTCCACCTTTGAAACAAAAGATAGGATTGGAAATGCAGGAGAAGAAAATTGCAGTCAGTTAAACACTGCCACTTAATAAAATGATAGATGTAAAGGACAGCAGTGTTCTCATTGACACTGTACTTAGCATATATTCTGAAGACCAGAGTCTTTGGGTGGCAGTGAAGTATGTATAAGAAACTTAACATCATTACCCAGTAGGGTGTAGCTAAGGAGCTAATTCCAAAGAACCCAAAATAAAGTATTTCAGTGGAGCTCCTTCTCATATGACCCATGCCTACAAAACTCCTGCATATAAACTAAATACCTGCAGCAGCCTATTTCCATTCTAGGGACAAAATGATAGCCATAAGTAATTTCTTTCTGCAAACCAGGACCCCACTGAGTCTGACTTCACAGTCATGGTTACAGAACTGATGCCATCAAAAGGAATGCAGAAGCACTCCTGTGCACCTCTAAAGTACCAGTTCTGTGCTAGTTTATGTTTAATACAGAATAACCAGTTCAAAGGAACTTTGAATTCAAAGTATAATACTGTGTTAAACAAACAATCAAATTATTTTTAACTGACTACTTTTCTTACAAATATACAAAGTCTTAAGATTTGAAGCCCTTATAGAAATCATCCTGGACACAGACATGTTAATGAGGAAGACTCCTATAATCTTTGCTCCTCCAAACTCTCACAAGCCTTTTCTATTTCCACCTACAGATTTTCTCAAATGGGAGATATTTCAGGAGCACCTGAGACGATAATCAAGTCTTCAGACATGAAACTGCACGAACACACACGCAGAAGCAGGTGGAAGGAAGAGAATAAGATCAAAGTCAGGCACTCCCTTTCCCTCCCTGGGAAAGGAGAAAACAAACAAACAAATAAAAGATAAGAGAGGAAGCTCCACGCTGCTCCTGTCTCATGTTTCTGTTGTTTTCCACTTTAAAAGATTTCAGCTGTCAAAATAGTTTTCAGCACAAACTACATCCAATGCATCCCGAAACAGCTGACTTCCACAAGACTTCTTGTAGATGAAATGAGGATTCACCCAGCTCCCAGGGTAACATACAGGATCACCAGAGTTTCGGGGGTTGAAGGGTATATTTTGTGGTGGGTCATTTTGTTCTTTTGCGTGTTTGCGGTTTGGGTTTTTTTGCACTGTGGCACACAAAACCAGCTAAGACTCCCTTTGCCAATGAAATGGCACATCAACAAAGTAGACTCAGGGGATAACTACTCACTTGAAAATGTTTCACATCAGAGTCTGACTTCCTGCTTACAGGTAATTTTCTTTAGTAAAATATCCACTTTAAAGTGATACTCAGAAGAGGGCTGGGCTATCATATTTGTGTTTGGATTGCTCAGGTCTGTTCTTACAACAAGCAGAAACAATTACATGGGTTAGGGAGCACCAGAGCTAAGGAAGTGTGGGTTTCCTGTAATTTCATGTCTTGATTCTCAGGTGCCCAAATAAAGCCCTTTTCTTTTCAAGAATATATATAGGAAGGTATAACAACTTATCTGTGTGGATTCTCTACAATCTAATAAAGAAGGAAGTTTTTACCTTCAGTGAAGATACTCAGGGGGTCCGTAAGTTTTGTGAAAATAGGCAGCTAAATTCCACAGTTATCATCATGCTCTCTGGCCAATTTCAAGCTAGAATTATAAGAGTTAGCATGGCAGAAGACTCACACAGAGACAAATTTTCTGCCTAATGTTTTTAGCTTGTCATTTTAGCTTAATAATGGAAACAAATACACTTAATGCCTTTAAAACACAGCCAGCCCTGATCTAGTTGCAGTCCAAACTGCTATTGGCCAGAAAAGCTGCTTTCATGATTTGTATTTGAATGAGTTCAGCAAGCTGTCCTGAGCTTGGAAAAAGTGTTTATGTCCATAAAAATAATGTGCTCCTGCTCGGTTTTTAAGTACATTGTAGCACCAGTTCAGAAGACTTTCTGCAGTGGAAGAGGACCCTTTTATAACGTAGTAGCAAATCAGTGCTCAGATAGTGCCAAACCCTATTTTTTTCCCCCAAATCAAAAGCCTGAGCTTCAGAGGACTCCACATGCATTGTCACGATTGCATGTAATCACTCTTTGTCCAACCTACATTACCAGATTTCTTCAAAACTCTTTTTAGGCATTTTAAAACATGTTAGCATACCACATTAACCACAAGCTGCAAGGAATGCACATTTCTTTAATATTTTCTCTTATCAATGAACAAGGAAACAAAGCAAATAAAGAGTAAGCATAATCAAAATGACAGGTGGATTCTGAAATTCACTTCAGGCTGCAGCTAATAATAGAATACCCAGTTTCAAATTAAAAGTTTGGATAACTAGTCTGGCACCCTGAAATGCTAAAGAAACTCTAGTGCTTTTCTAAGAGCTGGTCAGGCTGTGTGAGCATGCCAAAATACAGGAGCAGCATGAGAATTTTCTCATGCAGTAACTGGCCTGAATCCAAGCTCGTGGATAGATTTTTTTCCTCCAAGTAAAGCTGGATTGCACATATATGCAACCACCAAAGGTAAGATTTGCTCCAGCAAACCAAGTCAAAGCATTCTCAGCCTAGCTTAGAAAAGGCACTGGCTGGCTCCTTCCAGTCAACACAAGGTGGTATGCCATCATCAGCTCCTTCCCACCGATCTTCACTTAGTGCTGGTCTTCTTAACCATTCAAAAGGCCAATGCAAGCAGAGTTTAAAGTTCACCTCACCACTTTTGGGATGTCTCCAGAATGAACACATGTTTAAACATTAGAAATTCCTCCAGGAACTGCAGCAAAAGCACTTTCTACCCCTGCATACCCCTGTTTACTGAACTTCACTGTCACAGCAACAGCTTAGGAAATGTCTGACTCTCTCCTCTGACAGAGGGCTTAGAAAGCTTGGGCCATTTAAGAGGTCTCTATCTGCTGGTTGAAAGACAACATAAAGGACTGGGAGAGGGAAAGCTGTTTTCTGTAAATAAAGTGTTGAGATTTTTCTAAAGCAGCTACATTTGTGTACTGTTTGAGGACCCCACTTTTTCATTATTGCCCAAAGCTATGAAATAGCTACTTTCAATCCTTCTCAGATTCTTCCAAACCCAGATGGTTTGGAAGATGGTTTGGAAGAGAGAAGATGAAGCAACCCCCTCAATCGCAAAAAAAAGTCTTCACAGCTTTTAGAAGATACGTGTAAAGTACACTGTACCCATTTTCCTCCCACAGGTAGGTAGCTTAGATAAAGCACAAATGGTTCAATTCTGCACACATGGTGCTAAGCACAGGAGTCAGGACACTAATAAATCCTACATTCATAATAAGCAGTGCTACCTTCCACAACAAGAGTTCTCAGGGTAAAATCCACCAAATATGGAACAGGTGCAGCAGCCATTGCCTGGTCATTTCAGCACAGCAGAATACAGACATACAGGTAGCATTTTGTGACCAGGAAAGAGTCTAACATAAGCTTTCTAACTGACCTATGGAATAGAGAGTTAAAAGAAGGTAGCAGAATGCACTGCCACTCACTAAAATCAAATACAGTCAATATTCCTTTGTTTAAAATCCCCACTACCTACAGCTGCAAGCAGGAGATAAGCTGTGCCAAAAGTTCTTCTCTGTTTATTCTGCTTTAAAAATGCTGAAGATGCTTCATATAGTGCCTTTGGCATCTACCACTGAATAAAGACAAGCCAAGTCACAAGATACTTTGTAACATAAAAATATTCAAAACCAAAATACACAAATTTGCAACACCATTTTCCAATGCAAATGGATTAAACCATTATATACCTAATTAGAAAAATTAGGACATCAGTTTTACCTTGTTTCAACACAAACCAGAATTTGTTTCCTGCTGTGGTTTCTGATGTAGATCTGGACAACTATTTATGTAATTGCACTAAGGAAAGCAGGTTAATTTTTAAGTTCCTTCATTTTGTTGTTCTTAACAAATGAACAAACAAAAAATACACATAGAGAAAAAATAACTACTTCTTATCACCAAAAACCCATGTATTCACTCAAATACGGAATACTCATGTGAAATCCTGAAATACTTCAGATAGAGCCAAAGGAGAAGCAACAGTTGGTTGAGCTCCCAACCTACAGAAATTCCAAATATACAGAAAAACAAGTTGCAGTTAAAAATTACCTATCCCTTGGTAAGCACAGCTTGGTGGCTTATCCTACATATGCTTTCAACCTGGCAATTTGGTTTAGGTGATAACAGTTGTTTTGAACACTGGGCCAAAGTTTTACATCAGAGCATTTTCACATTGCTCTAGAAGCCAAGGCAATGGTACCTGTCTCGCTCAACAGTTTTAATCATAGGAAAGTACTCAGGCCTTCTTTTAACATTTTTTTTATAGCAAGTCAGCTTGGACCTTTACTTGAGCATAAGCTCCTACTCACATAAATAGTCCACCGTGCACTTGGTGCTACACTCCCAGCCACCCTGGCCGGTTTAGAGCTACAGGCAAAACCCTCACTGCTGCTTTCTTGTGGGTTGGTTCTCTTCCACCTTTTGATGGTTATAGCTCTTTGATTTCAGCCCTAAAGCAATTTCAGTTATTTGATGCTTTCTCACAATATCTTCTCTTCCCCCTCAAAATATGCCCCAAGAACAGCCAAGTTCCCACAATTCCCTGGGAAATAAAAAGCAGCTCACTTTACTACAGGAAAAAAACCTATGGGAATAAGACACCAGCACAGGCAAGTGGGACTGAAGTGCCTAGGTACACAGTAATCCATGCTGCTTATGAGTACACCAGCCCAGGGAGCCCAAGTCAGTGCACCCGCTCTGCATCTGACTGTGTTTTACATGCAAGGTTATCTTGCACACAGAATAAACATGTCAACTGAACACGAATTAATTTGTACACTACAAGACTGCTACCCTGCAGAAGTTTGCAATTCACAAGGAAGTTTGTTTTTGGAAAGAGTGAAGCGCTCTACATGTAGGAAACAGGAATTACAAATAGTGAATTAGTTCTACAACTAAACCCAGCCAAAATAGACAACTGATTCCAATAACCTTACAATAGGATCTTACCACGAAATATATGTGTGACATTGGGCAAGTCATAAAGTGATAGTTTCCATCTCTGACGTGGAGGAAATACTTAGCTAGCCCTTAGTGCTGAAGCTTTGTTCATTAACCTTTGAGCACTTCAGACTGACTGTGCTTCAGAATTAAAGCAATGTAAATATTTATCTGGGAAACAGGAAGAATAAAATTCTGTAAGAGTCAAATGAAAACTAACCTCATTTTTAAAAAAATCGATCTTCCAGTTGCTTGACTGTCCTCAGTCACACAGCCTCAATGTTACATTAACAGGCTTCTTCCTTTTTATTTGCATATAATTTTTCTTGTGATGTATTTAATAATGGCAGTTAAATGGATCATTAGGATTGGAAATGTTCATCTTTTTGGATATGAAAAGTTTTGTTTTCAAAGCTGCCATTAGCCTGCTGATTAGTTTTCTTTAAGGCACCATTAACACAGCAGCAGTCAAGACTGGCTTACATAGCTGCAAAGAAATTATCATCCAACAAGTTTAAGCCTTTTTCTCTTACTTACATGAATCTTTGCAGGAAGCTTTGCAGGTCAGGCAGTTATGAAGATGCAACCAGAAAAGTCCTGTGCTTCCTTTTATCCTGTGTTACCTGCCACTGAGCTTCCATGACAAAGTGATAGGAGGGGGTTGCATGGCCAGCTTCTGAAGGAATATTGGGTCAGATATAGTACTCGAGCTCTTGCCATCTTTTTCTCCTTTTAACACCTCCAGCCAGCCCGCAGTCCCCAGGAGGACTGCAGTTCCTCCAAACAACATTCATGGGCTCTGGACTTAGCCTGCCCTCTTCTCCCTTCCCTTCTCTTTCTCCTCCTTGTGCGGCTACTCTGCCTTTTACAGCTATTTCCTCCTCAGCAACAAAGAGGCTGTAGCAAGCAAAATCTTTCAGCATATCAGACTATTATGATATGAGGAAAATAAAATAAGAAACACTGTTTCAGAAACTGACATTTAAATGGGTTCCATGGCTGAACAAAGACTTCAAAAAATAAGTCTTTACATAAAAACTAAATTAATGGTACAACACACCTTCTCATCAGGCTCCACATGGCCACTCTGGTTATGATAACTCAGCTGGGTCTGCACCAACATCTTTGTCGTGGTTTTGCCTACCAGCCAGCCCCTGGGGCTGAGGATGGTTTTGTCCAGGTGGATTTCCGGAGCCATGCAGGGAGAGAGAGAGAGGCAGGCCCCAAGTGGGGTCAGGCCTCCCTCCTCCCCCAGCCCTGGGCCGGGGGCAGGTGTGGCAATGAAACCCCCCTTCTCTCCTGTAAGAGAGTAGAGGAAAAAAAACTTTAGAGAAGAACCTGGACAAGACGTGCTGCAAAAGGAATTCCAGAGAGAGAGATAGCAGAGCTTTCAAGGCCAAAGCTGGCAGCTGCGATGAGAGCAGAGAAGTTCGAAGGGGGGGCTGCTTCTCCCCCCTCTTTTGCTCTCTCCCTTCAGCAGGGAAAAGACTGAAAAATAAATCCCTGTCACCTGTGGAAGATTGTTGGGGTGAGGAGACCCCCATGCTGCTTGTGGAGGAGTCTACACTGGAGTTAAGTTGATGCACGAGGAAGCTGAGACTTTATGAGAAGCCTGAGGTGAGGCAGAGTCCTGCTGGAGATTTGTGACCCTGAGGGAGACTTACGCCGGAGCAGAACGGCTCGGGTAAGATGCTGGGATCCGTGTGAAAGATCCATGCTGGTGCAACTAAATTTGTGACCCTGAGAAACAGCAGAGAATGGAAGACCTGTTGTTCGAGACATGGACTCACGTCAGAGAAGTCTATTAAGGACTGTTCTCCTGTGAGAAGGGATCCCACAGGAAACAGGGGTGGACTCAAAAGCCATTATCCCCTGTGACTCTGTGGTGAAGATCCATGGTAGGCAAGTGTCCACTTGCAGTCCATGGAAGACCCTTCAGGGCCTGGGTAACCCCCCAGCCTCCAGTCTTAGCCCAGGAGAGGGTAGGCCCAGCCCTGAGGCTGACATAGAGAGAGAGAAAGAGAAATAGTTCCAGCTGTGATGAATCGTAGTTGTCCTCCTAGAGATAACAGAAGAGCTTTTGAGTGCTGCAAGGTTATTTTAAAGACCTAGAGCTCTGGAAATGGAGAAAGAGACTGCTTCTCCTCCTGGACTGATATAAAGGGGGGAGAGGTATTTCTGTAAATACATAGTACTTTTACCTAATTAGAATTATTGTAGATGTAGTTCTTTAGTTTTTATCTTGCTAGTAATAAATCTTAATATTATTTTCACAAATCAAGTCTCTTTTGTCTGCATAAACCTTCTCTCAATTTACAGTAATTGTGTGGGAGGTGAGAAAAAATTGATCCAGAGCAAACCCACGACATTTTTGGTGGAGAATGCGGGCAGAGACTGACCGGAGAGGCAGTGGCCGGATTCAAACCACGACAATCTTTAAAAGCTCAATATCCGACACATATGTTAACATACCTCACAGCCTTACATTACAGCCTGTGATCTAGACCTGGATCTCTCCCTGCAAGGGCAAATTTCTCACATTTGCCCCCAACAACCTTAAGAAGCACTCAGGACCAAAGTCCTGTAAGATACCTAAGATACATAAGAAAGTATCCTAAAGCATGCTCTGCTCACAGGCAAGCCAGAGCAAGAAGCCAAACTCGCCTGAGTGCTCAGGCCTCAGGAACACCCCCATTACCCCCATGGCCTGCCATGTCAGCTTCTGGGACTATGAGCCCCTGCCCCAGCCATATCCCAGCAGGGCCAGCTCCCCACAGCCCAGCCCAGCCCCAGGCCTTGCTGAGCAAGACCCACATCAGGGGCCAGCCTTGGCCCGGCCACAGGGACATGCCCAGAGCTGGGGCTGCCCCGGTGCCCCTGGTTGCCTGCTCTTGGCTGGGGTGGGACAGCCCCAGCTGCCATTCCCTGGCCTGGGCAAATCGCATGGAACAGGAGCAGCACAAGCGCACTGGGTGACCATCAGCAAGGCCCAGGGCTACACACTGCACTTGAGCCCCACACAGCACTGCCAGACCACTGCATAAAACCTGACAAGGAAGGAAAGTATCTTTCACCAAATACCATTCCTGTAGCCAGTGGCAGAGACAACCCCAGCTGAATTCCAGCAAGAAACACTGCCTACCCAGCACTGGGCAACCAACCACAGGGTCAAAACTGGTGTCCCCCAGGGTTCAGCACTGGGGCTGGTCCTGTTCACTGTCTTTGGTGATGATCTGGAGAAGGGGACTGAGTGCTCCCTCAGTCAGCTTGCAGACAACACTAAGTTGTGTAGGAGTGTTGATCTGCTGGAGGGTAGGAGGGCTATGCAGAGGGATCTAGGCAGGCTGGATTGATGGGTTGAGGCCAATTGTGTGAGGTTCAATAAGGCTAAGTGCTGGGTACTGCCCTTAGATGACAACAACGTCATGCAGTGCTACAGGTTGGGGGAAGAGCAGCTGGAAAGATGCTTGGCAGAAAAGAACCTGGGGTGCTGGTCGACGGGCAGCTGAACATGAGCCAGCAGCGTGCTCAGTTGGCCAATGGCATCCTGGCCTGTATCAGCAATAATGTGGCCAGTGGGACAAGGGAAGTGATTATCCCCTTGTACTCGGCTCTGGTGAGGTCATGCCTCGAGTACTGTGGTCAGTTTTGAGACCCGCACTTCAAGAAGGACACTGAGGTGCTGGAATGAGTCCAGAGAAGGCAATGGAGCTGGGGAAGGGTCTGGAGCACAAGTCTGATGAGGAGCAGCTGAGGTAGCTGGGTTGTTTGACTGGAAGAAGTGGCCTCAAGTTGCACCAGGGGAGGTTGAGATTGGATATTAAGAAAAATTTCTTCACTGAAAGGGTTGTCAATCACTAAAACAGGCTGTCCAGGGAAGGAGTTGAGTCACCACTCCTGGAAGTATTTAGACATGTAGATGTGGCACTTTAGGACATGGTTTAGTGGCAGACTTGGCAATGCTAGGTTAATATTCGGACTTAAAGACCTTTTCCAACACAAACAATTCTTTGATTTTATCACCATCCTCCTTTCTCAAAGGTGCCCAGGTTTTCCTTCCCTCACTGCCAGCCAGCCTCACCAGCAGTACCACTGCTCTGCAGCCATGTTGTGACCTGAAGTCAGGTTCAGCATCACTGCTGCTCCGTGCTGAGCGTTACAACATTTGAAAAGGGAGTGCTTGTAAATTAGGAGAGAGGAGAGAAGAGACATCCTTTTCTTACAGCTTTCACTCCGTGCCTCGTTACCTGCAACACCTCAAACACTAAGCTAGAGTAATGCCGAACAAGCACATCTTCTCATATATTGATTTTCCTCCTATAACACACACCCTCTACTTGCTATTATTCTTCCCCTTCTCCTCAGCCTACCACAAGCAAAGACTCATCTACAGCAGCAGACCTGAAAGCCAACTGCTCTGTGCACAGCTACTCTGCAAGTCAGTCTTTGCTAACTCACAGATGGCTTCCCTTCTTTTTGCCTTATCTATATATGTCTAGGTATTTTGTATTCTGAGGCAAGAAATTCCCAGGCTAGGCTTTCATGCAACTTCCTTCATGTTAATTTGGTAACTGACCACTTGAAAAGCAAAAGCAAAAACAAACCCCACATAAACCTGGATGATTGCTAAAAGTAAAAATCACACGACATGAAAAACAAGCCAGTGTGGAAGGAAAGAGTCAGACGTATTCTAACTTCACTGCTTCTTTGCTTAGCACTGCAGCTGTGAAAATGAGAAGGGAAGAAACACGCTTTTTCAAGGCACAGACAGGCAGGCTGTTGCAGTGTTTCAGAAGTACATCCCTAGTGCTCCTGTTCAACACTGTGAAAATAATTGCAAGTATCGTTCAGGTTTTGCTTTTTTGTAAAGTTAAAAAGTCAAAAGGATGAGAAAATAGTGGTATTCTGTAATAACAGCAGATGCCATCATCTGACGGGGTGAACAGGTCATTTTGACAGTCATGTTGAAAGACTGCAATTTTCTAACACTAACTGTTTGTACCATAGGTGGAGTACTAAAATTAAATAAGTGTTTAGCTGGGCTTGGTGAGTGGAAAATTGATTCTATTAAAAATTTGCCTCATAACATGTTATTAGGAGGTATAGAGTACAGAACATCAACTCAAAACTGTCTATTATTTAATTTTTGCTGTAGCCTGTACCTGTGACATTTAGACTTGGTAGTTCCTGTTCCATGAGAAAGTCCTTATGGCCTTAAACAATTTGTTTTGCTGAAGGTCTATCATCGCAGAAAATTCTGAGGAAAAGCGATTTACAATGACCATTTCACCTCTCAGTGTTAGACTTGGAGGGAGGGGGCGACTGCACAAGCGTACCTGAAGACACATGCCCAGATCAGACGTACAAATTACAAAAAACACTTGACAAATGTTTCAGAAGCATTTTGGTACATCACGTCTCTCAGAATTTAATGTACAGACTCCTTACTAATTGTAGAAATACCAGCAATTGTTGACAGTGATTGTATTACTTCTCCCTCTAATCCATATCCAGTGAACTCTCCACTGCTTCAAACATTATTCAAACAACCTTTCTTAAAATACAAAATTCCAGCTCTCACTTGTCTGAAGAGCAACATCTAGAGCATGGGAAGCAGACTCAGAACAAACTATTGCCAATCTCATTGTCCCTACAACCCCTGACTTCTTAAGTTCTCTCTTTCAGTACTGTGAATATTTCTGTGAGTCTTTAGTGAAGAAAGACAGAAGGAGACAGAAGATACAGGATGAAAGCAAGCCAGAAGAATAATTCCCTACATTTATCAAATTGGTACAAGCAAGCCAGCAGAATCTGGGCAAGAAGACATATACCAACACATCTGGATTTGAAGTACACACTAGTAAAAGAAATAACCTGGAAAAGCATGGAGACAAGGCAGGCAGCCTACATTTTCTACATGCCATCTCTACCTTAGTTCTGCCTCTCCAGGTCCACCCAACTCTTCATTTTCTTCTTTTCTTCCCCAATCTCTTCCTATGTGGCCCCAGTAACCCAACACTTCCCTTTGGTTCAGAGGCAGTGGATATCCTTTTACTGCCTATTGCAAAGATGGGCAGAAGTAAGCTCTAGAGGAGAGAGGTGTATTTGTTCTCCACTAGTCAAAGGCATGGTATTTATGACAACACAGACCTTTCTGGCACAGGACTTGAACTCTACTTTTTGTCAGTGGAGAAGTAGGTAGAGGAAGGATGGGAAAATCCCCATTTCCTCAGAGCCCTGTCAACAACTGCACCTTTTGCACTTGCTAGGAAACGGCTTCCAAAGGAGTTACTAACCATTCCATCCTCCCAAGCACTTAAATTTCAGAGCAGTTTACAAGGCAGGACCCTCCTAAAAGGGTAAATTACCCTAGAGCCACCAGCAGTAAAAGCAGAAATGTAGCCAGCAGGTGTGGGCGTGCACAAAATACAAGGTGGAGCAGCAAGTTCTCTGGGATTCATGCCATTGCTGCTAAATGATGAAAAACAAGCATCACATGAAATATAAGAGCAAATGTCACACGATTCTGAATTTTGAGAACTCTACACCTCGTGGTGCCCGTAACTCTGATGATAAAATTCAATCCCCTGCTACAATGGCTGCACCTCTCTAACATCTTTAGCACAACACAGAAGAAGATCCACTGGTGAGACGACGTGATTACAGTGAAAGATATCAAAATACCTGTTTCCCCAAAACCATCTGCCACTCATCGTAGCGCACACCAGGCATTCTATTCAGCCATAGGGCTAATTAACAAAAAAAAACAAAAAAAAACCAATAACAACAAAAAAAATCTCTGCTCATTATGCAAAGTAAAGAACTTTGCACTGTGCAACTGCAGTGTCATTAGTAAGCATAGAGAAGAAACTGATATCCAGTCAGACTTAATTTAGCCTTCCTTAGTACTAACACTGGTATTTTTCTGTTTTCGTAACTGAACTATTAAACAACTTCAGCTGATCCAAATATATCCAGAACACGCTGGTTCAGGAATTGTTGTCTAATTTGTGCATCTTACAGAAGTCTAAAGGAATCACTAGAGTGTGAAACTGCTAAATGAAGAAGAGGCATTGATCACAGACTATACTGAGCAGAGGAAGAAAGAAGCATTCAGCACTTCCTAACCATACCCGTAACATGGATCCAATCTCAACAAGACATTTGTTAAAAATCAAGTACTTTCTCCAAAACAAATGCCTTGTGTTCTTGATATAAAAATAAGGCGTGCTAAGTCTATGCCTGGATGTCACTTCCATTACGCAAAACACTCCAAAGCAGATAGGAAGGACACATCATGTTTTTTGTCATCCTCCACTTTCACAGCGAGCAGAAATAGTTTGGTATTAGCAAATACCTCTTGTACAGTAAATCACTGTTACATAGTCACCTTTAAAAGGCACAGAACTTAAGCCATCAGTTTTCTAAATGGTGCTGCTTTGAGGATTATGCCAGCGGATGTCATAGGACATCCCTACTTCTGGCTGATTCACAAGAGCACTCTCTATCTCCAAGTAACAAAAATCCTGCTGACTGCTTCCCTGAAATTTGTACATAGTTCTGCACACAGGAAGAATGCAATAGAGACTAAGACAATGCTATACTAGGTCAGATTTGACAGACAGATTACTTTTTTGTAAGAATGGAGGTGAAAAACACCTAAAGAATATATTCTGAAGAAATTTTGATCAAACAGGATCCACACCATGTCCTCTGCACTCTGGGAATTTAGGCTAAACAGCAGTGCAATTAAGTAGGTTTGCCTCCTGAGGACTTCAAGGATTAATTACTCCATCATATTGTTTGAAAGAACACAAGGAAAGAGCACATGATATAATGAGGCTTCTAAATGGTTCTCCTCACCTCAGTTTCAGCAGCCATGTAAAAGCAGTCTGTTAGTCTCCAGTATTGATTTTCTTTACTCTGAGAAGCCATGTGTAAATTGACTTCTGCAATAAGTCATACAGTATGGATACATCAAGCATCTGACACACTCATGGTCTTCTCTTTGCATTTTTGTCTTGCCAGCCAATTAAAATATTATTGGTCGGAATAGGAGACAGTTTTCAATCGTCAATATTTCTTTAGTCAGAAGTATTACGTCCTTTCAGATTTAACATGGGAGACAAGAAGTCTGCTTTCTGGGGCACTGGGGGGAAGTGTTTTATTGAGTGGTATCAAAACAAGTGCTCTTGCATCCTGCAGAACCTAGAAGGAACATAATCTTCTTGTTGAAGAAACTGAGTCCGCAAGAGATTTGGATTGCTTTCATGGTTTGTAACAAGTCATTCCTTCAAGTGTTGCCTGGGCATAGCAGTGTGCTCTACACACTGATGACTGCTAGACCTCTCCCTTCCCCAAGATACTCGCTTTGAGCAGCAGGCAGGCCAGGGACTGGCAGTCAATGCATTTTGGCTCTGGTCCACTGATGTCAAGAAATATCAGCAGGAGTTCTAACACGCTTTAAAGCAGACACTCCTCTTCCCCAGGGGCCAGAGACACCACTTGGCTACACAGGCAAGTCCCAGTACTGCAAAATATGGAAAAGTGCCTGAGGCATCTTTAAAATGAATTTGCAAACAACTCCAGATCCAGGAGGTGGGATAATCTGCTGTGACTATCCCACCAAGGATGGCAAACCCTGGGCGAAGGGAGCTGAAGACTGTATAGGACTGCTGTTTGATTCCAGTGCTTCTTCTCACTGTCAGATTCCCAGAAATGTATTTTGATACATTGTTCTACCTCCTTCCACTTGCTACATTCAACGTACTACGAACTACTAGCAGAGAGTAAGAACTAACAATTCTAATATCAAATGTAGTCATTACATATTTTAAGGTGAAATTGGATACAAATTTAAAAAAAAAAAAAAAAGAACAACCAAAAACAAAACAACTAGAAAGCAAAAAATGTTCAGAGGCATTGAAAAAGAAGGCAGAAAGTTTGTTTACGTGTTGGCTTTTACAGAAACAGTCCTGGAAGCCTCTTTTGCAGGCAACTTGAGACAAGACAGTCTCCAAACTGTAAAGTGAAAGACTGATATCTTGCTTCCTCATATAAATGCATTCTTTGGTTATTAGAATTACTTCAAGACACTAAAGCAAACCTTGTGCATAAGAGTTTGGGTTTGATAAATAAATAGCAGCTGGATACCTATAAGCAAGTTGATCAAATCTTTAGCTAAGCAGACTAGTAAACTAGTACTACAGCAACAGGCTGAAGTAAGAGCTGAGATGCTTCTCGCTGCCAGTGAGCAAGTTACCACCAGAGCTCCTCCCCACACCAGTTTCTGCACTCAGAGAATTCAGTTTTCAATATTAACATAATCCAAATTTTAGGGGCTTCTGTTAGCTTTTTAAGAAAGACGATTGCACAGTTTTACCTCAACACACCTAAAACAGAATTTGACCCTAAGATTAAAATGGCATGATTACTACCAACATAACAAAACCAAAAAGACACAGTAATTTATTCCAGAACATTTGGACTTCTTTTCTGACAAAAAAAGTGCACTATGTGCTTCAGGTACTATCTTTTAAAATGTAAAGCAACCAACTGTAAAGGCTCAGGGCATTCTTTGTGTTTAAAGTAAATGTGTCAATATGTTACATACCAGTAACCTAAATTAGAACAAATCGTTTCTACCATGCTGGAGTTACTTCAGATATCTCCTTCAAAGAGGTTATCATTCAAGTGCTAAAATAAGTTAGGATCTTAAGCCACTAATATGTATGTTCCAAGCACTGTCAAATTAATTCCATGAAATATTAGTGAGCATATTTCTCCCAGAGTCTGCAGTCATTTACTCAAAATACTGCAGTAGTAATTGAACTATAGCAGAATCACTGCCTTAATACTTCTGCCCCTCGACTGTGGTCATCACTTGAGCCCAGTGACGCTGAGTAAGGACAGGCAGCAAAGTGCATTTACAATCTGTTTAAACTTCACCTCAGAGTGAAAGTCCAGGTAAGCTCATTCCAAGCAAGCATCGATCTTCTGTCTATGCCTTTCTAGATTTTATGGAAGGGATGGGAAAGCGACTAGTGTCTAAAAGCTTTAAAACATATATTTAAATATATGAAATAATATGGAAACAAACATCATATAACTGAGTTACTCCATTTAAAAATGTACTCCATTACCAAATGTAAAGAGCTTATCTGCAAATGAGAAGGAAGACCATATGACCTCGGAGATCCTTCCCAATTCTGTGTTCTGGAAAGTAATCCTATTAAGACAGTCTGGTAAGAGGATTTTCATTAGGCATTGATTGTGCCATCATTTGCATTTATGAAGTCCAACACACAGGACTGAAGTGTGTGATCCCTTTGCTGGCAGCACATTTAGAATGGTAAACTCTTCTCAGTCATCACTGAAGTGTTACCTGTAGACTAGCACCACTGCACAAGGTAGCCATTTATTTACTTACCATTAAGCCACTAAATTAATGCTATCTTCTCTACTAGCTTTGCTTTACAGGCTAAACAGTAATACATTGAATTAATTATCTACAAGCATTCTAATAATCAAGACCTATAGTGCATGTATAGTTATGATTTTTCTCTAGTTTTAGATCCCCTAGATCTATGCTGCTGATAAATATCACATGGATTGAAAAGATACAAGATGCCTTCTGGGGCTGTGATCTGTGTGTTCCCCAAAAATAGTTTAAGATGCCATGTTGAACCGGTTCCGAGAATAGATACCATGCTCCCAGGGTGGGGTCAGTGGTGGTGTGGTGGGGAGGTATCAGTTCTGTTATTCAAATGTGATCCTCAGAATTAAATACTTATCACTTCAAAGAAGACTTGATTTGCTACAGTGTGTACCTCTGCCCAAACAATTCCTTGTTCCAAGAAAATCTTTAACAGGCTAAATTTATTCTACCCTTTGAAATACGGTCTGCTGTATGGACTGCATACAATTAAGATTTTATCCTCCTTCTCCAGCATTAGTAAGTTCTAGAAATCTTGACTTCCATAATTCCCCATTCCACAGAGGGGAACAGCAAAAGAAACTGCTAATGTTTTACAACAGGCAGCCAAAAGTTGCAGTGACAAAGATGGATAGCCATGTCTAACCTACTCAATTTGTGCTGTCAAATAGAAGTTTCTGGAGTTAGATGTAAGACAGGGAGAAATGAGAATTTAGCTTTTGAATACTGCAGGCAAGACACAGGGCTGGTGGAAGAATGGATTGATATAGCTGCTGCTGCTTTATCACCTGTGGTGACAAGAGACAAGGTGACCATAACTCAGACCTGATCAGGTTAGAGATGGGATAGCTCTTTTTTTTTCTATCAGCATCTCCTGCATTGTCAGGATACCATATGTACACATTATGTACAGTAAGATGCACTACAAAATTGTATAGGGTGTTTTGGCTGGGCTTGGGGCCAAGTACAGTGTTTTTTAAGTGGCTGCACATAAGCTGTTCTAAAGGGAGAACTGTAAGAATGCAAACAGGAGCTCAGCCAGCCTTTGCAAAGCAAGAATCAATAGATAATTAGTTTAGGGTTGTCATGAGACTAAACTATCACAGTGTACTTGTTCTAGTTGAAGTAAGACTTCATTTCACATCTTTTTATTTAGATATAACACCTATTTAGAAACATTCCCTATGCCTCATAAGAGTAAAGTGTGCCATGAAATACTTATTTTCCTCATTTAAATGGGGTTATTTTTGTTTTAGGCATTTGCTTCCATAGCACAGGTTAAACCAGCTAATGCAAACCTATGTGTCAAAGGAGAGATCCCACTCTGTCATAACACAGGGGTACGAGGGACCAACAGAACCCAAGTCAGCCCAGCACTCTCAACAAAGTGCAGCATAACCCACTCTCAGCTATGTGTGGATAGATCACCCATGTTGTAGTTCAACTGTGCTGCAAGTACAAACACATCCAAGCTAGACTCGTGTCCAAAAGCAATATAACGAGTTTGTGTGATGAAATTCAGTGGGAGAAGGAGGTAGATTAATGACCAGTTCCCCCCCCTTTCCCTTCAACTGTACATTCACACTGCATGATTTGTAGCATAGTCTACCATTTATTTTTCTTATCCACAGTTTTTCCATGGTACTCATGTTCTCCCTTCTTACCCTGGATAATCAAGTACTGGTACCAGCTAAAGCAATTTGCCCAAAGGTACAAGAGTCTTTGTAGCCACAAAGATTGGAAGATACTCTTTATAAGGAGTACAATTATAAAATCTTAAGTGATGTATGCAATCAATTATTTATTCACCTTATTATAAAACAACCACACCTACTGCTTCAGCAAAGAGACCAGTTGAATCTTGAACAGAGAGGGAAAGGACAAAAAAACTGCTATGGAATAGCTTATGAAAGGTAATTTGTTTCATGACGTGAAGAACATTGTTGCTGGTTCAGATAAAACAGTGAACCTTGACCAGAGCAGAAATGACATCTGGACTATACAAAGATCAAATAGTAGAAAAAAATCATTTTCTTGGAATCATAGAGTGGTTTGGGTTGGAAGGGATCTTAAAAATCACCTAGTTCCAACCCCCTGCCATGGACAGGAACACCTTCCACTATACCAGGTTGCTCAGAGCCCCATCCAACCTGGTCTTGAACACTTCCAGGAACAGGGAGTCCACAACTTCTCTGGGTAACCTGTTCCAATGCCTCACCACCCTTACAGTAAATAATTTCTTCCTAATACCTAATCTATACCTGCCCTCTGTCAGTTTAAGATGAATCCCCCTTGTCCTCTCACTACCTGCCCCTGTAAAAAGTTCCTCTCCAGCTTTTTTGTAGGCCCCCTCTAAGGTCTTCCTGTAGTCTTCTCCAGACTGAACAATCCCAACCCTTCTCAGCCTGTCTTCACAGGAGAGATGCTCCAGCACCCTGATTATCTTCGTGGCTCTCCTCTGGTCCCTGTCCTTTTGTTGGGGGACCCAAAGCTGGATACAGTACTGCCGGTGGGGTCTCACAAGACTGGAATAAATGGGGAAGAACTGCTCCCCTCGACCTGCTGGCCACACTGCTTTTAATGTGACCTAGGATGGCGTTGGCTTACTGGGCTGCAAGTGTGCATTCCTAGGTCATGTTGAGCTTCTCCTCAACCAACACCCCCAAGCCTTTCTACTGAGGGTTTTCTCAATTCATTCTCCACCCAGCCTGTATTTGTGCTTGGAATTGCACCAACCCATTTGACTTTGATGAACTTCTCTCTTATTTAATTCCTTTGAGATGTTATGCAAATTTTGCATGTAAAAGGAAGGAAAGTAGCTGAATAGTGGTTGGTATCTTTCCTACTAGAGTAGAGTCTTTAGAACTTAAGATGAGAGTTTAAGAAGTGCATTTAGAAAAAGACAGACTCTGACTTCATCACAGATGATGGCATCCTATAGGTATTTAAGCCACTCCTTCTCTGAAAGCAACAGCACACATTTTACAAGGTTTGTTTTACAAAAACATGCATTTCTTTAAGCTTCCTATTTTCTGTTCTTAGGATTCAAATATCTTTCTGTGGTTGCTACATGATAGAATAAGCCTTTGCTGCACCTGTGTTTCCTGCACCCTTTGTAAGCCTCTGATCACAGCAGCTCTTCAATTGACACAGGTATGTTGAGCATCATTCCTGCCATCTCCAAAGTTCATGCCATACAACACAGAGATCTGACAACAGCAATAGTTGTCCAAAAGAATAATATATAAAATAATATATAATCCAAATACATTTATAAGCAATTTGATGGTCCTACAAGTACTTCACTCCAATGCATCTAGACTGTAATACTCAATCTCCTGAAGAAATAAATCCTTTATTATATGTCCTACTGACTTGCATCTTTTTAAAGGGTTGACACTCTCTCCACTTCTCAGCCTCTTTCCACTTCTGATCAATTCAGAAAGGAGTCCACACACAATTACCATTTCTGAGATCTTAGTACAAATTAGAAGTCTATTCAAAGAGTCAGACAGTAGGCAAAAAACCGTAGTGTTTTATTCAGTGGGTTTTTGTTACCAAATGCCTTTCTGAGAAACATTTCAAACATTATCTCACTAGAGCCTGAGGTAGTACCTGATCAGACCATCAGGTCCACATCACAGCATGGCAGTCTTATAAGCATGCTGACCAGGCTGTTGTGGAAAGGAGAGAATTTGGGGTGGAAATGTTTGGCCCTGAAGTCCTTGCACCATTTGATCCACCATTTTTCCAACCCCAAAACAGAATGGATCACTGGTAACCATGGCAACTGTTTCAGACACAGGATCTGCAAGGCAATCTTGTGACCCATGAGCAAGTGAGCTGGAGAAGATGGACCATACTGTGCCAAAGGACAGTGCCCCCTATAAATATAGTCCCAAAGAGTAGGGGAGAAACAGCTACAAACAAGTCCACCAAAACACAAGCAATGCATGCTTGGATGGAAACACGGAGGAACTTTATTCAGCATATGCAGCACTATTTTTGGCAGACCTCCCATCTGTCTGCAACTGTATTTAAAATATATTTTAAATAAATCCAGTATTTAAAATATATTTGGAAAATATAGTCAATTTGTTCAGAACTTACAGTTGAATAGAACCCCTCTTGCAAAAATCCATCCTTTTCAGAAAGTCTCATACAAGACTGACAGCTCACCTTCCTCCCAACCCTCAGTCCAACTTTTATACCTTGCCACTAGCTTTTGACCACTGCAGCCAAGACATTCATGCAGCAGAAGAAGAAAAGGAAGGCTAGGAAATTTTTACTTTTGTGATCACTCTTTCCAGCCTAAATAAGGGCCTTCCTCTTGTCTTCTCCTGTCTAGCAATCACCAGTCCAAATTGAAGTGTGCACAGACCAACAGACTATCCGGAGCTATATTAGGGACAAGTGGTCACTGTTAGCATATCCCAGCAGCTTCAGGAGGAAGGCCAAAGAGGGTGTTCTCCAGCACCACAGTCACAGAGCACAGAGGGGAAGAGAGCTCTCGATCTGTGCAGTACTGGTTTAAATTGTTCCCTTGTCTCAGTCTGGCATGGGTTTGTTCTCCTAAAGGAAATGTTTGAAGAGCCTTCATGGGCAGCTCTTCCAACTATATTTTCTTGTACAGTGAATTTTTAAACAGAATCCCAGGGTATTTCCATTTCTGAAATGGAAAAGGGGTATGTTTGGACATAACACACTCTTACTTCCAGACCAACATCATATCATTTGACAAGTACTGATTTCTGTAGACATACTCTAACAAAATAGTTTATTACTCTGCAAAGGTTAGCAATCATCTAATATTTCATATTAGAAGGTAAGTCTAATATTCAGCTTTTAGAGTGCATGGTCTAAGGGCCCATTTGACTTGCACGTGCAAATCTCTACATTAAAAAATATTCTGCAACAAACCCATAGCAAAAACAAAATCTTTCTTCATTGCTGTGCAAAATCTGTGTGCTGTTTAGAGCAAATGCTACAACTGTGGGTACACAGGACCCCAGAGAACAGAAATTCACCTGCAAAGTTGAATGATTTCTGGGGAAAAATCCAGTGGTCTCTTTTTTTTCTATATAAAGCTGTAGAAGTTTGGCAGGTGCACACAACGTAGATCATACATCTGGAAAACTAGACTGTCATCACTTTCATGCTGAACTACAAGTTGCAAACCATTAAGGAATGAACAGTGATGATGTAAGTTGTTTTGTGCAGCATTATTTTGCAATTCTTAACCAATAATGGACTTAGCCCAAAACACAAAGCATCTGTGGAGAAACTATTTTTAGAAACAAGATACCTAGTAAAGGTCAACACTGAAGTCAGTCCAAGTCCTGCAATTAAGGCACGGCATTTTCAATATACTAACCTGTGACCACAACCTGTTTCAGCATTCATAGAAACCAGAACAAACAGGTTGTAAAACTTTTTTTTTAATGAAACAGTCCCAGAAACAAACAGCCAGATTGACACTCACCTGAAGCACTTGACCTGAGTACATTAGCCTGAAGGTTCTGGTGCCCAACAAATCCTGCTTAAGTCTCTCTGGTCCTATTAAAGTTTCCTACCTTGGTAACCCTTTACCGTTCAGGTTGTTTTTTATCTCTGAAGTCTGCATCATATGGAAGTAACCTTTTTAAAGCTGATCTTGGTATCATATAACTGTAGTCTGCATTAAAAATAGTCTCAAGTACCTCCTTCTAAACTCCTCCCTCCAACACCACTATATGGCTTGGTATCCAATTTTTAAAACTGGAAGTGTATCAGTAAAGACAAGATCCACTAGAAAAAGAACATAAACAAACCTGTCTCGTTATTTCCCAATCTCATCTCCTAAACTTTGACATCAAGCCAAGAGAGGCCTATAGCCAACTTGCAAGTACTTGAGAGACTATGAATACATGTTTGGCTTCAAATAAAGGGAGTGTTTCTGCAAGTATCCACTTATTGATGAATCTCAGCATAATAGGAAAGATTATTTAAATGGAAAACAGTGAACAGGCACTACATTTATGCAGTCCCCACAGAGACACTCAAGTCTTCTTGCAGACTTTCAGAGCATCATACTGCAAGTGTCCTCTACTTATTTCTGCTCTTCCCAGGAATAAAGTGCATTGCTCCTTACAAACAGAGCTCTGAATCAGGATAGCAATGGAACACTAACACTGGTTAGCTCCTCTAGGATTAACAATTTGATGTCTATTTCTGACATTATGAAAGACTTCGGATTGTTTCACAACTTAAGTGTCATTGCATTGGGAAGTTATAGTAGAGCTTCTACAGAAGTTAAAGTGAGCAATTCCCAACCCCCTCCCCACACACACACAACCTGCCCTCAGACAGGGTTATTAACTGTCTGCATAGGTGATTAAATTTCAGCCTGAGAGCTATACTTCTAAGCCTAAAAGTAATTCAAGCAGATTCAGGGAAAGCATCTTGCATTAAATTGCTGTTGTCTTTAATCACTATACTCATCATGCATCTTCAACTTTATTCTGATAGCATATTAATTGCTTGACCTTTTCACTACCATTATCTGTGCTGGCACTGGATAGAGTTCATGCATAATAGCAAGGAAGAACAGAAGATGACTGAAACATTTTTTTCCCCTCAGCCTTCAAAGCTAAAAATATTTTCATCTTTTGTGTCAAGCCATTTTTCCCCCCTAAGAGTCACCTCAGAAAACAAATAAGTTAGTTTTATGCAGCTATATATGGAGCCCCTTAATGAAGAGCCCTCCTTTTAAAACAGATCTTTTTCTATTTTTGTTGGAGGCAAAAACCACAATAAGGAAAAGAATTAAAGATCTTCCTTCAACAAGCCTGTGATTTGAATACTGTGAAGAGCAGCAATAATTCCTCTGGGCTTTGGTTTGGTCCTATGTATTGCATTCTCTTACAAACAGAACAATTATGCCTGGATGTCAAAACCACACAGCCCAAAAAGGCCTGGTGCTTTTGAACAGCTAGAGTTAAACCAGAGGATGGATCCAGCAGACCAGATACTAACTACATTATGAGCTTGCACGGACACAAAATCATCAATTCACACAAACAACTGTAAACACTCCTCAGAGAAATCCTTGCAGCCTACAGGCTATGTGGCCAAACAAGTCATGAGACTGGAGAGGCAAGTCACACCAAAACAAAGAGTAAGAACTGTTTATTTTTATTATTTTTAACTGGAGTTTCCATTTGTATTTTTCCTTCCCATAGCTCATGGATGTGAATAGTTAAGGAAGTTTAACTTGCCGTATGCACATTTTTTATGCATGCTTCTAACAAATTGGCTGATAAACTGGTTTTGAGATTAAAGGAGTTTCTTTAAACATTTATATTATGTGTGTGCTAGATATTCCAACCAGGTTATTTACGTTTTCACATCCACTCAAGACTTCCACACCTCATGGACTGTCAAGCTCTTGCCTTCCTAGCTCCAGAATGCCCAGGAGCCCTGGTGTGAGATGTTGGCTCCAGAGATGCTAGCTGCAAAATTCACATTTGGCTTCAACAAATCTCACTTCAGAAGTCTCTAATAAGAGTTAGACTACTGATGGGAAAAGTATGTGCAAACCTCAGGTTAGCCGTAACATTTTGATCCTTTACAACAGTAAATACCTGAGGTAGAAGGGAGGTAGGATCTCCTGGGGACTAGAAGGTCTACATTTTTAATGAAGTTTTGACAAAACAATGTACTGGTACTTCCCTTACTTACAACATTGTTATCTCTGTAAGAACAACAACAGTTCCTATTCCTTTGAACAACCTTGAAACACCGTCCTGCTCACCTGTCCTCTGCAAAAGAGAATGAATTCTGGCAACATTCGCTCTTTGCCCAGAGTAACAGAAAAACAGGTTTGATACCTACAAATTAGGCACATACAAGCCCCCAGTGTTGTCCATTCTCGCCCTAATGATCTTCGAACTGCTCACTGAAATCTCCTGGCCAGCATCTATCCGGTCGGCGTAATGCAAAACCACGGCCCAGAGCGGACCGTATCCGCACCGGAGTCCTTCCTCCACAGCAGCCACCTCCGCACATCCCCCGCGCCGCTCCCGTTCCCTCCTCCTCCTCGCCTTGCGCCCGCCGCACACCGCTGTCCCCTCCGACCCGCCGGCCGCCCCGGCGCTCGCCCAGCCCGGCGTCTAACGGAGACCGAAGCCCGCCCGACCCGGAGCCCCGGTCCGCCCTGTCCTGGAGGGCTGCAGGGACAGTGCCTCCCGGCCAAACACGCCGCGGGAGCACCTCCTGGCACCCCCGGAGGAGAGCGGCCGCTCCGTGCCCGGCCGTGCGGCAGCCAGCGCCCGTCCCCGCAGGGCGGTCGCCTCCCGTTCAGCTCGGGAGGGGACGGGGGACACCCCTTCTGCAGGACGGGGAACGCCTTTCCCCCGTTCCCTGCGGCAGGGCACCACGAAGGCGTGGGGCGGCGGCAGGGAGGGGGCGGCGGGCCAGGAATGTCATTTGGAGGTGGCGGTGACAGCGCTCCCCTGCCCACCGCCGAAAGGCGAGTCGGGGCGGGAGGAGGATGCCGGGGGCCAGGAAAGCAGCGGCAGGCGAGGGGACTGCGGCGGCAGCAACCGCGCCGGGGACCCCGCGACCCGGGCCCCGCACCTCGCAGCCGTAGAGCTGCCCCAGCTGCTCCACGATCCACTCCTCCAGCACCAGCCGCTTCCGCAGCTCCTTCCGATCGTATTTCACCGTCACTTTCCCCTGCTGGTGGCGCCGCTGCTGGACCTGCACCACCGCCGCCGCCGCCGCCGACACCGAGTCCTCCCGGGAGGTGCTGCCGGAGGAGCCGCCGCTCCCGCCGCCGGCGCGGGGGCTCTGGAAGAAAACGCGGTTCCCGCCGCCGCCTCCCGCCGCTGCCTCGCTGCCCCCGGTCGCCACCGACATGCTCCGCTCCGCCGCGGCTCCCGCCGAGCCCAAAGGCGCCCGCCCGCCGCTACCGCCGGGCCGCCGCAGCCGCCGCCTGTGCGTGTGCTCCGCTCCCCCGCACCTGCCGCTTAAAGCCTCGCATGGCTCGGCGGCGCAGCAGCCCCGCCGCCGGGGGGTGGGCCCGCACCGGCGGGGGCGGGGACACACCAGGGGCGGGGCGGCGCGGCTCGGCAGGGCTCGGCTTGGCACGGCTGGGCTCGGGTTTACGCGGTTGGGCTCGGCTTGATTCGTCTCTCCCACCGCCGCGGCCCGGCGGAGAGCATCGCGGGGCACCCCCAGCGAGCCGCGGTGCCGGCGGCGCAGTCTCTGGGCCGCCCCCGCTGCCAGCGAGGCGCGGGCGGCCGCTCCTGGCCGCCGGCGGAGGCGGAGCGGCGTGCCCGCGGCAGGGCGCTCCCCGGGAACTTCGGCTTGCTGTGTTGCCCCGTCATACACGCTACGTTTATAAATACTGCATACCTGCAGCATCAAGACGCTGAATGCGATCGTTTTCTTCTCTTCCTGATGAGTGTGTGAATGATTCCAGGACAGTGAACACAAACAGCGAATATTGCAAGCTATCAGCAGTCAGTGTAACGATTAGCCATAGAATCACAGAATCATAGAATCAACCGGGTTGGAAAAGACCTCCGAGGTCATCGAGTCCAACCCTTGATCCTACACTGCCATGGTTACTAGACCATTGCACTAAGTGCCACATCCAGTCTCATCTTAAAAACCTCCAGGGACAGAGAATCCACTACCTCCCTGGGCAGCCCATTCCAAGGTTGGATTACTCTAAAATTTCTTCCTAATATCCAACCTAAACCACCCCTGGCACAGCTTAAGCCTGTGCCCTCCTGTCCTACTGCTAGTTGCCTGGTAGAAGAGACCAACGCCCACCTGGCTACAACCTCCTCTCAGGGAGTTGTAGAGAGTGATGAGGTCTCCCCTGAGCCTCCTCTTCTCCAGGCT
>JAYRBT010000114.1:57201873-57248315 GCA_036023395.1 Myiotriccus ornatus
GGGGTTGTTGTGGCCAAAGTGCAGGACCCGGCACTTGGCCTTGTTGAACCTCATCCTGTTGGAATCAGACCATCTCTTGAGCTTATTCAGGTCCCTCTGAAGAGCCCTCCTGACTTCCAGCAGGTCAACACTTTCCCCCCAACTTGGTGTTATCTGCAAATTTGCTAATGGTACACTCAATCCCATCATCCAGAATAAGATCATCAGTAAGGATACAAAAGATATTAAACAGGACTGCCATGTGGTGATGGCACATTGTGATGGTGATGGCTCTTTCTAAAATGCACAGGTTAGCCTGCACTTTCAGCTTCGTGTCTCCCAGGAGGCACTGAGTGAAATCACCGACAGCCCATCATATGCACCAAAATGTGCCTATGACTGCAAGTAAGCAAACAACATTAACACAGGCACTGGTTAGGGACCCCAGGCCATCCCTTTTAGCAAAGAGATTTGCCTGTGACAAGGGGCAGAAGCCAACCTGCATGTGCAGACCTGGGACTGGCAGTGCCTGGAGTCCCAAAGCTTGGATATGGCTGTGGGAACCATCCTCTGTACATACTGACATGGGGGTGGATGTCTTAGGTCAGCAAGGGGCAGTTGGGAAGGAGGCATGGATCACTAGCCATAATTACCTGGGTGTGTCTGCTTCAGTCAGATCCTTGCTGATGTTTGGCATGGCCATGCGGTAGCAGTGGCATCTCAGCCTCTTCTGCTTTCTGCACTTGACGAAACACTGAGCAAGAGGCTAGCATGAGGCATTTGAGCCTCATCAAGCTATTGAGGTAAAACTCAGCTTGTGCTGCTAAACGGATCATAGTCTAATAAGATAAAATCTTATTATTGGTCTTGAAAAGCTATGATAGCTTTCAGATTTTTATCTAAAAAAGCAGCAGTTCTTCAAAGCAAAGCACATAGAGTTAAGCCCCTTATCTGTACGTAGGGACCACACGATTTTCAGATATACTGAGCAACTGCAACTAGGAATCCGTGTAGATCACACTTGAAGCTTGGGCTGCAGGCAGAGCTTGAGACAAAGTTGCATGCCGTAAATCTGAGTTTATGCGAGAAGGCTGCCCTATCCACCGGGCAGCCATTACCCAAGTGAATCTTGACTTTCAACTGCACTGGGTAGTGCTGCATGCCTGGTTTTTATAACTCTAGGCTTGTGTAAGTAGAGTAGGAAAACACCATCATCAACAATTTGTTCTTAGAGAAACCAAAAACATACAAGAGAGTTTTTGAAAGAGGGGAGTGGCTGTTCTTTAAACTTTTGTGTTTGTAGTGGCCTATAATTTAGGTCTTCATCTCTGCATATCATGTTGGAAATCTGATGCTGACATTCTCAGCCGCAAAACTTCAAACTTTTCCTATTTAGAGAAGGAATATTTTCATCTTTATAGACTGGTTTTGTTTTCAGTTGCTGAGAAAAAAAATAGATTAATGCAAAAGAAGGTCAATATTGCTCAAGAGGCTTTTAAAAGCCATATTAAGCATCATACTTGTTTCATGGGATATAAAGCAGGAATACCTAAACTATCACCATAAAAGGATGTTTTCTGGAGCCAAAAGAACACTGAAGTGTTCCACACTGGACCTAAGCTGACTGGAAAATACTGAGATTTTTGATCTCTGCAGTAGCAAATATCAGGTGTACGGATGGCTAAAATATTCTCATTGACTCTGAATGTGAGAATCCAGAAGGTCTCAGCTGAAGGACTTTTTCAATACTATCATTAATAGCATATTTTAATCACTGTAGACATTTAAAATCTGGTACCCACTATTCAAATAGCACTTCTGCAACACTCTTAAAGTAGAAAATGAGATACTAGTGATTTAAAAGCATGTCTCAGAGGTTATCATTTCAAAGTTGCAATTCTAACATAATGCATAGTGCTTGGTAAATGTGGGTGGATAAGAAAGTGGTATATCTGCCAGCATTGTCATAAGGCAGTTTTATATGCCATTGGTTTTTCATTCAGTTTTTAAAGCGAGCACATTCCTCAGGAAGCCAGAGCAAAAAGTGCTGCCAAGAATCTTTCCTGCAATGATTTTGCTTCATTTGAAAGAAAGAACTAGTTGTTTAAAAGTCAAAGTTGAGCAAAAACGTTTAGATCTGCTAACATCCCGGGAATGAGCAATCCAGTCCAGTGTGGGCACACTCTCTACTCCTGAGTGGCTGAAGGCATATGAGAGCATTTCTTGGAGAGAAGTAGTTCTCCATACCACAATGGAACTATTAATGGTTACACCCAGAACAAAGACAAGAGTTAATCTGGCAGAGGGAGGAACAATCCTTCCCGACACTTCAGCCTTAGTTTTAGACCTACCTTAAGGAATTAATTCAGAGCATAAGAGATTAGGCTTCATAGCTGAGGGTCTTCCAATGGCTGAATCAAAATCACAGTGCTGCATTTCATCTGAAGCTAATGGCTGATCAGTAGAGCCAAAGGGGAGATCAAATACTATACGACTGAAATATTGTGCTCTTTTAGTGTGACCATGTCTAGATTTCTCTCAGAAGAGAAATCTATCAGGTGACAGAATAAGTAAAGAACAGACAACATGAAATAGGAAACACCAAAGGCAGAGGAACACTTGCATTACCTGCACTTCCCTATGTTTTTTTTTCCCAAAGAATGGATGTGAGAATCTCTAGTGAATGTAAGCAACATGAACCTGTATCAACCTCCCATGCATATACTGCATGGTTCTAATCTGTTTTCCAGTCAAAGAAAATAATAAAGAGCATCTAGACTAAATTTTCAGGAGGCCTAGGCAGTGACCCTTAAGGTTTCAAGGCTCTAAGCATTAATTGTCTGTCCACCTTTAGTAACCCTGTTTGACAGCACGTGTTTTCTCTTCCTGAACAGTTGATGTTTCACAACAGTGCTGGCCACAAATGTCAGCATTGACTCATTTCTGTGGCTAAGAGGTTCTTCTCTAGGCAAGCTTGCTATTTAGGAAACAAAGTTTAAGTTTGTTATCTCCAGTGATAGTCTGAATCCCTATTTTCCTATGCTGTCAAATACTACACTGGCCAAAGCCATTATATCCTTTTTAAATTCTGCTCTCCAGTGGGCTTTCCTTCCCCTGAGGCTTCTCAAAGGAAGGACCCCTTCAGCTTGTGCCTTCTCCGTGGCTTTCCATTGTTTCATAGCAACTTCTCTTAGGTGTTTCCGTGCTCTTTTCTGAACAACTGGGGAAATAAGTTGCTGAACTCTGAAATAAACCAGTATGTGTCATGAAATTTAAATCTTTTTAGTATCTGTTATTTTTCTGAGGCATTTTATCTTAAAGAGATTCACATGTGTGCAATTTTGATGGTTTCTGCTTCATATGATGATGTGTTCAGTAAGAAATTAGGAGTTGAGTGGAAGACTCATAGGTGGAGATTTTCAGCAACCAAGAATTGTTTAAAACTGCAAAGTACACACCAGTCAGTGATTTTATTTCCTTACTGAAATGCACATTTGTCTTTACATGTTCTCAGAATCACAGAAGTCATTTCATACTTGTATTCCTTGGCTTGTTAACAGAATACTCGAGTTAGGAGGTGCCAGGGAATCTCTTAGGTGTGTAATGATAGACTCTGTTACTTTTGCAATGCTAGACAGCCTTTGCCTACTGGCTAACCCTGCATTTTAAGAGCTCTGCATGGCACTTTGTTGATGAGCTGTGAGACTTTGCTCCAGGCACACTAGTGAAATTTACTGTTGCAGGGCTTCTCTTTTGCACAATTATCAGAAACTTCCATCAACCAAATAGTCTTTGTGCCTAATGGTGGCATCTGAGAAGTCTGAAGACACTGTCCTGACTTATTTGATTTTTTTTTTTTGTTTTGTGAGAAAAGTGTTTCATGAATGAGGAGGTTTGACATTCCACTCAGCTGGGAGGAGGTTTCACCCTTGTGGTGTGGGTGCTGTGCATTACATTGTCTGGATGAGTGTTGCCATCGTCCTCATCAATAAGCCCAAGCAGTTCAGGGGAATACTGACACAGTTCATAAACCACTGCAGAACTAAGCTCTGCTTTCATCACAATGGTACCCCATGCGTGTCAGATGGTGTGTAAATGCCATTCTTGTGTCTTCTATTTGAATTTAGCTTGGGGCTATGAGCTGTTAATAGGTTCTTTGTCTCTAAGTGATTTTCCACTTTGCATGTCCTAATTAATACCCCTCCCTTAGACTGGTAACTTCCTTGTCTCTCTAGATGTATTATGATTTTGTTTTCATTTTTAATCACTTTTCATTTGTTTGTGATATTGTTGTTCCATACTCCAAAGATACTGTGCTTGTGTTGGTCTGTTATTCTTAGCACTGCCAACTTTTTATTCTTGCAGTCATCCTTTTGATGTTACAAACCCCTGCTTGTTTAGTTTGTTTTGTCTTTATTATAAAACTCATCAGAATCTGGCTCATACAAATGTTTACTGTCAAGGGCAGCTTTTTCCTTTGTCCTTTCTTGTAAAGAGAGCCTACTGGCTCATTGTTCAACCCACTGCTGTATTGCCTGTGGCCAAAACAGTAAGTCTAATAGTAGTCAGATAAAATAATGACACAAAGCAAATATTTGTTATGTTGTAGTGTTTGCTCTGGTCCTTCTTGCTTATGACATTATCAGTTTATAGCTTGAGACTCTCTGATAATAAAACTTTGGAGGATTTACATTGCAAGAGGTCATTTGGTAGTCATGACTTATGGAGGTTAAGATATATTCAGGTGCAAGGTGAATGCTACACAAGAGAGAGAAAAAATAGAAGAAAAAATAAGTTTGTACACATGCACTCATTATTTCCTACAAAGTGTGCACAAGGACAACTTCTTCCTGTCTCAGAGCAGAGATCTGAGCATGAGATATAACTGCAGCCTCATTTCTTCCCTACACCAGTAGTGGCTAGACAGCATGATGCTACATCTGCCAGAGGTGGCTGTTTCTCTGTGGTGGAATTCCTCCAAACTTTCACAAACTGTTCATAGAAGCCTCCTCTCCTTCCCCCAGTTCTGACTATGGCTGCCCAGTCAGTGTCCCTGGGGAGAAACAGCCCTTTGGGCTCCTTGTGAGTGCATGTCTTGGGCAGTTTGCTTGGGACCGAGGCACTGTTTGGCTCTGGCTCTCCCAACTGCTCTTGCAGCCGCAGTGGTGTGAAGGATGCTGGGTCCCTTAGAGCAGGAGGTCTCTCTGGAAGGGCTCCACTTGGCAAAGTTAGGCAGTCTGGGTGCCCACTGCTGTGTTTTAAAAAGCAGTCAGAAGTTCAGAGGGCTCTCAGGTATCAGGTACATCTCCAAGCATCTCTGGTTCATGCTGTTCAGTCATGTTAGAATGCACAGACTGTGCTGTCACGGCACTTTGTGTTAAGAATAGGTAGCAACTAAAGAAGTAGCAGGTAACCTCTGTTTACTTGCACTTGACCTCAATAACATCAGCAATTCCTGGTACAAATAACCTATGATTGTTCACCTGAGCACAACATTCTGAGCTGTCACTTTTATTTAGAAAGATATGGACGGCCATCCTTTTTCTGGAAGGGATTAGTGGGGAGGTAGGGAATCAATAAAGGCAAAGATTTGAAAAAAAAAAGCCAACAGCAAAACAAACCAGGAAGCAGGGCTGGACAATTAACATCCCACAGCCTCTAGTAATATTGATTGTTGTTTTGCCCTTGAATCCCACTCTGCTTACATAGAAGTATTAACCCTTTGGTAAAATGCAAAGGGACAAAATTAGTTAAAGTGTTTGTATTACTCCATAAAAAGAGATAAACAAAAATATTAAAAAAAATTATGGGTTAGAGAGCAAGACACCCCATACCTAGATTAATAATTGTCTGGATCAGTCATCTCCCAGACTGGTATCTGTCAGCTCTGCTACACATTCCATTTCACTTGCACTCGAGAAATAATTAAGAATGATAGTAAGTTATTCTGCATAGCTTGGCCCAGCCTGTAAAGAAGGTGCACAATGGGTTTCACCCATTTTGTTTGGCAGTTAGTGGTGAGTGATGGTGTTCAGGTGCTTGGATACGGGGGAAAAAAAAATGAAAGAAAAAGAAAGCTAGACAGAAAACAATCACTTAGAAATTTGGGTGCCAATAGTCCTGTTTTCCTTCATGTCCCCTCATCCTTGCATCTCAAAGCATTCTGCAGAAGAATGTACACAGGGTGAGCCCAAGATTGTCTGAAAACTGGCATGGATGTGGATCTAAAAAACCTGGCTGTTCCTAATTGTTGGACAAGATAGGAATGCTAAACTTCCTAAGTCCTCAGTTACCTCCTTTGGGAAAGCAGGAACCATACTGAGCTGTTTAGCATAGAAAGAGCCTATGGTCTCTCTGGCTATAACAAGAGATGCCAAGAGCATAGAATTCTTAAAAACTTTAAGTAATGGATGCCATCCCAGTCCATGCTCTGTCAAGCTAACAGCTACTTTGATGGAGGAAGCATAAACAATCAAGAAGGCTTGCTGGTAAAAGCTATCAACTATGGTTTGAATAGATAACAAAACAAGGAGCAAAAGTAGAACAACTTCTACTGCTCAGGTGTCTTTCTGAAAGATTTTTATAAGAGTCCTGAAGACGTTTTTCAAACCTTAAGAATATTCCAAGTTGCCACTCAAAATCTAGTAAACAAAAAACATGGAGGATGCAGGAACTGAAGAAAGGAGATCAGCAAAATGTAGAGCAGCAACCAAACCAGTTCTTCAGTTCTGTATGTATATCACAGGATGCAATTCAATAAAAGAAATACAAACACTCCATATTCAACCGGAGTAGTCAGCTGCACAAATAAATGCTTGGAAAATGTGAACTTGACAGCAATTCTACCAAGGACCACCAAGGGATTTGAATCGCAGATTGAACATGAATCAGAAACATGCTGTGGTGAAAAATGCTATATTGAAGTGAGATGTATAAAGAAAGAAGAATGTCATGCATATGAGACATGAGGTAACTCTACTCCAGGAGTTTCTATGGGCAAGGTCCCTGTTAAGAGTGTGCGGCTCCAGAATAGATTGGACCAATTTGACAGAAATTGAAGAGAAGCAACTGGAACAACTGGATGTCTAAAAGACATGCCCTTTTTGTAATAGTCTACAGGAAAAGACTAAAAGAACCAGAAATATTTAGTCTATAAAATGCAGATGTGTTGATAAAGCTGAGAGAAATAATGTGCTCTGAATCTCATGTGGTGAGTGCAGGGAATAACAAGCCTAAACTGAAGCAAAGGAGATTTTAATCAAAAATGATGAAAAAATTTCCAGCATAGGAATAGAGAAATGGCAAAATACACTGCCTAGGGAGGCTGTGGAATGCACATCCTCCAAGTTTTTTCAGAAAGAAAAAGGCAAATGTTTATTGTTTACTTATTTCTCTACAGGGAGAGTTTATCCAGCCCAAAGGTGAGGAGAGGAACTGGGAACCTCTCAGGCTACACCTATCCCCCTAAGCTCTCCAGGGCCAGGAGTGGGCTCAAGCACTGGTACCCAGTTACTCCATAGGCTACCACTGGCATCCCCATTAGAGCTCAGCCCTGCAATGGTCGCTGGCCTGGGGATCTAATCTCCAGAGACATCCCAAATCCACTGTGGACAAGGGTATCATATTCGAGGCAGGAGGAAAGTATTCAACTGCACCATGGTATTTGCCCTCAGGGTGAAAGAAGAGGTCATGACCCCATTTCTTGTAAAGACAAGCCTAAAAGTGCCCTCTAGTCCTAATTTCTCTGGGAATTTCTGTACCAAGATATTTTTAACAAGGAGAATCCAAAAGCTCTCTCTAAATACGTGCAATTTAAATGAATAAGCTTTTATGTGTACAACAACAATCCAGCTCTGGGGCATTCATGCAATTTTGCTGCACTTAGCAGCTCTGTATAAACAACATATGAAAAGAAATATTCTATGTGCAAGCATAATATGTTCGTAAATCCAAAATAGTTACAATTCATTGCAATATTACCAAGATGAAAGTCCCATTATCCTAAGTACTTTCACAGATCTGTACCAAGAGCCACTCCCTGTCCCAAACGTTTGACAGGTTAAAAACACATAGTCATGGTAAGGACATTTTAAGTGTAAAAATGAGATTGTCTGTAGTAATTTTTAGTATAAGGCACAATTTAGCGTTTCCTCCCCCACTTAGGCTTAAGCCATTTTCCAGTAGGTTTGGCTCATCAAGCTTTATACAATGACATGACTGCTTCAAAATTTCATTTTCTTGTACAAATATACATATTGGTTAATCTGTTAAATGCTTGTCTAAAGTACCTCTGTTTAACAAGCTTCAAAGAACGGGGTAGTACAGAGATGACTTAGGATCTTTTACCTACAGATATTGTCCTATATTTAACTGTCTAATTGTAATGGGAGGAGAGTGAAATGCTGTCAGGTTCCATAAACACAAGTCACTCCTTTTAACTGTGGTCAACTTTAAAGCTATTCTATCATTCTGGACTTGCACATTTCTAAGCACCACTGAGAGTTTGTGTAACAGTACTTAATAAAACTATTTCCTAAACTGAAATTCAGAAAAGTGTTGCAAAATGAACCCATATAGCTCTTGCAGTAGTGAAAATACCATCTGAAAAAAATCAGGATTATATTCTTTTCCCTTCAAACCCACATAAGGAAAACACCACAGGCATCAGCTAGTTAGTAACCTCTTAGTGCACTGACCTGTTTGATGTTCACAGGAGTGTTAGTCAATATATTAACCTTAGATAGGGTACCATTAGTAATTTATGAATGAATTTTAGTACATAGTTCAATCTCCATCTGCCCCACAGCCTACAAATGCTCTGCCATCACACACTACTACAGAAAATGAGAGTTATGAAAAGAAAAAGTTGTTAATTCTACATAAATTTTGGTCCTTTGCAATGCAAAAGGCATGGTATTGAGGTATGCTTGTAATATTTTGCACTTAAAAATGGTAGTATGTTTCCACTTTTAAATATGGCATCCTAGATAATGTTAAATTAATCATTAATCATTTAGAGCATTTCTAATCATTATTGTTCCTAAGCCCCTCTCTATCGATTCTCAAAAACTCACTAGACTGACCTCTGAAAGAACCCTTGGCATTTGAAGAAATCACATGTAGATATATGCTAGCTTCTGTGGGGGAGTACATTAGTAATTCATCTCTAAATAACAGTCAGTAAAATGTCCCTGGTAAATAGGAAAAGATTGCAATCTGCCATGGATCATCCTGAGAATGGGAGCTTAATGAGTCAAAGAAAAACCAGTCAGAAATTGAATTTGATAAGATACACCTGCTAAGTTTTGTGCTTTCTGATTATGAGGCTGCATCTAAAGCAGCTGTTCTAGAAAATGCCAGGTGAATGTGAAAAAGCTAGAGGCAGAGCATATGAAGAAGATTGAACCCACGTTTGGTGTTGTGTGAAATGGTCCTTCAGCTCAGACATCCTGTTGTTGAATTACCTATCTACGCCTATTTTTTTTTTATATATAGGTGCACTTCACACTGGTATTTTTTCTAGCAATAGTGTGTTTATATTCACCCATCTCAGTTATTCCTGGAATGATACATAGTACAGCTCTGTAGCACTAGGAAATGAGGCAATTATAGGTAGAGTTAATAAATCTCCTTTGACTGCCTTCCTCTTTCAGAGCTGAATCCTAAGCCCATGGTTAGGCAGTTACATTTTCTACACAGTGCACAAAGTACTTCAGAAGAGTAATCCAACAAACCTCCTGCTTTTGCAGAAGTTGCCCAGACTGAGTCCAAAGTGGTGACCTTTTTTCAGAATTGCCTTTGCTGATTCTGAATAAGGACTATGAGCAGCATAGCAATGTCATTGCAGCACTTTATTTGGGTTTATACACCCCACTTCTCACAGCATGACTTCAGCAGAGGCTGTGGGGGCTGCACTGGCAGGCACCAGCGTGGATAGAGGAGTCTCCTGGGAGGAGGCACTTTTTTAGGGTGACTAAAGCAATTCTAGAGTCAATCTCTCCATCTTCCTATGAGTCCTCTAAGTATGAAGTTGCTATTTAGACAGTGGAAAACAAATCCCTCTCCCCAGCAGTCAGTAACCCCCGTCATACTCTAAAATACTTCTGCCAGCAATTGTCATGAAAAATACTATTAAGCAGCCTTTACACAGGTTTTTAAGTGAATTTTTGCACTCTCTCATAGCTGGTGACAGTGTCTCCTGCCAGGCTTTCTCAGTTCTCCTCTCTTGGATTTTGATCTATAGGATTTTGGCCTATGGTCTCTTAGTAAAAAAATAAATAAAAAAAAAGTTTCCATGAAAAGACACATGCCTGACTTCATCTCTAGTCTGATATACCTGCTAGCAGATGCTCTACATCCCTGCATTATTCAAAAGAAGACACCACAGTTCTTGTGTTAGCTACATTTTTAGGAATCTCTTTAAAAAAAAACAGGTATTCCTTAGTGGCAGGAGGGAAATGCAGGAATTATTGCTGAGTTTATTCTTTATTCTAGTCCTTTATATTTCACCATGCCTGGATGATTATATTAGACTGTACAATATTGTTATTATTATAAGAGATAGGATATTAATGGCAGCAACGATTTTACCATTAAGCAATTCAGCAATAACCAGATGTTTGTTTAATACTTTTTACTTGGCTTATCTCCATCTTTCCTACATTAGCTATGGAATTTCTGAGTCCTGAATCCTCTAGGTCCATAGATTGCCTTTACATGATATGTTTCTTTTTATGTCAAAAGATTTACAGTATATTCATAAAAATTAATAGAAGGTTTAAAATAAGCCCCTCTCATAGCATGTTTAGGTTGCTGACTTCTAATTTTCTTATGAGTACTGTCATTAAATTGAGTTCATCTTATCTTTTAAAGTCAGATAAAGTTTTTTCTCCTTTAGGCTTCCCATTAGCCACAACAGATCTTTCTCTTGCTGCCTGTGCATGCTCTGACTGCCATTTCAACACTGACTCACGACTGACAAAAGATTAAGACCTTGACTCGACAGGCTGCAATCCTCTGCCTGCACCAGGAATGCAGTGCACTGCTATCTTACAACTGCCAGTCTGTGCATAGGGAGGCGTGATGGCCCCATCTGATGTAACTCAGCTTGTCCTGATTAGACAGGGGAGAAAAAATACACACATATCTAATTGAAACATGTGAATTATTTTATTGGATTACTACTGCGCTTGGAAAATCTGTGGTAACATTCATTAAATAAGTGTTTGTTCACATGTGTATCCTGGCTCACTTCATGACACAGGATGAAGGTTGGAAACTGCATCCTGTGAAGTGGTTGGAGTTTTTCTTGATTGCTGAACAGTGTTTTTTATGTTCTTTCCAAATCATCCTTATGATTCACAGTGATCTTCTCTCTCTTTCTGAAGATTTATATTATTGCACAAATGCAAAGAATGGCACCTGTTCCAGAGAGCACTGTCAGCACTTTAGTATTTATTCCAGTGTATTGCACACATTGAAGAAAATCTACCTTTAATAAAATGTAGCAATACAGTTATATGAAACACAGCTCTTGTATTTTCTTATGTGCTCAGTTTCCTACCATCTGCTTTGCACATAATACTCAGTCTTGTGGAGCAGCTTCCAGGATTTTGGCATTTTTATTGCAGATGCCACGCCTCTTCCCTGTTACAATGCCAAGCATTTTTTTAATTGGAAAACCAACATTCACAGGTTATGCACTAGCTGACAAAAATGAAACAGTGTAACTGAAGAATAATGATTGCAGAAAGAAACACCCTAAAATGTCTGGTAGGGTTACATCATGTAAGATGGCAGACGCTAATTGTCAATTTATATTTAAGTGTCATCAATTGCCATACTGAGGTAACACACCAATCCAATTTAGAAAAATGCAAGAAATGTCCTGAGGATCACTGTAAAAGCACAGTTTTCGTTAATACACTTTGGAGTTTGGAACTGTGTTTTGCTTCCCAGAGGACACAGCAAGGAGGAAGACAAAAGTAGATTTATGGCACTGTTGCAACAGGAGGACCCTACCTGGTGTCAGGCAAAGAGTACTTCAACACCTGTTTGACTGGTGGTTGCCCCAGGCTGGGCATGGGGAGAATGGGGCAAAAAGTTCAAGCTAAAAACAGGAAATAAAACAACCCAAAATGAGAAATAGGCCCTGAAATTCAGGAAATAATCCAAAAGCACTTAATGTTTATGTCTAATCCCTAACTTGTTTCTGACATCCAACAGGTATTGCTCTCCCAGGACAGATATGGGAAGGTTCACAGCAGAGCTGTGCTGAGGCAGGTTTAGGGCAGGTCATGTCAGCACCCTCTCTAGACCCACGTGGCAACTTCGAATGTCCAAAGCACTGCAACTTCCCTGTGATGCTACACCCATGGCCACTGCATGCTGGCAAGCCTGGAGGAGGCAAGGACTTAGGTCACAGCTCAGCTGGCAGAACTCATCCCACTGTCTCTTCTTCAGATGTCCGTTCTAACTCTGCTCCTCCTTTCTGTGCCCAGTGTCAAGCCTCAGGATGAAAGGCAGCCCTCCCAAAGTCCACAGCAAAACTCCACTTGACCAGAAGAAGTTCAGCTGCTGCCTGGAGCTACACAGTGGGTCTCCTCGTTCAGCCTTAGTGTCTGTGGAAAAAAGACTCAGCAAATATTCGACCTGTGAGATGTGTGAACCCATACGCATTTCCAAGGTATTCTACAGAAATTTCAAAACCCAAATGCGTTCAAATATATCGCTATGTGTCTCAGCCAAAGAAAGCATCAAAGCCAGCAATGTGTGCTTCTATAGCTACAGAACATCCCACATGTTCAAGGCCTGGCCAGCAGCATGCACTGAAAACACAGTTCAGATCAAGATCAAGGTCTAAGCAGCTATCTAGTCCAAGCACCAGTAAAATCCTTGAAATCACTGTTATTTCCTGAACACATGTACTGAAATCTATAACTGAGATCCCAGTTCACAGACAGCTTTAGGGTAAGTTCATCACAACTGCTCTACTGTGGCAGTATTGTCACTCAGTGAGTTGGTCACTCATGCCTTCCCTTGCACGCCACAGTCTCCGACAACCACTGGAAGCAGATGTTTGGATTTCCATAACACTTGTTTACTTCTCAGGTGCACTTCATTTGCTCTCATTAATAATGGAATAGGTTTGATTTGGAGCAAATTTAGCTTCTATAGCCAGCTAAGTAGACAAAGTGTCAGATTTTTCTTGATTGTTGTTGTGAGATTTTTTTTCCCCCCTTTTTTTAGCTGGGAACTATTTCACATTTGCAGAGCTTTTCTTATATTTACTGGCCACCTGAAATCAGAGTGCAGGAAGCAAAAATCTTGATGATTCATCAGTATTTAAGGCCCCATCAACAACACATGCAATTTTATTCAGAAAAGGATTGGAAAATTTTCTCGATTTGCGGCTTTGAAACAGAGCAAGCCCAGTTCAGTGAAACTGAAGCCTTGAGCAGGTGACGGTGCCAGATGCTCCAGCCGCCCCTTGCTGCCACCCAGTCCAGCAGACCCACGTAAAGTGCCACCCCTCTGACCACAGAGGGCTGTAGCGCAACAGGGGTTTCACATGGTTTATTTGTTTCTCCCACACTTAAGGTGGCAAAAGCCTCTGCCTTGGAGGGCGTAGGCGATTTTTAGCCTCTCTCTGGGACTTTGGGCCAAAACTCTCGCCCTTCAGCCCTCACCCTGCTTACAAGCGGCACTGACCATTGGGGGAGCAAAAATTCAGTCTTTACCAGGAATCCCTTCTTTCCTCAGAGTTGGCTTTTATGTTACTGGTCTGGTTTTTACCTCAAGGAAAAGAAGACATTATTCAGAAAAATGAACTTCATTTCCAGAAAAGACAAAGGCAGCAGTAAGTCAGGTATAACAGTCTTAAGACATTTAGAAAGATATGAAAACTTTTTCTTTGCAAGGCTGCAAGAGTGCTACTGCTTTCCGTTCTTTCTTCATTCTTTTGGTTTTTTTTTCTTCACAAGATTATTACAGCTTTATCTTTGCTTGATAAATGATGGGAATTTCTGTGGCTTGGAGTACAGCAAGGTCCTGAGGTCTACATTGTGAGGGTCTCTAAGGCTGACCCTAACAGGATCATATCTTGTTCTCATATTTTCTTCTCTTCAGAATTTTAATTTTCTAAAAGTTAGCTCCCCAGTTAGTTTCTCTCTGTATTTTCTTTGTGACTGTTTCAATTAAGGCTCAACAGTTTTCTACCTGTTGAAAGTGCACTGGATTGACTAATGGAACAAGAATCATGATTCTGGAAAAGTATTTCCAAAGCATGTATATTCTTGTTCGACTCACGGTGTTTCTCTCAGTGGGAGAGTTACTATGCTTAGATGAACATGTCATGTACCAGTTAGTCAGGTATCCTGGTGATTACACGTAGCTTTTTAAAGGAACATCATGCCTTTTTGTGAAGTTTTGACTTGCTTTTCTGTACTTTTTTTGGCAGCTTGCTCCCTCTAAATTTTTTCCCCAAACCACACCATTGTTTTCAAGAGTCTCAGAAAATTAGATATCAGTATTTTGATTTTATTCTTCTTGCTCAATAATTGTACACTTCTCTCTCTATTTTTTCTTTCTTTCCATTCCAGTGTGATTAATGTACAGCAACGCAAAAATAAATCTTGCAATTACTGAAAACACATTTCAGGGCTACAGTTTCCAGAGATCAAAAAAAGAATAAACCACAAAGAAATGGAGGGTTTTTTTTTATTTTCTGGCAGGCAAGGCAACATGTGGAATCAAATATATAGCTAGGATCTAGCTAAGACGGTAAGCCGCAGCCTTCAAGAAGAAGCTGTGTGGACGTGTTTTGTCCAGAAAAAACCCAGAGAGGAATACTTCCCAAGGTGACCATGGGGAAACCCAGGATTCTGCTGTGCTGTTAAAGGTAGGAGACAACTTTTTTGTTTTTTTCCCGCCATTGCCATTTTACACGGGTGGGCAGGGATGCACCCTGCTTCCTCTGCCTTTTACATGTCTGGTGTGATTTTCTCTGCCTGCAGCTGCACTGAGGACTCCCGGTGTCAGCTGTGGGAGGTGGGCTTGGCAGTAGGGCCCTGGCTCCCACCGTCCCCCCTCACTGTGGCGCAGCCTGGCCTCTGATGCCCGGAAAGCTGCGGATGTTACAGAAGCCTGCTCTGTTTGCTCTGCTTTGCCCTCCTTGGGATAAACAAGGATCCTGTGCTGTGGGCAGGCTGCCCAGAAAGGCATGCAGGCTTGGAAAGGGAGACTGGGGCTTTGTCTTTAACATTTCCCAAGGGAAAAAAAAAAATTTAAAAAAAAGCTTTCTTTACTTTGGAGCAAATAATGGACATGTGACAAATTTACATGAGAGACTGGACATGGGGGTTTTACTGCGAGAAAAACCTGGTAAGGGAAAGCACAAAACTCTGTCTCGTGCACTTGTTTCCAAACACCCTTTCAGGCTAAACCCATTTATTCTGTACTAAAGTTGCAGGGTATCATCCACACAGTGGTTTGGGGTTTTTTAAACTTTGGAAGAGTTAATTCATGTGAGGTACCCCAAACTATAAAATATACCACTTTTAAGAAAAGAAAAAAATGCCAAAAAAACAAACAAAGGAACAAAAAAAGACCCACACCAAAGCCCTGTGTTGGACTGGATGTTGCTCATTTTAAACTCTTCCATCCCAGATTACTCTTCTTTTCTATAAAGGCTGCATACTCCAGTGCAATCTCCTCCTTTCAATTATGAAACACTGAAGAATAAGTAGTATACAACTGTTGTTTAAGCTAGGGTTTGGGGAAAAACTATGACTTAGCCAGGAACAGGACAAGAGTGGAAAGATACTGAAGGAGATGTTTATTGAGGAACAAAGAAAAGTGTGGAGGTGTGGAGAAGGCCTGAACTTCTCCATTTGCAATACCATTGGGGAGAACACCAATGGATAAAGGCAATTATAAAGGAGAAAAAGGAGCAAGACTCACCAGGGAATACTGAATTTATTCTACTTGACATATAATACATGACATATGTGGGTAGTGACACAGAGTTTGGAGGGTTAACTCCACACCCTGAAATTCTCTTTTAATAACAGTAAGTATCACATGACGATAAAATCTGCTGTGCTCCATCATTCTTTCCATCCCCCCCGGGGAAGAGAGTATGAAAGCTATCAGGGCTGCCATCCATGCAGTCCAAAGGCTTGTTCTCCATTCCACATCCCCAGGCTTCTCGGGCACACCTCCCTAATGGACTAGAATTGGCTTAATTTGATCTTGACAAAATAAAATTAAGTAAGCTCAAAACCACTAAAGTTATTACAGAGAATGTCTTTCTGAATCGTACTTAGATTCATGCCATGCCAGGAGATAATCTCCAGCTAAATCCAGTCTCAACTGAAAAGAAACATGGAACTAACTCAGTTCACTATACCTGAGATCTCAACAGGGCAGTGACTAAAACTACCAACCACTCTTTTAAAACCTCCTCCTTTCCCAGGTCTTTTTAGGATGGGATGATCTGGACAATCACACTTAAAATCAATTTTGACTTCCAGGTGCAGAAGACATTCAATTAAAAAAATATGTCTTTTTAAAAAGTGTCATATGTACCAAAGGGTTCAGATGGTCTAAATACGACAAGACTGCCTGTTCAACTGCCTGTTCCACCACTTTCCCAGTTTGTTCGAGTTGATCATACAGAGATGGAAAATAGTTTTGTCTTTGTTGCTGAACAACGAGATGTAAAGGTATTCAACTGACAGAGCTGTGATTAAATTGTGATTAAAATAAATTCACATTTAGATGTTAGATTAAATCCTGAGTAAGTGTAAAATCATTATAGCCCTGTTGAATTCATTGAATTTCTGCCCATTTTTATCAGCTGAGGCTCTGACTAGAGCTGAGCTCTTTTGAGTAATCTTCATCTCTCTAATTCTAACAAAATTAGTAATTTGCTTTTCCAAACACCTTGCAATGTTTCTATCCATTCATTTCAGTGGAGTTCCTCTTCAATGTTTCTTGTAGCTTGAACATGAAGCAGGGAGCCAGCACCAATTCTTGCTGAATAAGGGCTCAGTGTGTATACTACCAATCACTTTTCTCACAAGGGTGCTTAAAATAGCAGCTTCAACCCATTGTAGCTCACTGGGAAATCTGTCAGCAAATTTCACGTTTCTATTATTACAAGACTAATTTTAAAAACAAGAAAAAAAAAAAAAAACAACCAACAGTTATAGCAGAGATATAGCTCCAGAGATAAAAGAATTAAAAGAATCCGGGTGGAGATGGGTCAGCACTGCAAACACTTCCACAACAAAGTGCCAAAATTTCAGATTGCACTCACTTTTAGCATGTTCATATGGTCTTGAACTTGCTTTCCACAAACATTTGGTCTCTTAAAATGTTGATTGACAGCAGTGTTTGCACTTCATTTCTTAGGAAGTTCCATACGCAAGTACTCACGGCTAATGAATCTGCATTAGTGCGAGCAGTTACTCTTGCAAGAAATGCTCGCAGATTTCTGAGTTTAGGAGAGCAGGTCCCTACTGTAGGCAGTATTGAACTGTGTGCTTCCACCTCAAAGACTTCCTACAGGCTCAGTTCTAAATTCATCTATTGGCATGTGGAATCCCAGAACTGAAGCTGTAATGAAACTGGGGGAGGTGGAGACTGGGTGCCATATGACTTATTGACTAGTAAGCTTAAATAGCTAACACTGTGCTATTGCCCAGAAACTTCACAAAAACTTAAACATGAGTGATTGAAAAAATTTCTAATTATAAATATATCTTGAGAGAAATCACAGATGCTTGTGCACGTGCCATAATTAGGGAGCATCCATTATTTAGTCACTTCTGTCAAATATCACTTTAAAATCAGTCAGTCTAGCACTTGGGGTTCTTTTTGTGTGTGTGATCAAGCCTTTTTAGACCAGACTGCAGGCACCCTGGTTAATAGCAGAAGACAAAGGACTTCTGAGGCATTCCTAAAAGAAAAAAGTGGAGGAAATTCCTCAGCATCTGGGAGAACTTTGTGTTAGTAAAGAATTAGATAACTGCTCGTGCCTTGACTAGTCATTGTGTTGAAGGTAAAGTGTGATTTAAATCACAGAGTCATAGAATAATTAGGATTGGAAGTAACCTGAAAGATCATCTAGTTCCAATCCCCCTGTCATGAACAGAGATGCGCCACTCACTAGACCAGGTTGCTCAAGGCCCCACCCAACCAGGCCTTGAACAGTTACAGGAATGGAGCACTCACTTCTCTTGTCAGGCCGTGCCAGTGCCTCATTACCCTTTGAGTACAGAATTTCTTCCTAACATCCTAAATCTCTTCTCTTCTATTTTAAAACATTCCCCCTTGGCCTGTCACTAAATGCCTGTGTAAAATGTCAATCTTCCTTCTCTTTTATAAGCCCCCTTTAGCTACTAGAAGACTGCAAGGAAGTCCTCCCAGAGACTTCTCTTCTCCAGGCTGAACAATGCACATACCTCCTGGAATAGTTTTTGGGCTCTGTAGCCCTATTCCAACCACTTTCTGAAGGGTATCTCAGAGTCCATCCCAGCATAGGATAAGAAATGGTCCCAGCAGTGCTGCTGAACTGTTTCTCTCTTGAGACGTCAGTGAAAGACCGGAAGGTATCTGAAGAAATTTTAAATAATTTGGAGAACTGGCTGAATTCAGTTTGGAACCAAAGTAAAAAAAATAAAATGAGACTATAATAACTTGTTTCGCCCATGAAATTTGAAGGCTTAACCATGCATTGCAGATATGTCATTATGAAATATGACTTCATGGTTTTTCAGGGATGTGTCCCTCGGGGTCTGAACACGGCTTTGAATAGGTTGTTTCACATTTGGTTGACTTTGAGTAAACCTATAAAAACTATAACTGTTACAACAGTCAGTGTAAGAAATACAGATCACAAAGAATGTATTAAAATCCTTGTTATCTTCCCCTTTCTTGGGGATAGGCACCAGGACACAGATTTTTACATCATATTTTTTGAATACTAATCGTAAACATGCATAAATTATTTTTAAAATGCAATAATAATTAGGAACCTGAACAGTGCATGCTGTTATAAAACACACACTCTTGTAGGCCATAAAAACTACCCTTGCCCATATGTTTGCTCAAAGAAAAGGAAATTTATGGTCTCTAGATATTGCTTTGAAAAATTCATGTCAAAAAAGATGCAAGACCTGAAGATTTTGGAAGGATTTATAAAGATAAATTAATAAAACCCACAAATCTAGTGACTCTGGGTGAAATCTGAACATTCTGCTAATAAGCAAAAGAATTCCTAGCTGGTGCTGCTGACTTGTGCTGTTCCTGCTGCATCTGCCACCATATTATTATTATTTTGCCTCAAGCATTGCTGTGGAGCTCACTTTAGCTAATGATCATGCAACTAACAGTCTGTCAGACTTAATATCTGCGGGAAACAAAATGGAATTTGTCCCTACACTATTAGCCATGCTTTCTAAACACACTTCCTTTAGCCATATGCATTGAACATTACATTTAATGCCTGCTCTACTATATGCCTAATGGATGTGTGCAATAAAGACAAATTTTATAGGGCAGTATGTAGAAGTCTACATAAAATTCCTTGGCGCATCCTTGAAATACAAAACCACTTAGATTGTTGCTCTGTTTTTGGAGTAAATGCGAGAGCTGAGAAGCAGTAGGTCAATAGACCAGCAACCAATAATAATGCCAATTTATTGGAAGACTCAGTTTTGCCTGAGGTCATCTAATTACATGCATTGTAGCCACAATGGGGTTTAACACAAGGACAATTAAAGCGTCCATTTTGAGGAGGTAAAAAAGTCTAACTCCAGAATGAATGAAAGGGGAGGACAGGCAGCTGGGGTAAAATCAGAAAGGGTTCCTGATCTGAGAGTCACTCTGACACAGGGAGGGATTCATATCTCTAGCGACAGCCACCCTAATCACTGCTGCTCCCAGACCGGTGGGTACCAAGCTGTGTCATGAGGAAAGCTGGCTGCCCTTTGGTTCCCAGAGCGAGCTGGGAAGGCTCAGAAACCCAATGCCTCGCTCTGCTCTGCTGCATTTGCTACAGCGCTGCTGGGATGACCCATTTCTTATGGCACTGAACTAACATGTAAACTGTCAGGAAAGCATGAGAGAAGGGAACTGGGGAAAGCAAGCAGTAGATTCCTTTCAGGCAAACTATTGCTGCGTCGGAATCTGTCCCCCTAGACTATGTTTCCCTGTTCCACAAATAACTTTACATCAAAGAAGTCAGGAAAAATGAAATGACTACCTCTTGCTTTTACCACTGTGTTTCTGATTCTAAACACTATTATCACTTTCTCTGGTCACTTTTTTAATTACTCAAATTTCACCCCCTTGGCTAAGAAGTGCTTAAGATTTACTGGTTCTTTTCAAGTGTTCAGTGACAGAGACAGGAATATGCCCTCCTGACTTGAACTTAGAAAAGCTTGAGTTTAGGACCTTCTAGCATACATTCAAATGAAGTGCAAGCAAGCATTTGAACCTACGGGGTTCTCCACTTACTCTAAAACATGGTTCAAGGAGTAAACACTCACTGCAAAGTAATGTAAGGCTTACTCTCTATGCTCAGCTCTGCTACTTTCAGCAATCAAGGTTGGGGTCCTGAGTATTTAGATATTCTCACTTTGAAGCAAGAGAGAATACAATCAGTGCACTTATGCCTGTTTAAATTTTGCTTAGAATAAGACTAAACAATTTAGTTTTTCATGCCATAAGGTGTAATCACCTGAAGTGCTCTGAAAGGGTTGAATACTAAATAGGTAGGCATATTAATTCCTGAAGTCCATTAATTAGCTTCATTTCCATTTCCACTTCATATTCTACTTCCTTTTAGCTGCCCCAGGGTCTTACAAAGCACTTCACGCCTGCTGCCACATTTTGCTCAGTACCAGCTTTACACAAAAGCCAGTACTTTTTACCTTTTCTATACATATAATCAATTCCTGTACATCTCATCAGTTACTGCCATTTTTATTCAACTGAAAGATCTCAGTTGTGTATCTACATTCCCTAAAAAAAAAAACCCTACAAAAAAGATTCCTATGGAATCTTGCTTTGCTGTCCCACATACATTTTGTTATGTATTCTATATTAAGTTGTGAGAGTATTTTACTGACGTAACTTCAGAGCTGAATATTTCAGGGATAAAGGCAATCTCATAGAGACATGGGCAGAGTATGTAAGCATTGGACTAGAATTCTGTGTGCAGCTGTATGTATCACAGGCTTTAGGAAAGATGGAGATCATGTGGAAAATATTTCACTATTGAGCCTGCTTTGACACAGCGTGAAAGGCTCTCTTTCCACTTACTGGTTGACAAAAGTTTTGTGGGACCAAACTATGGACGCTTTACTCTTTCTCCTTAGCAGAAAAGCAATGATTCCTGTATTCAGGTGGGAGGTGACTTGTTCAGCTGGTTAGTAAACGTTGCTAATTATGCTGTGGTTTTGAAGTCTTGAAACTATATATTTGCACTACTCTGTGTGAGACACCACAACAGAGGCCTGAGGAAGTTAAAACAAAACTGAAAAGCAAGTTTTTACTTTACAAATCACATGCAAAATCATCACAGTCTTCAGAAGTTCTTCTGGGTTTTAAGAGAAGTTATCTCAATGTAGATCTTTATCTTCAAGAGTTTCATAAAAATTGAAATAAGAATGTGATAGCAACCTGACAGAGCCCCCAAGAATTACACTGTTTGAATACTCTCCTCGGTCACAAACCACCTGAGTTAACTTCATAGAAGTCTGATGTAGCCTCTTATTCACAGAAAAGGTCCTTTGGTTTAAACAACACACAAGGTTGCAAGTGTCATCTCTACACTAAAAATCTCAGAATAGCAAAAGGCATAGCATCCAGTCCTGCCACACTGGAAAGCAGGACAGGGGCATTTTGGTCAGTGAGTGAAGATCCTGGAGAAAGCTGAATTGTGTACAAACTTTATGAGGTATGAAAGGTATTAATTTTAAACAGTATATAACAAAATAAAACCAAGATTAAATATAGGGCCTCATAAAGAACTATATTTGCAATATTGTATCAACACTATAAAAATAAAATTATTACTAAATTGTGCCAATCTTTCTTAGCATACAAATTCAAGTGAGTAATTTAATATTTTCACTGGAGGTTAGGTTCTACACATACACTTTTCTATTGTGGTGGGAATTACTGTTTTCATTTCCATCAATTGTTAGGATTATAAATGTTTTCATTTATTACACCCTTTTCTCTGGAAAAATAGCTAGACATACACATTTTGACATTGAATAAAATTTGGCAAAGCTTAACAAAGTATCTCCATTATACAGGAAAAATCCATATTTTTCATATTAGGACAACAATAATGTAGAAAAATCCATTTGCATTTTACAGGAATGGTGTGCAGTGCTTGGGAAAAATGGGGAATCTGAGTCTGCCCGATATTTTTGTCTTTATTGTAACTGCTGTACAGGTAGTTCTTCTAAACATAAACAAAATGAGACTTATAGCAGAGTAGGGCACTCAGAGACTATTAGAATCCTGCTCTTTATTTTTTTTTAATACAGTTTTTTTTTTAAAGAACTCCTACTTGAAGCTGCAAATTTAAAACAAAAAGCACTTAGAGATAACTGTGAATGCATATAGAAATCTTGACTAATACTGTAAATAAAAGAGTTACATTTTTTCCTGTTCAGAAGGAAGTAGGTATATTCTTTCTGACATTCTCTAGCCATCTCACTGGTTCCTGCTATGCTCTGACTTATATTCAGTATAATTTATGGAGCAAACAATATTGTCATTTTTATGACAAAATGGCATCTTGTGCCCGAATGAAATATCTCAAAGCATCTGTATCAGTGTGGCAGTTGCTCTGTATCACAAGTAGGGAACACATCACAGAAATAAAGAGGGACAGTCACATACAGGTGTAATCTGCTAGTCAGGGTATAGCCATAGTAACAAGCTTATATGAAATACACACTATTCAATTTTTTGCTTCCAGGGACGCAGTTAGTTTGGTATACTTAGATGCTCAGTATCTCCACTTGTCAGTCAAGTCACCATCTGCTCCTATTCACTGCAACCCCTTCCAGGTTGCCTGTGTACTGCCACGTATCTTCAAATGCCTTCTACTTCAAAGGGTTTGAACAACCTCTGATCCTTTCCCTTCTGCTTTGAGCATGTCCCAGCTCCATGTTATGCAGGCTGAGAAGTGCTGGCCTGTTAAAAGGTTATGTCTACATCATATTGCGAGGACAGATGCAAGTTTGCTTCAAGCTGGTAGGAAGCGAGCCAGTTTGGATGCAGAAGCCACGTGACTGCATTATCAGCACAATGCTGAGCTCGGTGCAATAAGCCTGACAGAGAAACAGAATATATTAGCTGAGCTTCAGTCAGTGAGGAGGACAGGGAAAGCAAGCTTACATCTGTCTGCAATCTGTCAGGCAGCTCCATATTGTGCCTGAATCGCGTAATTCCCCCTTCAGCCTTAATAGCCCACACACAGAATGAAGCAAGGACAGAAAGCAGGGACAGTTTGCTTTCTACAGATGAATTTGCTGATCCTGGGCTTTTGTCAGGGATGGCACACCTGTATGGCTCTGCTCTGCTGTGTTGCCATTTCTTTCATAGGAACCAGGTTTACATTTGCCAGAAAGCTTTTATACCCTGCATCTATATTTACATTTATTCAGTTACCAGTAAGAGACTATTTTCTGCACTGCTACCTGTTTCCACCCACTGAGAATCAGCTTGAGAGCCATGAAATATTTGTTGTAAAAAAAATTTGCAATTCTCTTTACATTTTTGCTTTGTCCAAAAGCACGAGACTTTTGACAATATAAGACCCACAAAAAGCACTGCTTGCTTTCAGTTGTCCAGCACCACTTAGGATGAAAACCACAGTTCGCCATTTTGAAGAACATAAACATCAATAGAAAAAAAAAGAGATTTTATTAACCCTTGGTCCTTTATTTAGGACAATATATGCCTGGGAGATTTTACATGCTACCTTTCCCGAAGTCCATTTTCAACAACATCTACTGAACATAAGTACTGCACCCTCTTCTATAAGGCCAGCTGCCAGACATTTTGGCCATTGAAGGCCTTTCTTTAGTAAAACTTTGAAGACCCCTGTCTTAGAGTTCTCTGTGCACAGGCATTTTCTCTTCTTTCTTTCCCCCCTCAAGGAATCCCTGATACAGAAAAATATCTTCCTCAAGGAGATACAAGTCCGATACCTGCAGCATTGTGTATCAGCTCCCTGAAGTGACTGCCCGATGATTATGTTACCACACTGATCATAAGACAGCCTTGATCCCTTTTTGCACTTTGTTCTCCTGTATGTCTGTAAACTCCTCACTCAAATCACAGAAATCATGTAGGAGAAATACTCGGTATCCATGCTGCTTTGTTCTATAGGAAGTGAGGGTGCTCTTCAGCCAAAAGTGTCTAGCTTCTCCATGGAGTTATAGAGATTATTAACTCTTAAGTGGCACCCAAATTCAATGAAATTGAAAAAAATGAGAAGATGCAAACAGGTTTCCAAGAACAAGTACCCACTGCAAAATATAACATACAGGTTTTCCCTGCTCCCTGTGCTGCCAGAAATGTGCAGTGACAGCTGGTCCAGGCTAGAGCAAACCATACGACCATCTCCATGCTAAAGGAGAGTGCAACAGGACCAGCATCTCCATGGTTCAGTGGTACCTGGTTTTCTTTTGTGAATCCTGACCTCATTTATTCTTGTAACACAGGATTCGTCACCTCTTTTGCAGGCATGTGCACCTGGCTTGACTGAATTTCCACTGTGTCAATCTGCTTCTCAAATCCTTTCAGCCAGCAAAGAACACTGGTGATACCTGAGCAGAAACAAAGATGACAAAAATGCTCAGGGCCATTTTGCAGAGGGAAATTATTTCATATGGCCTTTTGCTTAGAAAGGTCTGACAAAAAGCCTACACCAAGAAAATTCTCTGCTAATTAACCACAGGGACACAGATATTTTAAGTATGAAATAATTGCAAGTATTTATCTTCAAGAGGTTTTATTTATGAAAGGCTTAAACACCTGAACACCTGTCTTTTTACTGACAAAAGAAGTCTGTTCAGTCTAATGTTTGGATTGGAGACAGCCAGCTGTAGAACTACTCTTGAAGTATCATCCGGTGACTGACTGTACCTCGGTGTCTTGCAGTCAGCTCTTCAGGCTGGAGCAGCTGTTATCCCAGCTCCACAAGTGCTAGGAGAGCTCTGTGGCTTTGTCTGAACACTATCTGGATTATCAGGGATGGCTGCTTATCCTCACAGATCTTGCAGAGTGAGATGACACCTTGTGTATCTCCTCAGTACTCCCCACAGACACCTACCAAATTTCCCAGACCTAGAGACACGGGCATTCACAACCCATGGTGGGGCAGGGAGCAGGAAGAGTCCTCCTCAGGAGCAACAAGGAGATGAGGTACATGGATACAGCCATAAGCTTTTTTGCTCACAGAAATCAATCTGAGGGTTTTTTGCCAGGTACAAAACCTCATCTGTCTTCTGCTTGAAAAATGTGATATAGGCGATGAATCAGCTCGGGCATGGTTGCAACATCCAGGTGCTACAAAATTGTTCTCCCTGGTTGGAGTGTGCTGAGACAGTATCTTGACCACAAGTGAATTCTGCTTCAGCAAACTCCTGGCCAGGAGCTCTCCATGGTGGTCCACCAGGGCAAGGCTTGGCAGCACATCCCAACTCCAGCTGGGAGCAAGCAGACAGGGACAGCAGGGCAGCCCCAGCCCTGGACGTCTGCCAGGAGATGGGCACAGGATGTGTCAGACCTGCAGGTGGGCCTGGTTTGGTGGGACTCGTGTCTGGGCAGGACTGTGGGGAACTGGAGGCTGGCCCTGCAGCATGGCTGGGGCAGGGGCTGATGACCCTGGGGGCTGACGACCCTGGGGGCTGACAAGGTATGCTGGGCTCTGGGGAGTGCCAGGGGGCTGACAGGGACAATCAGGGCTGGGGGTGCCCCTGGAGCCCTGGCAACAGATTTTTTTGTCTCAAATTTCTGTTTCAACTGATGTTGATGTTTTTTTGCTCCCTTTCCCTCAGCACTCCCTGACCATGCTTGGCCATAGCTGCTCACTATGGATCACACTTGATCACTAGTGGCACTAAAGCAGGCACCTCTTTGAGACGTGTTTTGCTGCCTTATTGCACAGCCCCTCAGCCCTGCTGTTGAAGAGGTGGGCGCCACAATGAGGAGGTGCACCGCATCACACCTGCCTGCAGCTCCAGCAAGAGGAATTCCCCACCCTTCTTTCCCCACGGGCTTCCTTCTGACTAACTCCTTTGTCACCCACAGACTCTTTGAATCAAAAAAAAAAAATTCCCATTCCCTGGGTTCAGAAGCAGTAGTCACTGCTCTGCCTTTCAGAGGGGGACTATCTCACAAGGGACTATCGCTGTGTCTCCTCATCTGCCCACTACAGCTACAGCTACAGTCTCAGCTGCAGCTGTGCCTGAGCTGCCATGACCTGGGGGGCCATTCCACAGCTATGCCACCACTCCCTGCCCCAGCACTGTGCTGCCTCTGCTTTACAACCCACCTTTCAGCCATCAGGCTTTATTCAAAGCTTTCTACTACAGGTTATGACAGCTTCTTGCCAGATGCCTCATTTACAAGGAATGGGTTAGCCTTCACCAGCCTTACTCACTGCTGACCCTCCCTGACTCACACTCCAGTTCAGGCAGTTCAATCCTGTCGTGCTCTGGTGATATTTTATTTTAAATGCATCAATACTTTGAGCCAAGGGACCTACTTCTAAGCTGGACAGAAAGTGAGGAAGATCTAAGGTTCTTCCCTGCCAAAAGGTCAACTTTGAAAAACCTGGGGAACTAGGAGATGAAACTCATTCAGCTGAGGATCTCAAAGAATTGAATGCATGCAATACTCCACATTTTTTTAAAGTAAAAGATGAAAACTTATATAGAACATTTTTTGTCAATAAATGGGAAAAAAAAGCCATTGAAAATGAATATAGACTTTAGTGAATAAATGATCACAAAAAAATGTGGATGGAAATGATTACTAGAGAAAGTTGTTTCACAACATGCATAGCAGAGTTGAAAAAACAGACCTGCCATTCCACAAGTTGATTTAGTCCATGCTAAATCTGAACTCTGATGAAACTGTTATTTTGGCAATATCTTGTAACAATGAGTCCCTACGTGACATTTATGTATTAACCTTTAGTTACACAGTTCCATTTTTTTACATATATTTTGTTGTTATTTGACTGCCCCTAACATTAAATCACTGCTGCTCTGGCACTCAGTGAAGCACTGCCTTGTGAAATGTCTCACTTAATAATTGTCTCCACTGCCCTTTCTTCCCAAGGCCATTGTTACTGTTTGCCTCCCAGGTCTGCAAATCTCCCAGCAGCTCCCAGAGTGGTCTCCCAACTGCACATTTCAGTGACCTCATCTCTGCAGGCCACAGTCTCCCTCACACTTGACATAAACTCAGATCAACAAATCCACTCCCCAAAGCACATCTGATTATATTCGTCGACTGCCAGGAAGTTCCAGCATGTTCTAGTGAATCCCAAATCAAATGTGGAGCAAACCCAGATCTTCACAAACAGGTGAGTGTTTCGTTTCTGTAGATGTCAGTGTGCATCTTCAGTTTGGGTATGAACATCTTTGTGGCATGGTTGGGCAGCAGCAGTTTGTCTGTGGCATCCTTTCATGATCATTGGGAGAGACTAAATGTTTTGAGTTCTGACAAAAAGAATCAGTTTGGTTCTATCTGCATAGTGTCCCACTCAGTTGCTTTCCGACAGAACCAAGGTTCAAGTTCCTTTCAAAGTCATTAAGCTGAATTTTCAGTGGGACAAAGCATTCCTGAAGGTAAAGTTATGCTGCAATGAGAGAAAAAGAATATACTCTCATGGAGAAATAAATGGTTAAAAGACAGGACACAAAGATAAAAGTAGTGGGAGGAAGATGACCAGTGGAGTCCCACTGGACTGTATTACATGTTATTACTATTACATATTATATACTGTGTATTCCCACAGGCATACACTGATTGATCTAGTCTTAAGTGACCTGGAAAGTGGGATGAGATGAAGTAACAAGGTTTGCTGGTAATACTGTGTTATTCAAAGAAGTAAATTTAAAGCCAGCTAAGAGCTGCAGAGGTAATGTCATAATGCAGAATGACTTGGGAATAAAAATGCAGCCGAATTCAATATTGATAAATGTAAAGTAATGCACATGGGAGAAAAATGCCCAACTATACTTATGCAATGACAGTCTCCGAAGTAGCTGTTTCTGCTGTGGAAAGCAATCTTGAGGTTATTGTAGAGAGGTCTATGAAAATGTCAGCTCAGTACTCAATAGCATTTAAAAAAACAAATCAAATATTAGGAAAGAAATTAAGACCAAACCAGAAAATATCATAAGGTCGTTATACAGATTTATTGTGTGACCGCATTTGAATAGAGTGTGCTGTTTTGTCCCCATTCTCTCAGCTCAAAAGAGTGGGCAGGGGAAAAAACAAAAATGCTCCAAAATCTGGAATGGTTTTGATGTGAGAAATGGTCAACAAGACCAGGAGCCTTCTGTCTGGGAGAACAGAAAACCAGAGAGGGCACATGATAAATATCTAAACAATCTTAAGTGGCTAGAAGGATGTAAATGGAGAATAAGTGCTCATGGTCTTCCAATATAACATCAAACTGAATCAGTCATAATAGTTGCAAATAAAGCAAAAGGAGATAACTCTTGAAACTGCAGTTCAGCTCTGTAACTCATTGCCACAGAAGGCTATGGGCACAAAAAGTCTCTGGGGGCTCAAAAGCCTTATGAAAAGAAAATCTGTTGAGAGTTACTGGATATGAAAACCCTGAATTTTCCAAAGATGCAGACCTTCAGAGTGCATGCAGCATGTTTCTGCATCCCTTTTCCTGCTGTGCATCCATTATTGCCCGGTGCCGATGAGCTGCAGTGGGACCCACTACGAAAGTTCTGATGTTTTAAGGTTGTTCCCTTAAGGGATCAGAGTGAGCTCCAAAGCTCACCCCTTTCCTCCTTGGAAATGAGTGAGAGAAACTTAGCTCTGAAGCCTATTTATGCTGGAATGAAATATAGTTTGGTCTAAGTCAGAAGGGAGGTGTAAACTGTGTGACTTGGATTAATTTGGCATTCAGTGGGTGTGCGAATGATGACATACCCACCAATGGAACAGATGGTCTGGGCAGCAGAAAAAATAACCAGATAGCTATAAAATAAAGCAAGCTCCTTACAGGCAAGTTCTTATTCTCATTTCACCTGAATAAACCTGAAATTATTTCATTGAAAAGACCAAGCTGTTTATCTCTTTCACTTGAGGTATATCTTAGATCTTTGTTTTATTTATTTCATTGTTTTATTATTTATTTAGATCTAATTTGTCCTCTTGATGGAATTTACACGTTGGAAATTCACCTCCTTCCTCCAGGTTGAATTTGAGTCCTTATGTTACTGTCTTGTCGAATCTCTTATACAGTGTCTGTGGAGGAGCATTTAGACTAATCTTGAGAAAGGTGAAATCAGTCTTACATGCATCTCTCCTCAGCCCTGTGCATCCTGTGAATGGCAGCTGGAGTGAAGAGGTCCTGAAGCTGATGGGGCAAGAGTGGTACTTTTGTCTCTGCAGGTGTTGTTCGGCACCATGGGCAAGCAAAAAACTCTGAAATCTCCTTCACTCAAGCTAAATCAATCTTTAAGTTGTTCAAAGGCAACAAAGGTATTAGTTCTTAAATAAAACCACAACCCTGGACTGCAATAAAAACACACCCCTAAGAGATGCATCCAACTGTTTCCTTTTTTTCTTTTCCTTTCCACAGACCCCATGTAGCGCTTTGTGCTGTGGCTGCACTGGTGTCAGAGGCAGTGACAGGGAGCACACAAGTAATGGCCAGTATCGCATAAGGGCTTTATCAGACAGTGTGATAAACAAAAGTATTCAGAATTTAAAGGTAATACTAAAATTGAGAGCTATGTGACAGAGTTTTATCTGAGAATAGTACCTTCCACATTGCAAATTTCTCTATTCTCACATAATCTGATAAACACAGTTTCTGTTATCCTAAGCATGAATGTTTGTCAATACCAACTTTAAGTAATAAGAGGCTGATTTGGTTGCAGGAAAAAAGAATGAGTCATCCAGCTGAACAGAAAACACTGCATTCTTGTAAGTCTATCCTGTATATATCTGTATACTGAAACAAGCCTAAATATGATGATGCTATATTGTTTTCAAGTAGAAACAGTATCCAGATCTCTGTGTGGGTGGATAGGTAGTGGGTGGATATAATAAAAATCTCTGATGTATTGTACTTATCCCTCTGTTGTTTTCAAATACTGTTCTGAATTATTAATAACTAAAAATGGAATTGTCCAGTTCTGCCCTTATGCATCATCGTTTACTTCAATAAACCTAAATTTAGCAGGAAATGCTGAATATTTAATTGTTCAGCATAAATAATGACGATTCACAACCATTCTGGAAAGTCCCTGTTTCAGAGATGACAAGTGCTTAATTTTATTTTATATTGCAGTAATCTGCTGCTAAAGTCTTCTGATTCGTGACTCAGCCACTTGATATGCTGTGATGAATTCCTCACTTTCACAAACCAGGGGAAGAAAACAGAGGGGCCTCTGACTTCATCCTTCATATCTAGTCATTATGTACAGAGCAGATGCGAACAAACACCAAACCTCCTAACTTTAGCTGATGCTTTCCTTTGGTATCCACTAGCAGAAGATGCTGAGTCTTCTGCTCATTGTTTCCTTGACTGGTTTTTGCAAGGCCTCTGTGCTTTCCCCATCTGTGTTTTTCCTTTGGATGCTTCCCGGAAGGAAAGTTGTGTGCCTGCCCATGAGGAAGGCCCTGTGCATTCTTGCTTGGCACCCTGGATGGTGTTAAGTGGTGGAGGGATGGCTGCCTGTGCCAGAAAGATACCTTCAGAGCCAGACACAAAGTTCCTCAGGTGGTTTGTAGAGCAGGATCTGCCCAGCTTGTGATGGTGGGTACTGATACAGGATGTACTGACAGAGGTGGTGTTGATCTCCTTCAGTGTTTGTCTGTAATTATAGTGGCAGGCCCTCCCCCCCTTTGTTTTGGCACTGGCACATATCTATCTCCTCCACTGCCTTTTATCTACATCTGAGTGTTTTGCAGTCGTGAAAAGTCTGTAGTTAAGGCATAACTGGGCTGTTTCCTTACTCCAGATTTCCAGGAAGTCCATGGCCTTTTCAAAAATCCAAGTGTGATTTATAACACTAGATAATTCAAGGAAAACGTAAAAATGGGACTCCTTGTGGGCCAGCATGCAAATGCACAACTGTACAAAATGGGGCTGTGCTGGGGGCAGTTAGATTTGTTAAAAATCACAGAAACATCTGGAATAGTTGCTAAGCACTTCCAGCAAGTTCTGCACTCCCCTGCCCCACAGCAACCCTCTGCTCGTCCCTAACACAAAGGTTCTCTGGGCTAGGTGGAGGCTGCATGTTACTTGTCTTTCCCCAGATGTACCCCTAAAAACATCGGGAACCCTTGCCACCTGCTGACACAGGAGCCAGTCCAGTGCCTGCCCCTTTTGGAGATGCAGCCTAAACCCTCTCTGCACACTCAGGGCCTCTTCCCCTGCATGCACACAGGTGTCTGGAGGGGACAGTGCCACCTGAGGTTGGCCTCAGACCTCAGCATGTCACTGCACAGTCTGGAATACTAAATACAGTTCATATTTTGTGGGTCTAAAGAGATTCTGAGAATGAAAGGACTTCACCTTTCACCTAATCCCTATTCTGTACAGAGCCCCATCTACCTCTATGACTTTAGCCCTTCTTTGTTCACTGCCTTGCACGCTTCTTTACTAGCAAGGGATAGGTGAAACCAGAGAGAACTGCACATTTATTAGTCTTTTTAAGAAATTGCCTGTATGCCATTGTAGGGGTCAGCTGCTGGCTCTGGTTGCAGCTTTCTCTTCCCAAAACCCACCTGCCATGGGGCAATGCACAGTTTGCCAACACATTTGCGTGGAGCTTGTGAACATGACTTGGGGTTTCAGGGAGGTAGCATTAGGAAAAAGGATTCTATGGGAGGATAGATAAGCAGATACAAAGACATGCTACGTTTCTTATACACCAGATTGTATCTTAATTTCTATTAAGATTAAGTATGCAGGTAAATGAAATTTCCACAAACTAGCAAAGCTTTTTGCATATCATTTCTCTCCAGAACTTCAGAGACGTACATAAGCCACTTTTTGATTTGCCACTTGTCCAAAACATGTTATACAAAATGTCCTATCTAAAAGTATTTCTAAAACGTATTTCTTAAGCATAAAGAAAAAAACCCTACTGACTATTTCACTTCACACCCACTTTGTATGTCCTTCCAGTATAATGCAAATTATGAATCCTGTAATTTCACACTTCCATTTGTAGATAATGATAAGCATTTTCAACAGTATGGTTGACGCACATGGTCTGGGATCTGCAGGTTCATTTCCAGTGAAGATAAAAGTGTTAACACGTACATTTTGCATCACAGAATCCTATGCACACAAATAACTTCTCTGGGACGGGGATTGAAAGCAGTGCCCCAGACAGGACTTAGGAAAAGATCTCTGAGTGTGATCACAAAGCTGGAGATTGACAGAGATTACTGGAATTCAATAGGGAACATTATCAATACCAGAAGACCAGGGAGTGCTTGCTAACCTGGTAACAAGGCATATTATTGTGCCGAAGAAGTATGAAGCAACAATAAATAAAACTTGTTTGAATTATTCTTTCAGAGTCCACTGAGGAATGAGCAGTCATGGAGGTAATACAAAGCATGGTAAAAATACTTTACAGCAGTATATTGCAATTGGAGGTTGCTCAATTATTGTTTAAATGAAGGATTTTAAAGTCTATACTTAGAGGTGCTGCACTAGGTGCTGCATGATTGCTTGCAAAGTAGATAAGTTGCCTAGTATACAAATAGCTTGGATGTTCTGTGCTCATGTATAATACATAGTTCTGGCCTCATACAGGTTAATTACAATGTCTGGAGGCAGATAGACAACACTGCTATTAATATATTACAGCAATGTTTTCTCACTCTCAGGTAGTTCTTTCCTCAAATGCAAACCTGCATTTGGTTGGGGTTTTTTTTAGGAATTCATTCAACTCATATAGAAGTCAATTTCAGCCTACTAATAGAGCCAGCTGATAACTTTTTTTACCACTGGCAGCATCCCACCTGATTATGGTTATCAAGGGCCTAGACTTTTTAACAGTAATTCTGAGGTTTTTTATGTTCTTTAAAAGCAGGTGGGAGGGATAGCACAGTTTCTCATGCATTTATGTAAGACATAAAGACTGCAGTTACAACTCAATTCCTAAAATAAAGTGGCAATTTCCACTGTGAGGATAAAGTCCACCTGTTAATATCATCTTCAGGACAGAGCCTCAGGCTAAAGAATGAACTCCTGTATCCACAAAGAACCACCTTAAATACTACCATCCTCCACCTTTCAGAAGAAACATTCTTCTTGAGCCTTGCCTTCTCTGAAAAAAAAAAAAGTTAAGTACATTTATAAAGATTTATACATACATATATATGTATGTTTATTTTATTTGTATATAAACCAAAAATAAGAACCTATTAAAGTAAAAACAAAATCCCATTAAAACAAAGCATTGCTCAAAATGCACAATTTTCCCCAAGAGAGCTATGAGGCTGAGGTGTTGGTGGCAAACAGCAGATCCAGCACTTCAGACTTGTACTTGGATATTACTATGAAGAAACTAAAATGAAAAGCTGCATGAAGCATAATGGAGCACTCACGCTCCATGTCTCAGAATCACCGAACGTGTAGAAGAGGACACCCTACTGAGAATGGAGAGGTTGCACAACCCTGAGCTGGAGTTCCAGGTTGCCTGCAGGCTTCAGGTAACAACGTCCTGTGGTAACAATGGCAGGTGTCCAACCATGTCCCAGACATGCAGGTTTTTTGCAGCACTCAAATTGAGGAGGAAGCAAGGGGACCACAAGATTTTACCCTCCAAGAGAGAATCCAGTCATTTCCCTCATTTTCAAAGCGGCTTCTCTCTGTGTGCCTAATCAGGTCCTGTATATGCTCTTCTCCCAGTGGGAAGCTGACTGCTTAGTAAATGCCACATTCACATCAGGCCTTCCAAGCCCTCTCTGCTTTTTAACTTGTGCCAACACAACTGTGCTGTGGAGACAACCATAAGGCTACCCCAGCTCCTACTCCAGTAGTGTTCTAGCTGCCTAAGGGGACAGGGGAGCTTTGTGTGGAGGTAGTGCTAGGTGGCATCTGGGGAACAATGTGCAGGTTTCCATGTAAAAGTTTGGGGTGGGGATGTGCATGCTTGTAAGGCATGGTTAGGTGCAAGCTAACGGGCAGAGCTGGGTGGTGCAAATGGGTTGTCAGGCAAAAGTTTATTAGGGGCACAAAGACTCAAGAGCTGGCTAAGATGCTTCAGCTCCTTTCCTTCAGCTTGACACAGCTGGAGATGGTCAGGCTTAACTGAAGTCTTCTTGAGCATCTCACGACACCATGGCAAGCCTGATTCACATCCAAGTCAGGAGAAGGGATCCAGAAAACTCTGGTCTTAATCTATGTCTTTCCAGACCAGACCAGGATAAAAGTTCCATATTGTCCTTCCCAAATGAATCACGAGATTTGTTTCAATAAAAGGTATGGCAAATTTTGAAATGAAATTTTTAAAGTCTTATCTCATTATTTTAATGTAATCAAAGCTCAGAAGGTAGCAGAAACACCCCTTAACTAGATAAGAAGTAGTGCCAACAGGCTTGGAACCTTAGTGGGGGAAGGAGGCAAAACACAGCCTTTTCATGACCTTGGTGAGTATGTTAATGTATTTCTTTACCTACCACTGTACTGTATATAATAAAGGCTTTACACACAGAAAGTCTCTCTCCTCTTCTTGCACAGCCAGAATAAATCAAATAAAGGGTTGGGTTTTTTTAATAGAATTAAACCTAGATCGCACTTAGCTGCGAGGAAGTTGTGGGCCTGAAAGGGGGAGCAGAGGCAAACAAGTATGGAGATCTGGTCAGGAGAAGTGGTCCCAAAGTACAGAGGAAGGCAGAGGAAAAGGGGTACAAGGGTTCTGTCCTGTTTGGTGGCATCTGCTGTAGAAGGCAGGGAAAGTGGGGGTAGGTGGAAAGGGAATAAAATGGTTATGTTCTGCTGAGGAGAAGTGAGGTGTGATATCTCCTGGGGTATGGAAGGAGAGAAGATTCAGAAGGGCTGTGTCCTGTTTAAGAGAAATAGAGCACAATGACTATTCAATAAAATAAAAATAAATAATAATAAAAACAGACTTGAGGTGTAAGGAATAGAAATTTATTTCTAGTAAAAATTAAAGCTACTTCTCAAAGTGCAGGGTCAGACTCTTCCAACAGATCAGGCTCTACTTGCGCAGTGTCCTGATCTAGAACTGGGATATTCTGGGGAAATAACTGCAAGAACTGCACTGAGGATTTTTTTCAGGATGTAACAGGTACCCAGGAATTCACTCAGAAAGAAAGTCATGCCACTGTTCAAAAACTGTTGAATGTGGAATCATAGAACCATAGAATCAACCAGGTTGGAAAAGACCTCTGAGATCTTCAAGTCCAACCCTTAAGTTGTTTAAGCAGCTGTTCCCTTTATGCTTATTGTCTAGTAAGTGCTAAATCCCATAATTGCAAACACCTCCCCCTTCCTCTCCGCCCCAGATAAATAAACAAAAAACCAACATGCTACTTCTCAAATTCTAAAGCTGAAGGATTGTGTAGGCATGTTCCCAGTGTCTCTTGTTTTGGAAAGGCAGCCTGGATTAGTGTGGCTGCCTGAATGTTGGAAGGCCACGTGCTGGGGCACAGCAGGGTGGCAGTTGGGCAATATATTGCGAGGATTTGGCAGCTTTGTTACAGGAGAAAATTATACTGGGTATTCATGCAGGCTATTGCTAAGCTGTTTAAAGCAACACAGAGATTAATAAATAATTGAAACAGCTTAAAGGAATAGGAGGATAAATTTGCTGTAATCAAGTAACAATGCAAAATATGGCAGGACCCCAAACAGTATTAAGAATAGGCATGTGGCTAAGTGATATCTTGACCAAAGGCAATGCCAGCCTACGGATGGGTGCATTATACTCACCAAACCTCCTACAAATGCTTAAACAATTTTTAAATATGTAACACATCTGCCATTCAGAGTCTGTGGAAGACTCCGACATCACAGAGTCAAATCCCAGATTTTAAACAGTCTTTATCTTGAGATGATATTCCATCTCATGACATACTGAATAGGGAATAGTTCCAAGGAAATTATCCTCAGATTTGAAGTTTCAACAACAGCTCATGGAGAGTGAGTAAGCAAAGCTGAAATGCCCTATTAATACCATAACCGAAAAAACAACAGTAAAGTCTTTCACTCTTTGTCATACATGCTGTAACTAAAACATGAACTGGCTAATGGTGCAATTTGTGAAAAAATATTACATTACTATTTTTCAGGAGGATGCTCACTCATAAAAATGGTATTTCCAGCAATAAGAGTTTTGCTGCAGGAGCTTGAAGAATTTTCTACAAAGTATGAAAATTACCTTAATATATTTCACCTATTTTTTCCTGAAAGTAGGAGTGGAGTAACAATTACACAAACTAATTAATTACTAATTAATTTAAGCACTAAATTACATGATTTTTCTCCCCCTTTTCAAGGAAAAAAAGAGAGGGTAAAAGTGTTGCCTCCTCTGGGTTGAAAAAGTTGCTGGCAGAAACGGAAAAGCTAAGGAATGAGAGGAGAGATCTTTTCTAACAACATTAAATGAAGCACACACACTTTCCTGAGAGCTGTTCAAAGATACCAGAAAACCCTATAGCACATACCGTTATCACTTTAATCTACCTCTCAAATAAACTGTCAATCCTACACACTATCCAAACTTTCCATACCATGTGGCAGGAATCTTATACAGAACCTGAGAAAATTCCCCAGATTCCAGTCTGGAGGGACCCAACAGTGTGATTTGTGAGGTTGATCTAACTAAGCAACACATTTGAATACTTTTCCCACACATAGCCAAATTTCTTAGCCCTTGGAGAAGACCTTCATTTTTTATGGAGAGAAAGGAGAATGGAAAAGAAAAGATATTCATTCAAGTATTTCTTTAAGTATTAGGAATCTGAAAATTCGTGGACTATATATTGGCAGAGAGCAAGAGGTTGAAGTTTGGCCCTGCTGGAGGAGATCCAGCAAGATCTCTTCTGCAAGACTTACTTAGATTAGAAGAACGGATAAATTCATTAATTTTATCTGAATTAGCTATGGCACTGTATACATGCTTTATAATCTAACAGTAACACTGAGAATGTTCTACAATCAAGTAGCTCCATAATATTCTATAGTAAAACTTCAGTAACTCTTCTGAATATGATATGAGTTCCAGTCAGGAATATGAGTTACCAGCAAAAGACATGTTACTCAGAGACCTAACTTATTACACTGGTGGTATGGGCTCAGGATTAGTCCTTTGGCTTTTCTGTAGCTGCTGGAGATGTAAAAGTATGGGCAGGCTTTCAACTCCAGAAGTGCCAAACACATACACATTGCACAATACCTTGACAATATAGGGACAGCTTTTTAAAATGGCTTCATGATACAAATCTAATACAATCTTATTGTGAATTGCACTGCTTCTAATCACAGTTTCCCAGTTTCACATGTAAATAACTTCTGTACAATATTAGCAATGCGAAAACCAGCTGGGTGAAAAGTATATTGCATAATGCATATAAACTGCATTAATTCACAGCCCCGTATACTGGAAGAAGCACTGTCTGGTTAAGTCAGAATGTCCTATCTTGGTCAAATAGAATCATAGAATGATTTGGGTTGGAAAGAACCTTGGAGATAATCTAGTTCCAACACCCCTGCCAGGGGTGTTGGAAGCGGCACCTTCCACTAGAGCAGGTTGCTCAAAGTCCCATCCAACTTGGCCTTGAAAACTGCCAGGGATGTAGCATCCCCAACTTCTCTGGGAAACCTGTTCCAGTGCTTCACCACCCTCACAGTAAAGAATTTCTTCTATGTATCTAATTTCTCCTCTTTCAGTTTCAACCCATTATTTCTTACCCTGTCAGTGCAGTTCCTGATGGGGAGTCCCTCTCCAGCTTCCTTGTAGGCTCTCTTCAGATGCTGGAAGGTTGCTGTGAGGTCTCCATGCAGTCCTTTCTTCTCCAGACTGAACAGCCCCAACACTCTCAGCCTGTCTTCATAGAGGAGTTGCTCTAGTTCCCCTATCAATCTCATGGCCCTCCTTTGGACTTACTCCAACAGTTCCATGTCCTTCTCACATTTGGGTCACCAGAGCTGGACACAGCACTCCATGTGGGGTCACACAAGAGCAGAGTTGAGGGAGAGAATCATCTCCCCCAACCTGCTAGCCATGCTCCTTTTGGTGCAGCCTAGGAGATATATGTATGTATGTAGATACAAAAAGTCAGTATTGCTCAAGTCCAAGTATTTTCTTTTTCTCTCTCTAAAAGAAACACATGAGGGGACAAACTGTTTTGGTCAAACCATGAATCTGTTGAAACCTTCATGTCCTGACAGAACTGATCTTCAGGGGAGTTGCTTTTGAGGGTCTAAAATAAATGGTATAAGATAAGAATTGGAGAAACACTAAGAAAAGGGTTGTTATCACAATATTTCAAGTCCATATTTGAAACAAGAAAAAAATAATGCTAATTTTAAAAGTATTTTTCAATAGTATTACCAGTCAGTTCTGGAAATTCTAATGTGCAATAACTCAGATATGTATTCAAGCCACAGGTGCTCATTAAATAATAATGCAATTCAAAGTGTTGGAGAAAATTTGAAACTTTGACTCCCTGAAACAAAGTCTATATCATATTTAGGACCTTTCTTGGTTACCAATGATCTTCAATGCACAATTACCCCAGGTAATCTGTATCTGAGCCTAAGCAAAATCCTGATATTCTCCCATCACAATGTGTATACTGTGATGGCATTTAAATTACAGGTGACTGAGATAAAATGACTGGGACTTTTTACACTGACATGCTGTGCAGTATTTGCCTCGCCAAGTTCGTCACCTGTGAGGAAACATATGCATCCTCTGAGACACATACAGGAGAACACTGGGAAGAACACTGGAGGATTATCTGCATTCAAGTCATTTTGCCTCAGGCTTCACTACAAAATCTGTGATTTGCAGCCCAATTTAAAGAAAATCCCACTCTCTCATCTGTCTAAGTTAATTTAATAGCACTCCTGCTTTGAAGTCCAGAAAGACATTTTTAATGAGGATAGAAGTAAAATGCTTGGGATAAAACTCATATAAGCATTCCAGTTAACAGGCCAGTTACAACACACCTAAAACCTGTTTCTCCACTGGTAGCAAAACAGGAACACCATTAAACCACACCACTGATTTCACCTGGAGAGATTTCTCTGTAGGCACATTGCAACCGAAATCCAAAGGAACTGCTAGAATTCTACTGGCTTCTTCAAAACCCCTCCCAGATATGCAAATACAGCAATCTAAGGCAAACACAGCTCAACGTGCAAAAGAGGAATTGGATCTTACACGAGTGAAAAATCAGACAATATTTTTAATTGCAGCATTTAATTATTCAAGACTGACCTCAAAGTGTATTATTAGCATTAATTATGTTTTCTATTGTAGCTCTCCATTTGTACATATCTATTAGTACTTCCAATTTGCAAATAAGAGAAGCAGATTTTGAATCTGACCCTAAGACAACTAAAGCCAGCAGAAGACCTTTGTCGGAGCTGGGAGGACAAGTTATGTGATCTGCTCTGCAAGACAGAAGATCTACTAATCTTCTTTATACACCTTCAGACTAAGAAAAATCATTGTGCTTCCAGCCATCATGGGTTCATTTTTCTATGCCTGCAACAGAAAAATACATCAGGTCCTACTTCTTTGGCAAAATACTAGCTAGGCAAACCAATGTGGCAAGGTCATAAGCTATCACTTCTGTTATTAAAAATTACTTGAAAACCTAAGAACAGTCTTTGACTGTTTGAACATCGAGATTCAGAATTCTTTCACACGAATTTTATTGTCTTCCCACCTAGTCATGGCTGCATGCACTTAAGATAGCAGAAGAACAGAAAAGCAGAAGCTCGGGTGGCTGACTGAACCAAGCTGCCCATTTTTCCAGTGCTAGCTGATTCATTAAACTAGCCAATGCGTTCTCAGCATCAAGAGATGAAGTTTTATCCAAGAAATTATGTTAGAAAAATCACAGAGACATCTATCAGCTGTATTACAATGGATTAAAATTATAGGCAATGGTTGCTACACTCATTTCTATTGTTTAACATTCCCTGGAAAAGAACAGAGAAGAGAAGTGTCAGGAAAGAAAATGGAAGTAGATTTGAGTTTACAATGAGTTTTGTCTTCTGCAGTGGAGGTTAAAAGGAAGCCTTAAATAGAATGGAGTGAAAAAGATCTTCCACTGATCAAGCTGTCCAGTCAGCTCATGATTTTTACTGTTGCCAATAAGTTAAACATCATCATCTTTATGTTTCTGTTTTCTTGTAGAATCAGTAAGGATGCAAAGGATCTGCTGCCCTTGCAAACATTGCCAAAGCCCTGAAGAATTTGGAAACTGCCAAGAAGAAAGAAGTGCTAAGAAGTTCAAAACTGCACATTTAAGAGGAGCATACTAAATCCAGAGTGTATAAAAGAAGAATTCCATATAAAATGGCTCCCAGTGACCAACCATTTGGCTTGGTTTTGCTCTTTCTTGCTCTTATGAAAATCACCAGAGGTTGCTAACAGACAAAGGAATGTTGGTGGTCACATCCAGTATATTTGCAAATTCAGTGGCATCTGCAGAGACTACTATTATTTTGTAATGTGTTTCAAAATCTTGACATTATTGATCAACATTAAGGTTGCCACCACCTTCCACTGACTCACTGTTCATGAGCATATTACCAAACTGATCTTTATCAACACACCATGCTGCAGAAGAGTGCATGGCTGAAATAGCAATGACTAATTTTTTCAGCTAGATATTTTCCTTCTGGGAAGGGATCTTTTGTAGTTTTACGCATATCAAAGCTTCGTGTATTTCAAAAGAAACCCGACCCCAAGCATAAAGGATTCAGGCTGTCAGTTATGTACATTCAGCGGGTACATGAAATAGTTTTCCACATTTTCAATATGCAGTAGGAAATTTTTCCAATGACTGGTGGACTCAAATTATACAAATCTTTGCTTAGCTAACACCTTGGAGCACAAGTTGTTCTGCTCCAGTACAAATATAGGTAAAGACAGTGTCTTCAAAGGTTATAATATGCTGACTGTAAAAAATTGCATAGTATTGACTCACCTTTATTCTCTCAACCATTCCCCTCTTAATGGTGCTGTTTAGGAGGCAAATGACTTTTTCTGCTCCTAACTTAACCTGGGCTCTGGCTGTTAGATTTACTGTTTGTAAATCAGTGGTAACCTATTTCTACAGAACTGGCTGAAATTCTAGCTAAAAATACTGAAGATCTAACCCTGACTAACTTCACAGAGAAGTATTTTAATACAAATAAGTGTCCTTCACCTCTCAGACTGCAGTTTTACAGCCTCCATGCCCCAAGCAGCAGCTTCCAAAGCTATTGCATTGACCAAAAGGATGTTGAAGGAGTATTTGGTGGATTCCAGTTGAAAAGAAATGTTGTGTTTTTCCAAGATCCAGCTAAGATATGTGATAAGAATGGCACTATTCTGTCAGCAACATCAGGATTTATTTGCTTAGCTTTGCCCTACCTTTCTTTTTTATCCTGCCTGATTTTGATTTTGATTCAACAGTCAGTTCACCATCATAATGACTATACTTCAGCAGCAAAGAGTACAATCATTATGTGACCTCTCATCTCACAGCAAATTTCACCTTACACCAGGGAATAAGCACAATTAATAACTTCACTTTACAGAAATGGCTCCCCGCTTCTCACCCGTACCCATCCTTGTTCTTTACAAGAAGGTTGGTTTTTTTAATTAAAAGAAAAAAAAAAAGGATTTGTTTCAGTAGCAGAGCCTCCGTGCTTTTACTGTCAGAGTATCTCTGCTGATACCACGTGGTGCCTGGCTAATGCTGTGCAGTCAATTATGCAGTATCCGGGCAGAGAAGCAATCACAGCACGTATGAACGTAACGTTAAAGTAATCACCTGATGTCTCAGCTCCATCCTTACCACTGCTGCTAGAGGGAAAGGGTCTCTAAAACACAGTCCCGTGCCTTTTTTCATTCTTTGTCTCCTTCCCTGTTTTGTCGTAAAATATTTGCTTTGTGTTAGGCACAGTTACAGTCAGGCATATAGAAAGGAGGGAGGGGGGTGTTAATAACATTCCACTTTATCAACCAGCAGAGCTCTCACTTTCTGTACACTGATATTAAATATAGCAGTAGAAAGGCAAGCACAGTTACACACACACTCACACACACTGCCAAGATAGGGCTTAGCTATTTTTCTTTTCTTAAAGAGGGCAAGGAAAACTGTTTATCTACTTGGACTAATACCATCTCAAGCTGTAATTGGTCGTACCTTTTTAATTTCCATCACCATGGGATGTTCATATAATCAATATGATATGCAGCGCTTTCACAATTACATTTACGTTTTTCATTTAGGAATTTGAAAAACTATTCTGCCTGCTGTTTTCATAAAACCATAGCATTACACGTATTTTGTTTGGGAAGGATGGGAAATATTAAAAAATTACATAACACAAAAAACTGAGTTATATACCTGTAATGCCTCTGCTCCCACTCCTAACATTTACCACCGTACCCTCTGTAATTTGTGCAAAACGCCTCATCTCTCACTCTCATGGTCAGAAACCTGAACCTTCAAGCTGCAAAGAAAAGGTTATCACTTCAATTCACTCGTGGGCAAATTGCTCAAACTCAGCTGTCAGTCATCAGTCCACTCCAGCATCTGAGCTGATTTGTATCTATCATGGGTGTTTACTCGACAGATTCTCACAAGCAAACTGGAGCAGAGAAAATGTGTTTAATGATAGCATCATGACGACAACACGTCTTCTGCAGATAACATTTGCGTTATGTGTTTACTGTTTGCAGAGCATCTGGAAGACTTCAAGTGAAAAGGAAGACATATTTCTTTCTCTGAGCACATATTCTCTACCAAAAAGAAAGCATGGCTCCGTAGGAAAACAGTTCAGATGAGGAAGCCTGGATGTAACTTTGCCTTTTCTTCTTGCTCTCTTTCTACATTGTTAATTTTTTTTCATCCTAATCCATTTTTTTCTCCTGCTTTTTCAATTCCTATTATTCTCTTGCTTTGGAAAAAATATAACCAACAGAAGAAAAAAGCAGATGCACTCAGGTCTTACTCTCATAGTTTCAGCAATTTATGAATTTTGAATATGAATAGAGATTGAAACTAATCAACAGATGGTTGGAAACATGAATATTAATGAATTCTGAATCCCTGTATTACTCTGTCAGGTATTGTTTGGATATAAAGAATATATGTGTAGTCTAATCACCACTTTTAGAGAAGAAAGCTAGCAGTTTCTTTAGCTGTCCCATGTCTGATGCACATTTTGGACAGTAAACTGTGGTACATGCGTGTATCCTTTGAAAACTGAAAAAGAACTAAAACCTGACAAATACCTTTAGGACTTTGTAATGCCTTCTGCTTGAAAATCAACCATCCCAAACTTCATTTTCATGAGAGGTGGGAACAAAATATCTTAAATATTACTATAACCTAAATATTAATTCAGATTTGCACCTCCACAAACCAAAGGAAATCTAAGGCACTCACAACAATGAACCAGTAGAGAAATGTGAAATTAAGTATAAGTAGTTATTTACCCTCAGGCAAACATTAACGTCTAGCAGCAATCTGGTTTATATAAGTAATAAGCTGCTGCCACCTTCTGAAAAAAGCTCAGCACAACTACATTTGCCATCCACCTTTCTCACAAGGCCAAAGTAATGACATGCATATTCTAAGCCAAGAAAACTAGGCAACAAAACAAATTCTGCTGCAGCATCAATACAAAAAAATCTGCTGCATTTAGACACTCTTGCTCAAGAAGCTAATCTGAGGGTGTCACCAACACTTCCAAGCACAAATGTAAGAATGTCATCCTTATCCCAACTCAAGAAAACATTTTGACATCTACTAACCATCAAACTGGTAAAAGTGACACTGAAGCAAGCCAACAGGACAATGACCTGTTGGACATACCCTTCTTTACCTCTTAAATGCTCACCTGCTTGAAGAAGAGTCTGCTCTCCTTGAAAACACCTTCTGACCACAGGTTCTCATTACACAGCACTGGAAAGTGAACATTTCTCTCAGTGTTTTCTGCAAGAACCTGCTGCTTCAGTGTCACCACCACTGACAACCAGGGACCACTTCTCTGGCAGAACTGGATACAACAGGGGTTGTGGGATGAGCGACCCCCTATGCCCTGTAAATTGGCCCCCACTTAACAACACTGGCTGTGTGCTGATCCAGAACTGGGAGCTTCTGCTCAGAGTAGTTCCAAATCTTTGGTGACTCTGAGAAGTCATGACCTGGTGCTTTTTTTCCCTCTGCCAACTTCAGCCTTCACAATGGTGGAGTGAGCTTTAATTTCATTTACGTTCTAGCAGCAAGGGTAGTATCAGAGGGTACAACAGCAGAGCAGCAGGAAACCAGTGTCACTTCTAGCAAATCAGTGCCTAACAGTCAGCATCTCCATATGAATAAATTGATAACCTCTCAAAAATCTTCCGAAAAAATAAAATCATGTCATTTTAGCCCTGATTTTCAAAGCAAATGAGGATTATATCATTTTATTGTCTATCTGGTCCATTTTCCCATAACCTTTAACTGTATTGATTATTTTCAACTAAAATTGATCAGAAATTAGAAGTCTTAAAAACATAATTTCTAGAAATTTAGAAAACCCATAGAGCACGCAGACAGAAAAAATCAATTTTCAACAGCTGTAGTGCTGACAGGTCAATTTGCTTCAATGACTGAAGTTCCGTGATTTGGGAGAGGCGGCGGAGAAATCATAATCCAAACTATAAGCTGCATGGGAATTTTTTGGGCAACACCCAGGGTCCACGGTGGCAGAATAATAAAGTGTATTTGCTTTGGAGGCAATTCTGAGTTATGCTGGGAACATGGCCTGAAATAAGACTTTTCCAGTAATTCAGTAAATGTAAGAGCCTGTGTCTAAAGACGCTTGCAAGAATGAAACAAATTAATATCTAAAGACAGAGCTGCCTCTTGGCCCCTTATGACATCCCTTTGTATGCAGCACAAGGCCTATCACGACCTCTATACATTTACTGTCAAGCTTATATTTCTCAGTGCTAGTAGATACGTTTCAGTGTGCCATTCCAGCACTTTGAGGCCTCATACATCTGATGAAAAATAACAAAGCAGCTGTTTAGGAGAATTGCTGATTTTGAGGGATAACACTCCTATTAATTTGTGTCACAGAATCAGCTTTAATTTCATGATAAAGCACAAGTTGTGACAGACATAAAACTGATTCATTTAACTGGAAGCGTATCTCTGAAAGTCATGTAGCAAACATTTCAAAAACTTGCACGGGGAGCTCTTCACCACTGTCTTGGGTGGTTAAGATCCCATGTGGGTTTTTTTTGCTTAAACTGAAAAGGTCACAGCTTTGTGCGTTACATTTCTGATTACTGGGCTTTTTTTTTTTTTTTTTTCCCCCCTTAATTTCTGAGCAGAAATGCTACACCTGGGATGGAGTCCTCCACGATTTCTGGTTTGTTTGTTTGTTTGTTTGTTTGTTTGTTTTTCCTCGGGGTCACAGAACCACCATCAGTTTCAGTGACCACCAGCCCCGATTATTTGCAGGTGTCACCTCCCCTTGTGGAGTCACAGAATCATAGAAGGCTAAGGGCTGGAAGGGACCTTAAAGATCACCTAGTCCCAACCCCGCTGCCACGGACAGGGGTACCTTCCACTACACCAGGCTGCTCAAGGCCTTATCCAGCCTGGCCTTGAACACTTCCAGGGATGAGGCACCCACAGCTTCTCTGAGCAGCCTGCTCCACCATCCAACCACCCTCACAGCAAAAAATTTCTTCCCTACATCCAGCCTCAATCTCCCCTCTCCCAGTCCGAGCCCGCTGCTCCTCGTCCCGCGGCTGCAGCCCCTACCGGGCAGTCCCCCTCGGGGGCGGTGCCGGGGCGGGGCCCGCCGGAGCTGTTCGGGCGGCGGGTGCTGAGCGCGGCCGCGCCGCCTGGAGCAGCCGGGCGGGGCCGGCGCCTCCCGCGCCCGCTCGCTCGGGGGAGCCGGCGGGGGGAGCCGCCGCCGCCGCCGCCGCCCGGGGCCA
>JAYRBT010000114.1:57248487-57284321 GCA_036023395.1 Myiotriccus ornatus
GGCGAGCGGCGGCGGGGGCGGCGGGGAGCGGTGCGGCGGCAGCGGCAGCTTCTCCGCCAGGCCCGACTCCATCATCCGCACCAAGGACTCCATCGCGGCCGGCGCCACCTTCCTGCGGGCGCCGGGCGCCGTGTCGGGCTGGCGGCAGTGCCTGGACGCCTGCTGCGCCGAGCCGCGCTGCACGCTGGCCGTGGTGCAGGGGCCCGCCCGCCCGCGGGGCACGGCAGCCGAGCCGGGCTGCTACCTCTTCAACTGCACGCACCGCGGCCGCCCCGTGTGCCGCTTCGCCCCGCACCGCGGGTACAGCTCCTACAGCCGCCGCACGGCCGGCAGCGCCCCGCACGGTAAGCCGTCTGCGCGGGCGGGAGCGGCGGCCCCGCGGCGGGCCGGGCATGGCGGCGCTCGGGGCGGGCGCGGCGGGGCCGGAGCGGGGAGCGGGCACGGTCCGTGCGGCTGCCCCGGGGCCGGGGAGGCGCTCCCGGGCCGAGAGGCGCAGCCGGCGGGAGGAGGAGGGGTCGAGGAGCGCCTTTCGGCGGGACTCCCCGAGCCGGGAGAGGCGGCCCGGACGCGTGTGTGTAAGTATCTAAAGGCGGGGTGCCAAGAGGATGGAGCCAGGCTTTTCTCGGAGGCAACGGGCAGAAACGGGTGCCCAGGAAGTTCCACCTCAGTATGAGGAAGAACTTGCTGTGTGGTTAACCGTGCACGGGAACAGGTTGCTCAGAGAGTCTGTCCAGTCTCCCTCACTGGAGATACTCAAGAACGATCTGGACATAATCCTGTGCCATGTGCTCTAGGATGACCCCGCTTGAGCAGGGAGGTTAGACCAGGTGACCCTGTGGTCCCTTCCAACCTTACCCATTCTAGGGGGGTGTTCGGGCTTTGGGGGTGTCCAGGCTTGGGGAAACCCACCCCTCACCCCTCTGTCTCTGCAGAACCCCTGGGGTCCACTGTGCCAGCCGGCCTGTGGCTGGGAGCCAGACAGTGGGGTGAGCATGTTCACGGGCCACACATGCCCAGGGGGACCAGAGAGGTCCTGGCTCCCTGAGAACTACAGGTGCTGGGCACCTTGGAAAGCGTGACTGAGGTGCTGATCCCAGCTATGCCAGAACCTGGTGCAGTAGCCTGAGGGCAAGCACATGCCTTTCTTCTTGGGAGTGCTGCCCAAATGTTATTGCCTACGCTGGTTTCTCATTCACTTAATTGAGGATTTTTGCTGCTTAAGAACTTGAGAGCTAGACTGAAGAAGACAGGGATACTTCACCAGTAGTCCAGAGGCAGCATGGACATTCTCCATAAGCACCTCTGGAGCCTGGGCCACATCCAAAGCAGCAGTTTATTCAACCCTAAAGCATATTTAAAAACAACATATTCCAGAGCAAGCAGCTGTACATGAAAACAAGTCTGGATTTCTAAATTTGGAGTCTGTTTCCTAGCACCTGATCCAAGAATTTACTTTCCCTCCCCCACCTCCTGTTGTTAAACAGTTACATCTAAAATAATTTTGACTTAATTTCATTACCTTTGTTGACAATATCTTCCTAAATATCGTCTGCATCTTCTTGAGCAATAGATTTCAACTGAAGTAAATTAGTCACTGCATGCAACAGGAAAACCTGGTGCTGGTGTGTATGAAAACAGTATCATTTATGTAGCAACTTCGGGGTAATTGTGTTTCATAAGCCCCTATGCACTTGCAAGATAGAAGGTTTAAGACTAGATTTTACATCAAAGTCTTGATTTAGGCTTCATTTTGAATTGACTTAATTCTTTTAAAACCTGTAGCTACTATTGTTGTACAACTGATACTCTACCTATTAGAAATCTTGAATTTCTTGAGTTCCTTGAGTTCTTGAATTCTGGAATTCTTAAATGCTTTGCCTTTTTGTTAGATTTGTGACTACCAGCACTGGGCTTACAAGGCAATTTCAATTCCCAATCTGCAAATTGCTCTGTGTCCTTTTGGGTTTACTTAAAAGTCTGCGTTGTGGGTGACGGTGGTATCAGAAACAGGGGATTATGATTTATTAATGCAATTACACTGGAGCTGAAGCAAAGTCACAAAGGAGAATGAACTTTTATTCAAACATCTGTCGGTTGTGACACAGACCAGGAGAGATAAAATTAAGATTGAATTATTTTGCTTTGATGTTTTTTACCACTGAATTCTTGAATTACATTGAAAAATAATCTGAACAACAGGACAATGAAGGCATATCTCTATTCCCTTCTGTCACCTCATGACTGAATTTAGAAAATTTAGGAAAGAACTTTTCATTTCAAGATTTTCTTCCATGAGGGGACCATGTTTTAGTTTTTCCTTTCTTTTTTTTTTTTTCAGAGTACTTTGGTGTTGAGTCTTCTGTTGTTTTCTTTCTGACAATACCAAGCCAACATTTCTCCATAGATGCAATGCCCTCATAATTCCAAAATATTTTTGAGCATTAGGATACAGTGATCTCTAGAGTGTGGTTTCCTTTATGTTATGAATCTTCATTAAACCAAATCAACTTGCTTATTTAATTCTGTGAGCAATTAATGGCAGATACATATTTCTCAGATCAAGTGTGTCTGTGCAATTCCAGGACAACCCAGATGTTGCTTTTTAAACAAAGTTGGTTTTGAGAACTGAGTGTGTACAAATTAGGTAAACCTTCCCATGCCAGCTGGATGATTGATAACTGGTTCCTACTTACTACTATCAGACCCTGTTTTCAGTTATGTTTTCCTAACTTAGGGCTTTTGCCTTGAATTTTTCTATGCCTTACCTGCTGCTGACAAAAGCAAGAAATAAGAAGTTTGCTGTTCAGTCAGAGATAAACAGTTACCCAACTGCTCTGATGAGCTCTGTGACTTCGAGCAAGTTCTTCATGCTGTTGTAGGCACGTCCAAGTAGGATCCCCACAGTGATGGGGAAATGCCTTTTCTTGTGCAGAGTGAAGTTACAACCTTGTGTTCAGTAGATGCTTTTCTGAGCATAAAATCAACATCCTTTACAGGGGTTGAAGACCAGAAAATGCTCCGGCACTCCAGAGTGCCCACAGAAAGAATGAAATTTGAGTGCGGAACTGCAGAAAAATACAGTCTTGTGGCTAAAGTTGTCAAATACTGACTTGTTGAACTAGATATTATCCCTCTGTCTTCCCTGCACTGCCTGCAGGTTGCAGAACAAATGACTTAAACTACTTCTTACAGGCTGTGTCACTTAACACATCATGGCTTTTGTTAGTCTAACCTGAAAAACTTGTGGTTTGATAGGCAGAAGTACTTAGTACTCACAATTTTAATCAATAACGATTGTACTTTGGATACAGCAAAATGCTACAAATCCTAAATAGCCTGAAAATCAAGCTTTGAATGTCTTAAATGAGGCACTTAAAATTGGTGGTTGTTTCTGATGATTTTTAATCATTATGTGCACTGCTTCACCAGGGTGCCAGCTTATGCTAAATAAGTCTTTCAGTCCTGTAATGATGTGTTAAAAAAAGAGACTAAAAGCCTATTAAGTTATGCAGAGTGCTGCTGTAACTGTATATGTAATTCATACTTAAACCCATTTTCCTTCATTCAGATTAAAAACTACACTGATGCTAAAAATCCTGTTTGTTGTATTACTGAAACACACAGGTGCCTGAGAGGTTTTCTGTGCCATGTGTTTCTAATGTAGCAGTTAATTCCCAAAGACATCATTGAATATAGAATAATTAACTAAAATTGAAGTAGATACTACTTTGCTTAATAAAATGTGCACTAATGAACATGTCCATCTGTCAGAAAGTTGCACGGGAGTGAAACAATACCTTAACCAAGAATAAAAAAAGTGTTCTATGTAAATAATAACTCAGCTTCCTCTGATAAGTAACTGGTCTTCTCTTTTTTTACTGAAGAAGAGGAATACGATGAGCCTCCACAGTGCAAGGCAGGACAAGATATTGTGCTGCAGTCACCTGTTGACTGGGTGCTTTTGGATGGCCGAGAAAGTTCAGATGACCGTGGAATTGTGCAGTATGAGTGGGCACTGCTGCAGGGTGACTCATCGGTTGAAATGCAGGTACACGTGCAGTCTCACGCATGGACAGTTACTTCCAGATTGTTGTGTTTCTACAGTTTTAAACGTAGAGCTAAAAATATTAAATGTATTCAAAATGGGTCTGTCTACCAGGCACCAAAATTAGGATGTCTGTACAATTTGAAATGTAGAGCAGCCCAGGTTGGAAGAGACCTCAAAAAATCATCAGGTCCAAATTTTTGTGGGACAAGGAGCCTAGATGAAATTATCTGTCAAATCAATCTGGAAGACCTCCAGTGAAGGAGGCTACACTGTGTCCATAGGGAGTTTGTTCCAGTGATCATTTCTAGTGGTTTATACAGTTAATCTCTATCCTGGATGGCATAAGACAGCCAGCAGCAAACAAGTAGATGCTAATACTTTACTGTATTTCAGCTCTGCTTTCTTTTGCCATTGTTTGTGCTCACTTGCACTTGGTTTTCAGCTTCTGTGATCCAGGTTAGAGACCCCTCACTAATTCAGTTACTAGAAATTACTGCCTTATTAGGTATTTTCACCAACAGCATTCTGTCAATGCTTCTGGAGAAACTGCAAAGAAATGTGTGATATAGAATTTTTGAGATATTGAAGAGTCTACTCATAGTCTGTTCACAGCCCACAGTATCCAGGGCACATTGGGAACTCCGTCTTGAGCAGGAAGGATATGTAAAGGTGAGAGAGTGTGGACTAAAATGAAGCTTTAAGAATAGTTGCTAGATATCATCTAGATGAAATGAACATTTTATTAGCAAGTTTTTAACCCCTTGCAGTATTATTTTCTTTCATGAGCAATTAAATACTCAGTGATGTAGTAATATATCCAGAGTAAGACAAAAATGAAAATAAAAAAAAAAAAATTAAAATTTATATGTTTTACTATTACTCAGAGTCACTCTGAAAAGTACAGACAAGCCTCATATCCATTTAAACTTGTGAAAATCACATTAATCTTGGTGGTTTCTTTGTATTTGTTAACGGAAAATGAATTTGACACATGTTCATGCTTAAATAAATACTTTTCCATTGTGTTCAAATGAGCAGGAATTTCTCCTACAGATATGTACCCTGATGATTAGTCATGACAATTTCATCTTTAGAGTTGAGTTAATAATTGTAATTTTTTCATACATTCTTCAGTTATGTCTTTTGTGCTTTAGTTACTGCCCTGAAGTTACTCAATTTCATGTCATTTATTCTTTGAGAATAATGCATGAATCCATAGCTACAAGGGAGAATGGGAATGTGTTTAAATAAGATAAAAGGCAGCTGTTGCATTGCTCTTATGGACTGAAGAATAAATAGAAGACAAAGGAGGAGGAAGGACCGCTATAGAGAGATCTATCATATTGTAGAAGGAAGCCAGCGTAATTATTTTTTCTTCTATTGTGACTGATTATTGCTTTTTAGATAATTTTCTTCTCAGATTGGGACCCACACTCTGTAGCTGTGCAGCTCCTCAACATTTAGGCACAATAATGGGCTGGGGTTTTTTAAAATGCTGATTATCTAGAAATTCACTATCTGTTTTAAGCCAAAGTTTCTAAGAGAGCAGGTACAGGCAAGCATTCTTCAGGGCAGAATGAAGATAGAAAGGAAAGCAAACAGGTCGCTGGGAGCAGTGGTGGCGTATTTGGAAGTCAGTGGCATTTCTCTAGCTCTGCACTGACAAGAGACTTGGACTCCAGGGCCCATGAGTTTTAAATACTGTATTTGCTCTCCTAGTAGTCATAGTGAACAGCAGAACATATTTTTTAGAGCATATTCATTTCTGTAATAGACTAAAGAATAAAATTCTAAGGGGTCATACACTCCATCAGGAGGTAATCAACAGAATGATCAGATAACCGAGTGCATTCATGTAAATAGAAAAGGAAAGATATTGAAGTTAGCAAGTTCTATTACTCAGAGAGAAAAATGCATTTATCAATACATTCTGCTATGAAGGTAGGTCTAGGATGCTATGATCATATTAATCAAAAACTCCTGCTAGGCATGAAAAGCAACTTTAAATAACCTAAGATCTTTACTGAATCTTTGGTTTAATATTAAAGATAATCATACAGGATTTTAATATGCCTTTCAATTACTTATAAAAATAGCCCTGTGTGCTTCATTTGTAAAAATGCACCACACGTCCAGTAAACCTGCAGTGCTTTTTTGTAGTTAATGAGGTATGTGTTAGTGAATTCTGAGACAGCTGAAATTATTTATGACTGGTAATGGTTATGAGTTTAAAAAAAGTTCAGCATTTACAAATACCCCACTTATACGGAGGTACTTCTAAATTACTATTGTACTACTGATGCTAGTTTAGTACCTGCTTTAAATTACCATGGAATAAGTAATTTTATTAATTTCTTAGTGATCTAATACACTTTTAATTTTTTTTATCCCATGACTGTATGAAACCAAATGATTAGGTCACTCACTGTAGATGAACTTATTTCTGGTTCAGAGCAAGCCATGGAAATGCAGCATAGGACGTGAAAAAATTCAATCCAGCAATTTGCAAAAGTTGTGTCTACATCAAATGTCATACTGGTCGGAAGTGGGCAGTCTTGTTGATAAAGCCATGCTACCACTTACTTTATCATAAATCAATATATAGCAAAAGTCACTTCTGTGGATCCATGTATATTGTCTACAGACTAACTCAATAGCGAGCAAAAGCCTCATATTTTACTGCCTATCCTCTAATCTTAAATTTCTAATTACTGAAAAATTGAGTTAAATGTATGTGTCCATTTATTTTCCAGTGCTAAGACCCACAGCTCCAGGTAACTAAGTGTACCATGAAAAACAGTACCTAAATACTGTGTTTATTTTTACAAATGGATGAAGAAAAAAAAAGAGATCAAATGTTACATTTTGACAAACATGCTTGAGTAGGTTGACTAGACTTGAGAGAATTATTTAATCTGCATGAAACGAGCTCCCTGTTCCTAGAAGTTTATGGATGTGTTGTTTATACCAATATGGGTTTTTTCACTGTCTGTCTTTAATCAGGTACCACAACCAGGAACACTGAAACTGTCTCACATTCAGGAAGGCGGGTATATTTTCCAGCTAACTGTGACAGACACTGCAGGTCAGCAGAACTCTGACAACATCTCTGTGACCGTTCTGCCCATGGTTCATTCTGCAGGAGGTGAGAAAACAAGCTGTTGTTGCCTGAGTGACACCTAGGGTATGGTATTCAGAGCAGAGCAAGCACCTTGATAGAGGCAGAAATCTTATTCTCCATTTCTAGTGTTTTATTTTGTCTTTATCCATTACATAATGGCATCTCTTCCAGCTTTGAATCACTCTTTCAAAGTGAGGAAACAAACAAGCAGCACTTGTGTGTTACAGCAGTAATACTTCCAAGCACTGAATGTTTGTCCTTCTACTGCTTATAAGCATGCAGTTGTAAAGTTAAAAGGGTTGTAAAAATTAAATGCTGCCAGAGGTATCAGGCACATTGTAACATTGAGATGGTGTAGACAACATGACAAGGCTTGTGCTATAGGGAAGACTCAGCTAAAATCAGTTAATTTTATGTGTGAGACAGACTTAATAATAATAGTGACCTGCATCTGCAGTCTAAAAGATGGCATGACTTCTTGTTTTCATGCATTTAAGTTTTTCTGTCTAGTGGTTGTTACTGAAGCCTTATGCTACCAGGGAAACTGCAACTGGAACTGACCCATCATTTTTAAACTCTGAGCCCCAGAAACATGTAAAAAGCATAAAGGGTAGAAAGTAAGTTAGATCTCAGTGGCTGTCAGTCCTGGTCTCTTTAATGTAATAACTTCTAATTACGTTGTAATTAACAAGTTGCTAGTACAGATCTGCTGCTCTGGCACAAAGTAAAAGTTAAACAGATTTAACATCCTGTTCAGCTGGACCAGTGAGAACCTTGCTCTGCACCAGTGCAATATCCCTATGTGAGAAGGTAGTCCCTGTGGCAATAAACTGGTATTGCAAAAAAACCTGCTTAATAATGCCTGTGTTCCAGTAATGGATTATAGAGTTGTGTTCATAAACTTTTAATTCAGCTAAAGCAGCCAGAGAGGTTTACTGGTTTGTTTATTTGCTTCTGTGGGTATCAGGGGTATCTTTTGTATGGAGCACATAGAGGATGCACTATCTTTTTTATTTTTCTAATTCCACATCAATGTTAGCAACTCAAGTGTTACTGCTATAGTAAGCCAGTGCCTTAATGCATGCAAGGTCCTTGCTACTATTACTGCTGAAGTTTAGGAGATGCGTTTCCTGATTTTAGGGGTTTTAAACAGGCATCTGTGTTCCTGCCATACTTCCATTAGCATTGCACAGTTTTTTGGTGCATAGCAGGATAACAACCAAAGGCTGTGACTCCCTTATGCAAATCGATTTGCTGTTACAGCATTAATCAAACACTGAACTTGATAGTGCTTTACAAAGAGATGAAGGGCACTGCTGTTAGAAACACAAAAGCACATATGTAAACACTTGATAATTACAGGATCAGAATGGGTTTCCGGAAAGCTTTGAGTATGCAAAATGAAATGTCCAGGGACACTCTCCATTTCCAGAGGGATCTAAATATTAGAGCAGGCAGCAGTCAGTCCTTTCTGGTGAAAGTCATTTGAGAGACCTTGTGCTAGTCCTATTCTGGTCTGTGCTGTATTGAAGTCATTGGATAACTGATGTAAATAAATGACAAGCATTCTTTATGTATTTTAATAAGGTTGCAGAAAACATGCCATAAAGGATCCCATATAGTCTGTATGTGTGCATGTAAACCAACATATTGTCAGAAATACATAATGGGTATGTAGTAGGAATTACATGCTGGAGGGATTACATTATAGCCATAGAGATTTCATTTATTTGTTTTCAGGACTGTTCTGGGTCTTTTAAGCCTAAGAAGATCTCCTTTCAGCTTAGGCCAGCAGAACTTAAAGCAATGTAAGGGTGCTGCATAAGGTATAAGGTGCAACACCCTCCAGGTTGTGTATTCCTGCAGTAAAGAGATTTCCAGAATAGTGATGAAGGTGCCAGAAATAGCTATTACCTATATTAGCTTCTATGTCAATATGACACCATATAGATGAGTCTGACCCTTCTTCAGCTTTCTGCCTTGTTCACGGCCCTTCTTGACATAGCAGGGTTTTGCCTTTTCCTCAGTGCTGCAGATTTTAGTCATTGACCCAGTACTTACTACCTGGATTTCTTGGTAATTTGGAAATTGTTTTCAACAGCCTGCGTTGGGGTTTGCTCTCGCTACCAGTTTATCTGTGATGATGGCTGCTGCATTGACATCACTTTTGCTTGTGATGGTGTGAGACAGTGCCCTGATGGATCAGATGAAACTTTCTGCCAGAATCGTAAGTGTGCCAGGCCATGGTGTAGGTTGTGGAATTAACCACAGCCCAAATGACCAAAGGGGAATGATGCCACTTCTGTGGCCTCTCTCCCTGCGAGCAAGCAGCTTTTCACAGAGCCTTTCTTTGGAATTAGCACATGGGAAGAAGATGTAATGTCCACATACAGCAGGTTCTCAGAAATTTTCTTCAAAGCATATTAAAACTGTCAAGGGTCCCTAAATGACTGATTTTGTGTTGAATATTTCTAAGATCGTTTTTTTGCTTGCATGATGATTCTGGAAACAAGAACTGTGTTTCAGAGTGTCTTAGAGATATTGTTCAAAGTGCCACTACACACCTCACAAGAATCTGAAACACTCTGAGCAGGCAGGGGAACCAGCTGATTCACAATCACTCTGTTTGCTTTCATTAGTCATCCCGCAATATGTGCCCACGCTCAACTAGGTGAATGAAAATTATCAGAGGGTGAATTGGCACAATGGCTAACCACTCTGGCATTGATATTTTAGTTGCTGGACTTCACTGTAGAGTTCATGAATGTAGTCTTGTAGTTGGCAGCAAGCAACAGTTTTTTATGTATCTGGAACTCACATTTCATCATATGTGTGAACCTTTGAAAGTTTTTAAGCCTGCCTCAAGGCCCATATTGAAGGTTCTTCCTTAAGAACACTTCCATTCCCTTTAATTATGCACAAAAATTACGATTTTTGTTTCTGTTAACAGTCAGTCCTGGTCGAAAGACAGTGACACATGCAGCTCTTGGCACTACCCAGCAAAGGACTGTAGGACTGACTGAAAACACAGATGAAAACTTCTCTGCAGAAAACACCCTGAAATCCACTGTCAGAAATCAACCACTTCTCTCAGTGGATGCAGACACGTCTAACCAATCGCTTTCTCAGGGACCAAAGAAACAAATCAGTGGATTTGTGCCAGGTAAGAGTTGAAATAAATCAGTTTCAATAAATCATTCTCTTTAAGGAAAGAAAATGTCTTGCACCTTAAATTTATTGTAATTGTTTTTTGGTGCGTAAGAGGGAAAAAACTGAAAATATAAAAAAAACCAAAAGAAACCTGTAATAATGAAGTTCTACGTAGGTTTTGATTTATTATTGTCAAGTCTACTTTTTACCAGGTGCAAAGAAAGTCAGAATATAGGGATGCCAGGAAAATAATACAGTCTAAGGAACAAAACATGCAGTGAGCTAAATACAAATTCTGCCCCAGGTTCAGCTGTGTAGGCTGATGTATTAAGGCTCTTCAAATCTGTAGGGAAGTACTTCAGGAGAACATAATAAAGTACTGTTCAACTTCGGTGAGAGCAATTGCTTTCCTCCTGGTGTTAATTATGACTTCTTTCTTTTTTGACCCTCTGAACTAATATCTTTAGTATTATGGGCATTTTTTTTCTGAACTGTGTCTCCAGGGCAGGAGAAGTTTTTCATCACTATAGGAAAGGCTCAGCCTTTGGTAACAGGTGAACGTGTACAGGTCCCCAGTATTGTTCTCCATAGTGGCTGCAGGCCTGTAGTGAGTCAGTGTGTGGTGATGTTACAGGCAGAGTCCCCAGCCCTGGCCTTTGTATGAGACCTCCCACTTTTATTTCTTTACATTTAGACTGATTCACGCACGCCAAGACACAGCTATTTATAACCAGCTTTATTTTCCAATAATACAGAGCAACAGTTACAACAGAGCAGTGCTCAGTGCCCTCTGCTGCTGACTCTTGTAAAGGGCACTGCCCTGGCTGGCACTTGAGCGTTTCTTCAGATACTTGTACTTCATCTGTGGAGACTGCAAAGGCAGTGAAAACAATATTCTTCCAGAATTAGAGTGCCTCAGTAGGGACTGATAGCAAAACCCTCAGTTTTCCCCTTTTCTGGGAGTGTAGATGACCTTGGTGCTCCTCACTGGAATGACTTAAATTCTGAAGTCTGCTCCAAACCCTCGCTCACATACTCTTGAGTGGCACCTAATATGGGGCCACCCAAACTAAACATCAAATTTCCAAGGGACACTGCAGCCTCCAGTGGAAATTCAGCTGCTAAGTAGGTCTCAGAAACCATTTGGATTGTGAATCCAGACATAAAACCAGAATTGAGGTCACCAACTTCAGCAACTCATAATGAGGCCTTGTTATTGGAAGTACATCTAAAAGTGTGGCACTTGTGCGTAGTCACTTTCTGTGTTTACCTGGTGCACAGTGACTTACTTGCTCTGGTTTTGCTCTCAAGGTAGCCTTTTGCACAGCAGTAGACATGCAAAGAAAGAAATTCTTATAAAACTGAGAAAGTGTGATGGGGCTTCAGTAATTAGTCTACTACCAGTAGCTGTTGTAATTGTTTTAATTTTAAAAAGGTAAGATTTCAAGCTGATCATATCTAGTTTTAATTCTTGTGGTTTTAATATTGCTTTTTTGACAAAACTCAGTCAAAATTTAATTTTAGATGCATAAGACTTTCCTTCAGAATAGAAGGTTCCAGTCTTTACTGACCCATGAACCCAATACTTTTAACCAAAAAAAGCAGTAAACAGCTCAGTGAGGTTTAAAATCACCTCTGGATCAGTTCCAAATGGGGTGCATGTGGTGGGACATGAAGAGGTGCTAGGTACATGGGTGCAAAGGGCAACTGCCAAAAAATGCTCTGCCAAAACCTGCTCTGATCTGCTGTCTTCTCCTGCAGACACTTAAACTTCATAGGAGTCACATTCTATACATTAATGATTCACAGACATTCGAGTCCTGCCCCACTGGAAAGCATCACAGTCTTTATAAAGTTGAGAAGACAGGCACCTAACCTGTTCCTAAAAATTCACCCAGATCCATTAATGAGACTTCTCTTCATCACTGCCATCTCAAGAAAGTTACAGACCAAACCTAATAATTATGTGATACAAAAATCAGACACACAGAACTGCCGAAGCAGCTCCATGAAGCTCATCTGGAAGTGTTCAGAGGGCCAATAATTGCTAGATGCATTTTTTGAAGAGAGGTAAGCAGCACTGGACAGAAATCATACCAGCAGCCTCAAAAGTTCAGCAATTCCACTGGCAGAAATCCTGTTCTGGGATGGACTGTCTCCTGAGACAGTGCTAGAGCCGCTACTGGTGCCAAGGTGGAACCTCTGCCTCACACTGAAAACATCTTTGTTGGCCCAAGGCTTGTTGGCCTGGAGTTGATTTTGCAAACATCCAGGCTTCCTATATACTATTATACATAAATTTTAAAAATAAGATTTAATCATTTTAATGTCAGTATGTTGAAAAGCTGTCTACTTAGCATACACATTAAAGGGATATGGCTGTACAGGGGCAGCACGAGTTCCAGCTTTTTACTTGTGGCTGGTCCATTCAGGGCTACATTTATCTTATTTCTTAGTTGACTATTTCAGATTGTCATGGAAATACAATCCAGGAAGGAAAATGTGATACTCTCAAATCCATTGCATGCAAGGCAGAGTAAAAGAAGGTGTTACCTATTGGAGACAGCATGTGGCACATTTGAGCTGGCTGCTAGACTTGATGCTTGATACAGGAGCTTTCAGCTGACTTCTAAAGAACAGAAGTTTTTCCCAAGAAGTTGCAGGACTGGGGATTTGCTTTGTTTTCTTTTTTACATATGTTTTTATTACAGTGGTGGTTACAGTACCAATAAGGGCATGTCCTTTCTGCTAGTTACCTCTCCATAAATAGATTTCATCTCTCAGATTCCAATAAAGATGTCCAATAAAGGGACCTCCTTGTCGAGGACCTCCATTTTAAAAGGAGCTGGGCTAAGCTGTAATGTTTTGGACTGTGGGATAGTTCCTGGTAGCAGGAATGTGAGCTTTCTGCGTATGAGGGTCATACAAAGGAAAATTTGTCCCAGAATCCATTTTCTCTTAACAGTTTCTCTGTTCTGAATGTCCCTTAACCTGCCATCTTTACTCCAGTGGCCCTCATGTTTTTCTCTGACTTGATACAAACTTTTTAAGGATTTATACTGACATATGAAAATAAGAAAATATGCAAGTCCAAGTTAAGTACTATTTAAAATTTCTACCTGACCTAGCAGAGGATCTATTCACAATAAGGATCAAAAACCCACAACCAAGCAACCAAAACAAAACCCAAAAATCAGTCATTGTTGACAATCGGTGAATCTCATTCTGCACTCCCGCCTTTCCAGTGGGATTCCTCTACAGCTGGGTGACCCCAGGAGAACACTTAGTCCAGCACTAGGAGATAACTTCCTCAGACACTCAGGGCATGGGATCTTCTGCAACAGACTCATGGTTTAATTTTTGCCCAAGCTGGAAGGCCAAACATTTCCTTCCAAAGTTGGGAGCAGAGGGAGGAAGAGGCTTTTTATGTCAATAAAGGAATCCGTTCTCTCTCTGCAGACATATCTCCATGGTAAAGTAACCCAGGCTGCATCTCCTACAAAGGCCAGCCCAGCATTTCTTCATGGCTGCCTCCAAAGAGCCCCAGTGTCCTTCTCCAGGGAAGTTCTTAAACCCAGCTGCATATTCTGGCACTGCTGCACGTGCAGATGAATACAGCAAACACAGAGTTGCAGCAAAGCTCGCTGGAGTGAGCAGTGGGCTGGCTCCTAAGCAGCAACAGCCAGTAGCAAATGTGGTCATGCAGACGGGTTGAATTCATGAGCAGCCTGAAGATTTACACTCCCCAGCATAGCCAACTCAAGTGTATAAATCACCATAACAGCTTTGCATTCCCCTGGCACAAGGTCCCTGCCTCTCCCAGGCTGCCCATGCCAGCTGTTGTGCAGTGCTGTTCAGGGCTGGGATGACAACATTTGGCTGAGTGCCCAAGCCTTAGTCATGTTTTTACTGTGGAGGCATCAACAGCAGGAGCTCTAACCTCAATCTCTAATTTATGGTAACTGGAAAGGGCTGTAAATTGCAATTTACTATGAACAGACTAGAAAATCAAGAGAAAGTGAAAACAAAATGAAACCCAGGTAACATGATTATGTCAGGCTTCTAAACCTGTTTGGGGAAATTGCTCTTTGTTTTCTAGTGATAATAGATAAGGTGTTGAGCAGCACTGACTGATAGTCTCTCCAGTCGTGTAAGAGCAGCCACAAGTCTTAACAAAATCCCACAAGCTTTACTGAAGGGATTCTGTTCTTCTACCCTTTCAAAATTTTCCCACTAAACTTCTCTCCATATTTGCCAAATGTCTTTACAAGCACTTGGCTTAAATACTCCATTTACTCAAATGGCAGGGAAACAAATTTACAAAACAGGCATTTAGATCTAGCCTTGCCATTCAGGCTGGAGCCTGAATTTTCTTAAGAAAAGCCAGTATCTTTTGGGTATTTCCAAAATAAAGACAAACATTTGTTTAATTTCATTCAGGAAAAACAGAAACAGAAAACAGTTGCTGGTTTGAGTCTCAGTTACATTCAGGTGATCTTGCACAGATCTAATACCATACAGGTACTTTAAAGCCAGTACAATTTACACTCAGGATTCCCTTAAGTCCACTTTACCTGCCAGAACAACATAAAGAGCCCAGTGAGGTGGAGGCCACAGCTCATTCCTAAGGCATCTCCTGCAGGCGAAGTTAGTGTTTATGCACCCCTATCCATAATGGCAGGGCAGTAAAACCAGAGCTTGGGAGGAGGTGTTCTGCCTTAGAGAGGGGACATCAGCACTGACCTCATGACAGTATTGATGAAACAATTTAAGCTTTAATTAACAGTTGTAAGTATTCACTGCTGCCACTGACAGGGACACATTCTGTGGCTCTTCAGAGCTGATGGTGGTGGGTGGGAGTTACACAGAGTGCACGTTCCAAGCTAATTGACTTAAACGCTTCCTTAACACCCACCACTATATGTAATGCCAGTTACAACATTTCACATTCATGTTTTACAGATCTTGTAGCATAGTGTGTTTCTGCTGGCTCTGTCACAGTTCTGCAGGCTGCCAGCAAATGTATCGTAGTGAAGTCAAAGTGCCCTTCAATATTTATGTTATCCATAAACCCCAAATATAGTCAATACTTTGAAAATGTAGGCGTATTGCTGATTTTTTTGAGGGTGTTGGTGGATTAAGCTGTCACTCCTGCATGGTGTCCCCACAGCTATCAGAATAGGACTTGAGCGGGAGGGTGGGAGAAGGGAGTCCCAGCTGAGTTACTCTGCTTTTTTGAAGTAGAACTGCCGCCCCATGCATTCCCAAGAACACTTCTTGGCAGCAAAGTATGTGTTGTCTCTTCTTGAGTAGTTACAATGCTCTGTAACATCTTACCTACTACACAAGCTGCAATGACTCCAAATCATCCTCTCTGAAATGTTTTCCCCATGTAGTTTCATGTCTTCCAAGTATTTAAGTTCTGCATCTGTGTCAGTAACAGGCAAAGTTAAGGTGATTTGTGCAGCCAACCTATGCATTTTCTGCTTTGCAAGTTCCAAGGGTAGAGAATAATATAACATGAAATGGCCTTGTTTTCAGCTACATATGTAAGAGCTTAAGCAATTCAGATTAGTCTATATCTCATTTTGGAATTTATATTCTTCTTTTTTTTCAGTGGAAAATGACCCCGCTTGGGTTTGGTTGAGATGCACTGGGGTTTGGGATGCAAAACTGAATTTACATTTTAGCTTTAGTTTCAAAATTCAAGTTATACAGTTCAAGTCAGAAATTCTTAAACTGCTGTTATTTTGTTTGATTTTTCCCCCCCTAAGTTTAGTACTTTACATTATTTAACTCTAGTGTCCTGTGGATAAAACTTTCTTAGTCACTGAATAGCCATATTCATTTATCTTGCTTGACTTTGTGCAGATAACAGTTCCTCAGGGAAAAGAACAGATGATAAAAATGGGAATGGCATAATGGTGCCAAAGAGAGATCAGCTTGGAGGTAGTCATCCAGTCCCAGAAACAGGTAAGACCAACCATATGAATTCATTTTGAACTACATTAGTTTTTCAGCCAGCTGCTACAATATACATACAACGGTCAAGAATTGAATAATGTACTCCATATTCTAGTTTCGTAGCATGAGTTGCTCCAAATATTAGCATCTAAGTGATAGACTAGCTGCATTTTTAAAGATTTTCTGGTTTTCTCTACCAGCATCTCACTGTATTAAATAAAATGTAATTTCTCTTAACCTCATTGTAGGTGCTGTGTTACCCTTAGCCTTAGGCTTGGCCATCACTGCTTTGCTGCTTCTTATGGTTGCTTGCAGACTGCGCTTAGTGAAACAGAAGCTTAAAAAAGCTCGACCCATTACATCTGAAGAGTCCGATTACCTCATCAATGGGATGTATCTCTAATAATTGGATTTTGGTCTGTTGTTTTCTCCCCTTTCTCCTACATCCGTGAACCTCTGCCTCTGTGACAGGACCAAAATCCTTAGTTAATTTTCAAGTGTAGAAGCAGTTTACAAGATGAGGAACATATTCTTCCCCTTCAGTGATAATATAAAAAAGCGAGTAGATGCCCATGCTCAGAAAATAAGAAGCGTTCAGGCTCCAGAGAGTAGATCCAGTTGTGCAGAAGACACTGCAATGTGGGGAGACCCCATGCTGGATGCAGGGTGCTCTTGCCCTCCCCACAGCAGCTGGGGTCTCAGCCAAGGCCAAGTGTGCCCCAGGGCCAGGGCACTGGAGCAGCCAAGGCCCAGCAGCCCTGGCACAGGAGGAAGCCTGTGCCAGCATGCTCTTCTCAGTGCTGCCACCGCTGCGCTCTGCTCTGGGTTCCAGGATGCTCCAACCAAGGCGCTACTTCACTGTCCAGCAGAGACCCATTTGTGTACTTTCCCCCTGATGCACTGGAAGTGTTTCCATTAAAGAATTTGCCTTGCTTTGTTAATTAAAAGCAATCACTATCTAGGCACCAGCTTTTGTAAAGAAAATTGGGATTTAAGGAACAAAGCATCTTTTTTTCCATTCGTAGTTTAAACTTCTGTGCTGCTAGCAGAGGCATGCTTACTAAATGCTGAAATGAAAAATACAAGTCCTCAGCAGATGAGCTTGGACTTCCCAGTGCTCAACAGCAGTCATGTACTGTTGCCCAAAGAAGCTGTGGATGCCCCATTCCTGGCAGTATTCAAGGCCAGGCTGAATGGAGCCCTGAGCAACCTGATCTAGTGAATGGCATCTCTGACCATGGCAGGAGGGCTGGAGCTGGATGATCTTTAAGGTCCTTCCCAACCCAAACCACTCTCTGATTCTGTGTATGATCCCAGAGCTGTGTCTCTCCCCAGAGCTCAGGGCTTGTTCAGCCTCTTCCACCCCTAGCCTGCCGCGCTCCCACCGCGTGAGAAAGCAGCACACAGCAGTTTTTATCCAAGATGCCGGAGTGTAGGATTCCTGCTGGTTATCCCATAGCTCCCTGCAAAGCTTGAAAACTTTGGTGACCTGCCCTCAACCCAGAAAAATTCTCATAGAATTAGAGCAAGTAATTGATATGTGTGAGTGAACTTCAGATGTGTTAACAGTAAAATGTGTACAGTACATGTTATATATACATATATATATACACAAGAATCGTGCTGTCTGTCTTGTTTGACTGTCCAAGGATGTCACGTTCCTCATGGGTCCCAATAAAACCAGAGTCAAATGAGGCATGCACCTTTTTGTATGTCGTCTTTTGTACTTCAGTAGCTTAGTCAGCACGAATATTGCCATGGTATAAAATTAGTTCTTCAAGTTGTTCATTCTTGATCACTTTATGTAAAATAGCTCTAATAAACCTATTTTATTCTTATATTTCTTGCATTGTCTCTATTTTCAGCTACCAGCTAAATTTTGTGCTACTAGACCATATCATGAGAGCAGACAGAAGTACATTTCTCCTTTTTGTGAAACAGCCTTATAAGAAGCTGGAACATGTGTGGTGGGGGGAGTTGTTGAGATACTTGCTTCAGGAAGACTGAGGATGACAGTCTTCCTGTCATACCTGCAATGACCTGTCTCTCAAACAGTGCTTGAGCTGAGCAGGACAGCAGTCACAGAGCTGACTGTGCCAACCACTCAGGGAATCTGGTTTCCAGTGCTCCTTGCTCAGACCCCTCATGCCACATTAGGCAAAGTCTGGTTGTTTGTACTTCAGTGTTACAGTGGGTCCACAAGACCGTCTTCTGATGCTGCCCATTTCCAACTGGGGAGCAGGGCCTCTCTTCCATTCCAGCCTATAGCAGATGTGGCAATTAGCATAAGACCCAAAAGACCACATTTTGAACACAGCCTTCTAGGGAAGACACAGTGTGCATCTAGCTAAGGTATTATTTCCCATCATTGAAATTTGTTTGGAGGTTTAACTAAATATCTAATTCTTCTTCACCATCTTACCACAGCAGCAAGAAAAGCAGTCTTTTCTCACAGTGCTCCTGTTACTGAAACCCATTACACCAGCACACAGCCAGCAGCAGAACAAAAGGTTTGGTTTAGTTCTTCCAGCAGGACAACAGTGAGATCCCGCACAAAGCACAGGCCAGCTAGTACAGCCATGGTGCGAGAAGCTGCTCAGCTTTCCAGTCACTTCACCCAACAGCAGGCTTTGCTGCTGTGCTGCTCCGAGTGGAATAAACCTTCATGGATTTCGCGTATGACAGGCAAGAATGAACACCTCCAAGCAGAGAGCAGCAGACAGCAAGCATGGTACAGGAGTTATAATGATGTGTTATAGTTGCCACAGTATTCCCAGGGACTGTTCTTTCCAGGAGGGGAGATGGTGACAGTTGTTGTTGTGCAGACCACCAGCCTGAGGCCTGTTACTTCCTGGGTAATTGCAAACTCCACAGCTGGACTGAAATAAAAAAGTTTGCATCTTACCAGAAAGCCTGGGCATCATCAGCTGGATGGAGAGCAAGACAAAGTTAGCAAAATAACAGATTGGCTTGGCATTTTCTGCAATTAACACACACATTGGTCTCAATACCACGTTTTCATTTAATAGCTTTCATGCTATTTAAGTAAGTGATACTGAACTACCGAGTCAGAGGACACCTGGACACTAGCAGAAAATATTGTGGCAAGACACGCTTGGGATGCTTTTCCCCCTTCTTTCCAGGTAGTTCCCAGCCACTGCCTCCTTCTGACACCACTTCTGTAGCCCCTTCCCAGCCGCTCCCAAGGTTGGAGCTCTCCCTCTAATGACAAAGCAGCACTCAGAGCAGGCGGTGCTTGCAGCCCATCTTCACAGCTGCACTGCTAATACTGCTTTCATGGCTTCTCATGCAGACCCCGGGAGCTACAGTGTCATACAGTGTTTATACTGCAGCAGAAGTGCAAAGTTCTGTGGGAAAATTGTCACTATTTGAGGTCAGATCTGTTTTTCCTGTCCCAAATACTGAAATGTGTTTATCCACATATTTGGAAATATGGTCAATCCACCTAGTCTTACCAGCATGCGTAGACAGGTAAGCAGAGAATACTGACTGCTTATATCACATACCCCTGTGGATATTGCTTCTCTGTGTACTAGGACAGGTCATTATAATTTGTTTTGTCAGGGTATTTTAATGTTGATCGAGATACATATTTCGCTTAGACTGCTTTTTGTATTTTCAACTGTTTTTCCCTTCAGACCACCTTAAGGGTAAAAACTACTTCAGAGTAACAAACAATACCTAGGTTTGATCCCTATTTAGAAGGGCTTTTTTCTGTGATACGGGTTGCTCGCTGCCCACTTTTGCAGGGGATCCTAGCCTGAACATCCCGTAATCATTCCATAGCACTGCAGTATTATAGCAAGGGGAGTTCCAAGAGCACATTTGCAAAACAAAAAGGCTGAAATAGGTCAGTGTGATGCTCCATTTGCTTTTCAAATCCTAGATAAACATAAGAGTTTCAATCCCAAACTGCACAGAGCGAGTCAGAGGCCCGAACCAGTAGCAATGCAAACACGCCATCCCAAAACAAAGAGAGAGCCTTTCTAGTAAGCCCCAACAGAATCCACAGTCATGCATCACTGAGGTCTGCGCTGGCCGCTTTCATGAGCATCAGGAATTGGGATTTTTTGGTTTTTAATGGCAATAGCTAAAGAGCAACAGCAGAGGGAAAAGGTAGAAAAGATTCAGAGTGTGCTGACAGACATACAGATCAGACAGAGGCAAGAAACACAGAGTAATTACTATGAAAGAAAAAAGCCCATGAAACAATTGGCCTGAGCTCAGTAAGAGGGAAACATGCTGTAAATGGGGAATATGTAAAGGCGGGGGGGGGGGTGGAGGGGCAAGGGAAAGCACGTAGAAGTAATCTTGCTGTATGTTTTTCAATAGTTACTTAAGTCAGAAAGTGAGCTGCACTCTGCACTGGAGTCTTGAAACACAAAGAGAGGTCTGGAAGGACTGGATCAACACAAGAGGCCACTTCAGAAACAAGTTTTTAAAGATACCTGCTAGAATTTTAATTTTTGCAGTTGTAAGGCTCCTGGCTGACAGTTGTAAACCACTCATAAATCAACAAAAAATGTACTATGAGAAGACAGAAAGGTTCGGTGGAGGACTGAGTCACAGTTTGCTTGGCCAAGAAACTCTAACATAGTTCTTCACAACTACCAGATCCTAATGCACTAAAGACATGCATTAAAGATACCTACACTCAAAAGAAATAACTGGACAACACAGATATAGAGGGAGCAGGGAATTTGAACGGGTGCAGGACTGGAAAGGACTTGAAAGCAAGCAGCACAAAGGAAGTTTGGGCCTATAGAAAAAGCATCCCTGAAGACTAATTCTATGCACAAGAGGTAACTTTCCTGATGCTGCCTCTATATCCAGAGGAGATGAGCTTCTCTAGAGCTCTAATCAGAGCAGTAGCCTAGGCAGATGCTCTGAATCACTCATTCCCTAACCAGAAGCCTTTGAGAGTGTCCTAATCCATAAGTCACCTGCAATAAAAGTTACTGATTCGTCTCAGATGCCCCTTCTCCATTAAGAGCTGAAAAAGGATTTGGCAGAACAAGAAACGACATGTTTATACTAAAGACACATAAGATGCAAACATAAGCCTAAACATGGCTAAAAAAAGGACTTCAGCTTCCCAGTAGCATCAGGGAATGTTTTCAAGAGAATCTATAGCAGGTAATTTGCTCAGAGGCATATGATGAAAATGGCTGAACTACAAAAGAGATATTAGAAGATCAAAGTGAGATTTCAGAGAAACTCTGTTAACAGCCTTTATGAAAATAGTCTGTTGTTGCTAAAACAGTTTTGCTAAAAGGCATAGATTAAGTGTCTCAAATTTTCAAGTTTGGTGTGATGAGACACGAAGTGAGTTATATTCATTTTTCCTTCCTGAAGCTTTCAGGCCATTTTCAATGGGCAGCTGGATCTCCTCCATACATATTTCAGCATTAACTATGGCCATTCAATTCATAATTTAAAGAAATACAATTGTAGTTCCTGAGCACATTCTGCAGAGCATCTCATTAACATCCTGCCAGGAGCATGAGAACAATAAGAGCCTTTCACAGGAAAGCTCAGAGCGCATCAGCTGCATGATGAATTTGTGCTGTGTATAAAACTACCACCTGAAAAAGAAAGCAGCCCTGTATGTCATGGATGAACTGTGAGAGGGAAAAAGGTCATGTAGAGGAAAGTTTACAGCATCTCTGCCTGCATAAGGCCAAGTTGTAGTCTACGCTGATTTCCTCAGACCTGGCTGAGGCATGGAAACCCAAACCTTGCCACCAGGGGTGCTCTGTGCACACAAGCCCATATTGTTTACAGTAAAGGCAAAGAGGGGTTATGATACCTAAAGAGTGTCCCTGCACTTCCCACAACTGGTCTGCAACCCTTCACAATTATAAGCAGATGGACAAAAAGTCAAATAGTGCTAACAAAGGCAAAATGTGCAAACCCACAAAATCTTCTTAAACCCCATGCCTGAATCCATCTATTGTATACCACAGCATTTAAACTCTAATTTACATCCTGAAATGCAAAAGACCAATTTTAGACCTCATCATCTCCTGCATCGCCCTTTGCAAGATGCCTTTCGGGCAACACTTCCCCTCTGTTGTTTTTTTTTTGTTTGGTTGGTTCTGCACAATGTGCTGGTGTAACCTCACCATCCACCTTTTTTTCTGAGCCAGGACCACCCCTCATTCACTTCAGCAGAGTACCTCTTCTTGGGACATTGCATGGGACAAGGATCAAGGGTTCCATAAAGGTGATTAGAATTACTGATCTTTGAACTGCATCATAATAGGATCAAATTCAGCTAAATAGAACCAGAGATACAAATCATGAGCTTGGTTTGCATTACTCCTCCTTTGCATCATGTCAAAATCAAGAAGGAACTGAGATCACGTCCTCTTTCTGGGAACTCCATTTAAATCAAAAGCAGCACATCCTAGGGCACATTGAGAAAAAGGAAGAAAACATTGCTACTGTTAGAATGTGTTAACACCCTTCTTCCTGGCAGGAAGGAGAGTACTAGTTCAGAATTTTCCTCTGGGCATTTTAATTTACTTCTTTGTGCTGACAGTCAATTCCACAGTCCCTCCATACTCAAAAACCCTGGAGCTTGTCACTCTGTCACAAAAACACTGTACTCGTGGAGAGAACTGCTGCCAGCTGGAAGCTCCGGAGCGTACCATGTAGAGGCCCCCTGGCTCCAGGCATTATTGCCCGTTTCAAACTTGCTGACTACAAAACATTTCAGGAACCATCCAGGTGGCCTCCATCAGCAGTGCTGGTGCACACGTGCTGTGGGCTAGTCTCCCTCCAGAAAAAAAAATCACGTAATGGGCTCTATGCCCTCAAGCTAGCTGACCACTCTGAATGGAAATGGTAAATAAGCAGATCATTCCTGCTGTGTAAACAGAAAGCATCCATACGGCACATTAAACTTCTCTGTAGAGCACCCACAAATGTTGGTGTGTTTTCAAGACACAGGTATTGGCTCTTGGTCCCTCTGCTCAAAATCTGGTGGTCTTCTACTGTCTGGATCCTGGAAACAACCAGACAAGTGACTCAGTGGTTCAGCCAATCCGTTCTCCCAAGCTGTTCTGGCTTAGAGGTGATAGTAACAGCCCAGCGATCCCTCTCTCTGAGGTAGTTGGATTCAGCTATGGAGAGTGGGCAGAACTGCACAAAGGAAGAGCCCATTACCCAGAACTCACAGATGTGAACAAAATAAATTCCAAACAGCCATGTAAAACTCCACTTACATTCCATATATTATTAACAGGCTTTGTAACTGCTGCAATACACTTATTGACTGAAAATGGACACATAGTTCTGGTCAATTAGTAAACCAGTATTTTTACACCTACTTGCTTTCTTTTTGGACATATGAAGTTCTGCTGAAGGTTAAAAAACAAACTACAAAACCAGGCAGACACATAGAGACAGCTTCCTCTCAATTTGTTTTATTTGGCAAAGTAGCAATTCAGACAGTTCACACAGCACTTATTCAAGCTCTTCAAATCTTCTGCATTTCAACTTGTCCTCGTCTCCAAGTTTTTACTTCAGAACCATTGCTCCATTATGGAGGAGTTTCCATTTTCCAATTCCTAAATGCTACTCCTGGATACTCCTTTCTGTCCGAGTACCTTGATACATCCCTTGACACAAATCCTCAGTGGAATGGGTGCACTACTCCCAACAGCCTTGGTCCCTGAAGCCTTACAACTCTTGAAGTGGTTCTCTCCAAAAAAGCTGTCATTGGGTCTCAGTTTTAACACCACTTCCAAGTCAGGCTAGCTTATTACACTGTGTCCAGAGACAGGAGTTTGGATACAGTTGAGCTCATATCTTTCATTTAACTGATTAAATTAGTGAGAAGATGTAAATAAAGCTGAACTCAAATCGAAAGATACAGTGACCAGAAGGTTGAACGTTAGCATGCATCAGTTAAGATATTTCACTTCAACACCAAGAACTAGATTCACAGTTGATTGTGGGTTAGTACAAATTTGTCAGACGCAAGTGGGTTTTTCTGGATTGTATTTTCTAGAATACACACTATGTTAATTTCTTTTTAAGATTAATCTTGTGTATGTGCTCCCAGGCTGCAGTCAGATCAGGAGGTGGTACTCTAACTTCCAAACATCTAAATAAATTAAGTCATATATATCTTTTACAGAGGAATAGGATGGGGCTGACCCTCAAAAGGAAGGTTATTTAAATTTATTTTTTTTTTTCATATTCAGAATCCATTGAATTTTAACCTTTATGTTTCCAGGGATTAATCCCAGCACAAAATTATTGCTCTTCCACCATAAAAAGGTGTGTGTTTTTTTTTCATTAATCACTATGGGTTGCTTTTATGCAAGTTATTTTATTCTTTAACATTTCTACTATTAAAAAAATAAAATAAAAAAATGATAACATGCTGTTTACTTTAATTTTTGATTGCCCAAATCCGAGCAAGATGACTGAAGACACGCTTTCCCCCTTTCCCAAAGCAGCTCACCTTACTGTACTGCTTCACGATTTGCTGTTGGCATTTTACAACACAGATTTTACAAAACAGAAAACTTAGGACAGAAGAAAAAAGGTTTATAGCCTTCCAGCTATTCTTCTATATGAAAACTGAACAAGTGCATCTACCTGTATTTAGGAGTCCATGATTCTTTCTGCATGTATGATGTTTTCCTTGTATAACAATTAAGAATTCACTTTCTAAAAAGCCAGAATTTTTCTGGGTGCCCACAGTTAGAAAAATGAGAATGTTAATACAGCAAATGGCTTTGCCAAAAGCAACTTTCTTTTAGAACCAAATGGTATTTTGTTTTTTAATAAAGAACAAAAAGCAATCCATATCTCAGTAGTCTACTACATACTGATCCTAATCTTCCACACAAGCACACAACTCCTCTTTTGCTTTTAACATCAGTTGGCAAAGCAGCACTGCATAAACTATTCAGTGATTAGGACACAGCTTATATCATATTTATGGAGTTAAATATACGCGTAGCATACCAGTAGTGAGTTGTAAACCAAAACAGAATTTCAAGATTCCATTAATTAATTTTAGAAGGAGAGGGAAAACCATGTCTATTATGTCCAACTTGAACAGCAATGTTTGATAAGAGTGGCCACCCACATCTGATGTCTTGAAGTTCAATATATACAAACGCCTGGTTTTAAGGTAAAAAAGCAGCTGATTGTATCTACTACATGCTAGTCTATGATACCATGTCAAAAGCTTAAAAAGGAAGTTCATCTCCTTTTAGTAGCATCTAGCAGACATCAGAACACAGAAAACCTGGTATTACCTACGTAGTGTTGTAAGGTGCACAGAAGCAATTTTACCAAGGGACACAGGAGCCGAGAGAAGTGAGTGTTCAAGTACCCCCATCAAAATTAGAGTTCACAAGCTATAGGTCTTTATCTGCAGTTTTGCAGAAATTCACTTTGAACAGATGCAAGTGAAATAAAGGCATGTTAAATAAAACAGTGCCCACATAAAACTTTCCACCATTTCTTTATCAGGTTTGCCTTGAGCATCTAAAAAAATGAAACAAACACCACGCTTTTCCATGCTGATAACAACAGTATAACGAAGTCCAAAACAAGCTGCAATGCTGTTGGTTTTCAAAAAGCTTTTTAGAACTGGAGATGAGCAGTCCACTGTAACACTATGTTTGGGTCAAGATGATGTAGCTTTTACAATTCATCCCTGTAGAAAGAAAACACATGCAGTTATGTTTCTCCTCCCCTTGGAAATCACATTTGAAAAGTTTTGATATTGAATCAGATTACATTTAAGCGCTCATGCATATCAGCAAAACTTCAGAAATCTCTTCAAGCATTTAAGGAAAAAAAAAAAACAAACACCAAAGGAAAGGCAACAGCAATCCCATATCATCTATACCATCTCATTCTATTATGTGATTTATTGTGAAATACGGGTCCCTCTGTTTTACACGTAATGGATCACTCGCTTTAATGAACATCCCCCACACTGCACAGCTAGTTACACAGCTACCTGTCATCCAAATTCTGCTGGCTACACACTGGCAAGAACTAAGCCAACTTACTAGACAGAGTATTGGCAAAAACCATCCTCTCTAGTTGCCAAAAAGGCAAGTTTATTTTCAGCTGTAGTCTCTCAAGAAAGCTAAGAACACTTTCTTGCATCTACATAATGCAGTTTATAGCACTTGAGTTTATTTATTTCATAGAGGAGCTTGATTACCTCCTGAAGGAGCTAAGAGAAATCAGGAATAGGTTATGGAAAGGGTGGGGGTAGGGTGGGGTGCATGGGTGGGGTGTATGCATGTGTCCATGTGTGTGTGTTAAAAGGAGATTCAGTTAGGAGAAAGGAGGCATCAAGAAGTCTCTCTAAATCACTGCAAGGAATCTAGAAAATGCAGGCATTTGTTCCTGCAGGACATTTCAAGCACACTGAAACAGGAAATGCAGAGAACCCATATTCTAATTGTAAAGTTATCGTATAGTAGTGATTTGTTTAAGTATTCCTAAAGCATTAATTTTAATGCAAAATGTCCACCAAATTTCAAAGCTGTGCACTGTGCTGCTAAGAACATTGCAAAACTCAAACAGAAGTGTTTGCCTTTCTTTCTACAAGGCACAAGCAATCTATAAATTCACAATGGGTTTGCTCGATTTTTCTTTTGGTAGATGCATCACCCTCATTAGCCAAAGCAAACGGTGTCTGAGTTAAAAAAATCTTCACTAATGTGATTGCTGGCTCAATACACAAGAATATTTCTAGCTATCATGCAAACTAACACACAAAAATACAGTTCTACATGCACACAAACAAAACTTTTAAATTACAAAGGCATTATTATCCTTTAGGAATCATATAGCATGGAATGACAGCATGCAAAACATTTTAAAAGCAATTGAAAAGACTGCAGAAACTAGTGCTTAAATGACTAGTTTTCTATCTAATGCAGTTGGGATGCAAACCTTGTGATTTGTGAAGGATAAATATTTGCATTCTTTGCACTTTGTACGGCCTCCTAATAGTAAGGTACTAATCATACGGCTTCAGAGTGCTGCAGTAATTACAGACAGCAGAAAAATGCAGAAGGGGAAAGAACACATCTTGGCAGGGGTAAAGAAAAATCTGTTTATAGCCAAAGGTTTGGAAGCTCTCCACATTTCCCTATCTCACAGAATGGGTATTTGCTTACTTTAAACAGATAAAAATAAACAAACATCTGATATCCAGTTTAAAATGCAGTGCCAGTGAATTCAGGACAAGTGTTTCATTCATCCTTAATGCTTCCAGGAGCTGCATCATCAGTTAATATTCACAACTTCAAAAAGCATATGTAAGTAATGACTACTGCTATTGCTGGTTTAGTCTCATATGCCTAATTATGGGTATGATTTTCATCCTGATTCCTATCATATACTCTCACAGCTTTATGAAAGCCTGGCCTTTTACTCTGACAAGCAATTCTTAATCCTTCAAACCCAAGCTAGATCCTTAAGAAACTGTAAGTCTAAGAAAAATTCCGGATTTACTCTGAAACTATTAAACATAGTAATTAACCCAGCCACAGAGGCTGGCAAGGTTTTTTGCATAATGCTGCTAACTCACTTAACGTATGTGAAGTGTGGATTTGTTTCTCATTTTACAAAATGGTATTTCCACTTAAAATACATAATTATTATATAAATATATAATTTAAAATAAACTATACTTACATGCCAATGTTTTAATTGTTGGTGTTTTGCATTGCTTTACCATATTCCTGGCCACTACATCCTAGATGTGACTTTCAAAATAAAGGTTTTCATACTCTGTTTATTAGAACATTTACTGTATTAACAGGATCATCTTCCCTCAAGAGATTTTTCATTTGCTCTTCTCTACTCATTTATCTAACAACAGCATGCCAGCCCAAAACCATCCACGATATACATGTTAAAATTATATAGCATTTATTTTATAGCATTATATATCTCCTAATGCTAGGAGAAGCTGAGCTTATATGTGCATTATCGGATTATATATATTAAAAAGTTTCAAAAAAGTCTCAGATCACCTGATAGGTAACAGTTGCCAGCTTTCTACCTACAGTGAACAGTCTGAAGACATAAATACAAAATGCACAACAGCATCAGCTAATCTGAACTTCAGCTGTATGGATCAGAAGCTGCCAAACTGTGAAATCCATCGGGTTTCCACTAGCGGTAAGAATCAGGATCCACTCCTATCCTCACAATGGTAAAAGATCTATCCTGCTACAAAGCTTAAAAGGAGACTCAAAAGTCGACTGCTATTTTGCTATTACAAATATCCAGTTGTCCTCTAGAGCCACAGGAAAGATCTACTAACTAATTTGTATTTTTCCCCTTTCTAATGACCATGACTATTTGCTACGATTCTTACACAACTTGCATAATTGCCCTCCACCTTCATATATGCACTCCTTCCATTCTGCTTACTAGATCCTGCTTAGCAAGCACTGTAGATATTCAGGGTTTAAGTCACCACAGCAGTCCTTCTCAGATCCTTGGAATTCTAGCAAGAGAACCACTCATCTCTCAACTATGGTATCAAGCAACTTCATAAGCTCAAGTTAAAGCAAATTTCAGAAGTCATTAGCTCAAAATTACTATTCTAGAAATAAATTTAAGAAAATTTTTAAAATTTTGGCTTACTAGTAGGGAAAACTTATACATGTATATTCCACATTTCCTATGGTGAGTATCCAACAACAAACTCAGAAACATTCTCAGAAAAATCTAATGGGTAGCATTGCAGGTAAATGCCAGAGTTTTTAGTAAAAACAAAACAAAACAAAACCAAACAAAACCAAACCACAAATCTTAACAACAATTGGTTTGGGATACAAGTATGTCACGTAACTCTGCAATCCCTCACCACCGCTTTAGTGGAAGGCAAATTAAATATCTGAAGAAGCATTTATAAATTTATTTGAAGTCTGTATCTCACTCCTTTAGATCCACTTCAATTTTCTTGTCATTAGGCAGCACGACTTTCCCTTTTCGATACATTATTCATCTATGAAAAACACGCTGCCACTACTGATACTGAAATTCAGAGTGCAGCCTAACAGGAATTAGAAATACAGTATATACTCACTGTTTCAGCAGCCGATTATTTCTCCCTTTATAACTTTAAAGGTAACGAGATGCAATATTTAGACTTGTAGGATTTTAATCTGGAAAGGTGCTATTATAAAATATTTATTATTTGTTATGATCAATCATAAAATTGAGAGAGTAGGTTTAAATTATAAAGAAAAGGAATTTTCTCTGCAATCTACTGTATCAGTTATATCAGACGCATTTTTGCGTAACTGTATTTGGTTTGCATGGCCAGGTTTTGGTAGTGGGGAGGATACTGGGGTGGCTTCTGTGAGAAGCTGACAGAAGTTTCCCCCATGTCCAACAGAGGCAAACCAGTCAACTCCAGCATGGAGCTGCCATGGGCCAAGGCCAAGCCGACTGGGAATGACAGTAACGCCTCTGTGGTAACATTTTTAAGAAGGAAAAAAAAGTTGTTGGGCAGATGAAAACTGCAGCCCGGGAAGAGTGGAGTGAGAACATGTGAACAACTCTGCAGACACCGAGGTCAGTGCAGAAGGAGGGGGAGGAGTGCTCCAGGTGCCAGAGCTGAGGTGCCCCTCCAGCCCTTGGTGAAGACCACGGTGAAGCAGCTGTGCCCCTGCAGCACGTGGAGGACCATAGGGATGCAGAGATCCACCTGCATGGGGCACCCATGGAAAACCCATGCTGGAGCAGGCTCCTGACAGGACCTGCAGATCAGTGTAGAGAGGAGTCTGTGCTGGAGCAAGTTTGCTGGCAGGACTTGTGACCCTGTAGGGACCCACAATGGAGCAGCCTGTTCCTGAAGGACTGACCCCATGGAAAAGTGACCCCTATTGGAGCTGTTCATGAAGAATTGTAACCCATGGGATGGACTCACATTGGAGAAGTTTGTGGAAAACTGTCTCTGGTGTGAGGGACCCAACACTGGAGTAGGGGAAGGACTCCTCTTCCTGAGCAGAAGAAACAACCTGTGATGAACTACCGTAAGCCCCGTTTCCCTGTGCCACTGTGGGGGAGGAAGGAGAGCCCGGGAATGGGGGAGGGGTGGGGGAAACATGTTTTTAAGATTTGTTTTACTTCTCATTATCCTGTTCTGATTTTGATTGGTGATAAATTCAATTAACATCCCCAAGTCGAGTCTGTTTTGTCTGTGATGGTAACTGGTGAGCGATCTCTCCCTGTCTTTAACTCAGGAACCTTCTGTTATATTTTCTCTCCCCTGTCCGGTTGTGGAGGGGAGTGATCAACCAGCTTTGGCATTCAGCCAGGGTCAAACCACCACAATAATATAAGTTTAACCCAAAATATTTTGCACAGAGCTTGTTTTTGCCAAAGTAAAATAAAAACTTTACCATAATCATTACTCTGCACAGCCTGAGGAAAATCCATGCAAACAAAACCTGCTAATTTCAAAGAAAATTGGACAACTAGCTCATCAGGGGCATTTGAAACACTGAATAAGAGTTTCTAACCAGAAATATATTTTAACATATCCTAATAAATACATTTTCAAAATGGGTGGTTAATCATGTTTTATGTACAGTAACATCCCCAGTGTAATCACTGTAGGTTTTGTTCAGAATAGTTATACTGTCATAATAATTTTGTATTTTATCAGCACATGCAAATTTAGAGTAACATTTATAAATAATTTCTACTAATGCAATATTTTAAGGTTAAAGTAGTTGTTAACGTTTTTAAACAGCTGCCTGTCTGAAAATCAAACCCAAGATGAAACACAGACTCATTGCTAAGTGTTACTTAAATTCTTATTCTCTTCTTTCTCTTTGTATCAGCAATAGTGGGGCCAGCAGGACAAGGTATACCCTGCAGGTATTTAAGAGATGAGTAGAAGTGACCCTTAGGGACATGGTTTAGTGATGGACTTGGCAGTGCTGAGTTAACAGTTGACTCAATAACCTTAAAGGTCTTTTCCAACTTAAGTGGTTCTGTGACTTCTAAAACTGTCTTTCCATAAAACTAGTAAGCAAATTCTCACAGAGAAGTAAAACCAGAGAGATCCTAATTTACACAAGAACTGTCAATAAGGCAGCCAAAAAGCCATGCAACACAAGAGACCTTTTCTCCTCCCTAGTTACCAGTAAGAAAAAAAACAACCCAACTGATAAGTTTTATGTGATAGGATAAATATCCTTTCCAGTATAATCACATAACTGGAGATCTACTGCTGGATCTCTGGCACACTATGCATTGTTTTGTTTTGTACCAGAGATAGGGTTCCTGTGGATATTCTACCTCCAAATGTCCCAGGGAGTTGCATTTGAGAGGATTCCCACTAATATTTGGAACTTAAAAATACTACTGCAACTGAACCTAAACTAGAAAATTGGACTAAATTTAAAGAAATTCAACAGTATTCACAAAGTAAGATTCTTTATTTAGCATGACAGTATTGAAATCCAAAGCATCTTTTCCTTCCAGCTAGCCCAGATTTTCTTTTGCTAGAAGTTCCAGTTCTATGCAGTGAAGAATGATACAAAACATCTGAAGGCAGGTTTGACTTCAAACACCACTAAGTGTTAGCACACAGTCAGCGTTGAGCTGCTTTGCAAAGAGCACCTTGCAGCCCCATTAAGGAACTGTACTAACTTCTCCAACATGTGAATGGCTAAGCAAAAATTTAAGCAGCTTCTTTCTTGCCAACTGGAAGGTCTGCTAGCCTAGGAAACTGCTGCTGGTCTACCAATTGTATTTTGTGAAGGGACATCAATTCTTAATGTGTTTAAAGAGTTACCTGAATTAGGAATGAAATCACATAACATAAACTAAAAGAATGACAGACTAAACACACAGGATTGAGCTACTCTTAAAATGATGATTGTTTAATGAATTTTATATTAACAACAACTAGAATCTCTCATACACTACAGCTCTCTATTACAGAAAGACTTATGGATGCTCTTACAGAGGAGTCTCTAATGATCTCTGCTCACAGATATTCAACAACTAAAAAAAGGTAAACCGAAATCTAGGAAGGGCAGAAAAACACCTCTTTCATCTTTGATGCCAGCATAGATAACAAATGCTGATCTATAATTAGGAGTTTGCTTAGAAGCAGCTGGCTGACCACATACTTTGGACTCACCAATAAGGAAAAACAACAAAAAAAGAAAAATGTGATCTCCTGTAAGGACAGAAGTGCACTGGCATTTATCCTAGAAAATGGAATTGGAATTTTATTCAGATCACAAAAAGGACAATTAAAGAAAAAACAAATATTGCAAGAAGTGGACTTCTGAGATTTTCTTTAACAGAGATTTCCGAGTCTGAACCACATTTAAACATATATAGCAAGAAACAGCCTCTCTGCCACTGTAAATCAAGGTAACCCTTCAGGTTAAGCACTTTTATTTTCTGATAACACCAGTATAAATTCTTAAATTAAAAATAAATAAATAAAATCAAGAAGTATTTCAGAAAAGAACAGAAACCCATAAGCAAATCTGGGTAAAACTTAACTATCAGACAAAATGGAATACCAAACTGAAGTTAGAATTCTAGTCCTTAACACGGTACACCACCTTCACTAGTAGCACATTATAACCACTGTCATTTCAGAAACCCTTCTCATAAACAGTGTTTGTTGAACGCACCTTGCTGGTACCAAAAAACCCCAGTTGGTACTATAATCAGATTGAGTGGATATGCAGAAAAATCTATAAAACCTCTCTGAAAAAAAGGGAAGCTTAAGAAGAATACTTCTCTTTTCTGGAGTAAGCAGAGCATGGACTCCAAACTTAAACAGAATCCACAACATTTGCCAGAGGAGGAAACTGACCACAAAGCAAAATTTCTAAAGCCTTACAAGAGGCAGGAAACCCCTGAGTACCACACTGAGAGAATCCTAGCAATATTCAAGGCCAAAGTATTCATCTGCATAACAAATAAAACCATCTGAATAGCAAGCACACTTCACAAGCTTTAAACTAAACAATAACTCATTGACATTGTTCTCAAGAGTAATTTATAGATGGTGGCCATATAATACTCCAAGAAACACTGAAATAAGCAGCAGTACACAAACTGCTTTATTTATACTTTTTATGAATATTTTGATAGGTTAGATGTTAAGTATTCAAGTACCCAAATAACAAGTTATACTCCAGAATATCGAGGGAAAAGAGCCAAAAATCTAAATTTAGGAATTATAAAGCTCAAGAGTTGTTTTCAGAGCTCAGTGAACATCTATGCCATTCATTAATGCCGATAATACATTCACAAGCATTTTCTGCCAGGAAGCAAAAACAGCACTGCTGCTTTGTTCATTTGGATACCAGTGCCTACCAAGGCTTAAGCTGACAACTGTGTTACGTCTGTGTTACTGGCTGTTTGATTCAGCAAACTGGAAGGCTTACTACCTCTAGAAAGGCCTTTAGAGTTTGCTGTGTTGCCAAACACAAATACATCCCCATCAGGGACATATGACATACTTCTAATAACATATCTGAAAAAGTTTTCTGGATGCTACTCGACTACCTTTATATTTTAGGGAAAAAGAGATTACCTTCTCCCCTTTTTGCTACTTGGGGGCTGAAGGAAAAGTGTTTGCGAAATTATCTGTATTTTCCACAAAGGATTTTACAAAGACTTTTCTTCATTTGTAGCATTTCACAAAAATAAAAAATGAACACTCAATTACCACTAACGTACAGGACAAAACAATATTTATTAAGAAAAATTTTACACTTCACCCTAATTATTGGGCAACATAGTTATAAAAAATTCATTAGAAGAAAAGTTTAACCTTGGAAAATACTGTATTTAAAACAACAAATAAAAATCTTCAACACACCAAAGACTAAAGAAAACATGTCCAAAAGACACAAAGTGCAACCCATGCAATATTTTTCTCCTCCTTTTAAATTAACTCAAACTTAGCATAACCTCCTTCTGGTGATGTAATGCAGACTGAGTCACTTTTCATGGTATGGAGGAGCAGAAAGCAATGACAGCAGCAAAGGCAGGCCTTGCAGTCTATCTGCTTAAAATTCACACCCTTTCACCTTGCATGTGTGTGGAAGAAGTAAGTGGAACAGAAAATCACTTCCACCTGGACCACTGCTTCTCTTTATCTGTTAAAGGCACATATATCACTCCCATGAGAGGCTTCATTTTGACACTGCCATCTTCTAGTTTGTCATACTGTTCGAGCATCTGGTTTCCCCCAGCAGGGCCAACTGGTAATATCAATCTTCCGCCAGGTTTTAACTGGTCTATAAGCTAGAACACAACACAGAAATTAGAATGTAACCAGCCACTTCAGAGAAGCTGGATCTACAGTTTGTTACAGTAGATTAATAGCTTTGCCATCATGTATCTATCTATTTTTATGCAGTGGATAACTCCTTTGATTAGGAAAAATAAAAAATGCACTGAAAATGAGAGTATCACAGCAACATGGTAAAAAATTAGTATTACATTCACAGTAACAATATAATTCTAAATGACAGTAAAATACCAATTTAATTAGCTGGGTAGGTTGCAGTTTTATTTTTTTAAATAAGGGGGAAAAACATGTAAATCACAAATTACTTTTACAGGACACTCCATTTCCTGTCTCAAATTTTGGGGGTAACTGATCTCCCCTTAAGCCCTCAGAGTAAGATTTGAGATAGGAGACTTTTTTTATTTCTCTTCCTGGAATAATTGTAAGCTGTCTACAACACACTCACTACATCCAACAGCTCCTCTGTCAGTCTGTGAATGAAATTATGTAACTAGTCTAAAAGACATGAATGTGAGTAAGATAAGTGACAAGTAAATAGAGTGTGTGAGAAATGCTTGGATTTTTTTTTTTTCATAATTAAAGAAGGAGGCTAATCACAGTACTCTCAAGGAAAATTCCATACTTCTCAGATGCAAAAAACCTTAATCCCCATTGATAACAAAAGTTACAATTAAGAACTGTTTCGTTCACTAATAAGCTTTCACTTACTTTTTTAATTGTAATCCATTAACACTTTGGTGAGAACACACCCCTAACACACCCACACACAAAAAAATGCCAAACAAAAATAACAAAAAAACTCCAACAATAAAAAACACATACACACACGAACACACACGCAAAAACATTAACCAACCAACCAAAAAAAAGAAACAAAAAAGCAACCAAACCAAAAAAACAAACAAAAAAAACCCCAAAACAATAATTAAAAAAAAAAATCCACCATTGGTCCTTGTTTGGAAACATCCAATCTCTCTATAGTGCCTCAAATCTCCAGTCCTTCACTATTCGTTTCAAAAAGCCTTAACTGGCATCTATTATATCAAAATTATGCTATATATTATCATTTGCCTGATGAAAGGAAGAGAAAAAAAAAAAATCTTATCTGCCAGAATGGACTTCATGTAATAATGGCCAGTTTTCGCGAACGAAGAACCGGGGAAGGTCTTTACACCTTCCAGCCTGCGCATTGGATTTTTTAGGTGAGTTCCAGTGTG
>JAYRBT010000114.1:57288145-57315857 GCA_036023395.1 Myiotriccus ornatus
AATAAAAAAAAAAAAAACAAGTACAAAAAAGAAAAACCAAAACCAAACCAAACCCAAAAAACCATCCACAAACTAATACAGACCTGTTAGTCTAAGTACACCTATTCCCAGGTTCTCAGTGCAATTTTATTGCTGAGACACCCCAAAATAATCATGATGCTCCTGAAATCTAGTTATGGTATATCTGAAGTGTGACAAAGCAGTGGAGAATGTCTGAAGCCTACTCATGAAAAGCCAACAACCAACACACATAGTCTTAATTCATACAACAACAACAACAAAACATACAAAAACAACAACAACAACAAAACAGCTCTCTGGATTCTTGCTCCACATCAAAGACCTCCCAGGAATCCAGTGCAGTTGAAATGTTCTTCTCCACATAATTCACAAAAGTGCTACTTGTCCATTTGTAGTTTTCTATGATGTACCTCACAACAAAGTATTGACAAGTCTCCTAATCATTCTGCTACGTAGTCAAAGATAATATAGATGATGAGGTCGTTTGGTGTCAGTTAACCACTTTCCTAACATACAAATACTGCTGATTTTAAAAACAAGTGAAATAAACTTCAGTGACGGATACTGCCAATCTAATACTTTTTACACTTGACTCTCTGCATGCAGCTTTCTGTATCAGAAGTATGAAGGCTTTGTTAAAACAACCAAATTTAGATGACAGGACATTTATTCAAGAAAAGTTGTGAATTCAACCCCTACTTTAAATAGCAAATTTAACATGACAGACCTTCAGCATGAAAAGTATTTTCACCAAAAAACATTTCCCTGTTAAGCTTTTCTAGTAGAATGATTACATATTCTTTAAGATTACCAGAAGTCATATTCTCAAAACTATGTGAAGGATACTATTTTTCAAAGGCTTAAAGATGACTTGGATTTTAAAATTTTTATTTGGCTCTTCTTTCTTCGGTTTAACTTATTAAATTAGAACTTTTAATCACATCCAATTCAGTCATTTTCAAACAGCTGCTAAAAAGAATATCAGTTTAATTAGTAGGTATATCAGTCTGATGCTCACCAATCAGTTTCACTCTTCCTGAAGACAGCAATGTGGGATCATCTTTTTTGACATTATTTATTGAGTCATCTACTAGTTCTTTGATATGATCAATTCCTACAACTTGTCCTTTGGGACCAACCTGGAATAAAGATACACAGTTGAACAATTTCTGCTAGTTTTGACTTATTTACAGAATGAGTATTTTTACCTCCTGAACCCATTTCTCTAAGATAAAAGCAAAAACAGCAAAGTAGAAGCGTATTTTCCCTATGTTATTAAAACTACTGCTTGGAATGACAAATCCTGACTGGTAGAAACACCTGGTAGTTAATGTTTGTTGGCATAGTTTTATAAATACTTGTTACAATGATCTTTTTGAGATGTAACTCAAATTGAGTTATACTATTAGTGGAGATTTCTCTGAAGTTTCAGAAGTTAAATTTGATCATGTTTGTTTTCATTACCTGTTATAGAAAGCACTAACGTCAAAGACTAGAACTACTCTCCTTTCACGTTGAACAAACTCACTTAAGGATTAAGTCATGCTTTTCATTCTAAGTTATCTCAAGAGTCCTATTCCTTCAGAAACAAATGCAGCACTTAACAGTCAGGGACTAATTACCTTCCATCAACACTTGCATTCATGAATCCATTTTCAGACTTACAACTCTTCTCCACAGCAAGAATGGAACTTCTTAGAGCTCATAATTCAAAAAAGGTCACACAACTTCTGTGTATTCTGGGGGTGGGGGGAAAGGTCTACTAGCAAAAACTTCTCCATTGCAGGTACTTGCAGAATTTTGTCTCTGGTGCAGAAAAAATATTCAAAATGAACCCAGATCTTCAAAAATCTGACCCCTTTTAACAGGATTCAGCTCAAAGAACACAATGGCAGAATATGTCCCAGCAGCCTATGCTGTTATGTAACTGTATTTGGACACATTTGAATGCATTGGTTTTGCTTCTGTATCTTACATTGCATCGTTAAGACATGGAAAATTAGTAACTGGTTATTAATATCATGGGGAATTTTTTTTGTTTTACTATGAACAAGTCCTATGTTAAAAACTTCAAAAGGAGCAGTGCTAGCCTTTCAAGTGGAACACCACTGGCCTAGCCTTTGAAATAGAGCAAGACACATAAGTTTTCACTATGACAACTACAGGTTGCTATTTGGAGGAATGCCTGGCAGTCAGTTGCACCATTAGCTGGCAAAAGATCCAGTGTATTCCGAAGGGTTACGTCACAGAAATCAAAATTTAGCAAAATGGTCAGAGCATGAAATAGCCTGGTATAAAGTTAGAGAACCTCTTGCTGCATGTCACAGCCTGTTACACTATTTCTGAGTCCTCATCAATTACCTTTATTACCCCGGAACTTTGAAGTACATGCAATAGAGACAACAGCAAAATGGCACCATTTTTGTGATCTCCATGGTCTGCTAAGAATAAAAATATACCCCACTGTTTTTTATAATTCCAGTAATTACAGGATGAAAACTATAAATCATTTAATTTGCCAGCAATCTTTAAAAGCAAATAAACTTAAGTTTGTAAGCTATGTAGATAAGTTTATCGCATGTTTAACACAAAAATCCAAACAAAAATCTTAAAGATGCTTCACTACTCCATGTAAACATAAAGCTTTCCCAAAGGTACCACAAATGAGATTATCATCATAGGAGTAAACTTGTCATGACATTCATGTGAACTCAGGCACTTGTGCCACAAATATGAGCTACTAAGTCCAGGTCGCAAACTGACTGAGAAGCAACATCCAGATGGTCCAAAAATCACATCCCCAACTGGATTTTGTTTGCAAAGCTCTCTACCATTAATTCCCATAATATTCTTCTTTCAAGATTTTGTTACTGTTAGAAATGCTATCAAACAGAACAAAAGTATTACCCAATGTTTCACAAAGCACAAGTCTGTAAGGCATTCCACAGCAAACCACCAAGGAGGATTCATAAGAGAAACACAACATTCATATGCCAGTAAAAAGATACTATGATTAACCTCAGCAAAACTGGAAAGAAATTTCCTTTTTGTGCTACTTCTGACTTCCCTGCAGCTGTTTTCAGAGAAAAAACCACACAACCACAACTTTGCCTATGTCAAATGGCTATTTGTTTACATATTTGTAACTTCAGTAAGAAATACACATAGCTTGGACAGAAGTTTTAATGCTTGTAGGACTGGAGTTCCCATGCAAGCTACTAGCACTTGATTAGTAACTACAAAATTAGAACAAATTAATAGGCAGAGTGTGGAATAAGTGACACTTAAGATTTCCTCTAAACTGCAGTTTGGTTAACTTATTTCAAGTATATTTGTTTTTTTCATTTTGCAGCTAGCACTTAGAAACCTAAATAATTTTGCTAGTGTATTGCCCAGTCCTAAACATTCTTAGCTGTTTCTTAATACAGGAAAGCAGAAGTGATTGCATTCTCAGCAGGTTGGTGCTTGAAAACAGTAAATAGCAAGTAAACCTACATGAGAATTTATCATATGCATTAGCACATTTCAAATTAACTACTCAGAAAGACAAACCAAAAAATCTAGTTAGCAGTTTAATGAAGGTCTCTGCTAGTCATAAAGCAATTATAAAGCCCTGGAAGAGAGAAAAACTGATTATATTCCTCTACATGAATCATTTTAACTATACTATAGCTACAGTCATCGAAAAAAAATTTTTCATCTTTTTTTTCCCGATGTGAGATAGGGCAGAACCACAGAAAATTCCTTATATGCAGGTTGAATAACACAGAGATTAAGTTACTTGGAGAAGATGAAAAACATAAATAACATCTAACTTATAAAAAGTTAAATGGATACTTATAGTGATGCTCATGCAATATAACAAGAAAAGAAATTAAATTCAAATACAATTTATATAAATACCATCTATTTTCCTGTGGAAATAGGATTCTTTTAAGTCTCACTAAACTCTCATCATAGCAGGAATACATGATAATTGACCACAGTAAGAACATTCATAGCTACACAAGATAACACAAAAATTGAGCTGTTCAAGACAAACACATTTTCCTTGAAGGTATAAAGCAATTACTAACATGCAATCAATTAAAACAAACAAACAAACAAAAAACCAACCAAACTTCCCTGCTAGTCCGTTTCTTCACCATCACACAATTTATTAGACCATTTAACTTGAACATCAAGTATCAGCTACCATAAGAAATGGGTACCAATCTCACCAAAGAGAGCAAATTATTTTCTGTATAATACACTGCAGTCCACTGTACAAAGGATGCTTTTTTTTGTTTTGTAAGTCAGAGTTACACTACAGTTCAAGCTGTTCTGACAGTCAAGTGATTAAACTAAATATCTCACCATTCGTGAAAAGCATGCTGTAAGGATTCCACTTCCAGATCCTACATCAAGTGCTTTGGCTCCTTCATGTAACTGATCAGACAGAAGTTCAAGAGCATAGGCATGCTAAGAGAAGAAGAGAGAGACAGAAAATTTCTGAGTATTTTAAGTGTCTATTTTACTCAACATACATTCATTTCTTCAGAAATGTTGGGAAATGCACTGAGCATTTGTGTAAGAAATTTCAGAATCATTTTCTATTACAAAAACGGGGGGAGGAGTTAACTACATGATATAATCATTGTTATATCATTGACTTCAACAAATTACATCTGTGCACTTTTTTCTTTTGTTAGTATCCATATATATAGATTCATCTGATCATTCAAGCTTCTAGCATAGACTCTATTTATATATTGGGAGAGACATCATAACATAATTCTCCTCATTGACTGAGGAATCAATGGGGAGTCACTGACTGAGTCTGGTAGCTCTTATTGTTCTGGCAATATGTAGTCAATAAAGAATTTAGCTTATCATTATATTTTGATTTTTCTATATCATTATATACATCAGAATAAGCTGGGATAAAAGCTAGCTAGGAAGAAGGTGGTTCCAGAGCATCAAGGAAAATGGCTATTAAAACTATCTCTTGTATTACCTGCACACTTGCTGATTCAAAGAGTAGGAAGAGGAAGTTGACTTTTACAAAGGCAGATAACCAGACTCATGTATGAAATGCAGTAGTCTATAGACACACTTGATGACTTTTGTTTTCCTACATGGTGGACCAGTACACAACCTAATCCCAGGTTGCACACTAAAAAATCAATTAGTTCTTTAATGTTTCAGAGATAGCCACTACCATGCTCTACTGGCTTAATCCATCACACCCAGAAAACAGAAATAATTAGAACACACCTCATTAGATTACTTAAAAGATACATCTCCTTTTTGCTCTAACACTTCATATACTACTAGTGTTACACATACAACAAATCAAAAATAAGGACTTAGGGGCATTAAAACTTTTAAAGCATAATTAATACTTATTTTTCCTGTTAAGCACAGTACTTTTTTCTCTTTCTTTGAATCATATAATTAACATTTCTATACAAGATTCCTGATTTTTTATGTTGATAACTAAGTAAATTCTAAGCCAACTACATAGTTTTTAGTGCAGAGAAGCAGACTTGTACCATGTTTTGACACGTTCCAAACACTGCAAGGACAAACTCTATGCTTCTATTCATCTCAATGATGAGCTTTCATTTCAAATAAAGAAATAAAATAATTGTATCTGGGTTACGTTTATGTACTGAAATCCCCACTTTAACACTCATCCTGGTCTCAAACCACAAAACCCCACAGCTCAGTAAAATGTATTTTTTTCATGTGCAAAGAACTAAAGGCACTATTACAACAGTAGCATGCTATAGAAAGGAGTGCTATCTGCTTGTGAGTTCTTATATTTCATAAATTACAGAGTAATTTACATTGGAAAGATCTCTGGAAATCTTGTGGTCCAGTCCTCTTTCAATAGACGGGCAATTTATATTAGGCTGCTTAGAGCACTGTTCAGTCAGCTTCTTTATATAATCAAAGAATAGAATTTCCACAATCTGCAAAGCCTGTTCCAGGGCTTAACTACCCTCAGTGGGTATTTTTTCACCTTCAAAACTAATCAGAATTTCCCATGTTGTTTTTTTTTTGTCCACTGCCCCTCATCCTATCACTATACACCTCCAAGAAAAATCTTGATCAATATTTTCTGTGCCCTCCCACTAGGCAGTTCATGTCACTTCAATCAACTGTTCGTTAAACTTGCTAGGATAAATATTTTATTTCAAAACATTTGGATGTTTATAAAATCACCTATACTAATTTCCTAGGTTTAAAGCTTACCATATGTGGAGCACTGATTGTTGCTTGGAAACCTGTATAAAAAGAGAATGGAAGAACGTGTTGATCATTGTTCAGACAGGAATTTTACAATCTTTATTACCTTGACTGTAAAATGCAATGCCTTCATTGCCACCCTCATTCAGGGCACGACATACACACCCCAACAGCTCCACAGGTCCTTTACTTTAGAAGTGAGTTAAGGTACATCAGCTGAAAGCTATGCCATGTCAACTCCAGACAGGTGAAAAAAGGTTTTATCCTTGATCTTAATTACAATCTCCATTTTGTCACTATTCTGTCTTAAGCTTGATCAAGTATGTTAAGTTCAGAAGAGCAGTATCTCCCAGAAGAACACAATTCCTTTTCCACTCAGCCCCTACATAAAATCCTGACTTTGTTAATTTGAGTTGGATGTGGTGGCGACCATAGAACTTCTGAAGAATAACCCCGTATATTTTGCAAACAGCACATGCCTAGGAGAAAATCTGGAGGAACGCTCACCTGTATTTGTTTCTGTGGAGATGCGTAAGATTTGAGTACGTACGTATCTTAAAATATTTTTGAATTTTCCTATGCAACTAACAAAATCCTAATAAAATTCATAGATCTCACTACCTACTATTAAAAGCAGGGGGAGAATCAAGTAATTAATACATTCATATAATTCATTCTCTTGTTTTGGAAAGAAAAAACTGGGATCTAGATGAGAAACAATGGTCTAAGCAACTGTTCTATCAGTAGACTTTCCCATTTAAAGCCTATTTTCATATTTTAAAATTTTCATGTAAAAGGTTTAAAAAACTCTGCATTGATATCACTGGAATAATTTCTGTAAAGAGAGAGATTGTTTCTGTCCTAAACTGGATGCAAATGATTTTTAAGTACTTAAACATCACCTGCACCACCACAAATTGCTGTGGTTTGAAAAATAAACACACATTTACATATATTAATTTTGATTGAAGAACATCTCTCTACTTGATGTATCCAAATATGTCAACTGCATTCCATAACAAACTGAAACTCAGTTACATGGTAGCAAATAAACTGACAGAAAAACTAAACAAGCTTCCAAATTTAAAAAATTACATTCACATTCTTAGCACATATATGACAAAAGCAGCCACAGTTATGCAAATGAAAGGAATCTCAATCATTTTTACAAGATGATCTTACCTATAGACTGTGGAGAGTCCATGTAAGGGTTGTATTTTGCATAATGGCAGCGGTCTGTAGCCAGCATTACTTCAAATACTTTGTCTGATTTGATTATTCCATTTTCTATAACCAAAAAAATAAATAAAACTGAAGGCATTGATTCTCTTTTGCCATGCAAGAGCCTGCAAAATGCATTAATATATTCCTAATATTGTGAGAAATCATGGTACCTTACCCTCTGTAATACTCTTACCCATGTCATACTGACTGTGGCAGGGGTTGGACTACACAATCCTTAAAGCTCCCCTCCAGTCCAAACCCTTCTGTGACACTAGAATTACATCTGTGGTCCAGTGATCAAACAAAGCTTAAGCCAGTGAACTTTGAACAAGACTTTCCTAGCAGTTACAGATGCTTTTCTGAAACCCTTTGCAAATATCTATCCTCCAAGAAAATTCAACTTCATGGACACCTCTGATATTCCTGAAAATACAGTCAGTAAGAAACTGGTATTAGTCTACACATCAAACATGATATACTTCATATTTCTAAGATACTGTATAAGTAATTATTGAAAAATTTACAGAAGCAAGTTAGAAATGTGAAGCTGAAGCATCCTGTTTCTCTTACGTTAGCAAAGAAAAAAGTCCTTTCATAAAGAAACTCCTACAGAATCAGAATTGTTATGCTTGGGCAGACTGAGGCCAAAAGTTTTTTATATCAAAACACTCTAACTCTCTGTTCACTTTTCAAAATAAAATGTGAATGTGTATGCAAGTAAAATGTCAGAAGCACTGTTCAGTGCAGCCACTTTCCCCTGCAATTTCAATGAGGTGTTTTTTTTAACAATCATAGTTCTATTTTTTGAAGTTCTGAAGAGGTATTTGTGAAAAACGGCAAACTTTGGAAAACAAATGGAAGAAATTATTATTTGCATTAAAAGACACAGTATAAACTATAAATAACTGAAATTTCAACAATGGATTGCTTTATTAACTACTTCCTTTAAATAAGAACAATTTATTTGCAAAATTATACTTTAAAGGAAAAAATAGATAACTTTATTACAATTAAAATCTAACCTAAAACATAAAATCAGATTATGGAGCTTTTGTAAGATTGTACTGAAGTGGCACCAGTGGTTTTGTTTTGAAGCACCACCAACACAAAGACACCTGTGCACAGGACTGGGCTTCCCTGACTGTTTACAGTGTGCTCCCAACTACATCTGTTAATGACAGGATTTTCTTGTCTTTTTATCTACCATCTGTGTCAAGGATTTATTTATCCTGTATAACATAGGCTTGAATTCAGAGAGCAAAATAACCCCCAGATTATTTTCCTTTTTGGTCTGAACACAAAGAATCAGATAGAACTGCAAAAGGAATATATTACTACTAAGGAAATTATTAGGGAAAACAGTTCCTTTTAAAAAATAATAATTTTTAGAAGTATTTCTGTATCTGATAAGTCCCAGAAAAGACAAACACTCCTCTCACAGTCCGCAGGCATTACACATATCCTGTGCTTTGACTTCATTTAGAATTGGATACTACAGCAGCTAGAGGAAACTAACTAAACATTTCAATGCAATTGAGACAGCAGGTATTTGCAGCAGTTCACAAGTTTACTTACTGAGCAAAACTGTACTCAAAAAAAACCAAACAAATCAATCCATTGACACACTGACACTGTGACAACGTAAGATAGTAAGGAAAAAAAGTTTCCCTGACCACGTGGAATTAGTTGAATTAGTCGTACAGCAGTTCAGTGAACAAAGCATAGAAACAAAACAAAACAAAAAAATCAAAATCAGAGTTTCATTAAGTACCAGTAAGAAATTAGTACCTCTAAAACAAATGTACTTTCCAAAAAAAAAAAAAAAAAAAGGCACAAGAACAAGCAAAGCTGATTATAGCAAAAGTGAAGAACTAAAAGTTCTGGAGAGCAGAAGCGAGGTCAAAAAGCAGCAGCTGAGAAGCACTCAGAAAAGATCTAAAATAGAGATTTATTTCTTGACATTGTGTATTTTGTGGATAGGTGCACACATTCTAGAAGATGTAGGTAGCCATCTGCTTTTTCTTTTAGTGCCTTGGGGAAACGAACATGCAGAAACACAGACTGAGCTTCTAGCTTGGAAGAGAAACTGCAGGGTCCTACAGTAAGGCCAAGGACCTTCTCTAGTTTTCAGGGGACCTTCTCTGTACTGCTGTGACTGCAAGATTCTTCCAAACCTCTTCCTTCACACTACCTATAACCTGTTCCCTCCTGTCATCTTTCTAGTTAATGTATCAGTAACTAAATTCATCTCTCAGCATGTAAAAATTTTATTTTGCCTTCATTATACTCTTTACTTATGTATTTTACCCAACTTTTTTAATCAGAGTATAAGAGCTCTATGGCCGAGATTGTCTCTGGATACGTGTGCAAAGCAAAGCACAAAACTACGTTTCAGTCAAAGTACATACAACTTTTAAAAAATGATCGAAAAACCCCTAAAACCAGAAACTACTAATATTCTACACATTCTGAGCATTCAGGACGCTCTCATTCAGCAAACACTCCCAAGATTTGCTGACTGTTGGACCATCTTTGATTAGTGTCACTTCTTTCATCAGTAAATAAGAATTTAAGCAAGTTACCCACACTCAGAGTCCCTAGCAGAATCTATGGGAGAAGCTGAATTTCATCTCAGCCATTTACTTCAATTATTGAATAATACTCCATCTTCACCAAAAAAAACCCAACCACACCCCCCCAGCTATCCCCCCATAGATTAAGTCTGCTTTTCAAATTTGCTAATTATACAATGGAGACAACAGCAAATTTCAGGTGAGAATTAAGAAAAGCAATCAAGCCCTAACCAGTGAAGTCAATCTTGACTAAACAGTAATTGATTAACAAAAGGATTTTTTTTTTTTTTAAGTCTTGGGCTGAATACAGAGAAACATAGCAACTGCAAGGTACTGAACTCCAATGAAAGTCCTTTCCTTCCCGCAAGTCAGTCTGAAGATGACCACCTGCTAGGATCTTAATTCTGTCTGGATCAAGTCTCTATCTGATTCCAATTCAAGTCCAGAAAACAAGTATATCCCCTAAAAAGCCTATAACAGAAGACACACTAATTTCATGCCTACCCAAAATACAAGACAAACAACAATAAATTAATTATTAATAAAATGCCAACAAAAAACATGTTCTAAATCTTAAAAGGAAGCTGTATATTGCAAGAAAATAATTCACAATTAAATATATATAGGCTGAATATCCTTCCCAGTTGTACCATGCACACAAGACTCTCCTTGCAAACAAATCAGGTATTAAACTATAAAGTGTTTACAAGCAAAGGTTAATACACTAACTTAAAATCAAAAGTAAATTCTTTTTTTATTAGAGTTATATCAGTACAACTCCTAAGCTTCAAAGGGCTGAAGCTGAAAAGTAACTCCTTAAGAGTGGAGCACTGCCTGCCAAGTTCAGGAGTTACTCTGCACGAAGGCTCTGGCAATGACAACTTGACATAATTGGAGCATGTTTTGAAAACTCACTCTAGTCTGCTTCTTTTCCCCAAATAACACCGTGAAAACAGGAAAAGAGCTCAAAACAGATCTTGGATTTGAAGGTGGAAATATACCACTGTTGAATGTAACCTGTGAAACTGGAGAGTTGGCTGTCAGAAAGAAAAGAAAGAAGAGTCTGAAAAGACACCATAGACTTCTAACAAGTAAACAACCTATCTTTTTATTTTACCTTTTATTTAGCAACAAATGCATTACTAAAGTGCTTATGTTTCAAAGAACCTGACAGCATCCTGACTGTTGATCAAACGCATTTCTAACCAAACCATAAGATACTAGCAGTCAACATTTACACCAACTCTGGCTTCCAGACCAGAAAAGAGGATGTGTCATTGCCACATGATAAGATCCAGCACACAAGCTTACTATACAAACTATGACACCTACTCAAACACCTCCCATTGCTGGCTTTATTAAAAAAAACAAAAAAAAAAACCAAAACCAAAACCAAACAAAAAAAAAACACAACACAAAAAAGCTCTTATAGATCCCCAAACCATTCCATTTACTGTGGGACTACATCAACATCCACATAGTTCAGTTTCTTCTCAGGTTATTGTCTCCATAACCACTGCAGAATACTTCCCTCACAAACATGAATTTTCAGCAAAACAGTGATATTTCTAAATCATACAGATATCATAAAGCATGATCCAAAGCACATACAGCTGTATGGAAAGATATTGAGGTGCTGGAGCAGGTCCAGAGAAGAGAAACCAGGTTGGTGAAGGGACATGAACACAAGTCCTATGAGGAGAGGCTGAGGGAGCTGGGCTTGTTTAGCCTGGAGAAGAGAAGGCTCAGGGGAGACCTCATCACTCTCTACAACTCCCTGAAAGGAGGTTGTAGCCAGGTGGGGGTTGGTCTCTTTTCCCAGGCAGCTATCAGTAAGACAAGAGGGCATGGTCTCAAGCTGTGCCAGGGGAGGTTTAGGTTGGATATTAGGAAGAAATTCTTTACAGAGAGGGTAATCGGCCATTGGAATGGGCTGCCCGGGGAGGTGGTGGATTCTCTGTCCCTGGAGGTGTTTAAGAAGAGACTGGATGTGACACTTAGTGCCACAGTCTAGTAACTGTGCTGGTAGTGGATCAAGGGTTGGACTTGAAGATCTCAGAGGTCCTTTCCAACCCACCTGATTCTATGTTTCTATACTACAAAAGATTAAAACAAGTAGATTAAAATTACTCGAGTAATGACTCAAGACTACTACTGTGCGATTATAAATCATTTAATGGTTTTGGGTTGGAAGAGACCTTAAAGGTCATCTAATTGCAAATCCCCTGCCATGAGCAGTGACACCCTCCACTACACCAGGTTGCTCAGAATCCCATCAACTTGTTCTGGAACACTTACAGGGATGGGGCATTCATGGGCAACCTGCTGCACTGCCTCACCACCCTCACAATAAGGAATTTAATCCTAATATCTAAACTAAACTTGCCCTCTTTCAGCCTAAGGCCATTCCCCCTTGTCCCATCACTACATCCTCTTATTAAAAGTCCCTCTCCAACTCTCTTGTAGGCCCCCTCAAGTACTGGAAGGCTGCAGTGAGGTCTCTCTAGGCTTTCCCTTCTCCTGGCTGAACAACCCCAACTCTCTCAGCCTGTCTTCGTAGGAGAGGTGCTCCACCTCTCTGACCATCTTTGTGGCCCTCCTCTGGACCTGCTCCAACATATCCGTGTCCTTCCTGTCTATATTAAGGACCCCAGAGCTGGATGCAGTTCTCCAGGTGGGTTCTCATAAGAGCAGAGCAGAGGGGGAAGATCACCTCCCTTGACCTACTAGCCACACTGCTTTTGATGCAGCCCAGGATACATTTTGTTCTCTTGGCTGCAAGCGCACATTGCTGGGTCATGTGTAGCCTCTCATCCACCAACACCCCCAAGTCCTTCTTGGCACGGATACTCTCAATCCATTCTCCTCCTAGCCTATATTTGTACTTGGGATTACCCTGACTCAGCTGCCAGACCTTGCACTTGGCCTTACTGAACCTCATGAGGTTCACACAGTCCCCTCTTTCAAGTCTGTCCAGGCCCCCCTGGGTGCCATCCCTTTCCTCCAGCATGTCAACTGCACCACAAAGCTTGGTGTTATCAGCAAACTTGCTGAGGGTGCCCTCTATCCCACTGATGAAAGATGTTAAACAGCATCAGTCTACACACCAAGCCCTGAGGACACCACTAGTCACTGGTCTATATTTGGATATTGAGCCATTGACCACAACTCTTTTGAGTGTGACCATCCACCCAATTTCTTATCCAGTGAGTGGTCCATCCATCTAATTCATGCCTCTCCAGTTTAGAGACATGGATGTGGTATGGGACAGTGTCAAATGACAGTCTCCATCTGACCCATGCAAATCAGAGAGCAGCTTTCAAGAGGAGAGTGGGCTGGAACAGAACCACACCTTGATTTGCAAGCAATGTGAAGTTAGTTGGTTTTAAGCACCTGATCAACTGACGTTTTTAAAGTCAGGGTCTTTTTGTGTGGGCAGAGGAAGAAAAAAAGATGAGAAAGAATGTGATTCCGCTAATGGAATTTTATTTCAGTAAGCATAGGAAGATTTCACTCTAAAGCATGAACACAAAGAAAGCATTTTGAACAAGAAGTGATGCATCAGCATCCCAAGATCCAGTAAAGGATATTGACCCTAAAACATACAAAGCTCTTTGTGCTAAAGAAACTGAAAATCGGTGTTTGCAAACAAGTTTTTTTTAAACTGCTCATACATGCAAACCTCTTGTGCTTTGCTGATAATTTAAGAGTCATCTGCCTCAAACATTCAGCTGCCCCTTGTTATCACTGTGATTTGGATTCACAATAATACGTTATTCAAACAGGACATTGTATACAACTAACTGGAAGGAATCAGCTGGAAGTCTGTTGATCAGAAACACAACAACAGAAAGACTGAGAAAAGCAAGGATCCATTAGAGCTAACCTTAGAGTCTAGACATTAAACAAGATCAAACCCCATGAAAATCCCAAAGTGGCACATAATAAATAATGAAATAATAATAATAATAGTAATAATGTCAGTTACCATTTAAATGCTATTCAAAACACACAGAGGTAAAACATGAGAACCATGAACTAGGTTCAACACCACAAACTAGTACATGGCCTCAAGATTCAGTTAAATACAAAGTTATATATCAAAATTTCACTTGTACTTTATGGGAGTATTCCTTCCCTGTTTGAAAAGAATCATCTTCAAAAACAACCTCTCCATTTTGGTATAACAAATATAAGTTCTCTATTAATTTTTTTGGGTCTGAAAATCTGCAGGTAACTAAGTTAGACGTATTTAACCACAGCTGTATTGCTCCCTCATACTGCAAGCCAATGTTGCAAAGTTGGTATTAACCATTTTCTTCTCTGGGGGCGGAGAAAGGTATATATAGCCCTTCAGCACACAGCTTTATCACAGAAGTCATCTGTAATGTACTCACATCAATCTAAATGGTTATATTGATTTTGTCTAAATCTGTATCAGCATCTTAATTAAGAAACTTTGGGGAGTACATGAAAGAAGAAAGTGACTTTAAGGTTGGGTTCAGCATGCAGAAACACACAATCGCACTTTTCAATGAACTTTAACAAGCACGTGCAGATGAGGGAGACTTCATCTCTGAGCACTCCTTGATCTCTCTACATTTCAGAGGGCTGAACTTCACTTACACATCACACTGAATGTCAAAACTGAAAAGTTCAATATAAAGTGGCAACAATCACCAGTAATAACTAAAAACTGTTGCAGAGATTAAAGATAACTGGATACGACCAACAGACAAGGAACTCTCTTCACAGTAAGGCTTGAGGCAGAACTACCTATAGCTTTAGTAGATCTGTAAAGAAAGGCAGATCATGCACATCTCACACCTTACTGAGCAGATTCCACGCACTTTGCTGATCTGTTTTCAGAAAAGCCAATGATGTCAAGACCAGCAGCCAGAAGAAATGAACATCCTATAATTATGAAGGTGGTTTCACTAACACAGGCACTAGTACTAGTACTACGCAAAAGCTGAGGAAGATCATAACCCTGACTCTTGGGAAAAAATGCCACAAAGCTGTTATGCTAGCAGAAATTAGGAAGAATTTCTGAAGTTATATTTGCCTGACCATTTCTTTAAGATTTCAACAGTGCAAGCACCTAAAAATATTTCGTGTTCAAGTCCAATATTGAAGTATTCAGATTCTGAAGTTTTGAAACATAAGTCAGCCATTCCAGGAGAGAAATAATTTCAAAATTTTACTGATCTCAGTCTTTGAAAGAGTTTACTCAGTTTTTGCCAAATGTTGGTAATCTAAATCAAAATTAAAAACATTAATGAAATTAGGATACTAAGAAAAATCAAGTAATTTATTTACTTAAAGTGTTATGTAGTATTAAGAAACATGACTTTGAGGTATTACATTCACAGAAATAATCATTCAAAAGAACACAAACATTATGCATTTCTTTCTAAGCTTTCCAACAGGTCTTAGTGAGCTCTTGATACTACATCAGGATGAAAGAAACAGTAATATTAAAAGAAAAGCTTTGAGTTATATTAAAACTAAACCATAGAAGATCCCCTCTTTTTAAAATGCCCACACGCAACAGAAATGCCCTGTTTTGGACAGATTTAGAAAATTACTTTAATTTTGCTATGCATTATTAGGCAGATTCAGACCACCAGGAAAAAAATCGCATCATGCCGTTATATCCAGAGACAAAAATAAAAATATATCTTCAATCAAGCAAAAGAAATACACATTTTTTAATTAAAATTACTAATTTTAAAGAATTGTGATGTAAATAACCAGCCAAAAACATGCCCTCTTTTTTTTCTTGGATGACTGAGGACTTGGACTTTGTTGCACTCAATTTTGGGGGTTTGTGGGAACATAAGGCTATGTTTTTAACATTATATTGACACCCTGTCTAACATCAAGAGAAAAAAAATGTGCTAACAACAAAGAACCAGTTAAGAAAACAGTCTTAATTTATGGAACAAATGGGATGTTTAAGTTTGGGTTTTTTTCTTCTGTTATAATTTCCTATTTTCTGGGATGTTTAGTTGTCTTGATTTACTTAAAGGACTGCCTCTTAAATATTCAAGAGTGTAGAAATTTCTTCAAAACACTTCACTGGCATGAACAAATAACTAACAAAAACTTAAATCACTAATAAAAAAGTCTCACAGCAACTCTTTTAGGCAATTATTCAGATTGTTCACTAAATTTTTTTTAAATCACTGTTCCAAAAAATACCATCAGAGATTTCAAGTCAGCCACCTGAGATATGAACTAAATTTAAGAGATTTTAGATACTCTTAAATTAACATATCAGTGGATTTGTCAGTTTTTTATTTTAAAAAATTAGTTCTATTTCCAGTGATATCACTACCTGGCCATAAGTTACAACGCTTAGTCACTGAAGCCTCAATACAATATTGATGTTGAAGGAAAGGGTGTTCACAGAATGCACACAACAGGCAATCTAACTGCTTGTACAGTGGAGGCACTGAATTTGGGTTAGGAGGTTTTTATTGGTCTAATTTTTCATTATTATTTCCCTTCTTCATGCTCATGCAAGTTACATTACTCTTCCATAAGCAAAATTAGATAGATGTAGAAGAGATTTGGATAAACCAAGGAAAAAGACATGACAGGATAAAACAAAATAAAACCAATGTTTACCTCTTGCTGAACCTACCTTAAGGCTTAGCAATGCCATATCCAATGCCTACCTATCCCATGGCAGTTCCCAAGGAGATTTGTCCTCAGAAACCAGAAGCTGCACCAAAGGTGCACATTCATTGTAGATAACCCTTTGTCATGAGGAAGCATGCCAAGATGACATTTTTAATAATTTAACATCTAAGTAATAAAACACTTGGAGAAATATCTTTAGCATGTTTAACAACAGAATTCTCAAACCCTGACAATACTGATATTACATACTGATTTGAAGCATCATTCACACTGAAAAAATTAGGATCTGGTCTCAAGTGAGGCACAAAATTCTACGGAATTTGTGATGTCTTGCTAACTTTTGTCATACAAGTTTATTAGGTGAGGAAGATAAAACAGTGTGCAGGAAACAAGCCCACAAATGGTTAACAACAGGCAGCACTTTAGCCACAGCCAAGTTAATTCACCTTCACTTTCACTTAGAAATGTGGATTCAAAAGCAAGTATATGTGGTGATAACACCATTGGCATAACATGATCAGAGAAATAAGTAAAGCAAGGTTATCATACAGCAGCCTGCCAAATCGATTGGAGGAGAAAGGCGCAATAAGGAAACTTAATTGACTTTGCTGGATTGTAAATTGGACAGGGAGCCAATTTTTCAGGTAGGAAAGAAAAGCTGATTTTGAAGATATTGCTGTGTAAAGTAACAGGACTTGGCAAGAGCCCAAGTATGAAAGACAGAAGGAGATCAAAATGACCTAATAGTCAGCTATCAGTGGATAGTTGAAGATAAAGAGAAGGAAAAAAAGATACAGATTTAGAATCCAAAGACCTTTAACCAAGCAAGATAACAGTAAATAATTCACTGATTACCCAGTCTTTTCCTGCTTTCTCAGCATCCCTAAGTGGTAGGTTCATAATAAAAAGAAATTCCTGCCAGAGGTATTTATTTAAACACAGGCAATTATTTCTACATTTAGCATGATTTCTATCCCTACAGTAACCTGCATTTAGATAGCTTCCTAGAAATGTTGTCTACTAAAAGATATTACTTTAAATATATTTTAGGGGAAAATTTGCTCAAGTATGAAAGCACGTGTTCAACTATTTTCAGTTAGGAAGAAGCAAATATTGAAATAATTACTCTGTAAAGGTGAAGAATATTTGTTTCAAGTAGCTTTAATGCAGAAAGAATCAAACATTCAGAAATTTTAAAATAGAATTTTTAAAAAATTGTAAGTACTTTCAAGAACCACTGGGAAACACAGCTGAACACCTCATGGCAACAGCATGTTCAAGAACAGCATTTTTGTTGTGAAGAATGCATTTGAAACAACTTTATTTTGTGTACATCAAACGCATCTATGATGCCGCAAATTAACAGTGCAAGAACATGTTTCTAACGCAACAAAAAGCTAAAAATCAGAACAATGAAACAAAATGTCACACAACATTGTTTAGTCACTTGTCCCTAAGCACACACTGAAAAATATGCAGAGTTCCAGGGCCCTCTTCATTAGTTTGTCCCTTTTAAGACACGAAAGCAAAGATAATGCTTAAAAAGAACACTTGCCTAAATCTGCATTGTAAATACCCCAAATCGCTTCTCCCTGCTCTAACACAACGATCATGCCACTACAGAGAAGTTAATTCTATAGATAATGCAACAGTGAAGTGACCAATAAGCAAATGTCAACACAGTTTCATGAAATTAGAGAACTTTATTGTCACAAGACAGAAACATTAGTAATTGTCAGTAACAACTTACAGTGAAGTTACCCTAACCCTAATCTTTAAAGCTGTTTTAGAGGAAAGCATGTAGCCTACAGCAGTCTTCCATTTATGTTTTTATTTGGAAGCAAAACCAATTCAAACAGTTCCTATTCGTCCCAACCCTCTTATACCCATAACAGAGTTCACTGCTTCTCTAACCATAATAGTAGAACAGCTTGCAGACACTGAGGAGTTTAAATCTTGGTGTTTCATAAGTAATGAGTAAGTAACCCAGTCTTAAAGCACAGCCTCTCTCAAGCAATTCTACAAAAACAGTCAAGACAAGATTTGTGGCATAAGAGTAGGAGCAGAAACCTCTCAACAAGACTTTGCTGCAGAAGAAAACATACTGTGTCACTACAGCCTGCTTATTTCCTTTACGTTATGCAAATTATACACTAAATGACACACTCAGTTACTAAATTATGCACAAGACAAACACCGGACAACATCAAACTAACCTCATCTGCCTTTTATTCTCAGTTCTAGCATAAAATGCTAGAAATGCTATGCTATGTATCTGTTTTTAGAGGGCAAAAAGTACACTGAGAGATCTACTACTCAAAAGAAACTCTCTGGAACATTTTAGTCTTTCTGTAACCAATGATTTTTAAGTTTGTTAAAACATATCTGGGAGAATTATATTATATAAAACAGTACTTTCTTCTAAATCTGTTCCAAACTTCAGCAACAAGGCATCATCTTCCCTGAGGAACTCTAGTTCAAAAATTACGGTCTTAATTCAGCAATTGCTCTGCACTGATACAGCCCTGCACTATCACCAGAGTCCCACCGAGGCTGACAACACACTTGTGCTGCAAGATCAAAAGCCTCTGTGTTTCCACAACATTTTATTGCCAATACACTATTTAACACCCCTCAAAACATATTGGTATGCATATGCAAAACAGAGAGGGAGAAATTACAGACTGTAATTTTCCAGGTAATTACCATCACTGAATACTTTGAGATTACAATATTAAGCACTTCTATTTTACTTTTCTCTTCCATACTGCTGTTGCAGCGTACTAACTACAATGGTTTTTAGCCTTTTCATTATTATTATTATTCGCAAAGCCCAAAACAGTTTCCATGTGTTGAAAAACACTGTCATTGTCTTTTGCAACAAAGGAACTCGTTTTGCCTTCAGGTTCTGAGAGCCATAGACAATTCTGGCAATACTCACTTTTTGGATATATTTTAACATTGATTTTTATGTCAGAAAGCTTTTCCCAGCTCTGTAAGAGAACAATATTTCACTAAAACAGTATTTCTAGCCCTTTCAGTTGCAGAAGAAAACAAAAAAATACACTACAACTCTTATAAGTAGTTATTATCTATTTATTAAATAAACTTTTACATTGACACTGTACAGCAATTAACAGTTTTTACAGTGAAACTGAAAGTCACTTCAGCATATGTTGCTGTGCTGCATGGAATAGCTCTCAAAAGAAAATACTGGAAAAGACCACAGGATCAGAGGATCTAACAAAAGCAGACTGGAGAAAACAACTTCTCTTAAGACTCCAGAATCATGAGGAGGTCACACAGGTGAAGTTGTCTGTGGTCTTTCAGCATCACTAAACTAGGAGACAACTGCCATAATACAGGCTCCAAATCCACATCCTTTTATGTCTAGGATGCGGACTTGAGGAGGGGAAGGGAAAAGGCCAGGAGCAAAGAAGAGAGACACTACAACTGTCTTTAAGTACACTACAAGTGTACTTAAAACAGGTTAATCCGATGCTGATACAAAAAATGGAAGCTCTGAATGGAAAAGGTGTTATCTCTGGATCTGCAGACTTCAGGATGTACCGAAAAACATCGGAGAAGAAGCACCCGCCCAACACCTTCCACGTTCAGCACGGGGACAGCACACTTGTCCTGGGTAAGGACAAGGAGCGCGCAGTCCCTGGCAGCCACCTCAAACCTCAGCTGTCACAACGCAAGTCTGCAACCCCGACAGCTTCTCTGCTCTCCTCTCCCCGCGGTCCCAGAGGAGCCACTCGGGGCTGGGGCCAGCAGCGAGCACCTCGGACCCCGCCGAGGGGGACGGCTGTCACACGCCCCTTTCCCCCTACACAAACAGCCTCGGCCTCTTGGGCGCCTTTCCCAAACCCGGGCGGCTCCCGCTGCGTTCAGCCGTGGCCTGCAGGAGCGGAGGGCGCCCTCCGACACCGCCGCTCCCGCCGCCCGCAGCGAAGCCAGACGGACGCGGTCCCGGTGCGTGCAGGGGATCACGAGCCCGCGGGCGCCGCCGCCGCGGCCCCGCCTCAGCTCAAACAGCCGGGGACGAGGCGGCGGGAACGGGGCCGGGACAAGGGGGGAGGCGGCGGGCTGGGCACAGCCGCGGCAGCCGCACAGCGCTTCCCCTCCGGGACCGCCAGCGGCGCCGCCCCGCTCGCCGCATCGGCTCCCGCAACAACAGCCCGGCCCGCCCTGCGACACCGCCCGCCGCCCGGGCACACACCTCCCGCCCGGGCGCACGGACATGCCGGCCGGACACACACACACGCGCAGACACACAGACACACCCCCCAGCCGGGCACCGCCGCTCACAGCCTGTGACAGCCGGCGGCGGGGCGGGCGGGCGCCGCGGGAGCGCGCGGCCGGTAACGGTCACCGGGCGGCCGGTAACGGGCACGCCGCGGCCCAGGGGCCCCGCCCGCCCGCGCCCCCGCCCCGGGACTCACTGCGGAGGTTGTGGATGAGCTCGAAGTGGCTGGCGCCGCCCGACTTCCAGGCCATCGCTAGGCACACTCTGCGGAGCAGGTACAGAGCCGCCTTCAGCGCCGCGACTGCGCACAGCAGCTTCCCCAGGAAGGACACAACCTCCAGCGCCGACACAGGCGCCGCCTCCTCGCCGCCTCCTCCTCCCGCCGCCGCTGCGGCTGCCGCGCGCCCGCCGAGGGGAGGGGCCACGCGCCCACCGCCCCGCGCGACCGACATGCCCCGGCCGCCGCCGCCGCCGCTCCCGGCCCGCCGTCAGCCCCCCGCGCATGCGCCCCACCGCGCCCGGGGGCGCGCGTGGGGAGATCCCCGCGCGCGGGGGTGGGCGGGGGTGGGGATGCGCAGCGGCCGCTCCCGGTTACGCGAGTTTGGCTGCCGGGGCTGCGTATCCCGCGCTGGCGGCGAGGCCCTGGTCCCGCCCTCGCCCCTGAAACGGCGGCGGGGCGGGACGGATCTGGGGGCGCGGAGTTTGTGGTCTTAGGAGCTGTGTTAATGAATGAGATAGCGAAGCGGGACCTCGGTACACAACCCCCGTCCCTGCCCCGGCCTTGGCCGGTCCCGTGGCACAGGCCGGCACCCGCCGGACACCGAAGGAGGCGGTTTCGGAGCCGGCGGGCCCGTCCCGGCCCCGCCAGCCTCGCGCCCCGGCCCAGCGCGCGACCCGCCGCCCTTGCGACGGAGCCAATCAGCGGCGTCCCCCGGCGCGCTGTTTTGCATGGGGCGCGCCTATTGGCCGCTGGCAGCCCGCGCGAGCCAGGCCTACGTGTTGTAGGCTGCCATTGGTCGGGGGGCGCGCGAGCGGCGGGTGTCCAGCCCTCAGGGGGCAGAGGGGCCGGCGGAGCGGCTGGGACCGACCGAGCGGGCGGGCGGGAAACTGCGCCGAGGCTGGGGCGGCGGGGTAGGCTGCGGAGAGCTGGCATCGGCCTGTGCTGGCCAAGGGACCCGTGTTCCACAAGAGCACCCACTGGCTCGATGCCGACGACGCAGGACAAAGTTGGGAATTAAAACTCCTTTCAAAAGGCGTCCAGGTCAATAGCTCGGAATGCAGTAAATGCCAAGCGTAATGATTCTCCAAAACTCCTTAATGATTAATTTTGCCACCTTGTTACGTATATATAATTCTATTGTTCTCAAGGGAAAGCATTGCAGTTTCAGGGAACCTACAGTCAGTCCTGTGACTTCTGCATTTGTGCTGCCTTCTGGTCCCTGCGAATCGGCTTCCACGTGCCCAGGAATGCAATTTTACAGGACTTCCTCTCTTAACCAGGTGCACTGGCGCAGGTATGTCATTTGCCTGGTACTAGACAGCAAGGTTTCAGTTCTTGGCTTTTGAAACATGACAATAGTGATACATAACTATGAATAGGCAGGACCTAAACTGTGTAAACGCTAGAGAAAATGAGATATCATCCAGCAGGTATAACTTCAAGTATTATATTGTTTCTTAAAAGCATTTCTGATACAAGGACACGCAGCCTAACATACGACCATGGGAGACACAGATAACATCTGTGAGAGAGCCCATGGTGGCTGGGAGGGGTGAACCTGTTCCAGCTCCACACAACACATATATTTCACCCAATCATTGTAGGTTCAGGTGAAGAAAATGAGGTGAAGGTGGCAATCTGCTTCTCTAGCTCACAGTCAGTCCAGGGCAAATCTGGCAGTTGCTCAGTGCATACACCAGAGCCCATCCAGAGACTTCCCAGATGTTTCCCATGTGTTTTTTTTTTAATCTTGGAAACAGATCCACTGCTGTGTTCTGCATTCACCATCTAGCTTCTTCTAAGCATGATCTCACAACTGCTCTATAGTCTGTGAGAGGCTCCAAGCCTGCCCCAGAATATAAAAGGTCTCCCTGTTACATGCAGTGGGCTGGGAGGAAAGAAGCCGTGGAGTTAGAGGAATTCCCAAAGGGCAGCAAGTACAGAGAACAGACAGACATTGTAAAAGCACATGCACAGAAATACTTAATTGTTTTAAATGTTAAGACATTTTCTGCTGTCAGATGCAAGCAAACTGCATTGCTCTCACATAGGCTGTTGGCAAGAAACTGGCTGGCCCATGTTTAAAAGCATTCCAAGGATACGTACCCTCCTTGGGAGACCAGAAGCACTAGAGAAACCATTTACATATAAACTGACACCACTTACTAGCACCAGCCTGAATTAGGGTTACGCTTGTCACAGAGCACCAAGAAAGAGGCCACCTTTATCTCTTAGGAACCTGCAGACTTGCCCAGTCACTTTCTGACTGAAGGTACCCATTGGCCATCTCTTGGTTATGTTGTTGACAGAACTATTCAGAGAATTAAAACAAGGGTGGGCCTTCCTTAGGGATATCTGAGGTGTCTTAAATGGATATCAGGCATGTGTGAAGGAAACAGCATTTGGCTTGGCAGGTTTCCAGGAGTTCTAAGATAAGCCAAGCTGCCTGAAAGAGCCCTGGGAAACTAACATGCACCAGTAGTGGCAGGATGCACCCACTTATGCAGTAAATAAACATCAGGGTCTCTAACTCTTTCTATTTTATAATCCCAGGCCATGAATCAATTTTTTTAAAACTTATTAGGAGCACATCCATTAAGATGAAACTAAAAGGAACGTAGGCACTCTACACTAGAGTATAATACAAGCAGAAATTTGAAAATTATTTTTATCATTATTCATGTGGAACCTCTCCAGCTGCTCTGATACTCAGTATTTCTGTATCCTACTCTCCCTCACTTGTCCAGACCAGTGTGAACACCTTGATCCCTGGATGCCCACTGTCAGTTGCAGGCACCTCCATCTTCCACAGGTACAATTGTTCTCCCTAGACTCTCCAGGGAGCTAGTGCATGGATGATCCTCTTAGGGAAGAGGCAGAGGAATGCTAGTAACCAGTGGGCCATCACTTGATTGTTCTGACATGAAGATCCCACTAACAGTAAGCATGTTGGCTCTTTCTCATTCACCCACATCTCAATGCCCTGGCTGTACTTACATAGGGTTATATATAAACTCCTTCATGCTACTATTTCTGTTTCATCCCATCCCTCCCACCTCATGAACCCCTTAGAATTTTTTTTAATTCTTTGAATTAAAAAAGAATCTGAAAAGTTGATCATCACTGTCTGATCCCATCTGCTCCTGCATATATATACCACAAGCAGAAATTTCCCTGTGAAATGTTCCTGATGAACATTTCCGCAGTTATGTCCCAAACCCCACACTAATTGGCTTCCACACCTACACTTACTTCTCTCCCTGCTTCCATTATGTTTTAATTTAATGGCTCTCCTTCATCTCATCTCTTTTCCTGTAAGCTCAAGCCAGTTTGGTGTGTACCTTTATTTTGTATTACCATTTCAGCAGTTTACATTATTTTGAACTACACATCCATCTTTTCCCAGCACTGCAGTCAAAGAGGTGAGAAGTACTCATTCACATCAGTGACTTTCCACATTAGGAAGCAGCAGAACTGGGACCCCTCCATGAAGGAAGGAAGGTCTTCCTTCATGGAGAAAGTGACCCAAGGATGACACTACTACACAGCAGGACACCATTCCACAGTGTTTGAGTGAGGCAAGCAGATCAGGGCTGGGAACAGTAATGGTTTTTGCCATCAAGCAAAATGACAAGTCAGGCCCCAAGTCAAGCCAGTCACCAAGCCTGGGCAACGTGGCTGGGCACGGGCCCTGCTGCAACACAGCTCAGGCAAAGAGCAAGGTGCCTCAGAAACAGTGAGAGCCCAGCTGAGGGCCAGCGAGGCTTATGAGTGCGTTCAGGGCCCTCTGCTGTTACACCTGCTCTGCAGGGCCTTGCATAGCAACTGTATTCATTCAAGGGACCAAACTGGGCAAAACTCCAGGAATTCGTACTAGCTGTAAATATTGTTTTGGCATCTCCAAACAACTTTCTTTAAATATTGTTCAATTATAATTGGAGGAAAGCAGATTATCAGCAAATCGAGGTCAGAATTAGCTTTATCCTGCCCTAGTACAACCACTGATCTAGTGAGTGCCTTTGCTCTTCAACCTCCTAACCTCTGCCAGAGAGGTAGGCATGCTTTCAGAGTTTTCTTCCCTTTCACTTACTCTCCTAGCTTTAGCCATATTTAAGGATAATCTACAGATCCTCCTTGTTGTCTCAGCTAATATGTTTGGACCCAACTCCCAGAGCCAGCTTCATCTAGACTTAACATTCTTTTTGAAAACCTCAGAAATATTAGATGAGGCATATTTTCTCCTGATGTTTATCTCCTCCTTTTTATGTTTATTTAAATCTGCTATTACACTGAAACAGTGCACTAACGCAGTGCACATCTTTCATAGTGATGAAACACAGAGAATATATTTAAAGGTTTACAGAGCAGCCCTAAATCCATCATAGCTCTCACTTCCATCATATATGGTGCCAACATTTTTTTAAATAATGTAGGGCAGGGAAGAAAAACTGTGACTCTTCTTTTCCTCTAAGTGAAAAAAAGCCTCTATGTCCAACCTATTCTCCTTAATACTTCACAAATGCTTTTGAACAAGCAATCCGGAGCAAAGAAAGAAAGCATCCAAAAGCACAAGATAAAAAAGACACACAGAAATCACAAAAAAATCAACAATAATATTTGCCTAATAAAACTTTTTGATAATCCACAGTGTTATCTCGTCAGCTTTTAGCTATCTGGTCTTTAGCTGTATGAGGCTGCCTACTGATGTTTCTCACAAGTGTTACAAGAATTAGCTGAAAATACCTTGGGAGTCGACAGTGACTTGCAGAATTGCTGCTATCAGCTTAATATAGGGTGCCAGAGGTATTTGCTACTGTAGAATAATAATGCTACTGCTGCATGCAACAAAGCTGTTTTAAGGCTTGCAGTATGGTAGTCTACAATAGCATCCAGCTATTTGAATATGTTTGGTGTTGGATTCTGCTGTACATAAATATGGAAAAAAAAGTTAATCTCAACTGAAAGTTCAAATGATGCATGAAGCATATAAAATATCATTCATTTGGTATCACATCTGAGGGACTACAAAACAGCATAGCAGACTTGATGAAGAACTCAAGAATGCTGTATAGAAGAAATCTGACAGATGGTCTTAGCAGGCAAACTGCAATAACACAGGTGAAAGTTTGTCCAAGCAACTGTTAAGTCCACCTGACAGAACCTCTGAGAGCTGGCAGCATCAGCAGCATCTAGAAAAAATACTGCAGAAAATCAGATTGTAAAAGTGCTTTTGATAAAGTCCCTTTATCAAAGGGACTGCCCCCAGTGCAGTGGCTGGACAAATAATCTCGTCCTCTGAAATGACAACTGACAACATAGCTATGTCAGCCTTTAGTTCATTTTAACTAACCCCTGAACCTTTTATTGCATAGTTGTTTAGGTCTCAAGTGAAAGATGAGAAAGGACGTACCTGTGTGCTCCCATTTGATTTAATATGCTATTTGGTAAAAAAAAAAAAAAAATTGTATTTATTTCTGTACAGGTAGGAATCTGCCAGAGGGAGAAGAGTGTCACTTCAAGGTATGTTATCATGGTTAACCCCAGCCAGCAACCAAGTACCAGGCAGCCATTTGGTCACATATAAACCCCACCCTGGTCCCCAAGATGGGACAAAGTGGAATAAAACAAAGGTAAAACCCAACCCATAGGTTGAGTTAATAATAATTTATCTCTTAGTAACATTTACAGTTGAAACAAAACAAGATAAAATAGCCCATCCCTGGACAGCAATTGGTCCCTCATGGTCAACTTTCCCCAGTTTCTATACTGAGACTGATGCTCCATGGTATGGAATATCCCTTTCGCCAGTTCAGGTCCATTGTCCTGGCCGTGCTCCCTCCAGCTTCTCGTGCACCTGCTCATTGGCAGAGCACGGACTGAGAAGTCCTTGCCTTGGGGTAAGCACTACTAAAACATCAGTCTGTTACCCACATCATTCTTATACTAAATCTGAAACACAGCGCTGTATCAGCGACTAGGAAGAAAATTAACTCTATCCCAGCCGAGACCAGGACATATTTAAAAGCAGACCAGAGATGCTTGATTGCTGTCCAAGTCACTCATTTTGAGAAAGCAGAAGCTGGTGCACGTCATGCAAAGGTGACACACATACACGGGGGCCGCCGGCCAGCCGAGCAGACAGGGAGCACAGTGACTCCTTCCTCGATTTCCTCCTCCCGTGCGGGCCCGATTCCGCAGACGGCGCCGGGACGGGACGCGCCGCTCTGGCGGCTCCCCCGGCACGGCCGGCCCGGGCCCCGCCCCCCCGCGCGTGTCAGCTGACCGTGGGCTCCGCCCACGACGGTGACGTCAACGTGGTCACGTGGAGCCGGCGCGACCCCGCGGCCCTGCTGAGCGGGGGGGACGACGGGACCCTGCGGCTGTGGGACCTGCGGAAAATCCGGGTGAGACCCCCCAAAATCACCCCAAAAACACCCCAAAAACCCACCCTGAGACCCCCAAACCCACCCCGGGACCCTGCGGCTGTGGGACCTGCGGAAAATCCGGGTGAGACCCCCCAAAAACACCCCAAAAGATCGG
>JAYRBT010000114.1:57315957-57346756 GCA_036023395.1 Myiotriccus ornatus
ATGGAGGACGTGAGCGCCAAGTTCGTGTCGCAGAAGATCAGCCGGGCGCGCTGGCGGCCCCCGCCCGCCGCCGCCCTGCAGCCCCCCGACGTCTTCGCCACCGGCTCCTGGGACAACGAGGTACCGCCCGCGCGGCGCGACCTTCCCGCCGGGGCGCGGGGCTGGCGGCGGGGGCACCCCACGCCGCCTCTGTGCCCTGCGCCTCCGCCGCTGGGCGCGGGGAGCGGAGCCGGGGCCGCCGTGAGCGCTTCCCGGCCCGGCGGTCCCGCCCTTCGCCGGGCTGTGCCGTGCTCGTGTCCCGGAGGACGTGGAGGGCCCGCCCTGCCGCCCGGCAGCGTTATCCCGCCAGCCTGGCGCTTTCCCTGGCTGAGGGGTAGTGTTGGATACTTTCGAAAGCATTTTCGAGTAAAAGCGGTGGTGTCGTTTCCGTACAGGATAACAGGATCTCCCTTTGGTCTGCGGACGACCTTGGAAATGTGGGCCTCAATGGTGAATATCATGGAGAACCTCACCTGCTGTGTGATATCCAGCACAACGGAGATGTTATGGACATGCAGGTAAAATAGCTGTGTTGAATAGATCTTTTAAGGGCTTGTCACTTAGGAGAAGCTAAGTGAGAGTGAGCTGTCAAAATGCTGACATTGGCCAAAAAACTCCTACAAAGGGCAAAAGCCAACCACTGGCTTTGTGGGGTTGTTTTTGGGAGGGTTGGTTTTGTTTTGTTTTTCCCTCTATCTACCAATAATTTAGGTTACTCAAAAATCAAAATTATAATCTTAGTAATAACATCGACTAATAGCATACTTACTATCTCTCTTAGTTTTTGGATCAAGAGAGAATTGTGGTTGCCTCATCAACAGGAACTGTAACTATATTCCGTCATCATCAAAATAACCAGGTATGTAACATGTACTGGCTTTAAGGTGCTATTCTGGGTAATACAGCTCACTTTGATCTCAGAATAAGAAACATTCGCCTACTGAAACCAATTATTTTAATAAGCTTGTTAGAATAAGCTTTGACTTGATACATACAAGGAAAGAAAAAAGCATTTTACACACATGCTACATGAAGGGGATTCCAGGGCAAGACGGGGGGTGTCTTGTAGCATACATCTGTAACCAAACAGTCCATTCACTGAAAACCTACTTTAAGAGATTAGATTGTTTTGGGGTAGTGGGTATTAATGGACTTGTACTTGCCTTATTAGAGTTTCTGCATTCTTGAACTAAATGACTTATGTTGAATTTCTTCTCATGAGTGTCATGTGAGGGAAGATGTGCAAACTCTATAGTCTTTTGCTTTGATTATAAATCACTGAAAATAAATGCATAATTACTTTTCTTATGTATTCTCAATGATACAGTAAAGACAAATGTCTGCTAATGGTTTGCTGTGGTACCTAAAATAAACTGAGTACTCTGCCATCAAAATCTAAATGTGACATTATATTTTGTAAAGGTTTCAGGTCTTTTTCCTTGTCCTGGGGAAAGATTGAAGGCATCAGCCTAGTCAGACATTTTACAGTTCATAAATAGTGTTCTGTCTAATTTCTAGGTCATGTGAAAACAGTGGTGCAGAAAAGAGATAATTAATGTTTCATGGGAGGTTTGTGTGCTTAAGAGTTAAGGAAAATTTAAATCTCTTGATTCCTTTTTGTATAGGAGGTTCTTATTCCTGTGAGGTGGTGTGGCTTTTCTAGAGCTTGTTTCTGGTTTCATGAGTGTTCTGGAAGCTTTGTTCTACAAGGTTCATTATTTAACAGCATAATTTCATGTCTGGTCGCTACTTAGACATTATCTGCTAACCATCGGTGGGAGAGGGCCCATTATCATGTGGATCAAGACACATCTTGTGGTGGAGCAGCATGTACTGGAGTTGTCTGCAGCAACCCAGAAATTGTCACTGTTGGAGAAGATGGTAGAATAAATCTCTTCAGAGCTGACCAAAAAGATGCAATAAGAACTATAGGTATGTGAAATAACTGTTCAAATTACTATAGTTTGGCCGGTTTTGCTTGGTTTTCAGCTTCTCAAATGATAACAAAAAAAAAAGTCAACTGATAATTGATTTCAGTATTCCAACCTGAATGCATTTGCTCCAGATTAATCCTGTATCCCTACAGGCTTTAAATACTTGAACACACTTCAGATGTATTTCTGTATTTATTCAGGTATATGTAAGTTAATGTTTTAGCTGATAGAGAAGCTTCAAGCCCAACGTTCTCAGTAGGTTTCTGTTTCACCTAGAATTGTTAAATACTATACCAGTATATATGAAACACGGATAGATTTCAAGAGGTATTGTCTCCCAAGTTCTTGATAACTGGAGGTCAGTGAAATGGTCAGTTCAATTCACTGTTTGTATTAAGATTAACCCTTGTGGTGTCCATATACTAAAATATCTGTTTGTGTCTAAAGGAACAGCAAGAACCAGAAACCACTGTTTGTACCCTGTTTTTCTGCCAAATATGGTAATAATACCAAGGGATCATTTCTCTCTTGGTGAAAAAGCTCTGTATTCCCTAGAGTAATAGATTATGGGATGAAGGAAGTTGTCAAAACCTGGTTATTCCCAACTCTTCTATCATGCTAGAATCATGAAAATAGAATATGAGTTCACAGCATCTGCTGGAAATTGAACTCAAAACCAGAAGTAATTTAAAGGATAGTAACACTATGTGTGATAGTAGCATTGTTAAACCAAAACTTTCTTCCTGAAGCTTCAGTTTCATGCAGTACTTTGTTTCTTCTTAAGCAAAACCTTTCCTCCAGCAGATGAAAGACATTACCCAGTGATAAAGCCAACTAAGGAAGGAAGTACATTGGGATTTGGGGGGGGGGGGAGGAGGTGTACTCGTGTGTCCATGGCTGTATATACACACAAGATAAATCCTATTAATTGCATACAGCCCTTCACTGAAGTTCCTTGAGAATTTCTATAGAAAACCTTTCTATATTAAAAAAAAAGTAGCAAGGCATGAGTCATATTTTTTTATCATGTACACACAAAACACAGTAACAATCTCAGGGGAGACTTTATCACTCTACAACCACCTGAAAGGAGGTTGTAGCCAGGTGGGGGTCAGCCTCTTCTCTCAGGTGGTTGGTGACAGGACAAGAGGACATAGTTCAAAGCTGCGCCAGGAGAGGTTCAGGTTGGACATCAGGAAGAATTTCTTCACAGGAAATACTGGAACAGGCTGGCCAGGGAGGTGATGGAGTCACCATCCTTGGAAACAATTCAAGAAGTGACTAGACATGGAACTTAGTGCCATGGTCTCATTGATATGGTGGTGTTTGGTCAAAGGTTGGACTCGATCTTAGAGGTCTTTTCCAACCTTAATGATTCTGTGATTCTATGATTTTTTGAGGGGCAAGGACATTAACAAATTTAAAAGGATTATTTTGTTGTAAAATTTTTACTTATACACAGATACCAACACAGAATGTTCTGGTACAAGTTTAATAGAGTAGAATGTTTTGTGAATTCTCATGAAGCAAATATCGAAAAACCCAAAATTATTTTTCTCTGGGTAATTTCTCGAATGCTTACATACAGATTTAATAATGTGTAGGATGCAAGTTGTTAGTTTTCTTGGTGCTCACTTCACAGTACTACTTCAAAATGCTTACTTTATAGTGATAGCTTCATCCAATGTTACGCTGCAGGAAAGACTGCATTTAGATTTGCTGGCACGTAAATATTCAAGAAATCACATGTGAGTTAACTCAGAAACGTCCTTTTGAAAACGGGAAGGGAAACATTAAAATAGGAATGGTACCTAAATAAGTCTATCATACCGATGACGCGTAAGTGAAGCTTATGTGGAGTTAGGTGGAAAGGACACGCACAAACTTACGTACTAGGGATGGTTTTACAGTAAAAGTTGGAGAGAGGAGAGAGAACATCTGGGAAGATGCTCTCAGGTTCTTCAGGATGGAGTTCTTTGGTGTAAGCAATCTTTCATACTGGTTCCAAATTCAGTGACACCTTGACATTTCACAGGCACTGAGCTGATAGAACTCTTGTACCTTATTGAGTATACGGAAGGGAATACCTTGGTATTTTTGTTATTGTTTAATGGATTTAAGAGTATAATACAAAGTCGATAGGTTTGTAGTCAATTATGGTAGGAAAAAATCTCCAAAGTTAGAGATTCAGTAAAAATCTTTTGGAGCCATAAAAATGTATCACTGCTAAATCTGTAATCAGGCATCTGTCTTATTCAGAAAGATAATAATTCACTTATATTTTCCTTTTGTATGGACTTACACAAAGAATTTTAAAATATTTGAGGTGAAAGTAGACTTAACAATGTTATCCCATCATAATCAAGATGAAAAGTGTCTATATAGTAACAGAATTAAAAGAAAATGGTGTCTACATTTTTTCCTAAGGCCTCAAAAGTTTCACCTCAGTGCTGTGAATTGTTTAACATTTTAAATTACGCTGACCAGAAGAAACACTGGAGAAAAGGACTTGGAAAAAATAGAGCTTTGCCATTTAGTTATTAACAAGCACAGCATAACTCTGGTTTAACTTGATATCACAATGACAGTTCTTGGAAAAGGTCTAAAAGTTGGTGAATTAAGTGTTTCTGTACACAACTGCTTAATGTTCCCAGTCAGAGTACTGTTCCTTGTGTTCAGAAGAACTCCATTATAAAAAGCTCCATAGTTGCCTCCTGTCAGTAGGTGCTGGACATATAAAGAAAACTTTTGAAAATCATAAACTTGGCTGAATTGATTCCTCTTGAAGGAACTGCAAAAAGAAATTTTATGGATGAACAAGTAGTTCTCTGAGCACCAAAGCTAATTAAACACAGCTTCTTACAGATTTGTCTCAGTAGTGTTTGATATAGGAAGCAAGGGCTCCTTTTGCACAGAGTATTTGCAGATACTGATCTGTCCCTAATGCTGAAAATGCAGAGGTTGTAAGCATGTTTCTGTTTTCTATAAAGAGTTATTCTGTTGTAATTAAATGGAGATCAGCATTCCATAGGTTTACCTGAATGGTCTTCTCATCTCTTGCAGACAATGCAGACAGCAGTACACTCCATGCAGTGACTTTCCTTCGCACAACTGAGATCTTGACAGTAAATTCAATTGGACAGTTAAAAATATGGGACCTCAGACAGCAAAGAAATGAGCCATCTCAAATATTTTCTCTGTAAGACCTCCATTTTTTTACGTATTTACTGAGAAGCATGTGCTACTTTATATAATCTGATTTAGATCTTTCCTGATAGTGTCCTAAAAATGGGATGATATATCACTGATTTTTTTAAAGGATTTTAACTTCTTTGGTAATTAAATAATCAAAAGCAGAATGCTTAATAGCATTGTGTTTAGGTGGTCGGTTTTATGATTTAACTCTTGAAGGACTATTGCACCTGTACACTTGCTCATTTTTAAGAAAACAAATTCCAACCCTCAACCCAAAACTCTTTCCCTATTTATATATATATACACTTTACATCTGCTTTTCTCCACAGGCCTAATATAAGGTTTCTGGCATTTGGAATGTATTTGAATGGTACCTTTGTGCCTTATAAGGTACTGTGAGAAAAAAAGTGAGCTAGATTTAAATACCGTTGTCATCTGTGTAATAATTCCCATTGCTGTTAATAGGCTGTAGTTTAGGTGACTGATTTTGTTAGTGCCCAGTCTCCCTTCGTAACTCTTAGTGTATGTTGAAACTGTAATTATAGCATGCATTTCACAGGAATCTTATTGTAGGTATACACAGAACATTATGTGTATGCAAGGCTCTCACACTCCTGTAAAGCTGTCAGATGCCGTGCAGATGCCTGTGTACCGTAGGGCACGGAATCTGATACTCATCTGATTGTAGCTTCATGTTATGGCCATACCTCTGGTTTCCAGTAGATGTCATGTGGCTTCAGCCTGTGGTGATCAGATGCTACAGGAATTGAAGCTGCAGTGGATACCAGTACCTCACTTGTCAACACTCCTAGGGATTAAGAAGGAGAAAACAGAAACTAAATAAAGAATTCATGACTGGGTTATTTGGTTGTTTTGGTTTTTTCTCTTTGCAGGGCAGGTGACAGAGTTCCACTGCACTGTGTGGACAGGCATCCCAATCAGCAGCATATTGTGGCCACGGGGGGCCAGGATGGGATGCTGAGCATATGGGACATCAGGCAGGGTACTATGCCAGTGTCCCTGCTAAACGCTCATGAAGCAGAAAGTAAGTACCTGAAATTGAGGGGGGAGAAGAAGGTGTTATTTTAGAGAAGTTTCTGTTTTCTGTAAAAGATAAACTGTTGTAACTATGGTAGAAAACAATCACATAGTTGCCTCTTCATAGAATCTCGGAAGAGACTTTAGGATCATCTACTTTCAACCCACCTGCCATGGGCATGGGCAGGGACACCTCCCATTAGACCAGGTTGCTCCAAGCTCCATCCAGCCTGGCCTTGAACACTTGCAGGCATCCACAGCTTCTCTGGGCAATCTGTTCCAGCTCACTTTTTCTCACCACCCTCACAGTAAAGAATTTCTTCCCAATACCTAATCTAAACCTGCCCTCTGGCAGTTTAAAGTCATTCCCCCTTGTACCATCGCTACATGCCTTTGTTAAAAGTCCCTCTCCAACTCTCTTGTAAACTACCTTTAGGTACTGGAAGGCTGCTGCAAGGTCTTCCCAGAGCCTTCTCTTCTCCAGGCTCAACACCCCCAACTCTCTCAGCCTGTCTTCATAGGAGAGGTGCTCCACCCCTCTGACCATCTTCATGGCCCTCCTCTGGACTTGCTCCAATAGATCCATGTCCTTCTTATAGTGGGGACCGCAGAGCTGGATGCAGCTCTCCAGGTGGGGTCTCATGAGGGCAGAGTAGAGGGAGAGAATCACTTCTTTGACCTGCTGGCCACGCTGCTTCTGACTATGTCATTAATGAAGATATTAAATAACACTGGTCCCAATATGGACCTCCGTGGGATGCAGTCACTGATGTCCATCTGGACCCAGAGCTGTTAACCACTAGCCTCGGGATGTGACTGTCCAACCAATTCATCATCCACTAAACAGTCAGCCCAATCTCTCCAATTTAGAAGGATGTGGGAGACTGTGTGAAAGACCCTACACAGAAGTCCAGATAAATGACATCTGTAGCCCTTCCCTTGTCCACTGATATAGTCAATCCATTATACAAGGGCACTAGGTTGGTCAGGCAGGAGGCTTCCCTTGGTGAAGCTGTGCTGGCTGTCTTGAATCACCTCTCTGTCCTCCATGTGATTTAGCATAACTCCTAGGAGGACCTAGAATGTTTTTCCCAGGCACAGAGCTGAGGCTGACAAGTCAGTTTTCTCAGGGTCCTCCTATCTACCATTTTTAAACATGGGTATGTACCCATCTTTCCCTTTTTCCAGTCACCTGGGACTTCACCTGACTGTCATGACTTTTCAAATATAAAGAGTGGCTTGGCAGCTACATCAGCCAATTCCCTCGGGACTCTGGGATGCGTCTCATCAGGTCTCATAGATTTATGTATGTTCAGATACCTTAGGTGGTCATGAACCAGAGCCTCTCTTACAGCAGGAGAGACTTTGCTCTCTCAGACCCTGACTTGCAGTCCATTCACTCGAGAGGTGTGGGAAGAGAGGTTGCCATTGAAAACTGAGGCAAAAAATGTTCCCGAGTACATCAGCCTTATCTTCATCTGTTGTTACCAGTTTGCCAGCATTGTTTATGGAGGGGAACATCTTTGACCCTCCTTTTCTGGCTGACATAACCTGTAGAAGCCATTCCTTTGATTCTCTTCATCCTTTTTCAGGTTCAGTTCCAGCTTCCCCTTGGCCTTCCTCACCCTATCCCTACATAACCTTCACCTCTATACTCTTCCCAGGATACCTACTACTACTCAATGTGTTTTCACCCAATTGGCTTCCATCTCTGTATGTGAGACTGTTCTTACCTAAAGCCAACTCTGCCTAAATTAAAATAGACTTGGTGAGCAATTCTTTAATGAGCCCTTAAGTGCATTTGATCAGAACAACTGTGTTTCTAGCAGGGTAGGTGTATAAAGAGTCAGCAGAAATTGATGCTGTGTTACGCAGATAGAGTAAAGCAAGAATGCAGATGCTAACAAACTTGAAAACATGAGGAAGAAGGGGAAACTCAAGATAGTACACATAAATTTGGTGCCTCCACAATGCTGAAACAGCTCACTTTCCTAGTAACTTTACACAAAAAAGATAGCAGTTCATTTTGTGCGGAAAATATATTTACTTGATGCTACAATCGTATCAAATGAGTAAAAATATTTCTTGCCGTTAAGTTTTACTGATTTAAATGTCTTTTCCACAGTTGTCGTATGTAGAAACAGAATAACATGCTGAGAAGGAATGCATGCTGTGTGCAGATTTAAACTTAATATTAGGGAAGATGACATCAGATGGTATACAGAATGCCTGAATTCAGATATGACTTTAACCTTTAGCAATTTTTCCAATACTGAAAATGGAACAAAATAGCCTTTTTTTCCCCCACCCCTCCTACCAACCCTCTCCCAAGGGAGGGAGAACGGCAGTATATGATTAAGCGTGGGGCTTTGGGTCTCCTACCCACACACACTTAAGAATGGAAGGTTTTGATGGGGGCATGGGTTCTTGTAAGTGCATGTCCACATCATACTATCCAAAGTGCCGTGATTGGAGTACTTGATACTTGTTCTGAAGTGGTTCTGACATTGTTCTGTTTGATACTTCCAGTGTGGGAAGTTCACTTCCATCCCTCCAACCCTGATCACTTATTTACATGTTCTGAAGATGGATCACTTTGGCACTGGGATGCTTCCACAAATGTATCTGAAAAACCATCTTTTCTTCATCAAGGTAACGACGTTTGAAGTCCATCTGCATTGAATTTGTCAGTTTGCAACATCATGCCAGTCAGTGTTCTCGCATGGCCCAATTAATAACACAATCCTAATACAGAATATAAAAAGCTGGTTTCTTTTCTTAGAAAGCAAGCACTGATAGGCACTTGAGGAAAACTACTTATAAGGCTAACAGTTGTGTGAGGGTTTTTTGTGGTCTGGTTTTGGTTTTCTTAATGTGCTACACTCTTACCAATGTGTGAAGGGGCACATCTGTGATTTCAAAGAGAGATTGTGTTCACTTAGAAATCATCTGTATGTAGAAAAGACACAGAGGCAGCCTCAGTGACATTGCTGAGTCTCTGAGGGAGATACACAAAGTTAGAATACCACAAAATTGATATGTTAAAGAGATAGTAGAATTTATAATTCAAGATCAAAATTGGAAATTCCAATGGATGAAACAGGGTCCTTTTGCACTGTGGCAGGATTTTAAAGTTATGATACTGACTTAATACAGACATTTCACAAAGACTGCTAAGTGCTTGTCACTTCAGACTGTAAACAGTGGGGAAACTTTCAGATGTCACATGCTGACTTTCGCTTCCATATATAAAACTTAACTTTGAGGCTATAGGATTACTGATTCAAGTTGCACTGTGCATGTTTTCAGGTATATGAAATATAAATCCTTTAGCGTCACGTTAATTTTATGCCGAATGACAGTTCTTAAACTGTGATACTTAGTTTAAATGTAAAATATTATGTGGAAAAAATTCAAAGTCAAATACAGGTGTGTCACTTGCTGCAGAGTAAGTAGGGAGGAGGGACATTAGGGAATAAGTGTTACTGAAGCAAAGCTGAAACCCCAAATATAGCAAGACACTGTATAAACAAACTTATGTTCTTCTGTTCTTGCTTTAGTATCTGGCTAGAAAAACTTGTACGTACTTACATTGTTCAGTGAGATGAGTTCATAGCTGTTGTGATGTATTTGTCTTAACTGAGGACAGAGCTGGTAGCAGGTTTCTGTAATTAGGTACTTGATATTTTTTAAGCTATTTTTTCCTTCATTTACCAAAGAAAGGACATCTGATAACTGATCTGAAAACTGACTTAAATGCAAAATTATATTCCTATTATGCCGCATAACTACTATGTTTCTTCAAATTCTGAGAATATATAAGCTGAATTGAAACTTTTTTTTCCCATTCTTCCCTCTTTCCTTCTTTCAGGAGGAAGAAGTACTACCTATCTTTCCCACAATACCATTAACCAGTCTGTAGTAAGTGCCTGGCTAAGCAACGATCCTACCAAAGACCGCATGGAAATCACCAACTTAATTCCAAATCAGACTTTGTCTGTGAACAGCTTAGATGTTTTAGGACCGTGCCTAGTATATGGTACTGACGCAGAGGCTATTTATGTGAACAGACAACTTTTTGCATGAAATGACTGCAGTATCCCGTTGAAGTATTGATCAGCTTGAACTACTGGGAAGTGTCAGGTTCATTCTTAGTGCTGCTCGTTAGTCTGTTACTGGCGGGTGGGAGAGGGACCTACAGCTCGGTCCTGGTACTGCAGAGGAATTGTGAGGTACCTCAGATTCTGACAGCTGTCACTTGCTATTCATGCTCTGGGATGGGTAACTGAGCAGGCTTACATGCCATTTCTTCCCTGCTGCCTGTTTGGATAAGCAGGAGAGTAGTCACTAGGGCAAGATCTGTGCTGTAAAGTTACGTCTATAATACACATGCGCATAAAAACTGAAGAAAAGGTAAACCCTGGATTTTTATTTTTCCCTGTAAAGATATTTTTCAAGTATTATTTCTAAAGCAAAACTATGGGGTTCTTTGAAATTCTTTTTATGTCACCTGAGAGACATTGGGGTTTTTTCAAGCAGAGGGATTTTTTTATATATTTAAGGGAACATAACTTTTAATGATAGTTCATGAGAACTTGAAGGAAAACTGTTAAAGCTATGAATTGTGAAAGGTTCTGTAAGAATCTAAGCATTCTAACAACATTATTTTGAATTATATCCAGCTTTATCATGGATGCTGCATGTTAAAACCTGATAATGCACCAGTAAATTTACCAATTGAAAAGTGGTTTTTATAATTAAGAGGTCATATTTGACAGATGTGTTGGCTGTGTTTTCAGGTGTAAGAATAAGACTTTCTAAACTTGAGACATAGTCTTTGTCAAAACTTCATGTCTGGTCTGTTGAAATCTTTGAAAATTTCAATTTTATGATTAGCATTGTACCTACTTTTTGTTACAAAGAACCCTTTGTCTTTTTAATAAAAAGTTTTGCACAAGAGTAGTGGTCTGAGTTACTAAACTAATTCAAACAGATGTGCTTGCACTCGTCTTTGGAGAAAGGTAAATAACTGTAGCTTACTTGAACTGATCCTGGGTATGCAATCGAAGGATGGAGAGAATCCTCACGATTTCGGCAGCAGCAGGTTAGTTACAAGGTTTTATGTGGTATTTTTCCACCATAACCACTTTAGAGTGTTTTACTTCACATCTGCAAGAATGGACTTGGTCTGCTGTGCAAGAACACCTTACCTGATCCGAATTCCTTGTGTCTGGCTGCCGGAGCTTGCTGACAGGGCTGTCCTTCCTTCATCGGACAACGTAGGGATTTGCCAACAGGCTCGTTAGAGCAGCTTAAATTTTGCTTCTCGGTTTGTTTGAAATGCAAAAGATCGAAATGAAATGGATAAAATAGACAGAAACGGCCGCGATGCCACTCTTGAGTGATAACCGGTGGGTTTTCCTTCCTGTTGGTCCGTAACGAGTCCATCGTTCGGCTGGACCGGGAGGCTCATCAGAGCTTCCCCCCCACCCCATGAGGAGATGGGGATTTGTCCATGGAGCTCGGCACTGCCACGGGAGCAACACGCCCTGCCTGAAGCCCGGCAGGGGCGGGGGCGCGGGCTCCGTGTGCACTGCGTGTGGCTGTCCGGGCCGGGCTCGCAGGGGTTACAGCCGCCGCCGCTCCCCGCCGGGGCGGGCGGGAGCCGCCGCAGCTCCATCCGGGAGCGGCCGGAGCCGCGCGAGGCAGGCCGGGATCTGCCCATATCCGGGCGGCTCCGCGGCGGGGACACCGACAAAATGGCGGCGCCGAACTGAGCGGCCCGAGGCGGCGGCGGGCGCTGGCGGAGGGACCGAGCGGGCGCTGCGGCATCGCCGAGGGGCGGCCGGAGGGACGGGAGGGCCGCGGCCGGTCGGGGCCGCGCGGGCGGGGCCGAGCTCCGGGCGCCCGGGGCGCTGTCGCCGCCGCCTTCTCGCCGCAGGTACGGTCCGCGGTGTCGCGGGGGGGGGCCGGGGGTGGCATCGAGCTTGGCCCGGCCGGGCGGTGCTGGGCCCTTGTCGGGACGCGGCCGTGGCAGGAGCGACCCCGGGTCACGGCCTGGGGCCGGAGGGGCGAGAGAAGCGCAGGTGTCCCAGAGGGACGTCCGGGATACTCATCCCGACGATGAAACCCTCCTGGCCTGCCTGGTCCTTGGGAGGCTGGGTCTTGCAGTGCTGCAGGAATTGTCTCTGTGCTAGCCTGAGCCAGCTTGGTCCTCGGAGGCTGTCCTGGTGGTGTTAGCCGCAAAGATCGCTCTTAGGCACGCCTGCAGTAACTCCTGCTGCTGCCAGGAATACGTGTCCGTCGAAGAGCTGTATCCTGTTGAAGGAGATAGCAGAGCGTGAGAGATGAAGCAAGCCAAGCGAATGCACAATGTTCCTTGTGTTCATCTGGTCACTTCCAGCTCAGGCTTCCCTGATCGTATGTAGTTCTGTTTGTGTCCTATTTCAGGGTCCAGTTTTCTCCTCATTCTGTGTAAACTTTTAGTATTGGAAATGCATCCCTCGGTAAATTGCTGTTATGACATATAACGAGCCCGATGACTCGTTACCTGAAGATCAGCTTCCTTTTTTTTAGGTTTGAACCAAGCCCCCTACAAACTTAATTTTATGACTTTCAAAGTCTTGATTGCTTTCGTCTTCCCTAGCAATAAAGTGTTGTGATTGTGTATAAAATAAGATATTAGACTAGGTACATGAGAGAGGGTACCAAAATAGACTGATATGTGACATTCAATACTTAAGCGTAAATGTGAGTAATTAAATTATATTCAAAACTTTTGGAGATAAGAAATTCTAGAGTTACATTCTAGAGCGGTGTATTTTTCCGCTGGAAAATCTTGGAGGTCACTGACAATTGTGTTTAACCATTCACAGAATCATAAAATGGTTTGGGTTGGAAGGGAACTTGGAGATCATCCAGTTCCAACCCCCCTGCCGTGGGCAGGGGCACCTCCCGCTAGACCGGGTTGCTCCAAGCCTCATCCAACCTGTCCTTGAATGCTTCTGAGTTTTCATTCAAACACCTAATTTTAAGTCCGATCTTTAATGATTATAGTGTAAAAAACCAAGGTGGGTTTTTTTTCCCCCTACACTTTGATCTGTAGAAGAAAATGCTTTGTCCCCACATTTAGAAAATAAATTAAAGATTATTTTTTAAACTCCTTTAGGGAAGTGGAGAATTTCATCGGGAAAGATGTCTGCATTAACAAACAGATCATTTAATTACACAAAACTGCAAGGGGGAATAGACATGAGTTCCCTTGGATGCAGGTGGTGTTCGCTAGTTAGAAGTACAAAATCGGAATTCGTTTCTTACTGAGCAGTCAACATTTTCTTGCTTTAAAATGTGTGCAAATGTCTGCTAGAGGAGATGACTTGTGAGTTTTGAGGTTCATGTATAGAGCAAGGTGAAGTGTAGTAAATATTGCTTTCTGGAGGACCAATTTAGTTTGATTTCCGAGACTCAAGACTTAGTATGACATGCACATCAACTGCTGGTACTCATCAGTGCTGCCAAAGGAAACAACCTGTCGGTGGTAAGTGGTGGGAGATAAGTGGCCTGGCTGGTTTACACTGCTAAAGCTATGCTGCTGCTAAAAATGTAAGTGAAAGTGCAGCTTTATTTTCCAAGGCTTCTCCTGATTTATGGTTTAAGTGTCCTGTTAATTTAACCTTGATTTCTCTTAGGAGTGTTAGATTTGTCTATCTCAGCTATCCGACGTGTAATCGTAAATGAATATTGAAATACCAGATAAAATACGTAAAATATGTAGGTGCAAAGCAGCTATTTTCTCTTAAATTCCAGGCCTTTGGAATTTGTTAAAAGCAATAACTCATGTATGGACTTTTTTTTCCATTGCTCATTGGTATATTTGTGACACAATACCAAGTGGTTTTGCCTAGATTATGCTGCCAGTGGTGCAGTAGTCATTACTCCTGACTGAGTTTGAAAAATATTCTAGATTACTAAGTCTTTAAGGTATTTTGCCTTGTTGTCCTATGTTCTGAGATGAGTTTGTGCTGAAGGTTTCACTTTCATGGAGATGGTGATTCTTTCAAGTGTTATTGGCGTATATCCTTGCACTTGTATATCTGACGCGTGTTCTTTTGAAGAAGGTCACTTAGAAGGAAAAGGAAAAACATCCATAACAAAACTAGTATAATATTCTAAATATACTTGCTTCGTTTTCTTTGGAAAAAGTGTATTTGGCAAAGTATTTTCAATGTGATCTTAAGTATATGGCATGTTTTGAAAATGACTTTGAAAGTGGCCAAAATTAAATTATGTTTTAATTGCGCTCATGCTGTACTTTCTGCTGACTTCTGGATTTCTTAACACTCGGATCAAAATTTCACTGTTAATTTTTAAGATTCACTCACATGTCTGATGATCTTGTCCTTATTCAGTGAGCACTGAAGAATTACATGCTATTGGAACATATGAAAAAATAGTATAATTACTCAATTACACTCATTTAAGGTTTCAAACCTATCACAGGGCAAAGAAAGCTTATGGGTGCACCTCTTAAAATTTAGATAGTTTTAAAAGAGAAATTCTGTTATTTCATGAATGGTTCTCAAAGGAGAATGGGATTGAATGACCCTTGTGTTTCTTTTTGCAGTCCTCATTTATGTGTTACTTTCCAGCTTTCAGGTTTTATTTATATATCAGTAGCATATATCTTTAATTCGTTCAGTTTGCACATGTATTTATGTAATTTGCGGGTTCTTCTTCCTATTAACTTGTTGTTTTCTTCCTCGATCACTGAATCATTGATTGGTTTATGACAGTGCAAGGTATTATAGAATTGAAACCTGGATGAAGAGTGAATTTTTTTGTAGACTGTGTAAATTTATGTCTAATTTATGTTTAATAATTTATTAATTTATGTCTAATATAATTAATTTTAATTAGACTGTTTAATTTATGTCTAATATGAGAAGTACTTGTCAACACAGTACTTCTTCAGGAGACAAAAGATGCTTGCAGATGTCTGAATTCTCAAAAATAGTCCATCAGAAAACTAGGAATGTAAATTTTTAAGACTTTGAGAAACAGAAACAACAAAATAAGAACGTTTCAATATTGCTAGTTAGACATTGCATGATAGTAAACTAAAGTGTGAGTTGATCTTTAGCGTTTTAGTCGACTTTGAAGAAAAGACAGTGCTAAAATATTTGGTTTTTTTATCTTGCAGTATCTTAGTAACTGATCTTCCTCTGTGAAGCAGTAGAGACTGAAAAAGTTTTATTTCATGATGCTCTAAAGAGGCAAATGCTCTGTAACTTATTCAGTGTTCCACTGTGGCTGCTCTATCCTTTGCCATAGCAGTTGCAGTACTAACTAGGGCCCAGCCTGAATGCAGCGATTTGAGTTCTCTGCAGACACGGGGCTCTTTCCCTGATGAGTCAGTGCCTTCAAAATGCAAACGTTTTTTATTTGACTTTTGGCAGAAAATTCTGTTTCCCTTACCAAATGTCATAGCTATGCTCTCAGTGAATTTGATGCTTAAATTGTTACAGTAAAAAAATTTGATTCAATTTTCTTTGTTTCTTCCCCTGCTCTCATCTTCTCTTATGTAAAATAAATTTTAAAATTACTTAACTATTGACAAAGCCTGGTTCAAGGACACTCGAGCTGAGACTGTGACAGCCCTAGAAAACTGAACCCTTAAACAGATTCAAATGGCAGATGGTACGAGAAATCATAAAGTTGCATGTGGTGAGCTAGGCAGCTGTTTACTTTTTACATATGTGACTGCTGAAGAATGGGTAAAATCATTGTAATGATATGCTTTTACTGGTGTACTCCATCTATTTGTGGAGCCTGATTGAACAGCAAGGGTATTTGGTCCATATCCTGGCTAAATGGGTAGTAGAGTTGGCACTTTTGGCTCTAAAGGTGTTGATGAAGAGAACTAACGTAGGTGACAAATGGGGACAAGACACAGTGGAAAGGGGAGACAAAGCAGCAGTGCTGGGTGGCAAACACAGCAGCAGTTCATATCTGCTCTTGAAAGCTTTGTCCACCACAGAGAGGAGTTCCTTTGTCCACGCCCTTTGCAGTTCAGGACTGTTCAGACTTAAGGCACCTAAAACATTTGTTGCTAAAAGCCCCACACAGTTTGTAGATTAGGTTGAGTAAAGACTACCTGAAGAATTTGCTTAGCAGGCTTTTAGTATCTGTGAAGGAAGTGCTACATGTGAACATTTCACTGCCACGAAAGCTACAATGTGAGGGTTTTTTGCTGCTGTATATATAATGTGATTTTTCTTGTTTTGTTTTGCTAACAGAATTACAGTTTTGGGTTGTGACGAGCTCCAGACTACAGGAACCAAGGTTTCACAGTGAAGAGTTGCTGCTTTCACAAGTTTTGACACCAGCCAGTCTTCCTTGAATTCTGGTGTGTGCAAGTCCTTGGTGGAGGTTGCATATATACATGTTTTCATGAAGAGAAGTGAGAAACCAGAAGGTTATAGACAAATGAGGCCTAAAACTTTTCCTGCCAGTAACTATACTGGCAGCAGCCAGCAGATGCTACAGGAAATACGAGAGAGCCTCAGGAATTTACCTAAACCCTCCGATGCTGCTAAAGCTGATCACAGCATGGGCAAAATGTTATCTGAAGATCCTAGACAAGGTCGAAATCCTCCCAAATTTGTAACATATCATAAAGTTTTGCAGGAGATAAGAAACTCACTTCTGCCTTTTGCAAATGAAGCGACCTCAGCTGTCAAAGGAACATCAGAAGTTAATCGACAAATGCTGCAAGACTTACAAGCTGCTGGCTTTGATGAGGTGAAGTGTTTTATTTTGAAGATTTGGTGTTCTGTTAGCTATAAACTATTAGTGCATGTTGGAGGGGTGGTGATCAGGGAATCTTTGAACAGCTTGATAAACAAAAGAGCTTCTTCAAAATCTGGTAGGTTTCTGATTAGGGAATGAAACTGGTAATAGTGGGGGATGTGGAAGAGGAATAGAAGGATTTAGAGAGGCTTGGCTTTTTTTAAGCATCTTGTGGAGATTGTTCTTATGTGATAGGTTGTTTTAATTTGCTTCTGATACTCAATGGAATTTTGGATTGTGTTCCACTAAAACAGGTTGATAAAATATGGGCATTCTAAATTGAAAGGCAATAAAAAATATTTTGGAAATTAATCTGAAATGTAGTTTCCAGAAAGGAAAAATGAATGCATGTATCGTTCCTGTGTTTTTATTGGGATTGCAGTAAATCACACTTGTTTTCATGCCTTTTGTGTAAACCTGGGTACAAAAGCAGGTTAAAAAAAAGATAGCAAACCACTCATCTTTCTAAAGGAAGAAGGCATAGTACCAGAACAGGGATTAACTTTACAGGAGTATACTGCTTGCAGTAGTGACCAGCTCATGAGTTCTGCTGTCTGGGATGCTTCGGTATTTACCTCTAGATACCTTCGGTATCTACCTCTACCAAGAGTGAGCTGCTTCAAGAACTGGCTTTTCCTTAACAGTGTCCCAGTGTCAAGTGTTGGTAGTGATTTTTCATGTTCCTTTTGCTTGATCAAATGCACAGTCCAGTCTGTGTGTCAGGAAGAATGGAAGGATTTCGTAATGATCAATTATTTTTGCAATAATTTGTGCCTGCTCTGTGGTTTGTTGCTGAAGTTGGGTTTTTTTTGTTGTTGTGGGATTTTGTGGTGTGGTGGGGGTGCATTTGTTTTTTCAAAGTAGATCAGTTCTCAGATCCATTTTTACAGACTGAACCTGCAATCATTTTTGCAAACTGAAGTTTGTGGTATGTGGCTAGATAATAAACTAAAAAGCTATCTTAAGTTTGTATTTTTGTTGGATCCTTTGTATCTTGAAGCCTTTTGCTCCTACCCTTTGTTCTTGGATGCAACTGAGAATTCCCATGACACTTGTGATTGTATGGAGCTTTTTTTAGGCAGAGTGCCAGTGTGAGCCGTTTCTGCCATGTGTTAACCTACAGTTGCATTGCCACAATAGCCCATATGGCACTCATCCATGTGTGCATTAGGAACAGATACAGCTGAAGTCAGAAAGCATTTTTCTTGGTGGAGAAGTTTCAAAATGCATGGGGAAGTTTCAAAATGCACTGAATTTATGTTTTTACCTTTTACTTTGTAAAATATATTAGATGTCACAAACCTTCCTTTCTCCCCACTCCTTGGATAGTAGGTAGTATTGAGGGTTAAAGTGGAACAGATAGATATCAATCAGTATCAGGTGTGTCTGTATATAGATATTCTTATATATATATATATGTATGTATAACAATTCAGGCAGAATGCTGTTCATTGTCTTTGCTTGCTGTTTTGTTTTTTTTTTTTTTAAATAACATCCTAAATAGCTTACAGAAAATCTCTTTTACTTATTATGATTCAAGTTCAGTCCTCAGAAGTTCTGTGTAAGGTGATACTCTTTAAGACATTGAATACTTCATGTCACATAGGTGACCAAGTTTTTTGTTCTTCAGCTAAAGGAGATCCTTTGACTCTTAACTGAGATCCTCTGGTTAGTGGAGAGGGAACTAAATTTTATCTCTTAAAATGTTGTTGGTTTTGTACTTTGAGATTCTGTGAATCTTTATGGACTGGTGATATGAACTTGATTTAGGTCTCTGTATTGTAGAATTAGTTGGCTAAAAAGACAATAAATTTGGTTTTGAAGATGATTAAGAAAAGAATTAAAGTCGATAGGTAGAAATTAATGATGTCTCCTGTAAAAATATATTCAATTTAGAAATTAAATGTGCTGGACGACTTAGCTTTCCATTTGCACAATGATCAAATAGCATACCGGTGCTAAAAATGTACTTCTTGCCACAGATAGTCTTGCCTATAATAGTAAAAGTGTTGCAGATGTAACTGTCTTGTGAAGGAGGTTGATTTTTTCAGCAATATCAGCTGGCCTGTAAAGATTGGGACAATCTTATTGTATAGGTTTTTCTATTTTAAAATCCTTTTTTAAGGTTCTGTTTTGTTTACTGAATGTAATTACTGTTTCTGAACGTTGTATGTAATTTAGTATGTTTGAGTGTTAAAAGTGTACACAGGCGTGATGAAAGTATAAATGTGGGTTTGAATTTGGGATTGGTACCAAGTGCTTCCCTTCTGAGCCCTCTGTTGTGTCCCATTAGTTTGAGTAGGAGGTGGATGCTCTCATATGTTTGTAGGTAATGGGTTCAAACATCGTGTGAACCGAAATGATTGCTTTGATATGACAAAATATGGCCATGACAAATCTTTAAAGACAGTGTGTTTAGCTATAGGCAGTTATGCTGTGGCTTTGTCTCAAAATTGTTGGATCAGCTGTACAAATCCCAAGTGGGAGAATACTATCTCTGGAATTCTACCTCTGTTGCTTGACCTTATCTCATTCAAGTGTGTGGAAAAGCCGCTGGTCCATAATACATTTTACTTTGACTGAGCTGGGATTGTCCAGCAGATCAAAACTTGTGTTTAGATGTCTAAGATCACAGAGGCTTAATCTACCACAGAGAGAATAGAGTTTCTGCCAGTAACATTGTCTTCATCGGGAACTTAGGCTGGAAGGGACCTCTGCTCATTCTGTAACTAGCTGTTACCTGGGAGGTGCCCAGCAGTAATAAATGCTGTTTTATAAGCAAGCTGTTGTACTGGTAGCAAGATGACAAGATTTACATCAAACTTCAGTGCTTTAACAAGTTAACTTTTTTTCTGAACATCCAGACTATTGTGAAGGGTTTCTTGTGGGGAAAACATTTTAAAATTAGTTTGAAAATGATTGAGAGTAATCAGTTATGTACCTTGGTAAAATTACTGGAGGATGTTTGGCTAAATAACCATGAATTTTGGTATTTTCTTGTAAATTATTTTTTGTATATAATCTCCTCTTTAGGATATGGTGGTACAAGCTCTTAGACAAACTAACAACCGTAGTATAGAAGCTGCCATTGAATTTATAAGTAAAATGAGTTACCAGGATCCTCGTCGGGAGCAGATGGTTGCAGCAGCAGCAAGACCTGTAAACGCAGGTATGAAACCCCCAGGTAGGTGTATCCGTGGTAACTCAGTAACTCACTGAGTGTATTCTTATAGGTGAAAAATATAACATAGTAAATTTTGCCTTCATGTGCTCACAGTGGAATAGAGATGCTGAGATAAAGGTTTTTTTGCTTTTAAAAATTGCATTTTAAGCATATAATGTAATTCTTCTGAAAGGTAGGTCCATTTGACATGAATTTCTTAAACATTTGTTTTTATAACTGGATGGTTTTATTATTGTGTGTAGACAAGGAATGGCATTCGGATCTCATTCTAGTAATTTTTGTCCCTCATTTATGTAGTGCCTGTATTTTGTTCTCAGTGTCAGGTGCCATTTAGAAATCAGTGGTGAGCACTGAATTCTTATTTTAATTTTTTGCCTCTCTTCACACACTCACCCACACAACAGCACCATGTGTGTGTATTTTTGTGTATATATGTGTGTGTTTATATATCATACGACTACAATATTTATATTTTAGCATGTTCTATTTGCTTAATTTTCTGCTTGGTTCCAGATTTTGTTTGTATGGTTTTTAAGGCAGACTTCATGTTTTTGGAGATGTTAGAGGATAGGCTATAGCTTTAGTAGCAGAGTCAGAATTTTGCCACTTGCTATTATTGCTTTCTTTAAAGATGGAAGAAGTTACAGTCCTGTATGTGTTTACACTTACCTCAGTATTAACATTGTAAAAAGCACAGTAAGACTGTCTGCACTATCAATTCCTTACACACTGTTTTGTTTATATGATGCAAAATAATATCTATGAAGTAAATAAATAGTAGAGTTTATTCTCTTAAGTTTTGCTTTCGTACAATTTTAATTCTTGCCTGTCTACAGCACTTTTACTCATAAGGACATAACCTCTGAAATTAAAGTACTTAATTAAATTTTGCATGTAAGGAATATAACAAGTATGGATGAACCATATGCACACAAGGGGTCTGCTTGATTTTACAGCATTTTAGTTTAAGAACACTAAATGTCTTGTAAGCATTAAACTGGAAGAGATAGCAACATAACTAAATGTATTTTTCCGTGGTATTACTTTTTTTTGCTCTTGTGCTGAACATTTTTATGAGGATTTCTTGTACATGGGACTAAAAATACATTGTGTGCCTAATAATTTTGCATATTACCATTTCTTCAACTAAAATTTGCATTTTTACTGAAGAAAAATGCTTTTTCAGCAAAATTATTTCCGGAAACTCTGATACTATAGTTTCAATGCATTTTTTGCTCTTGCATGTGTACTGAGCATGTTACCATACAGTGATGTGTATTACTAGATAGAGAAAATTTTTCATGTGAAGTGCAGTGGTTTATGTTATGTCGGAGATTTCACGTCCTTTCTCTGTAGCAATTAATGCAGAAGAGCAAAATTTTCAAAGAAGTAAATGTAAATAATTTCTAATAATATAAATGCTGTGTTTTCTTGTTGTGAAAGCAGGAACTGTTCAGCAGTCAGTTAACCGCAAGCAGAGCTGGAAGGGTTCTAAGGAGTCCCTGGTTCCTCAGCGGCATGGCCCTTCCCTGGGAGAAAGTGTAGTTTATCGCTCAGAAAGTCCCAGCTCTCAGCCTGATGTAGGAAGGCCGTTATCTGGATCTGGCATTGCGGCGTTTGCTCAGGCTCATCCTGGCAACGGACAAAGAGTGAATCCCCCACCTCTACCACAGATAAGGAGCGTCACTCCTCCTCCTCCACCTCCTCGAGGGCAGACACCACCTCCAAGGGGAACTACTCCTCCACCTCCTTCCTGGGAACCAAATTCTCAAACGAAGCGGTACTCTGGAAACATGGAATATGTGATCTCCCGTATTTCTCCAGTGCCACCAGGAGCATGGCAGGATGGTTATCCGCCTCCACCTATGAACCCTCCACCTATGAATTCATCCACGCAGGGTCAGAGAGGCATGAGTGCTGTCCCCATTGGCAGGCAACCAATAATCATGCAGAGTTCTGCCAACAGCAAATTTAGTTTTCCATCAGGAAGAGCTGGAATGCAAAATGGCAATTGTCAGGCGGAATTCATAGTTCACCAGAATGTGGTGTCTGGGAATTCGGTGAGTCGCCAGCCACCCCCGTACCCCATGAATGCAACTAACAGGCAGAGTCCCACGGCATTACAGATGCAGGCAGGAGGATCTGCTCCTCCTTCAGCATACACCAATGGGAATCTTCCTCAGGCAATGATGGTGCCAAACAGAAATAGTCACAACATGGAACTTTATAACACAAATGTAGCTGGAATACCCACGTCCTGGTCACAGCCTTCCCCTGTGCAGCCGCAGTCATCACCTGGCAGCGGGCACGACATGCCTACGTGGCAACCCAATGTTCCCGTACGGTCAAATTCTTTCAACAACCATCATGGCAATAGGCAAAGTCACTCTGGCAGCTCTCAGCCTTCAGCCACAACAGTGACAGCCATAACACCAGCTCCCATCCAGCAACCAGTGAAAAGCATGCGTGTGTTAAAACCAGAGCTGCAGACTGCCCTGGCGCCCACTCACCCTTCCTGGATGCCACAGCCCGTGCAAACTGTGCAGTCCATCCCCTTCTCTGAGAGCCCATCTACGAATATGGCAGTTATGGCTCCTGTTGTGGAGGCTCCAAATTACCAGGGCCCACCACCACCTTACCCAAAACACTTGCTGCATCAGAATCCTTCTGTCAATCTGTATGAGGCAGGACCCAAGCTCAACAAAGAGGAGCCACCTCTTTTGTCCAGGGAGGATGAGAATGAAAAGAATTATGAATGTGTTGATTCAACGGATAAAGAAAAGAAACAAATTACAACATCACCTGTTCCTGTTAGAAAAAACAAGAAAGATGAAGAAAGAAGAGAGTCTCGCATCCAAAGTTACTCCCCTCAAGCCTTTAAATTCTTCATGGAACAGCATGTGGAGAATATACTCAAGTCACACCAGCAGCGTTTGCACCGGAAAAAACAACTAGAGAATGAAATGATGCGGGTAAACTCTTCCTTCTTTCTAAATCTGTGATTAGAACTGTTCCTGTATTGATTTTAAGAGATACATATCTTAATTGTAGAATGTTTAAATAGTATAGATAAATAGAATATTGTGATACATTGTGGTATTGAAGTCTATTTTTAATTTTTGTATTTGAGATGTGGCAAGTTCTTCAGTGCTTGAGTAAGTTTCTTGCATGTCTAAATGTAATTCATTTGGCCTATGTACAGTAAGGCAGCAGAAGCAAAATAATTGTTGCATGAACTGAGATTCATGAGATACATGGCTCATAGCTGTTTGTTATGGGTTCTATTTAGTCCTGATTTCTTAGTTACATGCAATATTTGAATGATTTTCAAAAATATTTCTTTTTTTTTTAAATAAGTACTTCAGGTACAAGCAAAGCAGGGACAAGAGGTAGGCTGGTTAGTGCATTTATATAGTCACCCAAACAGTGATATTTTTTACATTCTGCCATTTGTTTCCAGTGGTGATAGTTTTTTTAAGTTCAAATAAAAAAACCCAACTTTTTAAAAGTTAATTTTTTTTTTAATGAAAGAGTCACAGTATCTTTTGCCTGATTATTTTATAATTCAGACTGTATCTGTTTAAACAAGAGGCAATTGAATGGGGTAATAAAAAAACAGACATCAACAAAAGCATGTAAAATGTTGTACCTGCATGGAGTCAGTTATCTAGTTCTAGTATTTCAGTGTTCTGTTAAAACAAATCAAAAGGGTAAAAACTGGAGCTGATGTCATTTCAAAAGAGAAAATAGTAGGAAGCAGTGAAACTTAAGATTTGCGGAAAGGTAAAATTGAGATGTCACATAAATATTTCTTAACAATTGTAGTTGAAAGTTTGATATATGTATGATGTACTTTTTAATTTATTCTATCAGAGTATGTATTTGGCTTACATCACTTTCTTGACATGCTGTTTTTTAAATGTGTTTTCTTACTATTTTAAAATTTCTTACTGTAAGCTTCAGTCTTTTGTGTTTGCTTAATCGCAAATATATAAATGTTAGCAAGATTTCATCCTGGAACTCTTATTAGATCTTTATTCTTAGTCTTCTCTCTTTCCTTTTTCACTTTCACTAACAGCTGATTTAAACTGTTAAGGTGTGGGAAGCTTTCCTGAACTCTGTAGCCTCCATCCCTGTGTAGACAAGTAAGATTCTGAAGCAACAGTGTTTATTAAGAATAGCATGATCCCTTTTTTAGAGGGCTTTGCATGCAATCCTGCATCAAAATTAAGCATGAATTTATTTTGGCTATTTTTGACTACTTAAATGTAAGATTGTAATTAATGTTGATTTGCAAACTTCACTTTCCCTTCTTACTTGTGTTCTGTAGTATCTCAAGAATAAGTATTACTTATATGAAAGCACTGATATGACTTTTCATGTTCATTTAAAGTACGCTAGTAAATGTATTTTCTTATATGAAATGCAATTTATAGTATTTAAGCTAGATTTAAAGATGGGATGTTTAATTACAGGCTGAAGGGTGGTAAATGGGCTACTGTGCTGCAGCAGACGTGTACTTTTTCAGGAGAGAAATCGCAAAACAGTGAAGTATATTTTGGATCTTCATGAGAAGGAGAAAGGGAAACTAGCTTGTTATCTATTTTTAGAAAGTTTAAGATTAAGCAAGTATTGAATCCCTTCTTTTTTCCCCTTTGGTAGGAACTTTTGAAAGGAAAAAAAAAGCAAAATGCATCCCTATGGAAATACCTGCCTTCACAGAATGCTGTATTTCCAGCATACGTGACGTATTTCTGTGCTCTCAGGTTTCCTAGGAAGTTGAATGGAGTGGTCTCAGAAATATTTAATTTAAATCTGTGAATCTGGGCAAGAATTATGCTGGATGTCTTGCTGCAAAGAGCAACTTAAGTCATCCTTTAAAATACAGCAAGATGAAAAGGGACCAAAATGAGAGTGAATTGCGTGATGATACAGAGCAATTCAGGAAGCTCTTCTCTCTGTCACTGTCTAGAAATAACTGCAGATGTATGTGCAGAAGAGTTTGTGCAGCTGACAAAGTTGGTTAATTTTTGGTGAATGCTGAAGCAGAGGAGTGTTCTAGGGAAAATACAGCAATGCAGAGAGCAATCAGTTTGTAATTAACATTTGGTTTAGTGGATGGCATAGGAAAAAGTGAAGATGGGTTGAGGGGAGAGATGACAAATTGCAGTACTTGGGCTGGTCTCTACAATAAAACTGTTAGAATGCAACAGAGAGTAGGCAGTAGAAAGTAAAGCTACGAGCGTTTTGGAGACTCTTATTTGTATGTCTTGTCATTAATTACTGTATTGAGTCTCCTGGGGTTTTGTTGCAATCTAGGTTATATTCTTTGCTAATTTTGTAACTGATCGTTGAGGTTCATTTTGTGTGCAGGTGGGTCTGTACTGAAGCAGACTTCAGGTTTCAGATAGGCCTTGAGGAGGTGACTCATTGTCATCTGAACTTTTAACAGGGTGTCTTCTTGGCATTTTTGTAAGTCTTCCTTCTGTGTTGAAATGGTCTTTAAGCATGTTCATTCACAGAAAACTTGAGATGTTTCTGTCCTGGAAGGCAGTGCCCAGATATTCCTGCAGTAATATGTTGAAAAAGGTTCAACTCCCTATTTTAAATTAAAAAATTGTCTATTTTGCACATCCAGTCTTTAAACTACTGCTACCCAGTCCTAACTACTGCCTATCTGATGTTGACAAAAAGTTTTGTCTCAAAATGGAAACAGCTTTCCCCATTTAAATTTTACTGATTTCATATTCCTTGGGCAGTTTATTGGGGTAGACAAGCATTTTGTATGCATTTTCCTAGTAGCATCTCCTTTGGATCCATTTTTTATATGATTCCTGCAAGAAATTTTATGTGTCTTAACAGTATTTTCTTTAATAGGTGACATATAGTATAGTAACTTTTGAAAGCATTTTTAAGATATCTAATTGATCTTTTACCTTTTTTCTCAGTCAAATCTATTATACTTTGTTTCAAGTTACATTGTAAGTTAGGCAAAGCAGAAGTCGTCTATTTATGCAAGCCTAGACTAGTTACATAATCCTAATGGTGGTCCTGAGTAGTGTTCTGCAGACAGTGTCTCAGCAACAAGATTTGGTATCAAGAATCGATAAGATGTGACAATAAGAAATTGAAAAATTTTAGAATAGTGCTTGAGTACAGTTGTGATGTTTGCAGGGATTCAATTTGGGCATGTTCACTTTTAGGATCAGAATGTCCATAAAAAAATGAGGGAATCTACTGTAGATTGAACTTGGAAATCATTGCTGTGGGATAGTGATTTCAAGCCAGATAAAATAATTGAGATGCTATGAGAAAGGGAGCTTATAGTACTTCGAAAATGCTGTCAGAAAACAAAAGAAGGAATGAATATGAAGCTTTGGGGGGAAGTGTCATGGAGAAAAGAATATAAAAAATTGAAGACAGGTTCTACTCACATTAAAAACCAAAAAGAAGAGAGAGTCTGACTCCAGACCCTGACATTTACCAAGAAAAACGGCACTGAAATTGAATGGCACTTTAAAGGAAATACACCAGGAGGCACCCAGGTTGGAGAATGCTCAATGTGGTTCTTGCAGATAAGGGTTTCCATGCTGTAGGTGATGAGTTGAATGTGGCCTGTGAGTGTTTCAGCTGTCAGAATGGTGGTGGTGTTGGCCAGAACACCAGGGATGTTCAGTCGAGATAGGGGTATGTACACAGATGCGAGCCAAGAAAAGCTACTGTGGGGAGGAGCGAGCCACTTCAAAGAAAGTGCTGTGCTCAACTAGTTGGTGTGAAGTGGAGAGCAGGAGTGAGAGTGTGAGCGAAGTCCTGTTAGAAAGGGGTGGGTTATGTGATAAGAGGGAAGATCAGGTCTAGGCTTGCAGCAGCAGCACAGGCTAGGTGTGGGCGGATAGTAGGAAACAGTGCCGTGTGGATCTGGTTTGTGTAGCTACTCAAGGAAGCATGAGAGTGAGAGAGTTGCCTGTTCTCTCCTGCAGTTGAAGTTCCACAGCATGGTTGGGAAGTTTAGTGACTTCTTCTCTAGCTAGTCTGGAGAGGGGTTGCCTTTCCCATGACAGCTTCAGCCCTCAGCAGCTTACAGCTCCTAGGCATGTCTTGGCTTCCTTTCGCTCTACAGAGAGAATCAGGGAGGCAGCTGATGCACACTGTTACTCTGATAATATTATTCGCAGTTTTTATCATTGGTTTGTAAATTACCCTTTCTCTCCCCAAGAATGTAGTCCCTTCTTGAGAACCTTCTGGTGCATGGCACCTTATGCATTTTGCTATTGAAAACAAACACATTCTGACTTTTATCACTCCTGTATGTTTTCGTAGAATCTTAATGTTTAAAACAAAACCAAACCCCTTTAAGTATATTTCCTGTGCTGTGTATTAAGTATTTGGTTTGCTTTGCCTAAGCCTTGTAGTTATGAGAAGACCATCAAGAATTAAAAGTACTGTTCACTCTTCAAATCTAATTCTGTTTGCTGCACAGGTTGGATTGTCTCCAGAAGCCCGAGATCAAATGAGGAAAATGTTGTGCCAGAAAGAATCTAATTACATTCGGCTAAGAAGAGCTAAAATGGACAAGTCAATGTTTGTAAAAATTAAAACCCTGGGAGTTGGTGCATTTGGAGAAGTTTGCCTAGCAAGAAAAGTGGATACTAATGCTTTATATGCAACAAAAACTCTGAGGAAAAAAGATGTCTTGCTTAGAAATCAAGTTGCTCATGTTAAAGCTGAGCGGGATATCCTTGCAGAAGCTGATAATGAATGGGTGGTTCGCCTGTACTATTCATTCCAAGATAAAGACAATTTGTACTTTGTGATGGACTACATTCCAGGAGGTGATATGATGAGTCTCCTGATTAGAATGGGTGTCTTTCCAGAAAATCTGGCACGGTTCTACACAGCAGAACTGACCTGCGCAGTTGAGAGTGTTCATAAAATGGGCTTCATCCACAGAGATATTAAACCTGATAATATCTTGATAGACCGTGATGGTCATATCAAATTGACTGACTTCGGGCTCTGTACAGGTTTTCGATGGACCCATGATTCAAAATACTACCAGAGTGGTAAGAGAAATATAAATCTTCTTTGTAAGGAATTAAATAATAAGTGAAAAGGAAGATGACTGTGCTGTTTCCTTTATGAATAATAACACATCTTAACAATATGTCTGCACACCATACAAATTACAGAAAGCAACATTTAGTATAGGAGGTTTCCAGTGTGAGCACTGATTCCTTAAGGGAGAATAAGCTATGCTGCTGTTCGTCCTATTAGCGGCTTCTGAAATTTGGAGAGAAAATCACAAAGGTAGCGAGGTAATTACATAGGCAACAGCCCCAGCTCTGTTTTGAGGATGAACTGATGTTTTAAATGTAATTGTTCTGAAAACCTTGCCCCAAGTTCTGAGTGTCTCATGTGCTCCTTTTAGTGTAACCTGTTGATTTCTGAGGAGGTTAAAGTGGGGTTTTAAGAATCCCACTTGATTACTTAAAACAAAAGCTAAAAGAAAGAGGAAAAAAAGTCACAGTTCTGAGAGTGGTAAAATACAGATTTTGTGATAACCTGTTTTTAATTTTCAAAAAGAAAAACATAACTTCAGAAACAGTTTTTAAATTACTTTTGACTAGTTTCTATCAAAATATCATGTATCCTAGGCCAGACTGTTACACAGTCTCTGGTGAGAAGAAAAAGATTTAATCTGATTTTATTTTTTTGTGATTTAAATATTGGGTGGTTTATGTTTGCATAAAAAACAAGAACAATATACATCCTGTACCCTCAATGTGGTTATGTTAAGAAAAAACTGAGACAATATCAAACTTGATCCTTTCTCATAGTTATGTCTAAAGTAAGCTTAAAAAGTGTCCTCAAAAGTTGGTGGTTCATATCGTAAACAAAAAGTCAACATCCTGATGTTGATGGCTGCTGTAACTCTTGAGTGTTGAAACTGAAGTAGATTCTATCATGTAACGAGGAATGTTAACAGATAAAGAAAACTTCATATTGGATAAGAAGTAGAATACTCATGCTCAATTTTGCCATCCTTCTCCCTCATTTACAGGTGATCATGCACGTCAGGACAGTATGGATTTCAGCAATGAGTGGGGTGACCCAGCGAATTGCAGGTGCGGAGATCGGCTGAAGCCACTGGAGCGCAGGGCTGCACGTCAGCACCAGCGCTGCCTGGCCCATTCCCTTGTTGGCACACCCAACTACATCGCTCCAGAAGTGTTGTTACGAACAGGTAATGCACTTCTGTACTCTAATCGTGCTGCAGACTAACTGATGTTCAGGTATCTTGCTTCACCTTTCTTACACTGCCGCTTTTCCCAAGTATATAGTATTTTAACAAAAAATTAAAATAGTTGTTAATGTGGAAATCTTGAAGAAGTACTGACTAGAGTTCTCCTGTGAACTTTTGTACTCCTAGAAATTCAAGATTAAAATTATACTGAAGCTTTGACTACTTTATTTGAACTTTGTTTCAGGTTACACACAGTTGTGTGACTGGTGGAGTGTTGGAGTAATTCTCTTTGAGATGCTAGTGGGGCAGCCTCCATTCCTGGCACAAACACCACTGGAAACACAAATGAAGGTAACTTTAAAAGTCTGGTATTAACAGTCTGAAAAAGCAGGCTTGAAATTTACATGGTCTTTCTAGTTTGTAATGGAAACCAAGGTGATGTTTGAGAGTGCTGCCTATCCTAGCATATTATAAACTAAGATGATTATGAACTTTACGTTACTGTCGAGGTGCACTTAGTTTGTAAAGGGACCATGTTTGCATCTTTTATCTTGGTATAGTAAACATGCCAACTAAAAACCACATTTCACTTCTTCTATCTATTCCAGTTATTATTTCCACTCCTCTCCTTTCCTCTTCCTCTTCTCCAGTGTCTGGATGTTCTTTTCCCATACTTGGCTTCCAAGCCTGCTTACCTGCAGAGGATTTCCTTTGGTGATGCATCTGCAGGTGCTTGGCATGGAAAGGTGGAGGAATAGCAGATGGCTGTACCTGCTCAGGGTTACTGGCAGCTTGGAGCCATTGCTCCTTTCCTACCTGAGCCCCAGCTGTTCCAGAGAAAGCATCAGAGCAGGTGTCATTTTTGCAAGATTGCATTCAGCTTGCAAGATATTAGTTGGCTTAAATGTAGTATTGTTTTTGGGTTTTTTTACCTTTGAATCTGTTAATCTTTACATTGCATCATCTAACTCAAAATTCATCTGCCTCACCTTCTTTTTAAGATTGTAAGCCATGTGCCTAATCTCAGGTTCCAGGAGCTGGATTTTATGGGATCTTCCTTGTTTTATACTAGGGATATCCCATGCCAGACTCTAACTTAGATTTGGAATGTGAGTAAACTTTACCTGTATTTTGCCAGGTTTCCGGACAAAATATTCCTTGTGTTTCTGAAAGAGCAGCTTCATGTTTTCCTCTCTAGTTTGAAAACCCTTAGACATGTTTGGAAAACCCTTAGACACATTGAATGATTTCTTTGTGGCTGTTTGTTTTGTTGTTTTAATCTGTTTTTTCCCTTTTATGAAATTATAAGTAAGTAAC
>JAYRBT010000114.1:57353556-57372197 GCA_036023395.1 Myiotriccus ornatus
CCGGGCCGGGGGGGGGGGCCGGGCGGCGCTGGGGGAGGAAGGGGGCGGAAGAAGTGGAGGAGTCGCAGCCGCCGCTGCTGTCGCCGCCGGCCCGAGCTCTGGAGAGGAGTAAGTGAGCGAGGGAGCCCCGCGGTCCCTGCCCCGCGCCCACCCGGCCGGGCGGTGCCGCCGCTCGGCCCGGGCCGGGGGCGATGCCCGGTCCCGCGCGGTGGGGCCGCCCCGACGGCCCCCGGGCACCGGGGAGGCTCCGGCTCCTCCGTCCCGCGGCTGGAGAACGAGCGGCCGCGGCCGCCGCTGTCGCGACAGGCGCCCCCACGACACGGTTCCCGTCGGTGTCGCTGTGCCGGGGCTGTGTCTCCCGCACGTGCTCGGCGCGGCATCGCCGAGGTGTCCCTGGAAGCCGTCGGGAGGGGAGGCTGCTCCCCGCAGGTGTGCGGCGGGGCGCTCCCCGCCCCGGGAACTCCCCTGGGTGGGCTGCTGGGCACCGGTTCAGGCACGGAACCCTGGTTCCCACTTTCTCCTTCATCCTCCACCTGTTTTGTTGTTGGATGGTTTGGGGTTTTTTTCCTTAATGAAGTACTTTGCAGTGATCTGCTGTGATGTAAGTTTTCTCTCCAGACAGAGAGAAGCAATCCCACGTATCCGTTTAGCTGCAGACCCTTCAAAACCTGAGAAATTTGGTAATTTAATGTAGATCATCATAAAGAATGACAGCCCCCCATGAAATGGGGAGTAAGTAACGTGCTTAATCAAGTCTTTTGAAAGGCTTAGCCTGGAAAACATAAAATCATCTGCCACAAGTGTATCTCTGCCTAATGTTTGATTTATGTTTTTTTCTTTTACACATCTAGGCGTGCTTGTGTTCATGGTTGCTGGTAGTTCTTCTTTTGCTACCATTATTGTTAAATGCAATAAGCGGATGAGAAGCATTTTATTTAGTATCCAGTAAGTCTGGCAACTCTTCTCTTTCCGAAGTGATTAACATAATCACTTCTTGATACCAAATGTTGCTAGCCATAGATGTTATGAAGATGGGTATTAAGCTGGAAGGGAGCTCCAAAGGTGATGCCATCATGTCATCAGTAAAAATTGATTCCTGAAAGATGTTACTTTGGGGTGTTTTTTTCTCATCTGGCTTGCTGAGAGAACTCTGCAAATTTTACATGGTTGCTTTGATGTCAGAGCCTGTATAGCAGGCTGAAATAATGGAAACATGTGTGCTCTGCCAAAATTCAGGCTCTGGCTTAGTCCAGGTATTAAGGTTGGACTGAAAGACTCTTGGAAATATTTTGCATGTATGTCTTGTGCTGTTTGCTGAGTCAACGAGTCCGCTGCGGTAATTGATGAACTCCAACTTAAATCTTCACTTCCAATATCTGCATTATCAGTCTCTTGATTTTTAAAGTTTGGGGGATTTCTTTGTGAAACACGATTGATGCAGCGTTTGGTTATAGTTCCCAGATTCTAATGTATGACTGTGAGCAGCAATTACTTACAGTCATTCCTTATGATAATTTCTTAAAGTCCTTATGGAAAACATGAAGTGCCCCTAGTGTTTTCTTGATGGTTATCTGTTACTTTTCAAATGAAATACAAAAATAAGTTCCAAAACCTCATTCTCAAAAGTTGTAGGTATCTTGAACTTTGGTTAGGTTCAGTCCACACCGCTCTTGGTTGTTCTGTACTTTAGAAGTATTTTAGGTCCTGTGAGTAAATTATAAAATGTACTCTGTTGCTAGAGATGGGTTAATTTCAGGGAACCTTATATAGCTATAGCTAGTGTAAAGAGTGATTATTGGGAAGTGTGTGTGTTTGTACACAAGGTGGAATTAAACTTGCAAGACAAAGTGCTTAGGTTATTTTCCTTATATCCTGTTCACTGTAAACTTTATGAGCTCTTTACTATTTTGGTTGCTGTTGGAACATAGATAACTTCACTGGGCATGATTCATGGAAAGGTCGTGGCTGATAAGTGCAGCCTTGCAGCTTTGACATCCTGTTACGTGATAGCACCAAGTATTTGTAAACACATGTGGTATTACTAAGTATTGAACACATGTTATATTACTTTAAAAATTATTAAGTGGTCAGGATTAGTTTCATGTGTGTTTTAATCCCTTCAGTTCTGGTTTAACTCAAGATTTGTGTGTACTCACCCCTCTCTCACATGTGTCTTGTACCCTACTCTGAGCTGCCACAGCATATTGCAGCTTTCTGCTGCAAACTTTAACCTAGTTTCAGATTAGTACTCTTAACTCATTTGTGGGGTTTTTTTTACTCTTAGAAATACTTCAGCATCTTCAGTTACAGGTGCAGCAAGCCCATGGGTTAGTGTGTCAGCTCTGACATTGCCTGTGTTCAAGTGGCAGCATCAGTGGCATGTCTAGACATAAGCAGAGCCAGCAGCTTTTTCTGCCTCACTTGTACACAAGAGCCTTGTATTTGGAAGCCACTTCAAGCTCTTCTGCTCTTATGAGTCAAGATGAAGCAACAAATTAAATTGGTTTTCTAATTTCAGCTAAATTCTTTTGCATTTTCAATACCACTGATGAAACAGATAGATTCCAATAGCATTATAAACTTGAGTGAGCACCTTCTTTTTTTTTCCCTACGTGAGTTGCTAGCTCATTCTGCTTATGCTTTTGTTTCTACTTTCTGTCCTTACTTTCTCTGCTTTTTCTAACCTGAAAATTTCATTAACTCTTCTATTATGTGCAGTGCTGTCATTTTGGTTCCAAGCTTTCATTTCTTTCTGACTTGGCCTCTTTAGGTGTTGTTTTTTTTCCTTCTAGCTATATTCACATTTTCAGATGAAAACTGATATTACAAGCTGGTTTGTTTGTGGTTTTTTTTCTTGATACATAAACAGAATTGCTGTTCTGCTTGGATTGCTCTACAGCATTCAGTGTAGAAAAAAAAGTTATCTATGACCTCTCTTGGCTTTTAAAAGTCTAGTTTGGTTATAGTAACTTGCTATTACTTGATTTTTAAAATGTTTATTAGCATCTTGCTCAACTTGTGATTTCAGTAGTGTTAGTCATGGGTTTGAATTCTTAGGACAGGCAAACAGGTGTATCTGGTAGGATGAGCAGGAGTGGAAAAGCTTGCTCCTAAATATAGCAGGGAAAACTTTGGTAATATCTGTGTGAGGATCCATACAGCAGTTGACAAACATCTTCAGGCTCCTTCTCCTAAGGTTAAAACCAACAAAACTCTCAAGTCAAACTGTGTCTCTAAGGCCTAATTAGCCGGGAATTGTTAGCCTTTGTAGTTGCTGGTCACATTAACTGTATCAGCTTGTAGACATGGCCAGCTCAGCAAGTCTCTGGCCAGAGTGAGATTACATAGTGTAGGTTCTATGATAGCAGGTTTCCAAGCTCAGCCCCTCGGGTCCCTTCTGTATGGATGGGTGTGGGCTGTTGGAGGCCTGTCTTCAGCTCCCTTGCTGCCAGAGTTTTGCTGGTTTGGACTGAAAATTTTCATAGCAGCTGTCTACTCCAAGGGAAGGTGGGGAAGGAAGAGAAAGGAAGCAAAAAAGAAAAGGATATTGGCTGAGGAATGCCTCAACTGTGTGTCTGTGTGTGAAGCTACTTGGGAAGGGGACAGAAAAAGGAGTGCAAATCTTAAAATGTTTGATTTGTACTTCACAGCCCCTCTTTACAACAGAGAGCTAACATTTGAGCAGTAGGTTGGCAGGTGTGTGCAAAGTAGGGCTTCTGAAACCTCTGATGTGGCCAAATTCGACCCTGACCTCGTCTTTGCAATGTGTTCAGTCTTAAGTCTGTTTATTGCGCATGAGTACCTCTTACATTCTTTAAATAGTTGATCTGTATCAAGTATGCTTCATCCCAGGGCTTAGCTGTAATTGCTTGTCTGCAGTTGCTTCTTACTGGCACTGGGCACAGGTACCAAAATGAGAGCAAGATGACTCTCTTGTTTAATTGCCTATTTTAAGCAGTGAGGAAGTAGAAGGCGAGTGGGAAAAATCTTGGTGTGCAGGAGACAAGAAAAGCATAGACAGTGAAGGTATCGTAGAGAAGAAGGGGATGGGATGTATAAGAAACTGGTAGGAACATGGGACAACTTCTCTATGGACAGTGGCAACTGCAAAGAACAAGTCTACTGCTTCTACTTACTACTGTCTTTGTATAAATAATACTTCTGTGCTATCCTAATCTAAAAGCACAGATTCTGCTAGTGCTGCAAAGTGGAACTGGTCACAATCATTGATGTTTGCTCCAAAAGCCCACAAACTACCACTGCTGGTGGGGAAATGTGGTATGGTTTGAACAATATGTTAGATAAAGTGGGTGGTCACACATTACACATTTAATCATAGATTTCCTTAGCTTTCAGTGCTAATTTCAGCAGCCTCGATGTGTTTCAGGTGTTCCTTTTTAAGTGTAAAAATGTGGGTGATAGGAATGTGCAAGCTGGGCATAGAAGGTGTATATTTGTTTCAAACAAACATTAAATAAAATTCAAGAGTTGCAAAATCAAACTAATGGAAGGCAAAACAAAAGGCAAAATAAGACTGTTAAAACTTAGGTGCATGGAATGTTAAGGCAAAAAAAGTTAACAAAATTTAATGCGTCTGGAAAAAGGGCTTTGATTTATTGTTTGTTGGGGTTTTTTTTTAAACCACAGATGAGCACAGTGAAATACTAGTTTGTCTTACAGTAGAATGGAAAGGGAAGTATGCAGTTGTGGCTTGCAACAGTTGCATTTAAATCTGCATCTCTTGTATGGGCTTTTCAACAGAATCTCCATGGCAAGAAACTATGCTGTGATGTGAAGAGTTTCATTTCTAGTAACAGAGCAACAATTACTGTTTTATATGGATGACATTAATTTTAGCGCTTTTTTTCCCCTAACTGATACTTTTCCAGCTTCCATATTTTGATATGCTAAATGAGGTAACGAGCGTATGAAAATAGTTGCAAAAAACTGTTCTGCTACTGGGATTTTTTTCTTTCCTTAATACCTCTAATTTTTTTCAGCTTCATGTTGAACATGAGCCTTGTTATGATCATTGAGAATGTAAAGTTGGCCCGTGAATACGCCTTACTGGGAAATTATGACTCTGCAATGGTCTACTACCAGGGAGTTCTTGACCAAATGAATAAGTATCTGTACTCTGTGAGAGACACCTATCTGCAGCAGAAATGGCAACAGGTAAATATTAATTTTCTGGGACATTTTGTGGGATAAGTATTAAAGTAGCAAAAATAACCACTCTTATTGTAAACAAAAGTATAAAAATACTTAAAACCATTCTCTGATAAATTAGTGCTGTTATATATAGGCTTCTTTTTTAATATATCGACTTAGTTAAGTCATCTTTATGACTTCTTTCTCTGTCAGTGACAAAAAAGTCAATGGAACACAGCCCTGAGGAGCCAGTCCACTCTGACTTGTCAGCTTCTTTTTGATGAGTGCCCCTGTTATGCTGAAGTTTTGTAGTCTGGTATCATTTGGGTCTTGTTTCCCTCAATGTTTTAGTGTGACTAAGGTTCTTAATAGAAAGTGAGTCGTGGCTGCCATGGTAATTTATCCTTAACACAAACCATCTTTTTTTTTCATTGATATTCAGTCTAATGAGTTGATACTTTCAATTGCTATTTAACCTATTAGGTTCTGTCACACTTGTTTAATATTAAAAATTTGTAAAAAGTCTCTTTTGATGTTAAATCCAAGATCTATTTGTTTATTCTTTAAATGTGCTGAAGAAGGCAGAAAAACCTCCTCAATATGTAATGTGCATAATTCTTGTTTATTGAAGTAGAATTAGGTAGCTCATTAAACCCTGTAGAATCTATCCAGGCATTACATGAGCTTGAAATCAGAACAGTTACAAACTTATTTCCAATGTGCTTAATCTACTTCTTTTTTTTTCTCTTAATCAGGTTTGGCAGGAAATAAGTGTGGAAGCTAAGCATGTGAAAGATATAATGAAAACACTAGAGAGCTTTAAACTAGACAATACTCCATTGAAAGCCTCACAACAAGAATTACCAGCTCATGATGCAGAAGTCTGGTCTTTGCCAGTACCTGCTGAACGTAGGTAAGAGGAAACCTGAAGGCCTAAATTAATATTTATCAGGACAAAGTGTGCTTTGACTTCAGCCTGTTGCGGGGTAATTTTCGTTCTAGAACTTAGATGTGTGACGCTTGCAGCTTGCCACTGTTTGTAGTGAAGGAGATGCCATTTTGAGGCAGCCTAATCCAGAATGGTCTGAGGGTTTTATTTTCCATGGAATGACTAATGTCAAGCTTCTTCCCCCACACCCCAATACACAGTTCCCTGAGATGGAGGTTTTTTTCACTTTGTTGTATTTGTTGGCTTTGATTAGCTGGTTGAGGATGCTACAGACGTTGTTTTGTGTCGAGTTTTTTTTTGTTTAGCTTTTTTCTTTTTCCATGAGATTAGCTTTCTGAACTGTTTAACTGAAGGTTTTAACACATGCCAGTGGTAGAATGAAAGAAGGACCAGGTGTACATGCAAAGCAGACACAGGACTGTGCATTTTGACAGAAAGTGACTATTAGTTTACTTTAGCTGTATGGTCAAATTGTTCTTTGAGGTTTTGGACTTAAAAGCATATTCTCACAGACTGACAGCTTTGGTCTTTATGGGTACATTTTATTTTTTAAATAATTTATTTTACACCTTCTGAAAGAAATCGGTCTTGTGTCATCGCACTATTTCTGTGTATCTCATTTAATAACTTCGGAACGCTCCTAGCCAATTTCGTTCAAACCTTCTGGAAGAATAGAGTCTAGGAGGTAGAACTTTCCTAATGTCTTGAAGTTTTCTAGAGAAAAAATACAAACTCATGTTACTAAAATGGGAAAGTCTTGACAGAACTGTTTGTATTCCATTTGTCTTGCCTGCTGCTGAAGTACTGAATTGTGGCAACATGAAAAAGCCACAGTGAAAACTTGGGCCATATTGTGTTGGAATAACTGCAGTAAATTCCCATACTGAGATATCAGAACTCACAAATTTAGATGGAAATTAGATGTGGAATTGCGCTATTCCTTTGAGCTTTGGAATGGAATTCAGAGGTGGCTAGGTGTATATAAATATAACTGTAGCTGGCAGATACTCCATTTGGAGAATGAAAATAACGTGCATCAGCATATTGGTGTAGTCCAGTATGCATTTTATCCTGAAGAGAGATGTACTGTTCTGACAAACTCACTGCTATGAATCAGTTAAAGACAAGTTCTGTGAAGGTGCTGGATCCTTGAATCGTCTTAAATGATGTGTCAAGTCACATCATCTACTTTCAGTTAATGCTCTCCAAATACAGAGTCTTAAATTTACTGTTCTCTGGAAATAACCCTAATCTTTTTACCTTGACTCATGGCTCATTAATGCTGGGATTTTAGGAAAGCACATGGAAAAATTGTATCTGAGAGTAACCGACACGTATAGAACAGAAACTGAACTCTGAAAAAGAAATCCGTAATAACGGTAGCAGTGTTGGTTTGTTCACGTGCTTCTAAAATTAGTTTAGTTTCAAACAACTGGAGGCCTCTCATAGACGTTTTTCTTTCAAAGGAAGCTCCATAATACTAGAATTACCTTTACTGATAGAATATACAAAGCAAGGAGCTTGTTTTAAGCAGATGAGCCCTTCTGAGTCTGCGACCAAGGGAAAATGGATTTGTAGTGACTATCTAGAAATGTTTTTCTTGTTTCTGACATTATCTTGAGCAAAAGCCTTTTAAGTTTGTAACCACTTGATTTGGTTATGGTAGTGCTCACCAGTGACTTTACGCTGAGGCTTTTTGCATATGTTACAACTAATTAGACCTTCGCCAGGACCCAGAAAGCGTCAGTCTGTTCCGTGCAGTGATTGCAGAGGTCACAATAATCGTGTAAGTGCAGCTGTCAGAGGCCCTCACCGTCCATCCTCTCGAAATCCCAATGATAAAGGGAAGGCAGTCCGCAGCCGGGAAAAAAAGGATCAGCAAAATAAAGGAAAAGAGGAAAAGGTAAGCTTGCAAATAACTTCACAGAGTTGAGAAAGTCTTTCTTCCTTAGTATTGAGTGTATTATAGAATTAGATGCCTATAAAATATTTCTTTTGTTCAAGTCAGTGTGCTGATTTGAATCTCTCACCTTGTAAGGTGTCTGCTTTGTGGACGGTGTTGGTTATGGATGAATTAGAAACAAACAGGCTCTTCTGGAAGAAGTGATCTGGTAAATGTGTCTGAAGGGAGGGTGTCAAGAGGGTGGAGCCAGGCTCTTCTTGATGGTGCCAAGTGATAGGACAAGAGGTAATGGGCAGAAACAGATGCACGAGACATTCCACCTGAATGTGAGGAAGATATTCTTTGCTGTGCGGGTGACTGAGCACTGGAGCAGGTTGCCCAGAGAGGTTGTGGAGTCTCCCTTACTGGAGATATTCCAGAACTGTCTGAATGCAGTCCTGTGCCATGTGCTCTAGGATGATCCTGTTTAAGCAGAGAGGTTGGACCAGATGACCCATTGTGGTCCCTTCCATCCTTACCCATTCTGTGACTTGTTTACTGCAACTTGGAGATAGTTGTTTAAAATGATACCACTGAATTTCTGAAACTGAGCCTGATGAAGCTCACTGAAATGGGATGTTGTCCTTGGGGGTTACTTGCTTTAGTATATTTTAGACTGAAATTGACTCGCCTCTTCCAAAGCACTTCAAGATTTATGTAATCCTAAAAGGAGAACTTTACCTTTTTTTGTTTTGGTGGGGGTTTTTTGTTTGTTGTTGTTGAGATCTGGTGTTAGTTCCATACTCTTTTCAATTTAAAACAAGCAAAATATGATCTATTCCTTGAAATCAGACTGCTGTAATTTTTGCTTTGTGTCTCCATAAATTTAGCTGATCACCAGAGTAAGAGATCATACAGAAGACACTATATTTGTAGTTTTCCAGGGTTAAAAGAAGTGAAATCTCCACGTAATGGTTTGTTAGCTTCAGCAACCTCATGTTGTGGCAAGGTGTCATGGCCTGTGGAGATAGTATAATCTACAAGGGTGGAACTGTTTAGCTGTTTAAGCTACTACTTTTATTAGGAGCTAAATATTAGGAGTCTTTGAGTGGTAACCCTCTCTCACTCACAATATGCCCACAGAGAGACAGGATAGGTCTTTTTTTTTCTTTTTACAGTTGTTGTGTCATCACCAGTGCTTGCTGTTAAGTGTATAAAAATGGGGTATGTCTAGTGCATTTTATTTCCTCTCAGTTGCATGGTCTCTGCTATTTGAGCCCTTTTAACTGTGTAGCTTCTTTGCTTCGACTCTTCTGCAGAGCTGCTTCTCTGCTGTTCATGTCCATGCTTCTGTATCAGTTAATTAGTTATCTTATTACTTCTGTGGTCTTCCTGCAGATCACCTTTGCTCATTCTACATGGAAATCATGCTTAATTTTTTTGTGTCCCATGTATATGGCACATATATGACACTTGAGGATTTGAGATACCTAGGTCAGTGTAACTTTATGGTCCAGTCTTACACATAATTTTCTCCTACCCAGCTACTGTCTCAGATAGTTTCTGGGTTTTCTGGGAGAAGAGGCAAAAATTTTTGAGTGGGATAGCTGTATGCAGTTTTTATTTAGTACTTAAGCAGTACAGTATGCTGGCTTTGGGGAGAAGGATATGGAACTGGGGCAGTACAGTAATCTGGGTGAAACTCACAGATCTTGCAGTGCAGCTGTAATACAAATAATTTCATAACTTTTCATGCTGGTTTATGTTGCCACCTTCTAGAAATACGATGCTATTGTGGACTTGTTATAAAATCCATTAGTAGCGTAACCATTGTTATGTATTTGTGTTGTTGTATCCTTTATACGTAGAACAAATCCACATCTGAGATTTCAGAGTCTGAACCAAAGAAATTTGATAGTACTGGATATGACAAAGATTTAGTAGAAGCTTTGGAAAGAGATATAATTTCTCAGAACCCCAACATCCGATGGTAAGTGTGAGTACTGCTGCCAGTCTTTCTGAATTGTTGTTTCTATTTCCTCTTATACACTATGACAAGAATTAAGTATTTTAACATATACTTACGTATAAAAAGTACCTACAGGTTTTCCTTACTGCTTTAAACAGGAATCCAAACTTCATAAGAAGTTGAGTATTTTTAGAGCATCTTTTTTCCATGCATAGATTTGTAGAATAGTTTGGGTTGGACAGAACCTTTAAAGATCAGCTAGCCCAATCCCCTGCCATGGGTAGGGACATCTTTCCCTAGGTCAGGTTGCATAAAGCCCTGTCCAGTCTGACCATACGAAGCTTGTCAGACTTTTCTAAGAGACCTAAAATCAATTTTTGAGATACTCTTTTACAGTGTAAAAGTTTCTAGTGTCTGTCAGTGTCTCTTCATTTGAAAAACTGTTTTGCTACCCAGGGGCATATCAAGATAGAAAACTGATTAACAAAGAAGTTATGTCAATATAGGAACCCTTTGAAACGTTGCTGGATGTGATGTGGCTGCCAGTATAAAATATAACCCTGTGCCAGTACCTTTACATAAATGTGTTAAATATTAAACCTTATACAAAGCTTGTTTTGTGTTCCAAATGTTTTCAAGCTCAGGTGGGTTCGTGAGGATTAAGTGAGCAAAAATCTTCTGTCAAATAAAGTAGGCTTTAAAAAAACTGAGCACTTCCACAAAAAACTTGGTGTGCGTGCAAGTGTCATGTATTTCAGTTTAATATGTAAATACGTGTTTCAGTTTTTATATGGAATCTAAATTATGACTTTAGATTTGGAACTAATTCTCCATATAGATATGCTTTGAAACCAAAATATTATTTGGGCACATGCTGATAAGAGGAATGCCCTGAGAGTTACCCTCAAGAAAATAAGACCAGCCTATAAGATACCTAAGAATTAGTACATTTGTAACTCTGAAAAAGAATTCTGAAAATTCTGTTTAGTTCTACTCATTTTACTGGTCTTCAGCAAGTTGTTCTTGTAACAATGAAGGATGGTATTTAAGTTTCAGGGACATCCAACCTCTCAGCAAAGAAGAAAGCATAACCTGTAGCTAGCTTAAGTTTAACCAACATTACTCTAATCTTATCATTCTGTGAATGCCAGCAGTGGTGCTCTAGTGAAGTAGTTAATGTCCTTTTCTTTTTTTTTTTTTTTTTGCTTTTGCATCTAGCTGGAACCTACTAGCCAGATGCCATTGTAGTTGTTGTAGACTTTTGCCATTAGAATGTAAATAATTCAGGTAAATTAGTTGGATTGATGGGAGACCCAACGCATAACGACAAGTTTAATTGCGTAATTTTTTGAGCTGTGGACTGATTCCTGTCTGAATCTGTCAAACACCTTTCTCTTTCTTGTCAGGGATGACATTGCTGATTTAGTAGAAGCCAAAAAGCTGCTTAAGGAAGCTGTAGTTTTACCCATGTGGATGCCAGAGTTTTTTAAGGGAATTAGAAGACCGTGGAAGGTATGAAAAAGTCTGATTCTGTGATCATAATTAGGATTCTGACATTGGATCTTGGCAGAACAAGAAATTTCAAATGTTTTACAGTTTATATAAATTCTTTCCACTCTCTAGCAACAAAATTAATAGTAAATAGTACCAACAAAATAAAGATGTCAGCCAGATATTGTTGCGGGTAAGCAAGAGTAATTAATACTTACCTTTGAATAACTTTTTAAGGGAAAGTTTACGTCCATTATTTTACTATTGCACTACTAAATAAACTGTGACTTTCTGTGTTTTGATTCTTGTCTTAAAAGTGGTTCTTTTTATTTTAATAGGGAGTTCTGATGGTTGGTCCTCCTGGTACTGGAAAGACCCTCCTAGCAAAAGCTGTAGCCACTGAATGCAAGACTACTTTTTTCAACGTTTCTTCTTCCACACTTACCTCAAAATACAGAGGAGAATCTGAAAAACTTGTTCGTCTGCTGTTTGAAATGGTGATTGAAGTTTCTGAATATGAACAGTAGATAATGAAGTAGAATCTCTTCTAGAATAGTGAAACCTTGCCAAGGTTTCAAACCCATAGCATGCACAAACAGCTCTCCAAGCTTTCAAATGCTTTAGGCCTTTCTGATTTGCCTGTTTACATTTCAAAATTATTCCTAAATAGCTTTATAAAAGCTGAACTATTAGATCATCTTTTAGTTTCAAGGTTAGTTTGCTACATTAGAGGGAGCTCGCTATAAGCTGATGAGTGATACAGGACGTGCTTGAATATAAAACTAAGATGAAATTAATTGCTTTCTGGGTCAGAACCCTATTTAGGCTGTGTGTGTTTTGTTGCTGTTATGGGTGGGGGGTTAGGTTTTTTGTGCTTAGAATATGTGGACTTCTAAACTGTACTTGGCCTCAGAGCACATAAGACTTGAAATTGGCTCTGAAAATAGTAACTTTGTTGTTGTTATGTTGTTATGTGTTACCAGGTTTGTATGCAGTGTTTGCTAGGGTGCCCACTACTGAGCGGGACGGCAGAGCTGCAATTACAGTAGTTAGAAAAGTCAGGAAATAAAAGATCTTTTATACAGTAGTTTGATAGGCATGATATCAACTCATTTAATATAACTGATCAAAAATGCATACACACAATGAACAGTATCTCAACTGCTGTAAGACAACAGCCTTTATTATGGTGGATCCTTGTCTTTGACCTCCCTTGTTTTCAAAAGGATCAGAGTTACTTTGCAGTTGACCTGGTTCTTGGACAGGTGCCATGTCATGGTGTCCCAGCATAACATTCATTCTTACTCAAACTGAAATCTTATTCAAGCATTCTGAGACAAATTTCACAGTTATAAATGTTATTCCTAATGTGGAAAACTGTATTTAGCTCATTAAATGTTTGTTTATAGCCCTAACAATTACAGGACATTGCCAAAAGCTGTTCTGCTCAAATGCACAGCTGCTCTATACCTGTGTGCAGTGGTCCAAGAGGGGGAAGATTAGGAATTGTTTGATACTTATGAACTCATTGAATGGGGTAAATATGACTTTACTCAGCTCTGAATATGCTGCTGTTAAATGGGAGTAGACTGCTACTTCAGCTTCTGCTTTATCTTTGCTTTCTTTAGGCTCGATTTTATGCCCCCACAACTATATTTATTGATGAGATAGACTCTATCTGTAGTCGAAGGGGAACTTCGGAGGAGCACGAAGCCAGCAGACGTGTGAAGGCAGAGCTGCTGGTTCAAATGGATGGTAAATAACCTGATTATTGGGAAATGCTGGACTGGAGAAAACTTGAGGGACACCCCTCCCCCCCCCCAAAAAAAAACACAAAAAATCAACCCCACATTCAAAACGTCGTTCTTCAGAAGCAGTTATGTCAAAGCCTTACATAGAATTGGGGTAGAGGTCTACAAGTGCACTACTCCAACTGTTGGTGTGGAAGGAAAAATTATTTAACAGTCTTTTAGCTTCTGGGCTATGACCTTATATTAGTGACCCGGAATAATGAAGGTTCAGTGGAAAACACAAGATTTCAAAACAGCAGCAGAAAAAAAAGTATTAACTGCTTCTCTCAGTCTTTACCTAGCATATCACTCACTTCTCCAAAACCAAGTAAAAAGTGTTTCAAAAGAACTGTCACCTGTTCCAATTTTAAAACACTAAGTTTATTACATCTATTTGGTTAATATTTCACAAATCAACGAACTTTAAAAGTAGGTAATACAGTGCAAAGTTTCTGTAGAGGTATCCTTTTTATACTCTGGTGAGCAGAGAGAAGGAAAGGAGTAACCGAAAAGTGCTACTCTGTGGTATGGTTTGTGATAGAATTCCATGAATCACTACATCTGTTTATTTGTTTCTCGGTCTCTGATGTTGATACCCTTTTATGTTTGACTTTAAATAGCAGCAGAGCTGTAATACTGTTCTCATGTCAAGTATGTACATAATCTGAGTTTATTAGTAGCAACTATTTGAATCCTTTTAGTTAAGCATTCATAAATGGTGTTTTATCTGCAGATTCTCTGGCAGACTAGGTACAGTGCCTATCCCATGGCCCAATCCTGTAATTATAAACAAAAACAGTAAATGCAGAGAGTAGCAAGTTTAATGAAATTAACTTCTTCCTGTTCCAGCAGATTCATAGTGTTTAGAAAGTAGGATGTTCTCCCTGTCTCTGAGAAGTTGTGTTTTAGTCCACCCAATTTAAACATTAACTCCAGCAGTTTGTAAGAATCCACCTGTATATATGAGACCTTTGGCCTGAATTCAGAACTGAAGAAACCTTGTGGGGAAGTAATGCTGCTCATCTGTGGTTGTTAGTGAATACTGTGGGGGAATGTCTGTTTTGCGGTGTAGTGATGGTTTTGGAGAGTTGTTTTGTTTTTCTTCACGTGCTGTTAGAAGATGTTGATGTGAAAATTGAAACACTCTAATGGCAGAAATGCACACAACTCTGCTGTAAAACCATTCTAACCATGAGAGAGAGGAACTTCCTGATCTCAGCAGTGGCGTATTCCACTGCTCCTAATTTCCATTTACGTTTTCAGGCTGTCATAGAGATGAAAAAGTGAAATCTATTGCACTTGGTAATTCTATTATGCTTGTGCAATAGAGTAACTGCTATAATATTATAGAACTATGAATACTGTTCTCTCTATACATGAAATTTCAGAAAACATATGTATGTTTTGCTTTCTTTGTTCTCCACTGCAGGTGTCGGAGGGGCTACTGAAAATGATGATCCTTCTAAGATGGTCATGGTACTTGCTGCTACTAATTTTCCTTGGGATATTGATGAAGCCCTAAGACGGAGACTAGAAAAGAGGATTTACATTCCTTTACCATCAGGTATAAAGAGTTGGGGAGAAGAGTGGTTAAAAAGACTAAAATCTAAACTTTATCAATATTCCTTTAGTTTTGATCGCCTGGTTTAAAAATCTAATTGATACATGTAAGCAAATTCACTTACAGATTCAGGATCAGGTGAAATCTAAACATGAAATTTACCTTCATAGCAAATACACTATCCTTCTTCTCATTCTTCCCTCTTATCCCTCTTCAGTTTATTATTTATCTTCAGAAAGCAAATTGAATAGTCTCAATTTTCTTTTCTTTCATTAGCAAAAGGTAGAGAGGAACTCCTAAAAATAAATCTGCGAGAGCTGGAACTGGCTGACGATGTTGACCTTGCAAACATAGCTGAGAAAATGGAAGGTTATTCGGGTGCAGACATCACCAACGTATGCAGGTAAGTTAACATTGCACCATTTGCGTTACTGTCGCTACACACTGCAAGAAAACTGTTTGTAAGGTAAGCAAGTCACATGATTAAAGTTGCTGGATAAAAATGGACTGTAACTTGTCTTTTATGTATGGCTAAAAGGTGAAATACTGCGTTAATATTTACCTAAGTTTTCATTTGAAGAGCAGTCAGTTGCAACATAGTAATTTAAAAGAGCTATGAATTAGGTAAAATTCCACGTTCTTTCATGTAGACTAAATTCCTTGCATGAGGAATATCCACAGGATGGTAAACTTTAACTTGTAGAGTTGCAGTCATTCCACTGGGGTTACACGTCTGCAGAAATCCATACGTAGAGAGGTGATAGTGGCAGTGGCCAGAGTACCTGAGTAACAACATGGAGCATTCTTCCTTCATGACACAGAAAAGGTGTCATGTGGTGGTACAAGAGCTGTGTACTCAGCGCAGTGGCTATTGTGATGAGGCTGACTTCTCTTCAACCTTCTCCATTTCTCCTTCTTCTCTATACTGTTGATATACAATCATTTGTGAGCCTGTTCTCTAACCTATATTCCTAAAATAATTGACTAAAAATACCTTCTAACCCTTCCTCTATATTTTCTGTCAAAAACTGAAAAGGAGAGGAAGATGGTTTACGTTAAAAGTATTTCACTGGCACAATTGCAGCAGTGGCAAATTACGGAATTGCCAGGAAAGGACAGGGAACTGAAGCTTTTAAAAATGTTGTTGTCATCTGATAAGGACTTATGTAATGTTGCTTTCAGGCTTCAGAGGTAGCACTGCGGTGTGGCAGGGCAAGGCTTGAGCTCCTGGTTGTGCCAGCCAGCTCTTGTGGGGCTGTACTTTGAACAGGATAAGAGAGCTGTTGTGGATTAAAAACACCTTCTCATTACTTCCTCAAACACGGATCCGTTTCTTGCCTAGATTCCTAATAAAGCTCTGCAAACATATGTCAGCACAGCTGAGAGGACAATATGCTGTGCCACAGGGATGAATGCAAGTAGCCTGTACGCAAAACTGCCACCAAAGGCTCTCTCAGCAGGGTCGCTTAAGGTCGCTAAGAACTTGGAGCCTCAGTACGGCTTCCTGAACAAACCTTGGACAGTGTCTGGGAAAAGAATGGTATGTTAGTTGCTCTGAATCTGTGTCGTGCAGATTTGTTTCATTTGTAGGTTTGTGAGATGAATTTGTGGTGTTCTTTCAATCAGTCTTGGTCTTGGTGTTGGTTGTGCTCTGAAAGGAGCTTGTGGTAATAGGTTCACATCATATAAAAGAGTTTATTTGGTCTGCTGCTTCGTACATTTTAGCTGTACTTAGTCTCCTCCGGCCTGTTTAGTGTTTGTTGTTTGTGATTAATTTTAGACTGAACATCAATACACTTGTTTAAAAGTCAGAATACTTTTCATGTTTTTCAGTGAATTTCATATGTGTATATATATGCACACATTGTTACTTCTGGCTTTTTTACCTAAAGTCCCTTTGTACAAATACTATTAAACAAAACAAAACCAAACCAACAGATGAAAAAAACAAAAAGAAACACCTGAGTCTTTCATTTGTGGCAGTCTTCTAAGTAATAACTGAGATGGCAGCAAGCATAAATCCAGATGAACTAAGGTTTGCATTCACATGATGTGAAATTAGGCAGTTCTCATATTAACATCTCTATTTACACTTTTTTCATAGTGTCAGGAGAAACAGCTCTTGTTTCATTAACACTGAGTCAGAAAGACATGGCTGATTCAAAAGTGCTTTTGTGTGGTTCAGACTCACAATATGTAAGCATAGTAGAGTTCAAATTTGTAGACTAATAGTAAAGTTCAAACCTGTAGACTATGACAGTCCTTGCTAGTGCCACAAGCAAAACCAAAGAAAAAGTGGGCCAAGACCAGGTTTACTGAAATTACTCCTCCATCTTAAAGAAATTGAGATGAAGTTCAGAGCTTGGTGAGCCAGAGTAAAAATCAGTCAAGAGGTTACAGTACAGTTTCTTATAGTCAGCATGTAACCATGGGAAGTGAAGGCGAAACTTTATTTTAAAATAATGACATTCAGGGAATACAAAATGCATTTAAATTGCATATTAGATTGAGTATGAATTGACTTCGAATCGTTGTTTTGAGCAGACTGTGAATGTTGAAAGGCCTTTTGAATAGAACTGGCCCCCTGCTGCATCTTTCAGTGGGTGGCTGCTTGCTGCTTGTTTTTTTGAATACAGCTTTGGTGCTTCTCCAGGCACCAGGAGTGCATTTGAGAAGGCACCAAGAGTTCATGTTGGAATGACTGTCAATGAAATGACTTTACAAAAGGAAGTGGTGGCAGCTGCACTTCAGTTGTGTGGGTGTGTTGAGGTGTGGTGGGCTTGTTGGTTTGGTTGGTTGGGTTGTTTTTGCTGGATTTTGTTTTTTTAACAGCTGTATAGGAGCAAATTAGATGCATGGAATGCTCCCCCTCACCACTGTGTAACACTGGCTTTTAGTTCACAAATGAGGTTATAACAGCAAAGCATGGTGATATTTGGCTAAGATGGAGTTCAAAAAGGCAACTTCTTGGGGTTGTTCTGAAATTCTAGTCCCTGTATTGTGCATTTTAATTTATTAGTTAACAGTTATTTAGTATATTCATGAAGTCTGTCAGTTAAGATTTCCTTTAGGGAGTGGGGTTGGTACTGAAACAGAATATGCTGAAACCATCTTTCTAAATCCTCCTAGAACACAATGTGCAAGTTTTTTCTCTTTGGATTCTCACCTACTAATATGATATGACACTGTTGTGATATCAGTTAGATTACCCTTCCTTTTTTTTAGTACTAGACAAATAAGCAGCATTTTCTTATAAGCTGTGTAATGATGAATTAGCAGGAACTTTAGTCTCCCAGCATTATCTATCACCTCACCAGCTCACCAGCTGCTGCTACTAGATTTACTGCTAGAGATCTAAATGCAGTCAAACCTCATGCAGAAAGAAAATGACACACTTGTAAAGACACTTAATGCTCACTGAGGCCAGAAGTTTGAGGAGCTACAGACGGAACAGATTTTGTCATTTAACAATTTGCTGTGAGCATAGAGGTTGGAGGTAGATACTGTCGCCTGTCTTTGAAGCGGGATTCCTGTTCGAACCAGGAAACATTCAAAATGCTCCAGCTACTCCTGCTACATCTAGGAGGAGTGAAATTGTGACTTTTGCCTTGTTCCTGTTTAAAAATACAATAAACAGCAGCTACATCATAGGCATGCAGTGACATTAGATAAACTGGTTAATCTTCACCTGTTTTGCCTAGCCAGTGAGTACTAGCTATTCAGATATCCAGTGAGGATAAATCCATGTCTGAAAAATGTGGATGGCATTTTGAGATCTTCATATAAAAATTTACAGTTCTTTATTGTATCATTTTGAATGCAACAGCTTAACTGGAATGGTATGTTGG
>JAYRBT010000114.1:57372297-57395159 GCA_036023395.1 Myiotriccus ornatus
TGTGAGCATAGAGGTTGGAGGTAGATACTGTCGCCTGTCTTTGAAGCGGGATTCCTGTTCGAACCAGGAAACATTCAGAATGCTCCAGCTACTCCTGCTACATCTAGGAGGAGTGAAATTGTGACTTTTGCCTTGTTCCTGTTTAAAAATACAGTAAACATCAGCTACATCATAGGCATGCAGTGACATTAGATAAACTGCTTAATCTTCACCTGTTTTGCCTAGCCAGTGAGTACTAGCTATTCAGATATCCGGTGAGGATAAATCCATGTCTGAAAAATGTGGATGGCATTTGGAGATCTTCATATAAAAATTTACAGTTCTTTATTGTATCATTTTGAATGCAACAGCTTAACTGGAATGGTATGTTGGGCCTTGCAAACATCTGAACTCGCCATCCTGCATTGAGTAAACATTTATTTCTTTTTATTTCTTACCCTCCTGAATAGAGATGCATCGCTGATGGCTATGAGGCGGCGTATTGAAGGCTTGACACCAGAAGAAATAAGAAATCTTCCCCGAGATGAAATGCACATGCCAACAACTATGGAAGACTTTGAAATAGCTTTGAAGAAAGTTTCTAAATCGGTATCTGCTGCGGACATTGAGAAATATGAGAAATGGATAGCTGAATTTGGATCATGTTGAGTTGTCTTCTCTTGAAGAAGCCACCTTATGTCTTAAAGCAGCTTTAGATATAATCAGTGGTGTTTCAGTGCACTGCATGCTCTTTTTAACTTTTGTAATTTAAGAGCAACAGGTGTCTCAATAAATTTTTTTTAAAATGCAAATTCTGTCTAGCTCTCTTTTAACTAGCTCAGAAGTCACCATTATTTCTCAAATGCTGAGGGTACCTGCTTTGATTTCCAAGATTTTAAAATTACTTGAATTTAATATTAGAACTCTCGTATCAGAGTATTTACTCTTGAAAAATTGTTGTAACACCAAAAAAAAAAAACCTCACCAAACTAGCTCTGCTAACTTGAGTAAGGGATGCTTAGAATTAGAAAACAGGAAGAACAAGATGATTACAAAGACAGTTTTCCTAACTGATCTTGGAGAATTCTACCCTCAAATTGTTTCTAAGGTATTAATAAGGAACCTCTGCAAAGGTTGAGATGTGGAACAGCAACCCTCATGCTGTAACAGTTAATAAAATCAACTGAAGTTTAAGCAGGGGGTAGGATCACTGTGGGTTTATGGTGTCTGTTAAATGATATTAAAATACGTCCCACCACTGTAAACTAAATCTGTGTGGCCAGTAGTGACGCTGAGTCACGTGTGGAATCTCCTTGTAAGTCTAAGAGAAAACAAAATCTTCCTGGCATTTATTCTGAAATATGTTTTTCTTCCTTGACTGTATGGTACTATAAGGGTCAGAACTCTGGACTGGTAGGTTGGGTCCTGGCTTACATATTTACTCTGGTAAGGCTGTTCTGATAAGGCAGCATGTGTTACAGTTGGGCTCAATTGATAACCCTGACTTAACAATTGACAGAAAATCTAAATTCTCTTTTTTCATTACTTGGTAAGTAGAATGTAGAAGCAGTTCTCTGAGAATGGTTCTAGAGTGACCATCTAGGTAGTAATTTTAGATTTTTCTCTACAGTGGTAATTGTAACTAAAACACCTATAATTTCTTTCCATCTGCTACTATTTTGGAAACACTCCCTCCTGTTAGCTCCTCCCCAAGCAGGCAGCTGTAGTTCTGCTTACAGATAAACTTTATGCTTTTTCATGAATCAGATAGGTCCAGACTTGTTTCAGCTGGTAGATACATGCTATACAAAACTGGCCATGGAATTCCTGATTATGTGTCTCTTTAGATGCTGCAAGGTAGACAGGAAGGACAAATGGTGATGAAAAGCCGCAGTCTGAGTAGGAGGCAAGAGTATCTCAAGAGCTGTGTAAATGCCATTATCACGACCATCTTGTATATACTTAAAATTCATTACTACGTTGTAAGTGACAGCTAGACATACTGAAAAGGGACTTCCAGCAGTGTCAGCAATAAGATGCTCTAGGAGAACACTGAGATCTTGTGAGAGCTCCTGCATCTCTGAGGGAACCTGGCAGAAATGAAGGAAAGAAGTTCAGGTGAGTACACAACTGTGTGCGTTTATACTTCCATTTCCAAAGTGGAAAACTGATTTACTTCTTTTATTTCAAACAGATAGCCCTGTGTGTCAGAGTTCAGAAAATTATAATTCTGTGGTATTTTGAAGAAGTGGGTTCTCTTAATATTTATGTGTTTGTATGTTAGGATGAGAGTGGACCTGTCAACTGTGTTGCAGGAGGAGATTTTGTCTCATAATTCATTGCAAGCAAACCAAAATACTCAATCTGTTCCTTTAGGTAAGAAGGGAAAGGAGGCAAGCTTTGATCCTTGGAAGCAGTCCAGTAAGGGGCCACTTAGACTGAAAGTGTGATATATTTTGAGAACTCCTACAGTAAACCTCACTTGAAAAGCAATAGTTTAGCTCTCAACCAGCGCAGTTCACTCTGAATGAACAAAATTAGCACCTCTGTAATATGCGGTAGAGGGGGAAAAAAAGTGCTAGAGGCTGAATTTGCAGCTCAGAAGTTAATTTTGTTTTGGAACACACAATATGGTGATAATGGCTGCAGTGAGAGACACAGGTTGTGAGGAGGTAAGAGATGTTGCTGTTCCTAAAAACCTACTGCCATCCTACCAAGGGTTTTTTTGGATAGTTGGAATTTTTAATTTTTTTTTTTCAGTACCCTGCCCCCCCCTTTTTTTTCCTGGATACATGTATCCTTATCAGTTCATGTCCTGGGAAAATGAGACCTACCGTGACTGGCATGCAGGACAGTTGCCCTTTCCCAACTGCATTACCTGCACAAGGTGGTTTTTAAATCAATTTACAAAACAGTTCAGATTAGTCCCAGCTCAAAGTAGCGCTCCTCTGAAAGGTGCAAGACTCGTGATTTGGGAAATCCATGCGCATGCTAAAGAAGAAACACAAGTGCTTTAACTTAAGACTCAGTAACTCCAGCTCCTTAAAGCAGCAATGTTATCTGGCAGTTACTGTGTTCAAGATTTACACTATTTTTAGAATTTCATTACCTGGTGGTAGTACTTCTTTCCTCATGCTTTGTAAACACCGTACAGAAGAGGATTACTGAGCTCATGGAAATCAGCCAAGTTGTGAAGCAGTACCAACGTGTTTTCAGGCTTAAGCACTCATTTGTCACAGCTGTTTAGAAGAGCTAAATCTCCTTGTTGCTGTGCAGGTGCTTGGTTTACAGTTTCATAAGGAGGGACACAAAGAGCACATGCAAACATCTGCCAGATTTCCATCTGCAGTGTAATTAATACTGTGCTTGTACACTAAGGAAGAACTATTATGTTTCTTTCCATCCTGCTTTTTTTTTCCCTGAAGAAGCTAACTTTAGCCTTTATACATCACTTCTACTTGAACCATGCTAATGAAGGACCCAGAGCTATGTTCATAAAGTGTAAAGAACATGAATTTCCACATGCAGAGAAGTCTGTCTGCAACTGTTTGAAGAGCTGCTCTTGTCTGTGCAGGCACCGTTCCTGTGTTAATCTTAGCAGTTTCCTGTTCAGCCATGGATGACAACCCCCTTGCCACCCTAAGGGTGCTAGAACAAAAAATAAAATTAAAAGGCAAGGGGAAGTTTGAGCAGTGTCCCTGTTACCTTGGGCTGACATGTACCACACTGCACTGCTGGGTGGTGAGTCTTGGTTTGGATTTTTGCAAGGCAAGTCAGTGTTAGAAATGTTCCTTCTATCACTGCAGTGCTGTCAGTTGAGCGAGACGATGTGAGTTGTTCCTGTCACAGACCAGCTGTATGGACCAACACCTCAATAACTTTGATCTCATTAAACTTGTGATAATGTTTCCTTAAGGTGGGAGGAGGAGGAAAATCAGCTGCACATGGATAATTCTGATCACTCAGATGATAACTGTGTTCAGTCTAATGCCAGGTAGTTACGGCTCTGAAGTTTTTTTTCCTAGTCATTTCCTCTGACAAACAATTTTTGTAAGTAAGAACAGTGAAAAGCTAAAAAACAAATAGTACCCTGTAGCTAACATGTTTGGCAAACTGCTATTCTTTGTAACTATAGATGCACAAGTGAACACAGTTTAATAAACAATTTAAATGTTTATTTGAAAAATGTTAACAGTAGAAACTGGCATGGGCAGACTGGGCCTACTTAGCAATAGTAGACCAGTTTTCCTGTACAATTCCATAGAATTTTCATTTTTCTTTTGGGACTTCACATAGTATTGCTGTCACGGATACAAAAAGCACACTATAATTGCAACTGCTAACAATTTTTATGAGTAGAAGGGATCATAAAAATGTAAAGTGCTTGAAATATAAATCTGCTTTTTTAATTTTTGTTTTGTGTATACAAAATGTCAAATTTCTTGAGTGACACAGATGCTGGGTAGTGGTATCTTCTTTGCAAGGCAACCTCAACCCTATGAGACCTGAGCCAGGCTGGGCAGCATTGCTTAGACTTTTTGGCACAGCTGATGTTCGCAATACTCCCTAGTCCTTTTCTGAAGAATGCTTTCTGCAGACTTAAGGACACCCTGAATTTCATCCTCTCGCTAGTCAGGACAACTGACCTGGTTTATCTATGGGCATGAAGGCAGCCAGCATCCTGTCCGAGGTGTGGAAAAGTGACTTCACAGAAGTTAAAACCAAGGGTAGCCCTCAGGGTGGAAAGCTGTTCTATTTTGAAGCTTCTGAAAAGGCTGCTTGTTTATAAAGAGGCACAAGGAAGTCAGCTTTGGGCCTCGGCCTGAGTGCCCTTTATCAATTAATCAACTGACTTAGTTTTCTTAGTAGGAAACAAACGAAGTATTAAGATCAAGTGCCAAATTTCAGGTCAACTAAAAGTGTGTTTTTAAAAACCAGTTAACTCCAAAGTAAATAGAGTATTAAGTACATGCTTTCTCATCTAAAGTATTTTTCCTGTCTGGAAGATCTGAAGGCAGGCTGATGGTAGTCACAGGTACAAAGCTGACTTGATCCAGGAGAAGGATGCCTCTGAAAGGTAAGATTACCTGGCATTAGAGAACAATATACAAAACAATTCTGTGTTCTAAAAACTAGATTTACTCTTTAACTCCCCAAACTTAAGTTTAAATCAATACATCAAGTATTACCACCATAATACCTCTTTTATGAAGCTAGACTGAAAACTGGTTTCAAAATGTACTAGCTGTAGTTTCTGAGGGCTCCCTTCACCCAGTTTCTACATCTGAAATGTCAGCAGTGTGGACTCTATATGCTTAGCTTCATAAGTAGCCTAAAACTCTCCTGTCAGGAGCTACATTTAATTCTCCAAGACTAGGCATAGACTCTAGTTTTATCGGTGTACCATAGAATGGCATAAAGACTTGGGATAAGGTCCTGACATCTGCACCCGTGTCAGTCACCACATGGGATCTTCTGCTCATTCTTACTGGTTTGCAATCATGAATTAAACCTTTACAGTTTTTTATGGGAACAGTTTACATAGGTAGCAAGAAAACAACTGTGTGGTTTTGAGGTTGTGGGGTTTTGGGTTTTGTGGGGTTTTTTTTTGTTTGTTCTCCAGTTGGAAGAGGAATTACTCCAGGCTGGTTCCTCTGCTCTGTAATCCTCTGCCATGGACAGGCCATGAGACACTTTGCTGAACAGTTTGCTGGGATTGTATTTTCCTTCCTAGTTCTACGTAGTTCAGTTTCACACGTGGAAGTGCTAAGCTGCTTACTGCTCTGGGAAGTACAAAGTGTTTTTTCAGTTTTTCTGCTATAACAGCTGACAGCACACGGTGTGAAATGTCAGGGAAAAAGCATGGTCTTTTTCCTCTGCAGTTTCCAACCTTCCTGATCTTCCAGCCCTCCATTTTTCTAGCTTTGTCAGAAGGACTAATGCCACTCGTATTCCTGAGTGGATACGTAAATTAACTGCACACAGGACCCTTCAGATGCACAGCTGATCAGCTGCATCAAAAGGCATCAGCTGTGCTTGTTGTAGCTAATGAAGCACACTATGCTGTCAGTCACTTCTCAAAGAACACATGGTTCCAAGGGATAGGTCTTCCAGAACTGACTGAGGTAGCTTTAAAATGCACATGCTTGCCCATTCCAGCACTAAACAGACACTGATTTCTTACCTGCAGTTACTAATTCATCTTTCCACCCCTTTGTTCTGAGCACTTGCTTTTCTGAAAAATCTTAGTGTTGCTGGTAACACACCACTTGAGTGAATAAAGCCATCTGTAGGCCACAGCTTTATTTTATGACCTTTTGCCACCAGTGCCAGCACCGATCGCTGTGGCTTGGAATCTGCCTGCAGAGATAGGTCCTCCTTGGAGAATTCCCATGCAAATTTCTAAAGCCAAACTCGAGGCCTTTCAGAACTCCTGTGACAACTCCAACATAGTGTGAGTATGAAAAGCTATAGAGATGTTGGAATTGTTTAGCTCTAGCTTCTATCCTCCTCTCTTGGAGCTACATTAAAAGTGTCTCACAGTGTAGTCCTTAGAAGAGTTGATAAAAATTTGGCAGTATGACAGCTCAGCTAAAGACATTTACAATGAAACACTTTCCCATGTTTCTCTGAAATGCTTATATGGCAAAAGTTCACCTGGCATGGAAAGTTACCAGTAGCTTTTTCACTGAATTGTTGCTACCATCTCCCTACAGAATGGGGCTGTTTCTTGAAATATTTTTTTAGTTAATGTTTTGCCTTCATCACAGCCAAAACAAAAATGCAAAAAATTACTTACTTGTTTTCCTTGTTTTCACAGGAAGGGAGAATCACCTTTAAGACTTTGATAATAAGAGCTGCTCCAACAATTCCAACGACAACAACTTCCATGAAACTAAACAAGATGGGTAAAGATCGGAACCAGAATCTGCACAATCCTTTTCTCAAGTCTTCCACCCACTGGCACATCACCTACAGTCAAAGAGGTAAAAAGAGAGGCTGCAAAACAAAGCATGTGCTGGTTTTGTAGCTACTGGTGATACATGTAGTTAGACATGGTGATAGTTTTAGTTGAATTTATGTATCCTTAAACATATATAAAAGCAGCATGAAATTGACTGCTAACTTGGATCCCCTTCTTCAAAGTTTGAAACAGGTGAAGGTTTAGTTCTCTGCTCATTGTAGCGGAATTCTCTGAGAGGCCTCTTTGGAAAATAAAAGACACTTGAACAGAGAAGGCGAAGGAGCTTAGCCATAGCCATCTATGATACTGTGGCAGTGCACAGCAGGGAAAGGGTTACTACCAGCCCAGGAGAGGGGTAGCACCTTCTCTAGCCTATCTGTAACTTTCAGCCTACTATTTCGGCCCTCCTGTCTCAGCAGCAGGTTATAACTATTTGTTTCGGCCACAGAGGAGGCCATCAAGCCCATCCTTACGTAGGCTGAAACTTCTAAGGCTGCTACTATGTTTCTTACAGCAGGTGAGACCAATGGCCCATCTCTCAGAGGGATAAGCACTTGCACTGAGTCAGGAAAAAATGATGTAATTTAAAGCTAAGCAAAATTTGAAATTGTCATAAATGCTTAGCTTGGTATAATGCAAATATCACAACTGACTACCATGAAGTATCTGTGAGGTCAGAACATTGCAGGATTTAAAAGCCCACTTGATTCCTACTGGAGTAAAAAATTCCAACATATTGCTAAAATGTAATTTAGGGTTTTTTTTTGGTTGGTTGGTTATTTTGATAGTTTTGAGGGGTTTTTGGTGTGGGGTTTTTTTTAAGGTTTCTAGAGGTACACTGGTCTTAGTAGTTTGCTCTCTTTAAAGGTATATATACTAATAATTTAAAAAGCAGACAAACCACAAAAGTACCTTGTAAGAAGATGGAGGTTCTACCCTAAGAGGGGTCTCTGGTAACTTGCCAGGTAATGTCTCTTCATCTACTGTAGTCTCTACTTGCCAGATGAGGTACTGACTGGTAGTTTGCAGTGGATCTTGAATATCTAAAGAAGAAAAGCTAGATTTAGTGGAGAGCTTTCTTTTTATTCGGCTCACTAGTCAGGAAAACAAAGACATGGTGTATTTCTATACTTATGGTATGGTTCTTACACATTCACACCAAGAACACAGAAGACTGACTACCTTTTTTCCAACTTGAGTAGTGAACCTGATAAACCAAAGCTGTGTTACAGTGCTGCCTTCAGCTATGTCCTTAGCTGTAAATTTCAGCTGTCATCAGATTAAAAAGTGATGAACTACATCAAAATATTCATCTCTGATTAAATCCTCGAGAGTTTTTGATTAAACAAAACTGAAGTAAGATTAAGGCATCAAATAACTTCTCTTGCTTTTAAGTTATTCAAGTTTAATAACATACAACTGTTCTCTGGTTTGGAAATGACCCAGACAGGTATTTCCTCTACAGTTTTCTCTTTCATTCTCAGGAATAATGGGGAACTTTAGAGAAACTTCCATCATAGATCTGAGAGAAAAATTTATTCCTGTCAGATGTCTGGATTGGAGACAGCCAAGTATCAAGTGCTTCAAAGGAGAACAGATTTGAAAACAAACAAACAAAATACCTAGAATGTAGAAGAGCTGAATTTAGGTGTTTTAAAAAAATAAAAACCAAACCACATAAAACAATTTCCTGTTAATGAAGAAACTGTTTCACTATGTAAAACATGGGAATAATGATGTTCTTTTACCCCTGCAAAGCAATACATCAGCTATGGATGAAAATATTATGTAGCAACTCAGAGAGATACCTTTTCCTGAGAGGTTGGGCAGCGTAAATAACATGTCATTGTCCCTTGGGATGGAATACAGCATGCTCTCTTTCAAAGGGACAGTGTAGTTTGAATGTCTAAGTACTCTCAAGTCCTTTACTAAAATATCTATTTCTGTTACCTCTTCTTGCTGAACCTGCAAGAGATGCAAACACATTGATATTACTGAGTTTAAAGTAAAACTGAAGCTGTCTGGAAGAGAACACCAACACATCACAGAAAACTCCAAGCCATAAAGATGTAGACACAGGGCTGTTATAACATGAATTAGTATTCTTTGTTTTTACATACCACACTTCTGTAGACTTTGTCACCCTAGACAATATGCTGAACAGGCTGTCTCTCTCTCCTTGCAAAAGCATGTGGTATTCACTCCATGGGCTTGTTACCAAGTCTTGCATAGTTCATTACTATCCTCTCTCAGGTAGGCATTTTAGCACATGGAAAAATCAAGTACATAGTGAAAGCACTTGTGAACACTGAAAGTGTTGCTGAGCCAAGACTGACATTTCTGCTTTTGCAGTAATGTTTCTTTTTTCCAACAACTGAAGGCAAAGTATCACAGCATTTGACAGTGTCCTGCTTGACAGCCCTGTCTCTAAACCAGTAGACATGGATTTGACAGATGGACCACTCACTGGACAAGCCATACAATTGGCTGTATGGCCACACTCAGTGAGTTGCGGTCAATGGCTCAATGTCCAAACACAGACCAATGACAGGTGTTGTCCTCAAAGGTCAGTACTGGGACTGGTGCCATTTAACACCTTTGTCAGTGACATGGACAGTGGGATCAAGGGTACTCTCAGCAAGTTTGCTGATGACACCAAGCTCTGAGGTGAGGTTGACATGCTGGAGTGAAGGGATGGCATCCAGGGGGACCTGGAGAGGCTTGAGAGAAGGGCCTGTGTGAACTTCATGAAGTTCAACAAGGCCAAGTGCAAGGTCCTGCACTTGGGTTGGGGCAACCCCAAGCACAGGTGAAGGACTTGGGGTGTTGGTGGACAAAAAGCTCCATATGACCCAGCAATGTGTGCCTGCAGCCCAGAAGGCTGACAGTATCCTGAGCAGCGTGGCGGGCAGGGCAAGGGAGGGGATTCTGCCACTCTACTGTGCTCATGTGAGACTGCTTTTGACTTAAAGGAACAATTAAGGAAACAGTGTTAGCCTTCTGGTTGTTTTTACCAGGTCCCTATGAAAATCTGAAATGCATTGAGATGTCTAGTTTGAGATCTGAAATACACCACTATTGTGTAACAACTGAATCAACCAGGATATATTAGGCTCCTACCAGTGGGATAAATGCCTCATTAGAAGAGCTACAGACCTCTCAGTGGGGCTTTTAATTAAAAGAGTATAATTTTGACATGATACAGATCGCTGTAAAAAATACTACATGCTGAGCATGCAATTAATTATGGATCAATGGTATTATCCTTTAAAAAAAGAAAAAAGCAGCAGAACATAAGCCAGCTCCAAAAAAGCCTGGCCACGTGTAGGATGCAGACATGTACAGAAATAAAAATATGATGCTGGCTTCAGCAGGGGATCTTTTCTACAGATCCTCTTTGGTTAGTAAATTAACTATACCTTACAGGCAATTTTGAGAGTTCTGCACAACTCAGCTAGAATGGTAACCCCTCACATTCACTGGTATTTGTACAAATACAGTTAGAATTGGGCGGGGAGGTGTTTGTTCATCTCAATTTGAATCTTGATAATGAACATGGGTTTTATCTTACATGCAAAATATTTTAAGGCTAAGCTCTTGGGTATGAAGCCCACCTGCCATAAGAGTTTGCTGCTGCAAGCTGTTCCCCATGGTATGTGCTTGAAACCCTTTGTTAGCTTGGAATAACAATGGGGAAACTCTCAGGACTCAAAACAAGCCCATGCCCCTTTTGTATATTTTGTACATTACTTTATAAATCAAGTCTTGCTTGTGAGTCTGACTTTGCTTGCATAGGTGCATGTGTTGAAAGAGCATGTGATACACTTAATGATAATCATTAAAATATGAACAGAAGCATTAACACTTAGTCTCCTCATGAAACACACCTACTATTATACTGTCAACTTTGCTATTATCTCCTTCAGTACTGTGCTATCTAACATAAATTATATACTTTGTGCTCTGCTCACCAGTGAGATACATTTTAAATCCTTTTAATCCTTGGCAACTACATGCCTCTCCTAAATTAAAAACAAACCGAATATTGCAGCAGGGATTTGTTTACCTGTTTTCCATCAATTTCTGTCACTTCCTCCTGAACGACAATCAGCTGCAAATCAGAACTGGATGCCAAAGGCCACTCGTGAACCATGATGCGAACACTGACGGTTCCCAGGTGCTGCTGATCTGCTAAGTTATCCAAGTTGCCATTCTCCACTGTCAACACACAATATCACAGCTTTCAAAGAGAAACCACCCCAACCAGAAAGCAGTACCCAGCCATAGGGAAAACAGTTGCAACTGTGACAGAGATATCTTTGCACATGCAGCACCTGAATGGCAAAGTCACAGGAGCACTACAATCACACCAGAGATGCCAGAACAGCGGTACAGGTGTCTGTACTATGCTGATGTCCTTAACACTTCCAATAACAACTGTTATAAGCAGTAGTAATCTGGGCAACAGGTAAAACAGATGCCATGATCTTTTTTACCAGTATATCACCAAATCAAACTTGGAGCAGGTTTCATCATATAACACAGCAGAGCTATATGACCCCCTGGACTGAGGGAGCTTGCAAACAATGTCGCATCCCTGCCTTTGAGGTTTGCATTTAAGCATTTTAAGCAGTGCTCTTTGGCTTGGCTATTGCTGCGTTCTGTTACTCATAAGAGTAATGCCACAGCCCAGCCAGCCACCTGTGTAAACATCTTGATTTGCATAACATTCCCCTTTCTCTCAATACAGAAACTAACATGGTCTTTTCCAGGCACTCTGTAGCTACTACTCAAGATGAGTGACAGTTCCCTCATACATATGTGTCTGTCCCCCTCTCTGTTTTCATATGTGACTCGTGACACCTCTAACGCTCTTCCTACCTGAAAGATTTCAGCTATTTCAACAGCCTAATACTCCACAGAACTGCCTTCCTGCCCTAGTTGTTTCTGCATGGACTTTGTATCCTTCTCCAAGTACCACAGCTCTACTACAGGTGAGGACACGCTAGAACTGAAGTGGTGAAGTGGAAGAGTGGAGGTGGCTGATCTTCCCAGCATGCAGATAGCAAGGTACACGAACTGAGACTATTGCTAAGCCACTGGTGCTGTGTTTGTGTGTCCCTTACAGTGCTGAACCTGTGAGGTAACATGGGGTAAGGCTGGACTAGTCTTACAGTAACGACTCGGTGTGTTCATTACTTTTATGCTACAATCCCTGTCCTCAAAAAGGTATTTTGCTTATTTTAAATGTATAAAAATATGTTTTGGCATTATTTAGCAATATCTTTTGTTGCAAAAGTAAGTGGCAGAAGGAGAGAAGGGTTCCCTATAGTTATGAGCTAGAGCACTAACCTGGCTGCTGAATGTTTTCTGTCTTACATCAGCAAACACACACTGAAAGACCTTAGAGGTTTTGACCTCTAAGATTTCAAGTAGCTGAAGCTCCCTGTAGTCCCAGCCCTTCATGTGTCAGGCTGTTCAACCACTACGTTCAACAGGAATGACAGATACACTTCCAAAACTGACATTTATGGGAACTTAGTGTGGGGATATAGGTGTCAGGCATGATCTGACAACAATGTCAAAACAATGCCATTCAGCATACTTGGTCTCTGATATACAAAAGAATGACTATTAAGCTCAAGTTTGGGTTTTATATACATTCAGGAGTATCTCCCCCCTATTCCTATATTTCTTTAACATTTTACAAACACTACCTGAATCTGTTGTGAAGGATTTGGTAAGTAAAGAGTACAAACATTACATTACAGGTAACAGAGCCAGGTACTATGCTGAAGACTCAGACCCAAACATGGAGATAGAGAATTCCAGGTTCCTGGCTCCCAGGTCAAATCAGGATTTCCCTCACTGTTTCAGATTCATGTTCATAACTGTACTCATTGCAAGCTACAAAAATATGATTTGGGAAATTAATAGAAACTACAGGAGAGTGCTCAGGAGCTCTCAGAATCAGTCAATAAAATCATATCTATTTTTTCTGGAGTGAATTATTCGGCAGGTAAATGACATTTTGCCATAGCTTTCAATCATTGGATAGAAAAAAATAGAACCAATAGGAACATAACTATCAAAGAAAAAAAGAAATTTATTACTGCTCTCCCTCTTCAGAAAAGAATTAGCATCAAATTAATAACTGATTGTGCTTGGGAAAGAAGGGTTCAAGCAACAGGGTCATGGCTCAGAGTAGCAATTTGAAAAAGTGTTATTACTCTGTAAGTAAATGTCTGATGAGGATGACCTGAGATATAATGCTAGAGACTGACTGCACCTGATCTATCAGGAGATCATTCTGAATACAACAGAAGTTTAAATCAAATGAGCACAATGGTCCATTTTTAATTAATTATACAGTATACCCTTCGTATCTCCAAAAAATCACAATACTTGCTGGTCTTTCACAAAAAGCGTAGCATTGAATCGGTGGAAAAATAGAAGTTTCAAGATAATTCAAAGTCATTAACACAGCAGGACACTACCAAAACTGCAGTATTTGTGCTATAATATCCTATCCAGCAGAAACTTGTTTGTTCATTAGACACAGAACTGAGATCATTAAAAGATCTTCCTAACAACAGTTCATACTTTTGTTATTGAATCTCCTTCTGGATATATGCCAACCAACCGAGGGACACAGCCATTAGCAGGGTGGAGTCGCATCCTACAGTTAATACATTGTCTAGCTTGTCCTGCAAAACACTCTTTTTAAGAGACAGACAGAGTCCGGATTTCCGATTAAACCATTTACATATAAGTATATAAATGTGACTTGAGGCCCATTTTAATACCAGTATTGTCCTGCCTTGGGAAATTATTTGTTTCTACAGTGCTCAGGTTTGCAGAGTACAGAACACATAGTCATTGTAAGGCTTGGTTACTAGATAACCAGGAAGCCAAATAACCCAGGGGGAAGGAGGAAAATAAAAAAAAAAAAAAGGAAAAGGGAATACTCACATATTACTGTTTGACATGTTATGTGGGCAACCCCGCTTTTCATAGGAAAATCATTTACATATACCTGTCCATTAATATAGGTGATATTAAAAAGAACCTGAAAGAAAGACAGACAGAATGAGTATACAGTTCCTGGCCCTATCCTACAATTCTGCACTCAGAGGAACACACTTTATAGTGACTGACGTCAGACAAAATGACATATTTGCATCCACATGAAGACTTTGTTTCACGGCATATTAATTCTCTGAATAAATAGAAAAACCAGACAAACCTGTCCTTTGTGAGGTTCTCCATTGGCTTTCAACATCGTAACACCGACTCGGATCATTTCCTGGGAAAAAACATTGAGAAGAGACACAAGTTTGAGGAAGCATATAAACCACTGCAGGGCATGGGCAACTTTCATGCATTATCCTGACGGAATGACTACCTACAATACACAGGGCACATCCCCAGGCTTTCTATCCAGCAGACAGAAGAAAGAGGAATATGCTTACTTGTTTCATGTAAGGGTTGGTTTGTTTTCTTCCTCACCACCTTTTAATAAAGCGGACTGATGAGAAAGAACGACATCTGCATCCCCCACTGTATAGTTTGGCGTTCTTTAATAAGGATAAAATAATAATAATCACTTATTTCACAAGATATAATGGAAAAGAAGCCTCTCAGCTAAAAATAATAGACAATAAAAGGTAAAAATCAGTTTCTCTGTAAATGTTTCCTAAGCAGTCAGTCTTCTAAGTGAAGTCTAATTTAATGCATGCTAGTCTATTGTAAAGACATTCATTGTTGTCAGTTTCAAGGTAATCCTGTTTCTTTTCTTTGGTTATCATTCCCAAATTATGCCACACGGGACACCTCAAACCCCTGTCCAATGGGGATTTGCTTCTTTCTTTCAAACCCCAATTGCTGTAATTCACTGACTCACTCATTCTGTCCTCTCATTTCCCTCTTGTAATTTCAGGGGCTGTTTTGCAGATGGGACCTTAACTCTCCCAGGTCTGCCCCTCAAAAACACTGCATGCAAAAGTCAAATCTCTCCTGCATGTGGCCAAAAGTAATGACTGCCATAGAGCTTTCCTGAATCACCTCTTCAAAAATAATGTTAAGCTCCCTATTTGCCTTTAGGAGCCTTAAAAGATTCTAACTGCATTTCACTTTCCTCTGGAAAACCTCTCCATACCTTCAGCATCTTCTTTAGCTCTGTGTTTCAGTCATGGTTTCCCACCCAACAGCTGACAATGAGTCTCAATAAAAATTTTGCTTGCTCAAAATTTTAAATAAATAAATACATTAAAAGGCTTTTCATTTGCGATTTTTATATAACACTAAATTTTCTTCCAGAAAATACTTAAAATATGCAGTGCCTGGCATAGTACAGTCCCAATTCATGAACAGAGAGCTTCTGAAATGCAAGTATAATGTCAAAACATCCTTAAAACAATGGGTATAGACAGGTAGCCAGGACTGTCAAAAACTGAAAAACAACATCCAAATCTGATTCAGTAGAAAACTGGCATTATGAAAAGTACAGCTTAAAAATCTAACACAGTTAAGCTTTTGGTTGGAAGTGACTTGTAATTGATGCTTCAGACACATTTGTCCTATCAGCAGGAAAACTCTCTGGCCACCAAGACCAAAAAGAAATATTTTCCTCAATGCCCTTTCTAGGAAACAGGTTTTTACTTGGAGTTTTCTTCAAAACTTAAATCTCAGCTATTCAAAGTGAATGAAAATTACCAAATTCCTTAGAGAACTGGAATTCTATAACTGAAAATATAAACTAGATTAATAGTATAATCATAGGATGTATTCTATCCTGTTATCTCTAATTTCTTCAAACCACTTATTTTCTTCTCATGTTTTAAGAATTCTGTATATTAATAATAAAATAAAAATTCACCAAACTTTTAGCTCTTTTAGTTCTTAGAATTCACAGCTGTACATCTTTTATACCCTCAAACTGATTAGCAGATTACCAAAACTTTGTGTCATTACTTCCTAGGTTCTCCTATTTTCTGGGAATTCAAAGGGCACAAAAGACTGATTTTCCGGGCAGTTTTAGAAGTAATTAATTTTTTAAGCCTCAAGTGAAATCTGAGGGCTTTTATACAGGAAGTATTTTGCAATCTTTTTTCAACATCTTCGAAGGAACTAACAGATTATAAGAAAAAGGAAATGACTGAGGAAAAATAGGAAAATCCCCTCCTACTTTCTTTTTATTTGAATCAAATGCTTTATTTGAAAATGAAGGGCATGAAGCACGATAGATATGCTCAACAATTGACTGTTACATGTACAAAGTGAGCTGTGTACACAATGATTAATTTCCTGCAAAACAGTTGTTAATTCTGTTCCCATAGTATCCACAAGCACTATCATGAATTCAGGAATATACTTTAAACTTGCACTTGAAGAGCATATTACATGTTTAAGAAATTAAATAGTTCAGTGGTTCATTTCCATGCTGTCAAAGTTACAAAAATTAGAACATAATGTGCAGACAAATAAGACAGTTTAACCACTTGCTGCTTCTGCCACTGAAAGAGAGAATGTAGATCTCTCCTGCATATTATCCTTCCCTCTCATTTATGCCAAGTCAGTGAGCCAATTTAGCTCATTAAATCAGCACAAAAACTTCCCCTTTTTTGACAGACTATTCTTCTGTGTTTTGAATAAGCAAGGAAGAGCCAGAAAAGCACAAGAGATCCAAGAATGCAGCTGGGAGGAGGGAGTCAGGCTAATTGTTCAGATGGCCACAGACTGTTGGACTCGCTCTGCTGCGTGGTCTGCCTGTCCTTGCAGCATCTCCTTGAGAGATGTCTGCCCTCACCATCATCTCAGCAGATGGTGATGCATCTCTTGAATGGCACAGGTTCATAAAGCTCATCAATAACTTAAAGAAATTATTAATACTCTGCTACAGCAGCTACACCATGACTCTTGCAATTTTGTGTTCACATGGAACAGAGAACTCATATTCTTGCCAATCCCAGAACCAGTCTGTTCACATCCAGATCCAGCAAATTCTACTGATACTTTCCCATACTCTGTACATCCATTGCCCTGAGTTGTCATATATTCTTGTTTTGCCTCTTCACTAAGTAGTCTCAGAAGACTTGATGCCAGTCTTGCTAAGAAATATTTCAAAGTTTCAAAGTGTTGGTGCTAAAAAATAATCAGTTTCAATTGTTCTTGTTCCAAACCTTCCTGATCTGATACAGTAACATCTCAAGAACCAGAGAACAGCAAACTTTTCTAGAGTCGGAATCAACTACATCTATCTCATTCTCGACAGATGTATTCTTAAAGCTCTCCAGTGACATACAAAAATTTCACACTCTCCTCCACTCTTTACTCCAGTACTCAGCTACCTTTAATATTAAAAGTTTTTCCAGTATCTAATCTGAAGCTGCCTTGCTGCAATTAATGAACAGGTTGTTCACTATTCTTCACATCTTCCCAAGGAAAATAACTGTACTCCAACTCAGTCTTCCTGATTTTATGCTAATGTTTTCAGCTCACTTAACCCTTCCTTGAAGGCACGTTCCTCACTGCTGTCTTCTCATGGCTTCCCACTGGTCTCTCCTGCAGTGCTGCACCTAAAACTCAACAGGTTCTGCTGTAGCCAGTCTTCCTGACCCTACACACCCCATACCAAGATCTACAGGAGGGCAAGAACCACAGGATACATGCCAAGTGCAATGAAAAGCCAGGCAGGGGAGCTGCGGGAAAGCAAGGGACTACTGCAAGCAGCTCCCAGGGGAGCAGTGCACCATCCCAGCCCACTTTCATCCACAGCAGCGCTCAAGCCTCAAGAGCCATATGCTGTTTATGCCTACTCTGGGAAACAGACCAGGCAGCACGTGAGGTCTTGTACCAGCCTTTCATGATGAAATGCCTGGCCTGACAAGCCATACTTGCTCAAAAGTGCTCTAGTGATAATTCAGTACCTGTCTTTCCAATCCTAGAGCTGAAAACTCACAGACTTACAAAACACCCTTTCATTTCAACAGAGAATTTTTTTTTTTATATTACCACAATAAAACTCTCTACTTGGGCAAGGGGGAGAGAAGGTGTTTAATAGTGCTTTACAGATATGTCTTGTACTTCAGTACTAAGAAAGACAGATAACCCCACATCCTTTATTTTGGGTATCAGAAGCATAGTAAGCCAATCCTGCAGTAACAAAGCCATTGAGAGCAGGACATAGGTCCTTTGCAGTAATCCATAATATGGCACTGTCAAGTTCTGGAGAAGCCTGAACTGTGAGTGTAAAACTTGTTTATGTAACTTACTTTTCAGTATTAACAGTATCACGAAGATTCACAAATTTCAGACAGTCCTGTAACTTAAAAGGTTCTGAATTCATTGGAGTATTTGAGAAAGCTGAACTTTGACAGGGTCAGAATCAAAGGACAGCCTCAAAAAGTAATTCGAGTCTGTAGGAATCAGGTTGTGCTTTCAGCTTAACACTGACACCTGTTCCATACTTCACAGCCCCTTATCCCTTCCTGTACTGGCAAATGCCTTCACACAAAACTCTAATCTGCACTGAAAATGGCCCTATCATTCTTAATGCTCTGATAGGATGTAAATGTGTCTCCCGAGTTTTCCTACAATTACTCATCCCTGTTTTAGTGCTCAAACAGTTATATTTACAGTGATAATGGCCACAGAACCTGTAAAGAGGACCACAAATGTACGTCATTATGTTCTAGGACAGCTAGGCAACAGCAGTGAATGTGATGACATGTATTACAGTGAACTAGTGAACAGAGATAAGCAGGTACTGATAATTTTCTAATCCTTTCACCATGTGCTGCAACAGAACTCAGGAGTGTTAACTGGGGCAGTATAACTGCAGTAGCAGCAGCAGAACAGGATGGGGAAAAGATGGCAGCAAAGAATACAAAGGATCTGGCATAAGTTAAAGGAGAGTATTTGTTAATTCTCAAAGACTCTGCATATTAAACACCATACAGAAATGTACCCAGAACATTTCACCTAATCTTGCTCTTTTACGAAAAATGTTGCACATGATAAAGCTGATGGGTCTAATTCTGCATGAACTTCAAACAGCTCTGATTAATGAATTACGGAAAACTTCTTCCACAGGCAGTGAGTACCCGATGGGTTGCACTGGACAGTTTCTCCAGCGCAGGGTAACTGTTAAGTCCTACACAACTGCATCAGTCACTTAAACCCCATTCAGCTGCTATGGGCCAGCCCACTTAAAGCACAGCTGTTCTCTATTGAGGCTCTCCCAACAAGGCTCTTTCTGCACTAGGAAGCCTGTAGAAAGTGGAGCGGGCAGCACTAGGAACAGATGGCACAATGCCTTGCAAGATGGCCAGCTGTACAGAGACTTGAAAGGCAGACAATCCCCTTGCAGCCATTACACAGGCACTATTGGGATATCCTGTTTGTGATCGGAAAATACAAAGTCCAATGAAAGTGGACTCTTATCTTGCCAAACAGATAAGAAATAGATGAAACTAATAACTTGTTTCTAAATTTAAGAAGAGATTATGGCAAAAAAAAATTGTTTGAACAGACAAACAAAACTACCACACAAACTCATGCCATCTGAGTCCTGGCACTCACATGGTCAACTGGCTCCAAATAGTGTAAATATATATTTGCAATCCAGGGTTCCATGATCCATCCTTCGCATAATTCTTTCATCAGACTCAAACCAGAGCTAGGACGAGTCTTAACTGCAATCAGGCATAACTAACTTAAGAAACAGTCACGATACAAGATTGACATGACAAGTTGGACTTGACAAGTTTGCAGAATGATAATTAGTCCTTCACATTTTACAAAATTTTAATATAAAATCTTCTCCAATAATGCTAAGGTTTGGCATTGTTAAGCTGTCTGACAGCTTTTAGGGCAAGATAACTAAATCCATTATTTGCTAACTAACTAAACCTGAACTATCTTTGTTAATATAAAAATCTGATGCTGACAAAAAACATGATGCTATTGCTTTATGTTGCTTTTATGAACAAGCACACTTACATTCCTTCCTTGCTTAATGGTGACTCTTAGTATAACACTGCTTATCCTTTCCTTTGCCCTACATATGTTACTAGAATGAATTGCTTTTGCATTTTCCCTCATACTATGAATATTTTATCAGGAGTTTTACAGGTGAATACTCATTCTCACACCACTGAGACATGTTTGCATCATACGGTGCTTTAATTTAATCAAATACACACAGGAAGATGATGTCAGCTCTTTTAGGCATAAAGTTCAGAACTTGTGCTAGGCTTTTAATAGAGAAACTGGCATAAAGCAATGGAAGAAACATTTCAGCATGGCACTATTAACAAAGTTCTTCTTTGATAAAAATACACTACACTCCCTGCATCAACTGGTTGATGTAGTGAAGATTATTTTCTTGTGTTGTGAAACAATCCATCCACACAGAGGTTTCTTGCAGCCATCAAATAATATGAAAACAATTTTTTTTTTTTCAAGCAACTGAACTGAACTAAAAAGAAAAACAGTCTGGTAGGCAAGTATGCCATATATAAAGAACTCTGCTAGCTTAAATTATCAAGAAGTAAACAGAGTAAGCAAACAACATATCAATAGCATTTAGCACACCGTGCTTTCAGGCAGTTCCTATCAACACATTAAAAAAATATAGCACAAACCTTGCACCAGAAACGTTACTTTAGTGTGAAGGTCAATTGTCTTATTGCATCATTCTCTGCCTTTTTTTTTTCTTTAAGAAAAAAAACAAAACAAAACAAACCACCCGAACTTTGTCTAAAATTAATCAATCTGTAATCCACTTCATGAGGAGAAAGAAAAATCAAAACAGGCAAGCTAATGTTTAAAAAAAAAAAAAGTCAAGATTTCAAAACAGCTTATTTAAGAAATTACAAGTATTGCACAACAATGGAGGCGTTCACATTCCAGAGCTGAAGAAAAGCATTTCAGTCTTACAAAATGCTATTCCAAAGGTTCAAGGTTTTTCCTCAGTCTTTCCACTATGGTTTCTGTAACGCCATTGCCATCAGTAAGGAGGCAAACTCTAATCCCATATGGAAGAATTACTAAATGTGAAGCTGTCAGTAGTCTGAGTCCAATGGGCTCACAGACTTTAGAGCACAGTTGTGGTATCCAGTCAAAGCAAAGCTGAACTTGTTGATGCTGCCTTCTCCCAACCAGCCTGCAGTCCCAAGCCATTCTGAGGAAACTACAGTTATTCTGACCCCATCACCCACCATCATTAAGCTTGTCGCTTCCGAAGGCAACCTCACAGCACGGCATTCCCACTCTGCCTATTCCCACTGCCTAGGCACTTCTGTTCCTATCAGGCCACCATAAACCAGCTCATGCTCAAAAAACATCAACTCTTCTACTCAAAACTTTCTCAAGACACATTGTTCCTTTTGCATCAAAAGTGATCCTGTATGTACAAAACTAAATAGTGCAGGAGAAAATGCAAGTTTGGTGGTTTTTTTAAGTTTGAGACTTAAAAAGAAAAAAATACTACAGTAAACATTTATATGTCCCCTTTTTGACTCTTTTAAGAGATTTTCTACATATACCTATGCCACCACACCAGTATAAAGCTGAGTGCAGACACTTCCAACTAGAAAAACTGAGCTGTCAAGACCACCTGAGCAGTACTGCACAAATGGACAAACTCAACCCCACAAACAGCACAGCTGCGCCCATTACAGCCCAGTTACTAAGTCAAGCCCTATTAGCACCCTAAAACATGCCTATTCTGTTTCTGACCCCAAGCTGCCTTCCGTGGGACTGCCCTGGCACCCCTGTGTCACGCCTGTGTCAGGCTTTCAGATCCAAAGAGAGCACACACAAATGTGTCTCCACATCTGACACAACTGCCAGCTGTGACAAACAACTTCAGTGCTGCTAAATTGGAAGTTTTGGTGCGGAAGTTTCTGAGCAGAAGTGAGCAGGAGTACAGGTCTACATTACGTTGTCACTTCATGTGTCTTCTGGGAAATTCCAGCTAACATTCCCTTTGAGGGATAAGCAAAGTAGCCATGGACTGAGCCATCTCTGCTGTCTTTACCACATCTGACTTCAAGCATCCATGCACTTTTCATAGGCGTCTGAAGATCTAGATTCCCATTTTGAAATCAGAGGTAAAAAGGTCTCTTCAAAAGTTCATACAGAGAAGCAGAAACCAGGAAGTAAGGCTGGGAATCCTGCTTTGCAACACAGGATGTGCCAGTGCAGGGCCTCCGTCAGGCTTTCTTGGAAGCTTAAATTAAGCAAATTAAATTAACAAATGAATAACTCTGGAGGGAAAAAAGCCATAATAAATTTACTTACATAACTGCAACTTCACATTGGCTAAATAAGTGACTACAAACCCCACACAGCTCTTTGAGATCTCACACTTTTGAGGTTCGTAATTACAACAGTTAGAGGATGTATCTGGACATGATTCAAATACAGGCAGAAGTACCCGGTTCTCTCTGTAATTCTAGAGGTCAGAGCTCACCTGGTCCTGTGGCACATCCTTTTATTCCCACTGAAAAGATTTCCCAAGTAATACCCAAAATACTCCTTCCACCCTTTAAAAAGCCAGCAAACTTAAAACTAATGTTACCAAGACACAGGACTGATACTGGAATAGAAAAACAGGGAGCACAATGCCCTGCATAAATATAGATAGATAGATAGATATACACACCAATTCATCAAACCCTTTTTCTTGGTTCAAGAGTACAGAAACCACTAGGAGCGGACCTAATGCACTGCGTACTTCTACAGCACTGAACCATCATGGTGCGGGTGGACAAGCATGAAAAAAACCAATACAAAACCACCTACATTGCACAGAAGGAACTATCTCCCCCCTCGACCTGTCAGATATTTGTTTCGGCACATCAAATCCTATACAAATTAACCATTAAAGGCGGGGGGGGGGGGGGGGGGGGGC
>JAYRBT010000114.1:57395259-57415381 GCA_036023395.1 Myiotriccus ornatus
GGCCGGCGCCCGCCTCCGCGGGGCCGCCCCGCTGCAGTGTCCCGGCATCCCGGGAGGAGGAGACGACGGGGCGCGCAGCAGCAGCGGGGCAGCCCCGCCGAGACGTTCGCCGGGCGGGCGGCAGCTCCGCGACCCGCCGCTCCCGCCGCCCGCGTCCCCGGCCCCATGGCGGGGCCCGCCGCCCCCTGGGCCGCCCTGCTGCTCCTGGCCGCCCTGCTGCCCGCCGTCCTCACAGGTACGCGGGAGCTGCCCGTCCCACGAGTGTCGCTGCCCGGCGGTGTGGGATGGGGAGGTGTGCCCGGCGCGGGGGGACTGTTCGGGGCGCTGCGCTGACGGCAGACCCGGTGCTTTGGGATGCCCGGCTTGGCCGCTCTCTGCCCCCACCCGACCCGGGGACGCGCCGCGGCGGCATCGCGGGGTCACCCCGACCGAGCCGGGCCGCCTCCCTGCCCCTGCTCCGCGGCAGAGGCACCTGCCGCTGCCCCCTGGTTGTGCGGGCTCTTCCTCCGGTGCCCCCCGCAGACGGGGAGGGAGACCCGAGAGGCGAGGGAGGCTGCAAAGCGGTGCAAGCTCCGGCACCGAAGAGGTACAGGACCCTGGCGGCTCTCGGAGACCGGTCGGGACCCTGCGCGGGTTATCCCGATACGGCTTGGCTGCGCCCGGGGCAGCTGCTGTGCGCGGGGCTGCAGCCTGCAGGGACGCTCGCGAACGAACGTGAGCAGAGGGCACCGGAGGGCGGCAGCCTCCCGCTTGCCTTTAGCCCGTTGACGCCTTTTTCCCTCTGGCACCCCCGTGCTGGTTCCATCGTCCCGCCTGGGCTCTGCGGAGGAGCCCCGCTCGCGCGGTTAGCGGCACTGACACCAGGCAGACCAGCGCTGCAGCTCCCCGGGAAGCCAGGAGAGATCCCCTCTTTTCTTCGTTCCCGCCGCCAGTGTCCTGTGGATCGGACCCTTTATCAGCCTGGGCGACGCTACCGCTGCTGTCAGGGTTCCGCGGGCTCGCAGCCTCTGGTTTAAGCAGCTCTTCAGGTGGGGTTGTGGGGAGCGGTGGCAGATGTGCCCCACCCGTTTCCTCGTGGAAGCAGGGTACGTTCACTGCAGCCCCCGCCGCACTGTTCGCACCGCAGGCAGCGCTGAATCCCGAATCTCCTCAGCTTGTGCCCACGAGGTCTGCACCAGAGCACGGCTAAAGACAGGGTATAGATGAACATACGGAGGGATTACAGTACCAGACAGTATCTGCTGGTGTCACAGTAGCCAGGGAGATACAGGGACACCTGCTCTCAGGCTCTCGATGTGGTTGGTGGCTGTCCCTTTTCCAGCCCCGTGCTGTACTTGCAGGGGAGCCTGCCAAGGACGATAGCATCTCGCCTCCCCTGCTCCCCACCCCGCCCCACAGCTCTGGGCTGGACAGCAGAGCCCAGGACCTCGTGTCCCCCATGGCTCCTGGTGAGTTTTAGTGTGCAGCTAAACAAACTGGAAAGATCAGCTTAACCTGGAACTACTGTTTCTCTTCCCATAATTTCTTGTGCCCGTCCAGGTTAAGCCTGGGATTACACTCCTGGAAGTGGATTTGTAATAGTGCTTCTCTGTGGCAGTGGTAAATGGAGGGGGAACTGGATCTGTGGGGCTGCCTGCCAGCAAGTCAGAGGAGAAGGAGGGAAGGGGGTAGGGGAGTTTGTGTTCTGCTAGCAAGGGAGACATCCATAGGAAATGTCATAGTCTCTGAGAAAAAGTATTAGCTGTTGAGGGCAGGCAGATTCTTGCTTCCTTAACTGTGTAAGTATAAAGTGATTATTGGGGATTCTGATACTTCACTGAAAATCCTGCATGTAATACCATATAGTCATTCCTTGTTTGCAGTCCCACACCAATGTGCTGTAAAAAACAAGCCAATTTCTGAACAAACCCAAATGTCTTGGCATAGCGCTGTGCAGAGCTCTGCGTGCTTCCCAGCTATGGAACTCTGGAGCACACCAAAACCTGCTGGAGTGGGAATACTGTACTGTTAACCCCAGAGTGGCTGCACAGGACTGAATGTGGGCTGCGTGTATGCTCCCTACCCTTGGTGGTGTGCTGGTGACACTGAGTGGGCACCACTTTCCTTCTCCAGTTAGAGAGTAGTTTATAAACCACCACATGCAGACTGTGCCCTGAACAAGTGCAGTCTCAGGCAGGACGGCTGATGGGATCTGGAGTCCTTTCTCAAGAGGCAAAAGCTATTGCTGAGTGCCTTTGCTGCCCTTGGCCCTGTTTTCTCATCTTCTAGCTCTGTTTGAAATGGTCCCTTCCTGCCTGCCTTTCCACCTTGTGCTCTGTTTAGGTGACCTGTCGCAAAGCCACTCTGCACTTTTGGAGCCTTTGTGAAGTGCCATGTCTGGGAGACGGGGAGGCTGCCTTGGCTCAGCAAAGGGGCTCCAGTGAAGGAAAAAGCCCTTCAATTTTTCTTTGTGGAGAGAAAGGAAAGATTTTTCTCTCAGTAAGGATCTGGCATTCGGCTGGTGCTGTTACTGACTGTGTTCTGTTTATCACGGTGGAAAGTCAGTGTGAGGCCTGTGCCCAGGCTTGTTGTGGGCAGTCCTGTGGGCCAAAGAAGCATAAGAGAAGGGTGCTGTGCAATAGCCAGCTTAGAGGACAGATCCCATTTGTGTATTGCCAAGAGGGATTTGTTGCTTGCTGCCAGATCCCGTATCTGGAAGGATGGATAGTGACTGCAGAAAACAGTCCTCCTGTAGAAACCTACCTCTGTTGCTTAGACAAACAATATTCAAGCACCACCTGTGGCCAGTGGGAGAAATTTGGGAGGAACATTAAGAAAAGGCTGTGCTTGGAGCAAGAGCCTTTTTGACAGCAGCACTAACTCTCATTTTCCTTTTTTGTCTAGACTGTCTGACATAAACAGAGAAAGCAGAAGGGTCTCCAAGGGAATTTTCCACTTCACTTAGCTCTAAGGAATGTATCTTCTCAGTTATTCAGGACAGTGCTGCTGTAATGGTCTTAACTGTATAGTTCTGTACCAGCCTCTGGGTGTGTCAGGTGTATGAAAGCTCTTGTGCCGTCCAAGTCTGTAATTCCAGCTCTTCAGACAGCACACGGACTGATTTTGGCTGGACATATGGTTAAGAAGATGCTTTCAAAAGCTGATCTATGCAGAAAGAAATTAGAGGAGGCTGAGTACATCATGCAGCAAGGCGAAGATACGCCAGCAGGGGGAATGGGATTTTGTCTGTATGATCCAGTGAGTTAATGTAGCTCACACACGTTCAGTGCTCACGTGTCATATTTTTTCATGCAGGACGCTGACATGTGGCTTCTAAGTCTCAAGATAATTTAATTTGGACTTTATGTCTGCTTCAGGTTGTCTACCTCTGGCTGCAGGTGTGCTGTTACCTTCACATCAGTGAAGCGCAGTAATATTTCTACCAGGCTCAGTTTCTGGTGCACATCTAGATCCCATGGTTTCTCTTAGCTGGGAGTTATGTCACCCATCTCTCTCTATGACTGGGGAAGTGCTCAGGAGTGTGGCTAAAGTAGCATTTGGATGTGCTGCCATGAGGCATTGGGTCTCTTAAATTTTTACTGCTGCAGCTCAGGTATAATCATGACTGCAACCTTTTCCTGACCAAAGACCTCTAGAGTGAACCTGTGTTTAGCAGCCTGGATGTGATCCCAAATATGCAAAATTCTGCAGCCAAATCAACACTTCCCCCCCCCTCCCCCTTAGTTTTGAAATGTCAGGATATGCTTATCTTGCTTTCTTTGAGTTATTGTCTTCATAAATTAGTATTCCTTAGCTCTCCCTTTCTCCTGCCCAAGTGAACCATAGCTAGGTGCATGCATGTATCATGGGAACATGTATCATTTGTTGCATTGAGGTTTCTGCTGGGAAAGAGGAGGGAGCATGGATTTAGCTATTAGACACCTAATGCACTAAGCAGGTGAAGTGGTCACTTCTGCAGAGGGAATGGTGCGGACAATGATGTACCACCTTCTCAGGAAGCTCCATGCTTCTATTTCCCCCCCACAAGCTGCAGGTGTTCCTCACTTTTATGCAGCTTGGAGAGGGCTCTCCCAGCCTTGCAGACTCTGCACTCATCACTCGGGCAGTTACCAGCACTCCCTGCTGGGTTTTTCTACCCCCAAAATTGCCACGTGTCTTTTCTATTTTACAGCTCCCTAAAGCAGCAACGCTTTCACCGGTGTGCTGCACCTACATGATTGCTTTTATTCCTTTGAATGCAGCTGAAATTTAATTCACTTGGAACTATGAGTATTTTCATTATTCCTCAAGATGAGAGAGATGGCTTCGCCTCTGCAGTTGGTACCTGTGCCCAGCATGAGAGACAGGGATGAATTGCTGGGTTGCGAGGCAGTGAAATCCGGAAGGGAGCAGCAGATACTGAAGTTGGGGAGATCCTTTTTGTCTGTCTCATGAGGAACCCAAGGGTTAAGAACTTGCATTTTGTCTCTGTTCACACCAACACCATAGTCCCTGGGGAGTGGTATGGCTTACATTTTCAGGGCAGTAGAGGAGTGATGGGTGTCTTGAGGAAATGGGAGGTCGTCTGGAAGATCCTTCACTGTGCATGACCCAATATAAAACCTTTGAAATCACATTTTATGTTTTGTTATATGTGTTTGCTATACTGCTGCTTATTCTGCTGCGCTGTTGGCTGCAAAACCTACAGTCTGTGTTGAATGTTCACAAACTGCAGTGCCAAAATAAGCACTGCCAAGATCAAGACAGTGGCTTAAATAGCACAAGATTTTAAAAAAACCAAGAACTGCTGAGATCTTTTGCTTTGCTGTCTGTTCTCTGAGTCTTGGGACACACGTTTCCAAGCTTTCCTCCACACCCTGGATGTCTAGGGATTTAGAGGGACAGTGTGGTTTAGTCCTCCATCTCCACTGCCTGCCTCTCATGAAAGAGGCATTTAGACCAGCAGGATTTTACCCTGCCCATGTACCTGGCTATATGGACTACTGACGATCTGATCCCAGCTCTCACTTTTGTTCTTACTTAAGGCACCAGCAACATTTGCCTGCAGCACATCCAATGAATAGTTGGATTCATTTCCTTCGGGTAACTTACAAGCACCTGGAAAGTGTCCCGTTTCCCTGGTTCCTCTTTAAACTTTAGCAAACTTGTAATGAAAGGAAAGTTTTTCCACAGTGGGCCACATGGTTAAGTGCTTAACTCCTATACCAGTAGCAAGGTTAACAAGAGCAACATCAGTGTTTACACAGTGTCTCCTTCATTGAGTGGTCTTGATTTGCCTGGGGAGATGAGAGGTTGTGCTGACAGCTCATGTGCTTCTGATTTCCAGCAAGACCTGTGCAGGCAGCTGAGCTCCCTCTACCTCCTTCATCCTGGAGGGGGTCCTGGTATCCACCTCTCTCCAGACCTCTTGTCACGTGTCTTGCCCTCCTGAGGCAGATGGCTTCTGGGTCATGTAGCTCTACAGATGTCAATTCCTCCTCCCCAGTTCCCTGGAACTGATGTGTGGGATGTAATATAAGGTCTTCTCCTCAGTTTCTGCAAACGTATCTTTAAACTTCAGCATGTTTTGTACTGCTCACAGCATTTTCAGGATGGTTAAAATCTCTCTGGGTTAAATTGTACATTTCTCAAGCAGCAGTCACCATACCTCACTCTTGTGGAACTCATAACCTCTGGCCCACTGTTAGCTCTTCATAAATTACATCTGTGTGGTGGGATGCAGCAGCTTTTCCCACATGGCAAGTTGGATTGTGTACCCTGGCTGTGTTATGTCCCTGTGCTGTGGTCAGAGCTGAGCACGCTTCAGTGCCTCTGAAATCAGCCATCACGGGTGTCACCTTTTTGGTGTAGGTATTTGCATTTGGTGGGTCTATGTTTAAAGTAAATAGTCCAGAGGAATGGAGATGCAAGAAAGGGTGGAAGAAAGACAAAAGTCATGTAGAATTTGTGTACTCTAAACAGAGAGCTTTTCCTAAACAAAGAGAAATTGTTAGTTACATCAGATGAAATACTGAAATCCCGTGGTAAGGAAGGCAGTCCAAGCTTCTCCTCGTCCTGGAAGAAAACATAAAAGGTACATCCAAATTTAAGTATGTACAAATTAAAAAGTGGTCTGGAGAAGTGTGCATTTTAAATCACTCCTCTTCAGTGAGTAACTCAGTCATCAAATCAGTTCTTCATTAAACAGAGCAAATTACTCTTTGAGGACTGTGCAGTGTTTTCATATTTCACTGTTCCAGTGCAGCTATTTCACTATTACATAGTTATTAAGTCCTCTTGGGCATCTTGCAACAGTTCTGGTTCCAGCAAATCTTTCCGACTGTTGTATTCTTCTGGTGTTAAACTGATTATTTTTCCACTGGAGGAGTCAGTCATTTTTAATATATACATCTGCTGTAAAATAAGAGGCAGCTCTTCAAATGGTTATTTGTCATCATGTTTACTGTATAGTTGACTGCAATACTTTGGCTGAAACTTTTTTTGGAAAAAAGTGCAGGACTGCTGAAGCTGGAATGTTAGTGTTTCCTTGTCTTTAAAAAGAAGACAGAAATAAGAGAAATTGAATAGTCAACATGATTTGTTTTGGTATTCTGTTACGAAGTGCTTAATCCCTTCTTTCAGAGTGGCATTCTTGGAAGGTACAGAAGGGTTTAGTTGGTAACAGGGAATGACTACTGAGTTTGCCTTAAAATTCTCATGATGGAAAGCAGCAGATGCAACTGACAAAATGTGCTGCCATGGCTGGAGGCTCACGATACACAGTGACCAGCCTGAGCCCAGCCACCTGACTGGCCAGCCCTTGCAGAGCCCCTGGATGCTCCTTCTGCCGAGGGAGAGGAGCGTGGGAGCAGAACCCAATGCTCACCTCTACCACCTCTCTGGCAGCCTGAGAAATAGCCAGGACTTGTGTCCTCAGCCTTGGGAAGCCAGTGTTTCATTTTGCCTTTGCTGCTGAGATCCTGGGGAAGCTTTGAGGGCACTGCAGGATTCAGTCTGTAGCCAGATAGAGGGAGAGCTGGATTTAGATGCTGTTACTCCTGCTGGGTAGCGTCTTGCTTCACGTGGCAGCCCCACTGAAATACCTAACAGCATCAGAATCTAGCCCTGCATGAGCAATTGAGCTGCACTTTCACACAGCCTGCATGTCTTTCCCTTTCATCACCTTTTGAAGCCGTGCCGAGTTTGGTGACGTAATTGCGTGGTGTTTAGCATCAGATGTGTTGCAGATGGCCCTGCAGCTCATGCACCACGAGGCTGTAGCAGTGCGAGGCTGACAGCGAGCTGGTGACTTGGCTGAAGGTTTGCTGCGCTTTGCAGGAGTGAGTGCTCTGGGTTATGTGTTTGCAGCCTAACTGTGTCAGCTAAGCTTCGCATCAGCCTCCGTCCCAGCTGTGCCATTGGTTTGATGATTCTGGTCTCCCAAAGCAGAGATACTATAGACAATTTAAAAACAAATGCCAGTGATGGAAAGGCTCCATTTGGCTTGGCTGGGCTGAGACTTCAGCCTGATTTCAGGTTACATGTATTTTTAATGTATGTATTTGATAAGTGTCTGAAGTCATATTACTGGGGAGAAGGACTGTGGATATCACAAGGCCTGGTTTCATTTATAGTTCTGAGACAAACTTTCAAAGTGACATCTCAGCTTTCCCGAGCTCCATTGGCCATTATAAAAATTAGTTGAATGCTTTTTCCATGCTGTCATGCTGAAGAACTGCCCAACCTAAGCCACTGCTCTCTTCTACTTAAAATTTTTCAAATGAGAACTAATGACTGTCAGTTGCCCAAAGCTGATTGTATATAGAGGCAATATTGCTGTTTTTCTAAAGAAAAAACGCCAACAGAAAATTAAATTAAACAGAAAAAAGAAAAGCTCTTCTGAGATGACACAGCAACAGTATTGAAAACCTAGAAAGTCTAAACCTTAAACAGCAATATTAGGAAGCCAAATTTTCATGTTGGATGGGTATAGTGATGTACTTTTTTTTGTTTGCAATGTGATGATTGCTCTTCCAGGGCACTGAGTTCTTGTTCTTCGCTCTTAGTGGCTACTGTAAGTCAAGCCAGTCCTCCAAGAGCATGAGTACATGCTTAAATGGGAGTCAGGGGTCTGACTGCTCAGCGCGCACTGTGTATGTTGTCGTGAAAACCCTTCCCAATCAGGTTAGAGCTTCTGGGTTTCAGTTGCTGAGTGCAAGTTTATTGCCAGAAGATGTCTGAGACCATATGTGCTCCTCATCTGCCCTCCCAGCAGGTCCCAGTGCCATGCACCTTGGAAGTGCTGATTGCTGAGGGCCAGACACCTTTGCAAACACTCATTTTAAATTACTCCAGGGAGGGATGAGTGGTATGAGACGTTGTGGAGTTCTGGTCATGTTTGGTATCATGCCATGCAGGTTGGGCTGGAAACCTGCAGATGATGATGTGACATGGGAATGAGTGTGAAACCTCGGAAGTATGGAAATAGATTTCAGACCACCTCTTTAGTGAAGTTAAAAGAGAAATGGCTTTGCATTGGCTTAAGTCTTTCCTTGTGGTGGTGACAAGCCAGCTGTCCCACTTTGTGCTAGCACAGGGCAGTCATAGGCAGGCTGGTGTGGGCACAGCTGTGGGAGTGTGTCTGGGAGGGAATGGTGTCCACATTCCCCGTTGGGAGTGGAGGGCAGGAACCATCCATATATATGTTGATGGAGGGAAGGAAGAAAGAAGTACAAGAGAAAACAAGATTTGTTTTTTCCAACACCAGCAGGGAGAGAGGAGGGATTCAGCCCTGTGGTGAATGAAGTGAGAACTCAGATAACTGATGGACCTCAGGGTCTGGTGAGGGTAAGCATCGAAGAATCTGATACGTTAATACGGATGTTTCTGAAAGAAGGTGATGTGCCTGAAGATAGGGGGCATTATTTTTAGCACATTCCCACCATTCTACCTGTTGTTTTCCTTGGGGAGAAGCAAGTGTTTTCTTAAGACTGGATCCTTGCAGAACAAACTGCTAATAATTGCAGTAAGGGTGGCAGAAACAGAACCTATGAATCCAAACATTGGAGCATCCTTGAAATTAGCCATGTGTGAAAGTAGCCATTTGGTGTTTTCAGCAAGTGGGGCTTTTTGCAAATATATATTTTTACTCATTGTGCTGTATAAAAAATTGTGCTGTATAAATACAGCTCAAAATTTCGTTATGGTTACAAGCAGTCCCTATAAAAACTGAGAAAGCAAATAGTGAAACTCTGAAATGCTCTGTAGGAGCTTTTGAGTAGTTTGTATGGAAGGAAATCACTGTGTTTCAGGAAGCTTTGCAGCTTTAACAAAATGTTCATGATACTGCATGGTAGCAGATGGCCAACCCAGAAAATGGTTGTAAAACTGTGCAAATTTCTTTGCCTTGCTCCAAGCAGCTGGCCTTGGTTTGAGGGATCCAAGCTAGGAATTTGTCTCTGCTGTCACTGCAGGGCTGCTTCCTCTGATGAGTAATATTTCCTTGCATGCCATGCGGATCTAATCAAAGCCCTGTGACAGTAGAAGATATTACTACCATAAAAGTAAGGGTTGGTTTTCATCAAGAGCTTGCTGTAGGGTTAAGGAGAGGGGGAATTATTGTTTATCATCACCTCACTGTAGGTCATCAGCGTTGGTGATGGGTGGTTCAGAGCTCACAAGCAAAGTGGGAAATGCCGGGTGGGTGTTTTGGTGTTAGAATAAGCTTCACTCCTCTGAACTGCACCAGCATCAGCTCAGTGTCAGAGGGACACTTAGCGTCAGTCAAAGAGTGTACTGCATCAGTACACCCTTTCACTCCACCCCTCCTTCCAAATCTCCCACTTTGGGTGTTCAGACACCCAAATGTACCCAAATGTACACCCATATGTTATTATGAATAGCATAAAATAGGAGTCCATGTACGTGGGTAATGTATGGGTCAGCAGTCTTCTAGCTATGACTGACTAAAGCTTCTGGAAGTCCTTCCTGAGACTTGATCTCCTGATTTTTGCAGAGTCTTTGTTAACATGAAGGGTTGATTTTCTTCCCTGGAGGTTCTTCTTGCTGTATATCCCACTGGTCAGGGATATTCTGTGCTGTGTGGGGAGAAGCCGCAAGTTTCGCACCTCAGCATTGGAGACCAAAACACGAGTTGCTTTGTAGATATGTGTATTTGCAGTTCTAGATATCCCTGGGTTAAACCAAGGAGGATGGCATAGATTCTCTTCTACAAACCTGCAGAGCTGTGAGTGCATCTTCAGTGTGAGTGCTTATGTTCAGATGCTTTTCAAGGGTACTAAGGGGGTACAATCTTTGCCTACTATCCCAGCTAGTGATCGACAAACCACAATGTGATGAATTCAAGTGGCTACTGCCATGTGTCTCAGTCGTGTCTGCTCAGCTATGAAAGAACTATCTGTAATATGTAAAACAGCCCAGGGCTTTGCATGAAGACATTGCTTTGGGTATGGCTGCAGAAGGTTACTTTTTGGAAGCGAAATGAAAAAAGAAAGTCATTTATCAGTAATGAAGATCTGTGCCTATCTGAGCCCAACCTAATGCAGAGCTTCTAAGAATAGCAGTAATACTATTCCAGCCATTTCCTTGGCATGCACTTTACCTAGTATGTAGGAGTTTTGCACTTCAGGAGCCTTGGAGTGTGTGCCACCAGCTTCCCTTTTAGGGTACAAAGCTATGTATATACTTTTTTGAAAGATATTTTACAATAAATAATGTGGAATAAAGTTATTTAGAAGAATCAGGACTGGTATTATTTCAAGACATGAATTATTTCAATTTCATGAATTGTGAACAGTTTTATATTACAAGTAGATAAATAACATTTTAGTGGTTTTATTTGCATTTTCCATGGAGAGGAAGAAACAAAGACACTGTTATTTTAGGATGTACATTTTCCAGTGTATATCTCTGTGAAGAAACTTAATCTTTGAGAGCTATTAATGCAAGAGCAGAGGTTAATATTGAGCCTTTGTTTTGTTCTCAGCAAACCTTTACCTCAGGAAACTAACTTTTCTGATTTATGAAAGGTTTGCAATATGAAATAAAAATGAAGAGTTTTAGGTTTTTTTTCCTTCAATACATGATGAAGCCTGAATTCCTACTCTCTGACTTTGTGAGTCTAAGGCATTTTTTGGCAGTTTCTAGTGGAAATTTGAACGTGCACTTCAACTAGAGATGGAATGGAAAGACTTTAAATAGACATGTGAATCTCCAGTAGATTAAAAAATCTGTGCTACTTTACCAGGTAAGGGAGCAAGTTTAGGTATATTGAGCTGGTTTTGAAAAGAGGTGTAAACCAACCTCCCCTCATGCGAATATGATGCTTGAGGATGATTTTGATGAAGTCTGTGATATGTATAAAGCAATGAACTAAAAGCAGAGCCACAACATCCAGATTGCCAACACTTTGGATTCAAACCCAATCTTCATTTCAGAAATATCTTACTGATCATCTTTTTCCCCTGTTTTTGTTTTTGGTTTTGGTTTTTTTTGCTTGGGTGTCTGTGTGTGTGAAAATCACCTTTTTTTTTAAATTTTCAAAATCCTAGGTATCTAAATCACAGTTGAAGCCATGAGTTTTTACTAGTTGTGGCTTGGTTGTCATTTGTTGCTGTGTCCACAAATGACTGATGTAATCCATTTGCTGAGTGTTAAAGCACCCAAGATGAACAGATTTGTCAGAGCAAGGATGTAAAGGTGAAGGTGTCTGAGAGGCAGTTTCCTCCCACAACCCATCACACAAACCAATACAAAGTAAGCTAGCATTTCTCTCCTGCTTTGAGGATAAAGGTCCATCAGCCAGTAGTTGAGAAAAGTTTGGATGGAAATTGGGTGTTTGAATAGGAGTATTTTATTAAAAGTAAAATTCTCATATAAAGTGAATAGTATGAACTAAGCATGTGAAGCTTTGTGCCTTATGGATGTGAGTAACCACTGCTGGATGAGGTTGGAGTGAAAGCTGATGCAGAAAGAGAACTGTGCTACCTGCTGTGACTTTCCATAAGCCTAGCCCATATCTCCCATCAAGAAAATGATACACAGTGTTTTCTTCAGCCTTTGAATGAGCACGACCTCGCTCTTCACTTGACTGCTTCTGTAACATGCCACTGATTTTAATAAATTCCACTGATATGAAAGGAGAGCAATGAAGTGAAGATTTAGGTTCATAAGAAGTAAGCCAGGTATGCAGCATAAAGATGCTGCCACGGTTTAGTTAGCCTCCTAACAAGCAGTGCAATTTTAGTAGGTGTGTTTTCCTTACTGGAGACCTTTGGGCATACCTGTGGGAAGCAGGACAGAGGTTGGCTCAGAGAAGTGCATGCTCTGGCTCTGACTTGTGTCCCCTGCCAAGCCACTTCAAAGCTCGCTCAGGCCGTGGGGAGGGGAGCAGTGGTGGAGGGGATGCATGACAGCCTAGAAACGATACTCACTCTTTTTCACTACTTAGCCTGTGGGCATCCTTTGAGGTTCAACTAGAAGGGAATAAGCTGGCTCATCTGCAAGCCTGCACGGGGATGAGAATAAATGTGGGTAGGCTGCAATGCCATAATTCCCAGAACCAGGATCCATGTCCAGTCTGGGCAGAGAGGCATTGTGCAAGTTCCATGCTGGTGTCAGTGCTGGGGAGAAGGACATTTGTGGGCCTGTAATCCTGTACATCTGGGTCATTCTTCCCATCTAGCTGTACCTGTGTTGATGTCACCTGTGGGTAGAGAAGTATGTTTCACATTTAACCTAAAGAAAGCTCTGCATATTGTCCTTCTTGTGGAAATCTCTAGAGAAAACATTTCCTCAGTGTCGGCTTTACAGTATATGAGCCAGCCACTGAGATTAAGTCAGTCTGAGCAAATATTTTGTCTTATTCCATGTTTTCGTGAAACCGTCAGAAATTTCGGTTAAATGGAGCAGTGCTAGCAGCTGATGTAATTCCTTCCTATTGCCATGGTGGATTTTACCATGTGCATTTGTACCAGGGGTCAGTTCTTTCTCGTAGAAATACATGTAGAGATTATATCTCAGAAGTGGAAGCTCGCAGTGTGGAAGTCAGTGTACTTTATGAGAGGGATAATATCCATCCTGGTGCAAGCTTTGTATTATCTTTATGACTAATATTGTTGTAGACAAAATTGCCAAGTTCTAAGAGGAGAATGAGACTGTTGTTGTTCATATGGCTTGTGCAGCCAAAATCCTGCCTGGGTTCCAAGGGGCACTTACAGTATCTCCACATCCCTGACAAATGTTCAAAATGTTTGAGGGACAAGCAGACTGGGGTAGTGGAGAGCAAAGGGGAGCCCTGCTCTTCAGGACCTTGCAGTGGAAGGGCCTGTTGAAACCCTTGAGTTTGCCCTGGGCAACCAGTGACACATGGATGCGTGGGTGCCCTTAGGTCTGCTCTGAGGGGCCATGGAGTTGCTCAGGGGGATCCTGCAGCCTTGTGAATCTCTTGGGATATTTCTTCTCCTACTTTCTCCTGCACTTAGAGAATGCAATGTGAACTGGGCTTAAAGCACACTTCTCTCCACTAGGGAGTGTTACCTCTTGTGACACCAGCAGGCTGACTTGACATTGACTGAAGTGTGCATCCAGGGCCCATGCTGTTAAAGGCCCCAGGCTTTGTAGTGGTGGCTGTGAGGAGAGTGTGAGAATGGTGCATGCATGCAAGTGGAAGTCGGGGATGTCCCAGGGAAGACGTGACTGCCAAATATTCAGAATTATATGATGGGTTTCTCTTCTGTGCTGTCCACCTCTTCTCTTCTATGGACAGTGTATTTTTCTTACCTGTTTGACAGCAAAAATATACATGAAAAAGCAGTATGACTCAGGTGTCCCTTACTTTAAAGAGGAGACTAACCAAAATTGTAGGACTCTTAGCTTTGTGGCAATGCTATATTTGCTCTTTACTTTCCTAACATGCTTTTGAGGTAATAGCTGTGCTTCATCTTAGACTGTCAAAAACGCAGAAGTTACCTCAATTTAGAGTAAATAAAGAACGTGAATATGGAAACAAGAACAAACTGGAGGTGAAAAGAATGTGATGGATACAGTCATGAACACAGCATGGAAAGACATATTCTTTAAAGGGGTATGTTGTATTCCATAGAGTGTCTTGCCATGGCATGAGTTACTTGATGTGGGTTCATGTTCTGATTTTCTCAGGCAGGTTTCTTTCCACTTACTGAACTTCTGACTAAAGCTAGAGAGCAGTCTGCACAAGGATTATCTAGAGGAAAACAATGTTGGTTTTAACTTTATCCTGTATTTTTGTTGTGTTTGTGATTGCAGTCAAATTGAATTCAGAGTGCACAACTTAAAGCATCCTTAGGCTCTGTTTTGTCTCAGAAACAGGGCTTAAGATGTAAATTGGTGTTTGTGCTATTTCTGCAATTGAATACCCACTGAAGCCAAGGAATGTGGGTTTCTTGTCCACTAGGAAGAGTCTGAGTGTCACAGGAGCTGCCAGCTGAGACAGCTAGGAGTTCTGTGAGGTAGTGCAGTGTCAGCAGAGGAAAAGCACTAATATCCCCTCTGTCCTGAGGATGAGGGGTTGAAGGGATACGCACAGAATTGTTTGGAATCAGTGGCTTTATTAGGTCTGTTCACACCTCACGCCATGCCTCTTTGTTGATGCAAAAGAAATAGGTGAGCTTTGCTATAAACTTGTTTTTCTGTAAAATCAGTAAGTTCCATTCTTGCAAACCAGATTTCCAGTGATAGGCATGATAAAATAGAGTTTCCCACTGAAGCCAGGGAGCTTTGAGTCAAACTGAAGTACCACAGAGGTTGAGTCCCTCCTTACAGTCTTTCATTTTTAAACTTGGAAAAGGTTAGACTTGAAGTCAGTAAACAAAGATTAAGAGGCTACCTATACATACACTTGAAACTTACTCAAATATTATAGGTTTAACTTTTATTTGTTGTGAAAAACCTAAAGGCTGGAAGCCTAATTCTGCTGATGATGTCACCTAATCCAGCTGTGCTCTTGTCCTCTGTTTTCTGGACTCTGAAGGAACAGCTGGAGTCAGAATTGTGGCTCTGTCCTGCATAGAGAGAAAAATCCTTACGTTGTTAGTTGTTTTCACAGTACCTAGGACTGATACGGTTGAGCCATATCAAAGAGAACAATCCCCCAGAAATAAAATTATTTTCACCAGATGAAGAACTTCAAATACTTCAAAGGTAAGCAAGGTAGTACTATCAAGACCTTGAAAGATGCATCAAAGAGAATCCCAAAGAAAAACAGAGTAATATCAATGTGAGTTAGTATTAGCCAGATGGAGACATATCTAGACAAAGGGATAGGTCGAGTAGCAGATTTAAAAGGACCTTTCCAATGCTGCTTTTGGAGTAGCTGTTTTTAAAAAGACTTCCAAACTGGGTCTGCCAAATGTTCAGCTTTTTCAATTTTTTTGCTTATTAGGGAGTGGGGGCTAATTGAAGTTTTTATGACATATAAAGTACATTTTTCATTAAACATTGCTTCCTTTTCTCTTAGCAATTGAAGGTTTTATTTTAGAGGGGTTATAACCCTACATACCATACCTGATTTTACAGTCTATGCTATATCCATCCATATCCATCTCACTGCCTTATGCTTGGAAGCTTTCAGGAGGCCTGCTGCTGGAATGGGTTTCACATTTTACTCTCCTAGAAGTAGCTGCTGAGCTGAGCAGGAACTAAAACAGTGGCCTGATGTAAACCATGTGTTTTGCAGTCTGGACCATGCATGTTATGTGGGTGGCAACAAGGAGCCCCAAGGGCCAGAGCTGTGCAGCCAGGAGAGCACACAAACCACCTTCTTAATTCTTCTTGACTGTTGAGGTTTTTTGTCCTTTTGTTGTTGTGAAGGCTCCATGCATGTGCATATTACTAAAAGTCTTTATTATTATATGTATATTTCATTTTTAACAAACATTAGTGTTAAAAAGCCTTAAACAATAGAAAATCAGAAAAGTCCACGTTAAAGTTGCAGTCTTGTCCCTCTGGCAGTGCTGGAGTATGTCCCAGAGGAACTGGCAATGCTGAGTCCTCTGCCTGCATTAGAGGGAGCAATACACACTTTTTCTGCAGCAGAGCTCATGGAAGGCTGTTCATATGGTTGGTAAGTTAAGCAAAAAGTCAGTTGAGGGTAAATGTTAAATTGTTGTTATGATTTATGGACCAGCTACCAGGCTCTTTTTCATGGTCTGGAATGGTATTTGGAATGCTTTTTGCTACTAGATACTATCATAGTAAAAATATGTACATATATCATTTTGGATGTGTCAGGAAAGGCAAGGATGAAGCTGTGGCATCCCACAGAGCCATACTGCTCATGGGTGTTCTGCCTTGTAAAACCCTGGGTCAAGCCACGAGCTGCCCTCCAAGCTTAATGATGTTGAGCTGTTAGAAAAACATCTTGGTTTAGGGCATGTGTTTGATAATGGAAACATGATGCTTGCAGAGGAGGACACAGACTAGTTATGACTTTGAGCATGATTGCTCTGCCACGTATGAAATGAATGGCCAGGGTCAGGATGGGAGAACGAGATCTGCAATGGGAAAGTATTTTGAACCAAGCTTGTTATGACCCCTTCACCCTCCTGCTCTTATGGCAGAAGTGCTTCTTAGTCCCCCAGCTCAGCATGGTCAGAAATGGCCAGGGCAACCCTGACCTTTGCCCGCTGTTTTCACCTACTCTGTCTCCACAAGGAGCCCCCAAAGCTGTTGTCACTCCAATACCACCTTTCCTTCAATTCTGTGAAGAGGAAGGTGCTCCACGACACCCTGGATGGGTGTTTGCAGACCAGGGCCATGGCTGCAGTGTGCTCTGACGGCCCCTTAGGCGTTTCTGGGGGCTTTTGCCACCACAGCAGTTTGGTCACTGGAGAAGCCCAGACGTGAGGTATCCAAAGTCAGTGGGTGTGCGAGAGGGGCTGAGCTACAGCCTCAGCGGGCTTCCTTCAAAGGTTGCTGGTGCAGAAGGAGACCTGTGCATGGACATCAGTGGGAGAACGTGAAGCCTTCAGTAACTCACTGCTGGTTGTTCTTAAGTCGTAATGCATGTATTAATCGTGTAGAAATGCATTGCTGAGTTTGGAAAACACCCTGGTCCAATGTGCTTAGCATTCATAGGGTTCTTCAAAGGGAGCACTGGAAACTTCTGTTGACACTGTCAATTTAAAGAATGTCCTCCGGATGCCAGGTTACTCCTCTACAGATGTATAATGAATTGCTTTCCTTCAGTCAGACATTACCATTGGATACTGGTCCTCTGCCCAAAACTCCTGACTGGAGCCTGATGAATTATGGCACACATTCCATTGTGCTTTGCAGGAACTGAAGCTTTCCAGTCCCCAATTTATATGCCAAGCAGAAGTGTGTGGAAACATGCTGGCTGATTTTTTTTTTTTTTTTACTGCAAGAAACAAAGGATTTATGTCGCTTCCACTGCTTTAAGTGATTAGCTTATTTCCAGGTGGAGATCTGATACTGAGAGTATAAATTAGAGGCATTAAAAAAGTTGATCAGCCCACATAAGGACAAGGCTAACAGTGTGTTTTAAAATACTAGGGGAACTACTGACGCAGTAAGCCTGACGGTGGATTTGTTCTCCCATTTCTGTCCTACTTTCTCTGGTCATATACTTAGGCATTTACACATGTTAGTGAAGATCCCCACTAGGGCTAGTGCTCTGCTCTGTGCCGTGGCAGGTCTGAAGTAAATTATTGAGCCCAGGGTCTTGTGGAGTGAGAGCAGTCAGCACATCTCGATTCAGAGGGCCACATCACCACTGTTTGAGCTGGCTCACTGACTGCAGGAAATATCTTTGCAGAGTGAACTCTTCTTGGGATGGCCCCAATCCAACCCTCATTGAAGCTGGTAGAATTGTTCACATTTTCTCAACGGAACTTGCATCAAACCATCAACTTTTAAAAAAATATCCTGTAATACTTTGCTAAAGTGACACGGTGCCTTAATTTTTGGATGAAAACCAAGTATCTTCCTGTGATATTTGTCTGTCCTCTTTCTTCTTTTCTGCTGATGTGGCTTGGGGATAGCTGTATGGCAGTAGTTAATGGTATGTGAAGGTGAGGAGAACAGCCACTCCTCTGTGGATTGCTGAATGAGAAAGATAGGATATTTTCTTTCCCCCATCTATTTCAGTTATGGTAAAATGACATTTTTCTTTTCTTGTTCCTGAATAACAGCTGGGTTGAGAGCCATTAAGTTGCACGAAGGACTATAGAGCTTTAGATGCCTGGCTTTGCTAGCAAAGCTCTACTTTCTCCTTTTCAAATACACTCCATTTAATAATCTATTTCAAATCAGGGGAAAAAATGAAATGGTGTATCAGAATTGTCCCAACCCTTAAAGCCAACGTACAGAGTGATTTACCTACTGGAAGGGGTAGAGCTTCTTTTAGAAAACAGTGCCCACTGGGAGTATGATCGTGTTGCGAAATATTTTTAAAAACAAAGTGCCACATGAGCGTGAGGCTTTACTCCCTGGCTTTCCTGGTGCCTCATGTGGGACTGGCATCGCTCAGTCTTTCTGCACCCCTGGGCAGATGCCTGCCTTTGTTTCACAAGTTGTCAAAAAAGGGGCAATTGTAGAGCTGTCTTAGGATGTGTTGGCCTCATGTGTTCTGAACTTGAATGTCACTGATCAAGCAGTTGCATTTATGACTGGCCAATACAATAGGTTTTAGGAGTGTGAATGTTTTACATAGAGTCTCACCTCACAAATGGAATTAAATTTAGCGTTCCCAGCTGAAGCATCAGAAGGTAGTGCCTCTTTTTTTTCCTGTTCATTAATTCACTATCATTTTTTGCTACAAGTACAGCTGATACCTTCATGGTGATATGCAGGCTTGGAAACTTACGGGAATGCATGGTATAGAGGAGTATTGTTTCCCAAAGAAATAGCTCGAAGATCTAGGAACCACCAAGTTGCCCATTGTAGGATTTCATTTGAAAGATGCCATTTTTGGCCTTCTGACGACTTTGTTATCTCTAATCAGTTAAAACTTTTGCTTTGAAGCTGTTACTTTGCCCGTGGCTGGGTCACTGGGCCTAGTCTCACAGATTTCTGCCTGAAATAAAAACAGAAATTGATAGTTGTTTATAAACTATATTGATTTTGTCTAATGACTATGCCAGGTATGTGTCCTTTCTACAGCAGAACACATTTTTATAGGTCCAGTTTTCCAGTCCTGAAGTTATGGCACATAGAAGCAAAGTGTAGAAAAGTTTTTGCTGACTAGGGAAGACAAAAGGAAAACTTTGTACGTAGACTTATGGTGGTAAATTGAAATGCCTAATTTTTTGTGACATCAAATTTCAACTACTTTTTTGTGCTTGTGTCTTAATAGGTTTGGGGTGCTTAGTATGTTTTTCTCCACAGTTGTAGATTGATTACTAGGGGCCATCCCTTTTCTTCTGGAGCTGTTTTGTGTTTTTCTTCTCTAGATAATTGATGAGACCCTCTGAAGAATCTGTGTGATTTGGCAAGTGCAAGCTGCCTCCTTGTGTGGTTGTTTAGAGGATGTCTTACCCTCAGCTTAGACCTTATGCTTTTGTAAACTGTTCTCCTACAGTACTGACACAGACAAATATTTTGGCAATACTAGTGGTCATTTCATCTGTGAAAAATCAATACCAAGGCTTTAATCAACCCTGGTTTTTTGAGGCCAAGATACAATACACAAATTCCTGTAGCTCTAGGTAATGTTGGATTTCCACACTGAAGAGAATACAAGGGAGTGACTCTTTCTCATTTCTAGAATATAGAAAAGGATTTTATTTTTACTTAATTGCAGGTAGCTCTTTAGATTAGTTCTGAAGATGATTTAGTTGGTTTAGTTTGGCCAGAGTGGAGGTCCAGAAAACTCTTATATTTGTTTTGGAACAAAAGTGAAAAATACTCTAGAGATATTTATAGAGTAAATAATGGGTAGATGAGGAAGAATCAGCCTGCAGTTGAATCATACCCTTGGTAGCTTGATTGAATTTATTAGAAAAATAAAGGAGTTTGGGAGAGAAAGCATCTGAAGACTTAGCTTTTTAATTTCTGCGGAGTTAGGACCTCATCCAAAGTTTGCTGAAATCCCATTGAGTTCCTGGTGTGCCAGAGTAGGTGTTAG
>JAYRBT010000114.1:57415481-57428298 GCA_036023395.1 Myiotriccus ornatus
ATTTCTGCGGAGTTAGGACCTCATCCAAAGTTTGCTGAAATCCCATTGAGTTCCTGGTGTGCCAGAGTAGGTGTTAGGTGGGGAACAGACAACTGCAGCCCTGTACTCATTTGTAAAGGTCATGTCTACGGTCTCTGAAAGGAGAAACCACAACCACTGTAGTAGCTGTCAGCTGTGCAGCTTCCATGCTGACACAAAATCTTGTTTTGGGACCTGATGGGGCCATCTTCTGCTGAGAAGCTGGCAGCCTGTCCAAGTTTAGACCATTTGAATGGGTAGGGAGAGATGCTTGGCAGGATCAGACTACAGCCCAGGGAAGCAGTGAAAATGTTCCCCACTGCTCAGGGGCCCTAAAAGTGACCAGTGTCCTGGGCCATTACTGGATGCCCCTTTGTCTGGGTTGGATTCAGCTGGCCTCAGTGACGCTGTGGAATTGATGCTGCAAGTGAGCGGCAGTACAGTGTATCCATCCTATGTGACATGGGAATGTGTTATGCCAGGTAGTGAGCAAGATATTGGGGTTTCTGTGCTTGATTCCCCCGTTGCTAGATCTACCACTTCCTGCATCACTGGGAGTGCCAACTCACAGATAGAATCTGATGTGTCTTCTCTCCTTCAAGAAGGATGAGGTTTTGTTTATAGATCTCCACACCACTGTTGTTGATATTGGTGTACTTGTATATCTAGTGGATATTTGTGCTTAAGAGAGGCAATTCTTGCGGACACATTAATGTGTTTGGGGGAGGCTGGAAGATTTGTGCAAGGTTGTGTTGAAGGTGGATGAACCCCAGCATCCAGTGGCTACAGCTCTGTCTCATCCTTGCCTCCTTTCCACCCATGGTATTTCACTCTTGGTCTTTTCTCAGTTTCTTCCCTCTCTGCTTCAGGTTTCTGTGTGTGTTCTGTGTCACCTTTAATATTATTATAGTAGATCTTTCGCTGACTTTGATGTCCCCTGTTTCAACTCCTCCTTTCCACACCCCTTTTCTTGGACCTATTCTTGTCTCCCTGGGTCTAGGACTGAAATGATGCTTTGATTTTTCAAGAGGTTTTGCTTTCTTTAGCCCAGTGTGACAAAAAATCCACTGCATAGTCTTTTGAGTGGGTTCAGATCGTGCCATCTCCATGTTCACATCCAACACCTAGATGTACAGTGAATGGTATCCTAGTGATGCAGGAAGGTGATGGGATGTGTCTTCATAGTGCTTGACCTGTAGTGGCAGCCTGTTCTAATTCTTTTAAGACTGTTTAAGACTGTTGTTTCTGGTGAGTTCAGTATCTTCATGGAAAGGGGCTACTTTGGAAGTTGAATGACTTAAATGATGCATGGTATGTATTTCTTCCTCCTTCCATCCCTTCCTTGATGAGTGTAAGCTTGTTTCGGACAATTTTGTGTGTGTGTGCGTGTGGGGAGTTTGTTGTTGTTGTTATTGTTGTTGGTTTGGTTTGGTTTATTTTGAAGATGAATGAGCCTGGCCAGGAGGACCAAACTCTGGTCTTTAGGACACAGTGAGCTCTTTTTGTTGCTTAGTCTCTACAGTCCCAGGGTTATCCTCCTTTTGGAAATCTGGACTCTCTTCTCCTGGAGCCAAGATGAGAGCAGGAGACCAGGGCAAGAGAATGCTGATGTACAAGGGCTGTGACTGCAGAAGACAGTGACTTTATGTCCTGTGGGGAACTTAAGGAGTGGGAAATGTCCTGGCTGGGACGCACTGTCTTCTTGGCATGGCTAAGCCAGCAGGACAGAAGCCCAGCAGGTACTCACAGGAGGAGGTGTGAGCCCAACTTTATCTTCTTCCTCTGTGTGGCTGAAGGTCCTGACCTTCAGACCCTTATCCCAGACCAAACTGATGGCTGTGACAAGGTCTTGTGGCTGCTCTTCATTTTTAATGAGAAATTCCTTTCTTGTGAAGCCTGGCACAGACTTCACACAAAAATGCTGGGTTTGATGGATCAGCAGTTATCAGCAAAGCCATTTAAACCATTTCTGGTAGTTCCGTTCTGAGTACCTTCAGATTCCTGCTGGTCAAACTGTGACGAGGAAAGATAAACAGAAACTGGAACTAACTAGTGAAATGGGAACAGAAATTAGCAGTAGAGTGTGGTGCTACCATGAGGAAAGTAACAGAAACCTTGGAAAGCCCTGGTTTTAAAATCTCAGCTGATCCCCTGCATTCAGCTTTAGAACCGATAAACTTCTCTTTGCCTAAGACCACATTTGTTTTAGATTTGAATGCGTTCCATATGGCTCCCTGTCTGGGCTGGTTCCTTTTGTATCCTTTGTCCCTTACAACTCTCTATTTTAATTCCAGATGAAAGCTGCAGCTTTCACTGGGCTGTAGTGTTCCTCCCAGCTACCCTGGGCTGGTAAGCCCATGGGGCTGCCGAGAGTAAACCAGCATGATGTGCTTGCACTGCAGCCTGGCAAAAACTACAGGCACCTGGGAAAGAGTAGCTGGTCAAGGAGAGATGTTACTTCCCTCTGGCCAGGGCTGGCACATTCAGGAGAAATATTGAGGTCTGGGGAGGTGATGGCTGCCTATGGTCTACAATGAGAGGATGAGGGAGTGGGGCTGGAACAGGAGGACAGGGCAACATCCCTCAGCAGCCAACCACTACTTGACAGGAGGATGCAAGAAAGCCACTTCTTCATGGTGGCAGGGCTATTATATTATTGTATCCCTGGGCAGCAGCTGCAAGTAGCGATCTGGGAGGTTTGGGTTGGACATTAGGGACATGTGTCAGAAACAGTGTGGCCAGCAGGACCAGGGAAGGGGTCATCCCTCTGTACTTGGCACTTGTGAGGCCACACTTGAAATACTGTGTACAGTTTTGGGCCCCTCACTACAAGAAAGACATTGAGGTGCTGGAGCATATCCAGAGAAGAGCAACAGAGCTGGTGAAGAGTCTGGAGCACAAGTATTACCAGGAGCAGCTGAGGGAGCTGGGGTGGTTCAGCCTGGAGGAGGTTCAAGGGGAGACCTTATTGCTCTCTGCAACTACCTGAAAGGAGGCTATAGCAAGGTGGGGGTTGGACTCTTCTCCCAAATGAGAAGTGATAGGACAAGAGGAAATGGTCTTAAGCTGTGCTAGGGGAGGCTTAAACCAGATGCTAGGAAATTTTTTTCACTGAAAGGGTGGTCAAGCAGTGGAACAGGCTCCCTATGGAAATGGGTGAGCTACCACTCCTGGAGGTATTTAAAAGACATGTAGATATGACACTTAGGGACATGGTTTAGTGGTGGACTTGGCAGTGCTGGATTACAGGTTGAACTAATCTAGAAAGGTTTTTCAACCTAAACGATTCTATGATAAAAACTTTCAACCATAGGCAGGTGGTGCAACACTGGAGCAAGTCCACAGCGAGGCTGTGACATCTTCATGCTGAGAAATTTTGAAAACTGAGCTAGGGAAAGCCAGGTCTGGCCTCACACAGTGTTGGAGTTAGTTTGTCTTTAAACAGGAGGTTGAGAAGAGATGTCCAGGTATCTGGTCCAACTTGGATTTTGCCCTCTTTCAGTTCTCCATGGTGGTACTGTGAATGAAGGATATGTTACTGTATAATCAGTGACTCACAGGCTTTTGAAATCTTTGTTGTGCAACTGCTCAGGAGAGCCAAAAAAGGAGACCACTTGGGAGCAGGTGTTTTTTTTTTTTAATAGAATACGTGACTGAGAATGTTCCTTGGAAAGTGGTCAAGGACCCTCATGAAAGCAACTATATTTATTGTCAAGCAAAAGGCATTTATTGTTTGTGAAACACCTGGAACCAGTTTCACTGTTGTGATCCAGGTAATATACCCTGCTCTGGCAACAAAACAAGGTCTGTAAAATCAGCTTAATTGACTGATTAATCTGCTTTTATAGCTGCATCATTTTGCTGAGGCCGTATGGAGCACCACCAAAAAAGACAAGCTGCTGAAGTCCGTCCCTATGTTTAAACTGATGATTCGTGTCTTTGTAGGCAAAATAAAAAGGCAGGTTTACCATGCTGAGCTGCTGCCCAGTATTTCACTAAAAAAGCAGAGTTCCCTGCAACTCTGCGGTTCCCTGAATATGTTACACACCTCATCAACACTGAAGCCTTGTATTTCTCACAGGGCTTTCAAGAGAAGCTCTGCAAATAGCTTTGAGAGTTGCTATGATTCTTTCCAAATGGTAATTTAATAGAAGAATGTGTGTTAGGAGTGTCTAAGAAGATGCAAACTTGTCAACAGATCAAGACCAGTGAGCATAGAAGGTGTTACTGAGCAGAAATATTGGAAAAAACCCTATTTCTGGCATATATAGGGACATGCAGCCATCAATACATACTTAAAGCAAAATGTTTAAGTGACGTAATGGATAAATATGAGCTCCTGAACTGGTACTTTGGTGCAGTCTTTCATTGTCTGTCCATGTCTCTGGTGGGTCTCTGCCCCAGAACCTTGTTCTCTTGACATTCCTGTGTTGTCAGTGGTTGGCATAACCAGTGAGTGAGGGGGTGTGACTAGAGTGTGTAACCTCTGTGCTTGGTGGAATGGCATTGCTAGAAAAGACAGAAAAACCTGTTGTGAGTGCAGAATGTAAAAGACAAGGGGCAAAAATTGCTACAAGTATGAGAGATCTCAGTCTTGGTTGGTGCTGTCAGCCCTTTTCTTCCTGCTATCAGGTCTGCTTTCAAACTTCACAGTAACATGGTGCAGGTGGTATGCAATGGAGAATGCCATGAAGATTGGAGATGCTGTTCAAAGGACCAAACTGATTACTTGAGTAATCCTTGCATCAGTGTCACTTAAAAGAATGCTGCCAACTTGCCAGCAAATGTTAAAAAAAACCACCTGACTTGCATAACCTGTTGAAGAGCTGGATGCTCAAGGGATCCTATATTGGGAGTTTTGGAAGTCAGGAGTTGAAGCACATGCAGAACAGACCTTTTAAATATGAGTCTGTTGGGGAGCAGAACCATTAGTGATGCATTTAGGGGAAAGGAAACAGCTTTTAGTGTGGATTTCTTTCAAAAAGAAAGTTTAAAAATAATGAAATAGTTCCGTGCTTCACTTTACACTGAACTTCAGCATTTGCCAAAAAAATAATGTGCTGGTGTGCTTGAGTTAGGGAAAGGGGATTAAAAAAAAGGAAAAGGAAAAGATTAAACAGGAAAGCTACAAGACATACCCAGTTTTTGGAAGGAGTCCTTGTGTAATGGTATGTTTTCACTTTTGTAGTCTTGCACCAGTCTGTCTGAAGGGCCTGGGAAAAGACACTGAGTGCTGTACATCCAGCTTGGAAACTTGCTGTTACTGAAATTTAGTTGTATAGAAAAAAATAAAAAGCTATAAAATTATGCCCTTTATTCTGATGTTAATAGATGTGCTTGCGACAGACATGCGTGGACTGCTGTACATGTCATGTGCTTCATAATAACTGTGATGGGGTTTGTATGTGTGTTTGCTTATTTTTTGAAGAGAAGGACATGCCAAGCAGACCTCTGAGAAGAGTGCATGCCCAGTCTCCAGATAGCAAGTTACCTTTTCGGTGGAAGCCACCTTATGGAGCAGGCTTCAGAGGTCCACGCAGCAGATCCCAAGGTTATCCCCGTGGGTATGGAGAGAGCAGCCGAAGGATGAGCTACGCTCCAGTGCCGCAGGAGCGACAAAATCAGGAAGCAAGAAAACTAGGTGAGTTAGATTTCCCTGGTAGCACTCAGTTTAGCTAGCACACTTCTGTAATCCTCTGTGGCTGCTAGGTGATCACAGATCACATGTTGTTCTAGCCATCAAAAAGTCTTCTTTCTGTAAATGAAAATACTTGCTATGATTGTATTCTATAATGTGTTTTTAACAGAGAGTAGGGTATTACCTAAAGAATAGGGTAGAAATTGTAGAACTGGATGCTGTGTTAGAGACATGATGTGTGAGCTACTCATATTAACTGCAAAGGGAAAGGGTGGAGAGAAGAGCCATATCCCAGAATCTCCTTGCATGCAGTGGGACTGCTTTAAAATCCGTTATTTCTTTTCAACAAAAAGGGTGACAGAAAAGCCTATGTTTTTCCTCTGCATGTACAGCCTCTGAGTCAGTTCATGTGGTTTCGCTGCCATCAAGGAGCAACCAGGGACGGAGCCAACCTGTCTATAGGTCATCTTTAACTAAAAGAAAAGTCACAGGTATGTTTCTTTCACATCTGCTGTCAATGAAGGGAGACAATTGGATACAAAGAGATAATTTTTTTAGACTGCAAATCTTTTGGTGCTGGAGCTGCTAGGTTTTTCCCTGTGCACTAGAGAGCTTTATGGATGTCTCCAATTGCTTCTTTAATTCAAGCAGGATTGATAAAGTAATACAACTCTACAACATGGTTGATTGAGTTTCTGAGTTGGGTTTTTGTTTTGGTGTTTTTTTCTTTAGTCTCCTCTTTATCTATTGACAAATGTTATGCATTTCAATAACTGCAGGAGAAGACTAAGTCGAAGCCAGGGCCCCCACAATGGTATGCCATCTTCTCAGATCTCCAGCCCCTTTTCCAGAAGCATCAATCTGGTCAGCAAAGGTTTTCACTTTCTTTTGGAAAGAAGGCATTATATACTACTGCCAAGGTTTAAAAGGATCAGCGAGATTCTGAGTCCTCTCCATGCCAGCACACTTTCTTACTCCCTTGCATTGTGATGCAAATGCCATGGGAGTGGCAGAGTGTTTAGGATATTTTGATAGTGATCATAGAGCCATAAAATCATAGAATATGCTGAGTTGGAAGGGACTCACCAGGATTATCAAGTCCAGCTCCTGACCCTGCACAGAACACCCCAAGAATCACACTATGTGCCTGGGAGTGTTTGTCAGAACTAAGAACTGGGGTGTATTGAAATCCTACCTCACACCTTTTCTGGGGAGGCAATGCCATCCATTTCTCATGCTTACTTTCTCTCTTCAGCTGCTCTCATTGCAAGCCACTTGTAAATAGACCCCCTAAGCCACTTAGTAGATGGGTCTTCTCGGCTACTTTTGTGTAGTAGCTGTTTGGCTTGGAAAACCTGTAATGCCTGAGAACCCTCTGCATTAAAAGCTTGATTGGAAGAGGTGAAATGTGCCTCCCTGGTGCCTGCCATCTGCAGGCAGTGCTGGTTTTTGGGGTAATGTGCCACCTGCTGAAGAGAAGGGCAATCATTGCCTTAGTTGCAGACATACATGAGTAGGATCCCTAGAGAATGAAATGGTACTCTGAACTTTACTGGCTCCTTTCCTTTCCTGAGACATCAATATTTCTTCCAGTATTATTTGTCTGTAAAACTCTCTCTGCAAGGTTGCACCTTGTACATGCTGTGCCTCTGGGATACTGGGAAATACTTGCTTTGTCACTAATTAAGAAAAGTTAAAAATCTTTCATGTGCCAGTAGATAGACTATACTAGAAACACTTTGATGGACAGAGGGAAAAGGAAGCCTCATCAAAATTAAAAGCCTCAAAAAAATTAAATTAGTTTCACTCATTTTTAAAATTTTTTAATTGTTTGCAAAAGATATTCTGATATGTCAGAACAGCCCACTTCAATGATTTTTTCATTCTTTTTTTTTTTTGCCTTGTGTAATGTAAAAGTTAAATGCTGATTTCAAATAACCTGTTTGAAGCACTCAAAAACATAAAAGATGCAGGAATTCTCCCTTGTAAAGAATTTTTTTGGAGAAGGTTTTATTGCTCTTCAAAATGAAACCAAATTTTAAAATCTTGAAATTTTTCATAAAACAAAATTTCTGCTCTCCAGGCAGCTCTAGCAGTGAGTTTGCCAGAGATGATGAATACCAGTATGTTAGTAAAACATTTGCTCTAACTAATAGTTTGGGCACTGATAGAATCTTGAAGGACTGTAGAACATATTAGTACTCTGGTCTTTTAGGCAGACAATGAACAAAAGAAATGATGTTTCCGTGGGATACCATCAGTAATCAATCTACTTGGTTTCCCATTCCTACCTGTATTTGTAATTCAGCTGTGCTGTGTATTATAGTATCAGTTGAAGACATTTACTGATTTTTATGAGAAATCTAATGTTGTTAATGATATGCTATTCTGTTTTGCCATTTCAGAGGAGGAAGAGGTGGAGGTGGCACACGACATAACTGTTCGAGTTATGTCCTCTCAGTCCGTGCTCGTTGCTTGGACAGACCCACTGTATGAAAAACAGAAGGTTGCAGCAAATAGGTAGTTAGCCCTGTGTTTTTTTAAATAGATACTGAAGGGGAACTGCTGCCAACACACTACTGAATACTTTTGCATTTATTTAATTACTGTTGGTTATGAGAATAATTTAGCTTGCCTCCCAGCACCGTTAGTATTTAGAGATCTGTGTAAGTACTGAAATGTTGCCAGCCCCAACTGCGGATATTTTGCAGTTCAAATGCTGGTATGTCACCACGGTCAGCAAATCCCCATGTGTGCATGGGGAAAGAAGAAGTGGGGGACAGGGCACAGCCCACAGAGGTCAGGTCTTGAGTTGGATTGGCAAAACAGACTACAGTTTCGAGACAATCAAACTGTGGATGAAGGAAACATCACTTCATGGGAAAGACACCCATCATGGCACCCTTCACCCTCTAACCCTTCAGAAGCCCCATGCAGCTGAGGCTGAGCAGGTCAGGGGCTCCTGTGGGTGGGAGAGCTTGACTCACAGCAGCATCCCACAGCAGATGGAGACCACAACAAACAGGGAAATGGGCTGGAAACTGCCAAAGGTCTGAAAGCAACTGGATTGTGTTGCTCAGCTTGAGAACGTCGAAGAGCTGTGCAACCTGGTGTGGAAATACCTTGAGGGTCACAGCAGGAAAACTGATAATTACAGATGTTCTCTGTTTCCTCATGGAAGCAGCTGTCTAGGCAGACGTGGGAACCAAGCTGGTGCTGCTCTGGGAGCGGAGGGCTCCCAGCCATCCAGCCTTGCTCACGGCCATGGGGCAGTGAGATGGTGGTGTGGAGCCCTCTGTAACTTCCCCCAGGGGAAGAGGACATTTTGAGTAAGAGTCTGGAAAGAGTGTCCGTCCTTTGGTGTGAAAGTGATCACATTCCATTAGAAGAAGACAAAACTGTTTAAGAGATACTGGGTTTTGGTGGTGGTGGTACTTTATTTCTTGCAATTTGGTAGGTTCCTCAGTAAGCCCCAGCAGACTAGCTGAGGGCAACGCATCCCCAGCCCTCTGTAGTTCTGCTAATGCTAGGTTTCCACATGTGAATTTTTATTTTCCTATGTTTCTGATCCCAGGCAATATAATGTTCGCTATCGGGAAAAGGGGGAATCGGCAAGGTGGGATTACAAGCAGGTGTCCAACCGGCGGGCACTGGTGGAAAATCTAGTGCCAGACACTATGTACGAGTTTGCCATTCAAATCTTGGAGGGAGAAAAGGAAGGCAAATGGAGTGTATCTGTTTACCAACGGACCCCAGAGGCAGGTATGTATTCAAAAGGTCCTTGGGGTAACGCAGGCCTTAGGATTTGAGCTGTGGAATGAGCTGGCTTGAGGGAAAGTCAGAATAAGTGATTGTCTGGGGCAGCAGAGGGTTGGGAAGATGGGAAAAACCTCAGTGCTGCTGCCTGCATCCCTGCAGTAGTGCCCTGGAGAGCACACCAGGCTGCTCTTGTGGTACGACAAGAACAGAGGGTATTTCTGTGGGATGAAATGTGCACTTTGCACCCCTGAAGCTGGATGAGCCCCTTCAGTGGGAAGAGCAGCATGTCTTCCATTCCGCTCTGTGAGCAGCAATTTAAATCCTCCCTCCACCATGGAGAAGCTGTCAGGCCCCTTTGGCACATGGAAGGGGTCCCTAAAAACCAAATTACCGTGTCATTCCAGCTAAGCCACAGTATCAGTCTTGTGCAGACATCCTGTTCCTAAAAATGTGGATTAAAATTTCACTATGGTAGTCTGAGAGAGAGATGTAAACAGAGGCATGCATAGACCTAAGCCATGTGTGCTCTTCACATTTATCTTTGAAATAACTGTATAGTAATCTCTGCTGTGAGAAGGTGGAGCAAAAGGTGTGTGCTGTGTTCGTTCACATTTCTTAATTGCCTCTTCTGTGTATGGCTGTTTCACAGCTCCTGCTAGCGCACCTGAAAATTTGGATGTTTGGCCACTAAAGGGGAAACCAACCTCTGTAGCAGCATCCTGGGATGCTCTCCCAGAGAGTGAAGGAAAAGTCAAAGGTGAGTTATCAGTGTTCGTTTCTAACTCCCTCAAGGAGCTGGTCTTCTCAAAGCCAGACTGTTACCCTACAGTAAGCTGGAACATTTGCTGTGGCAGGATTTTTTCACTTGTTAATGGCTTATACCTAAGCAAGATTGTCTTGTTTCCAGCCCAGAGTCTCCACAGCACCACTGAGAAGCCATTGTCATTCCTTGCCTGGGATGTCAGAGAGCTTTCTGGGGTATCATGCATGCACATTTTACCTCTTCTTCCATTAATAAGCAATTTGAAATGGAGTTCAAGAAGGAAGTTTCTGGAAGGATTTGTACGAAGTAGGAGAAGAAGGAAAAGTTGGGTAGTTGCCAAGAAACTGAGTGGGTTTATGTTGTGGTTTATTTCTAGTTTAGCATGGAAGGAAAGCCTCAGCTTAAGAAGCAAGCACAAATTGTATTTTCAGCAGATATCATGCATAAATTTTGTGTACTGTAACATTATTGTACATAATCATAAAGATAATTTGTCAGTAGTTATGTTTTTGCATAGTATTAAAAAGAAAAGCTTTCTGGGATTTTTTTTTTCGTGTTTCCCTCTGAAAATGAACAGGCGGATTTTTTGGCCTCTCCTGTTCTTCACTGGTTGACAGGATTGTGTTCTCAAATTACACAAATTTTTGGAGGTACCTTATCAGCACTGTAGCATCTCAGGACTTAAAAAACCATTGGCCTGGAGGGAAATATACTGTGTCTGCATACAAGACCTACTTACTCTATGTGTTTTCCAAGGCGGTGGTGGAATTCCTTCCTTTTCGAAGTCAGTAGAAGTCTTGCCAATTACTTCAATGGACCTGCAATTGTGTCCAAGAATTATGATTACTTAAAGTAGGGTCATGCAGGGACATTATCTCAAATTTCAGATCTGCTCCTAATTTTGAGCAGTCTGTAGGCCTTTGTGCATTTTTGTCTGCTAATCATTAGATGATTCATCCCAGACAATAATTTTAAAGATACCTAATATTCAAGAGCTGAATGCTTATATGTGTTTAATATATCGTGGCTTTTCTTGACTATGAAGTGTTACAGGAAAGGCCTAATTTTTAAACTAAATAAATGACAAGATATTTTTACTGGCTAAATAAAATCACTGAATGACCACTTTGTGGTCATTTTGATGGCACGTGGTAATCAGCAATTTTTGTCTTTTAATCCTTGTGTTTTTCAACCCTGTCCTTATATATTTATACCACATATTAAAATCATGGGAGAAAATGTCCCTGCAGTAGCTACCTGAGAGTTATCAAAGCTACACAGGTATATCTGTGTATCTTAGAGGAAAAGAAAAAAGATTCAAAGCTTACCACACCTTCTAATACATTGATTTATTTTTAAACTGAGAGCATTAAATGTATTTGCATATAAAACACTGATTTTTTCTTTATTTTGATGAACTATGCATGGCTTATTTCTATGCATGGCTTATTTTCAGAAAAAGTGTGTTTCTTCTTTTTAAAGATGCCATTATGTTCTAGAGTTTTTTCCTCATGGCGCTGTGACTGCTCAGGTGTTGTTGTGGTTTTTTGTGTAAAGTTTTAGTGTTTCAAGGTGGCAGCCCTTGAAATTTATTATCAAAATCCTGGTTTTGTCCAGTACCTCTTACAGAGGATTTGAAAAGAAAATGAATCCTGCAGATGTCTGAGATCTTATCTGCAGTCTTTGGGGGTGTAATGGGAAGATTCCTCTTCATGCCCACGATTATTCCTATAGGGGTGAAAGTTCTCTCAATATAGAAAGCTAAGACAGAGCACAGGTATCACAGTAATCCAATACTCAAAGGTGAGAGGAGGGTGAGTTTCTTAAGTAGCAACAAGACCTTGCTTTGTTCTTTGTGTCATGGTGTTTGGACTTGGCTATAGTTAAGCCCAGTATATCAGATTTTGATTTTGTTGTACAGATGTGATATTGCTCCCATTTGGAAAATCCAGAGTGCTGTTATTTCCTGGTAGAAGTATCTTTTCTGAATAAGAACCTCAATCATCCAGGCATGATTTCTACCTAATGGTTACAGCTAAAACTCCTTTAAGTAAAGACTCTGCTGGAAATATTTATATTTGATTGCAGTAATATTGTTTCCAAGATTAAAGTAAGTTCTTTGGTGTTTTCATGGGGATGTCCCTCAGGCTCCAGCACCACTGAGAAATGAGTATATGGCCTTAGGAACTGGTAGAATTTCACCACAGTGGACTGGAAGAATTGCTTTTGCATAACTAGGGTCTTAAAATACATTGCAATTATAGTTGTGTTGAGACTGTGTTGGAAATTAGGATCAGAAAGTAATTAATAGCAATTAATGATGTAATGTGATTTTAATACTGATGTTTTGAATGCTAGTTATGTGAATACACAGTTTTATTCTTCTTCAAAATAATTTCTGTGGAAAACAAAACATTTTAACATTCTTACTTGGTGGTGAATATAGCTGCCATCAGCAATGCACTTGTGTGTTGTCCACACTGTGAGTTATGTTTTGGAAGAATATTCTGAATCATGTGTTGTTCATTGCAAATATCTTGGTAGCTAATCAGTAAGTTCAAAATTTCTCTAATTTTTGGGAAGTATAAAATGTGCTCATAGTTAGTGAGCCATAACAAAACAGGTATTCTGATCATAGC
>JAYRBT010000114.1:57433542-57484640 GCA_036023395.1 Myiotriccus ornatus
CTAGGCTGTGAAAATTGCTGCTGTTTTGGAGCTGGGGTCCTGCAGCTCTGTGCCGCTGCTTCTCCACCTCTGACCTGAGTGTGCTTCTGTTCAGCAGTGGTTTTTCAGCTGCAGGAGAGTCCTTCCTTTTGCAGGTTAAAAAAAATAGGTATAGAGAAAATTCCCAACCCCTCTCCTTTCAGTTTGTCACTACAGGATATAGATAAGGATAGGATTGAACAAGTGTTTGCATTTAATCATGATTTGTTCTCTCATCCTACTTCTCAAATATTTACGTATATCACAAACATTTTAATGACTGCAGTTATTGAGAAATGTTGACCTGCTTTCTTAAAAAAGAGGGAATAAAGAGACCAAATAAACATGGTAGAGACAAACCATGTTTAAATTCTTTAAGAAGAAACAATTTTAGATGCTTGTGTAAGCTGCAGGGATCTGACAGTGTCACAACAGTCGCTACAAGCAGAAGTAGATTTCCTGCTGTGCAGAGTGTGTTGAGGGCTCTTTCTGCTCTCATTTATGTTCAGGTCAGTCAGAAAATGCCTTTACTTGCAATTTAAAATGCGGTTTGTAAATTGCACAGCTTTCTTCAGAATAGTGTGTTTTCTTTTATGTTTCAGGTTACAATGGCAGACCAAATCTTACAACGAAAAATGGAAATGGAAATATAAACCCTGGTAATAATGGAAAACCAAGTGGACAGAAAGTAATCAATGGCCCTCAAGGAACAAAGTGGGTAGGGTGACCTTCACTCCAAATTCAAGATGCTTTGGCCTTTTATAGTACTTAAATTTTCATTAAGAAAAGACAGGCGAGCAGTACCTTCAGTCAGTGAAGCTGTAACATGAAGTTACACTTAGTGGTCTAGCTTCCAGTGTTCCATTGAAATCTAATGAAAAATTCTGGATTTTGTTATTTTAACATTTTAAATGTCTGATTTAAAGCCTGATGGCTCAAATTTTCAACTATAACATTACTCCCATAAATTTAGTGATTTAGTGAAACATTTTTTCTTCAAAGTCAGTGGGATTTACACTCCCCAGTGGCTCAGAGCTTGTCTGCTGTGCGGTGTGAGTGGGGACTGCCCAGGATAACTACTGTGAAAGATGTGTTCAGCAATGCTTCTCCCAGACTCATGCTTCAGGTAGAAGCTCGTGAGCAAGAGTATGGAAATACAAAGTTACTCCATAAGTGTCATGATGCTTTAAATGCACATACGTAGGTATCTTTAAGTGTTTTGCCATTCTCACAGACATTCAAATACCTCTTTCCAGAGGTATTTGCAGAAGAACTCAGATGTTATTGATAGGAAAGCCCCATGAACTGCCTACATGCTCAGATCTTGTCTTTTAAAATCCTTTCCAATGAATTTATAACGAAGGAAAGCAGGGAAGGAACTGGTGCTTCCTGCATGTTCGCCCAAATGCTGAGCAGTAGGAGACTGTGGTCAGCCTCCCTGGCATCAGCACAGCTGCTCACACACGACGTGACACATAAAGAGGTTTATTTTATGGCCACTTCAGTCTCGCCATTTGCATAGAGAAACATAAAAATGCATCAGGTATGTCACATTCAGGGGAGGAATTTTGAAAAACATGATCAAAGCCCTTTAAATAGACTCCAGAAAGTGAGCAAGAAAGGTCCTTGAGTGGCCATGGGGCTTCTCTCTCTGTCTCTTGAGAGGAAGGCATTGCTGCAAGCAGAGCAAACACCTTGTAAAGCAAGAGGATATAAGCCAAATCTAGGGCCTGGAGGGCTTCAGAGACTGATCTCATGATCTGCTGTCCATCCTGCTGCAGTCTTTTCCTCAGCACCAGATGTAAGTCTCTCTCACTGACCTGGAACTGTTGCCCATGTCCTCTTCTCAGTTTCCTCCCAGCACTTAACACCTTTTGCATTTTTGTGTTTTGTGGCTCAGCGTCTGTTACCTCGGGTTAAAATAGCATACAGTTAAGCTCTTTTGGGTTGAAATAGCAGCAAGGACTGGATTTTAACTGCAGTTAGCTCTTGAATTCAATTCAAGCTCCCAGACACATTTCTTTTATGAGACAGAGACTTTTCTTCAGTCTGCTGACCTAATTAAAATCTGAGCTACTTTGTTTTCATTTCTATTTCAATATAAATTAACTAGTTTAATTTTTTCTTTTTCTTTGGTTAGTAGACATACTTTTAAATCCCATCTTCAGAAGGATTCAGGGTCATACCGGAATTACAGGAATCTACCTTAGGAGTCGTGCAGCCCAAGAAAATCAAGGGAATTGCTCCTTTGCACCTGAGAGCTACATTAGGTGGTACAAATATGGTTGTGCAGCTCTGGAGCCCAGAGACTTGCTGGGGATTTACTTTCTTCAGCTGTGATTTTTCAGTGATTACTATCAATAAGGGAATCTTAAAGGCCCTGTGTGTTGTAGTTATTCCTGAACATCACACTTAGTGTATAAATTTCCCCAGGATTTCTGTTGCTGTGACATTTCATTTCACCTCCTCTTGTGCTAGCTAAAATTGAGTCCATCTCTTACTTTCAGATTGTAGATCTTGACCGAGGGCTAGTGTTAAATGCTGAAGGAAAATACCTCCAAGATTCCCAAGGCAATCCTCTCCGAGTGAAATTAGGAGGAGATGGACGTACAATTGTTGGTAAGTTGCAACTTCCTTCTGACAGAAAAAACATGTACAGCTTTTGTACCCATGGTACAAGTCTTTAAACTGTTGACTGCTTCAGGTCTCATGCAAGCCATTTGGAGTTGCTTGTAGCTCAGATTTCCATCACACAGTCAGCACATTGCAGGACTTGGGGAGGCTTTGTGGCATTCTGTGGGGCTTCAGAGTATGAGGCAGCAAGAATCTCTCAAGTCCATCTTACTTTTATCAACATTATGAAGAAACGCAGAACTTAGCCAGAATAAGGACTGATGATTGTTTATATCTTTGTATATATAAAAATAATTATTTCCCACTGCTAGCACTGTACCAGCCATATGTGTGTGTTTATTTCATTTTTTCCTCTGAATCTGACTGCAAATAGTAAGAAACCCTGTGTGTGATCTCTGAAAACATTGCTGTTTGCATGTCAGTCCATCTGTATAGATCTCTTGAATACAAATTCAGGGGCTGTTCTTAAACTGACTATTACGAATATTTGCAGTATCCAGAATCTGGCTCACAAGTTTATCTGCAGTGATAGCATCTCACCAGCTCATCCCAGTTTTTCCTTACACATTTGACATTATGGAGCAGAATGTAGATTCATGATACCTTTCATCAACAGTTAGGAGAGTGACTTAGATTAAATGCATTGTCTGCACATTGTGATTCTGAAGTGAAAGCTCCCTAGAGTGTTTATCAAAAAGCTGAAAAAAAGTGACCACCACTGTGGTTTATCTGAGGTTCTTCTGAATCATTTTACATCTTCCTTAGCCATGGCTTTTCCTAGATAACACCCTTCTTCTCTGTCAGTTTAGTTGCAGGAAGCTGTATTTACAGTGTCAGTGCTCTTGTGGTATCTACGCCCTGCTGTAGGCCTGAAACAGATTAATGGTGAGATTTTTTTGGTTTTGTTCTTCTCTCCTAGATGAAAAGGGTGCCCCAATGGTGAGTCCTGATGGATTACCTTTGTTTGGACACGGCAGATTCAGTAAACCTGTAGCGAGTGCACAAGATAAACCAATAATAAGCCTTGGAGGAAAGCCTCTGATTGGTCTTGAAATGGTTAAGAAAACAACCACTCCCTCAACTACTACTACAACAATACCTACAACAACTACCACAACAACTACTACAACCACTACAACAACTGTTGCTACAACCACCACCACCACCACTCCTGAACCAACCACCACTGACCCACCCACTGAGAAACCAATCCCAACCTGTCCTCCAGGCACCTATGGACAGTACGATGATGAAGGCAACTTGCTGTTGGGGTTCAATGGCCTGCCAGAATGCAATGCAGAAGGTAATTTCCTTTTGTGCTGTTCTAAATTCCTTGTCTGTGCTATTTGTACAGCGCAGTTACACAGATGTAAAATGGGGAAGAATCTGCCTCTGAAGACTTTGGTCCATTTGATAAGGTAGGAGCTGAGATTAGAGCACATGAAGAAGGGTTTGAGTGTTAATAGGTTTTTCATTGGAAAATTACAACTTTCCTTAAAGCTGAATTTTTCTGTGGAAATGCACTGTTTTGAGCAGATTTCTTACCTTGTGTTTGATCCACTCCTAATGCATGTATTCACTCACAGGAGAACAAGTACAGACAGTAATTCCGTGGTCAAAGTACTCACATATGAGGTTTTCTCACTCCATTACAGGCCAGGGAAGGACCTGGAAACACCATACATTTTGTCTATTTTGTGTTCATTTATCACAATGAATTCTGAAGAGTCTCTCTTCTGAACTGTTCTGGAACCAGCATTTGCAAAGTGAGATTCTTGTTCTCCTGCCAACCCTTGGAGATTGAGATTGTCTAGCAGGAATGCAGCACAGCACAGATGTGCTGGTGAAAGTCAACCTTGGGTCTGCATGGATAGGGCAGAAGGTTGTACACTAATTTCTTTAGAATCTGAAAATACAAACCAGTGTCAGTGCATGTCACTTTTTCCCTGTTGCAGTTATACAAGCTTAGGATGGGGTGCCAAACTGAAATCCAAAGTAAACACATATATATGTATGGGTGTTGAGCCTGTTCCCTACTATATTTTATGCTTTCCCCACCTGAATGTTGCATTGCAAACCAGTTAGGTGCTTATTTTGCAAAACTAGATCAAGGAGCCTCATACCCTTACCCTTCTCATTTGTAGGTAATCCCCAGCTCAGTCTACTAATTTAAACAGCATGTTGGCCATCAGACATCTGCCAATGGCAGTAGCCAGTTGTAATGTGTAGTGAGACCCCTTTAGCTTTCCCCCATACACCTGGATCTCTTAAGCCACAGTAGACTTACAAGTAGGTCCTGTAACCATGGCCTAGGAAGGTGAATGATCACTTTGAAGAGTGCAGCAATATGGGAAGATGTGGTTTCAGCAACTCACAGTGGGTCTAAGGATGGAATCCTTGGAGAGGATCTCAGAAGCAGAAAACAAAATTCCCAGCTGTCCTGGGTAGTGAGTCAGAGATGACAATGCCTTGTGCAGGTGGAATTACAATGTGTTAGGATGTTAATATTTGTGTAAGATGACCATCATAGTTATATATTTCTGTGAAGATTTTTACTCTTCCCTTTGGTGCTTTTGTAGTTCTTAATTGTATTTACAAAAGTGTTACAAATATTGTTACATATGGTCACTCTTGTAGTTTCATATTTGCCTAAGGGGAGCCCTGATTTTTGTTGGGAGTCCCTCCCACACCCCCAGCTCCTTTTGCTAATCTTAAATATTGATTATATCCTGTAATGTTTCCTCTCTTTGGCCTGCACTGTTTGTTACTCGAAGGACCTCTTCTGAGAACACACATTGTAAGAACAATAAGAATTCATGAAATATGGTTGGGGTTAAGCTGAATGTAGGCTCCAGAAGCTGAGCAAAAAAAGCCTTGCAGTATTACTTTTAACAGAATTGTGGGCTGTGGTCTGGGGAACTTTCATGTGATTTTATGAACATTTAAAAACATTCTGCTTGGGTTTTTTACCTTCTACCAGATGAGCTTGCTGAATCCTTGAACTTTGTAGAGGCATGAATAAAAACTAAGTTTTTGCTCAGGCTGTGTGTTCAATGAAAATGGCCCTTAAGTCACTTATAAACTGCCTGGCATTTTGACAGTATGTCTGCAAATGCATCACAGTGGAAGACTGAAGGGACAAGATGGTACTGGATTTCTAGTGCTTGCCTGGTATATAGCTGGAGCAGTATTAGTCTCTGTTTGACAATTTGAAAGCTTCTCTGAAGAGTCTAATTTTTTTAGTTTAGTTTTTTTTTTTTTTAATCCTAGTGACCTGTCTCAAGATTTGATGAACATAGCAAAACAACCTGTCTGTTCCACAGAGGAAGTTGATTGAAAAGAAATCATTGTTCTATTTATTTAATGATGGATGGTTTTGTTTAACAAGTGAAGTGTGTATTTCAAGAGCGATAAACAACTACTACTTGAATTATCAAAACAATTAATGCAGTTTTTACTTGACCATTTCCAAATTACGTTGTTATCTTGTCTTTCCCTTTAATCTGAGTCTATAAATTATTCCAGATCATTTAGTGAAATACTCTTTCTGCCAAAGCTTGATATTTGTTGCTAAGTGCTTTACTCACAAACAGGCAGCGGCTGCAAGTGCCAAAACCTACCGCCAAATATTCTACTCAAGCTTTGGCAAATTCTCTTACTCTCTTACTCTTCTGCTCAGCCTAGCAGAATTTCTTGTCAGTCTTTTGCTAGATTCAGCAGCCTCTAACTTTCAAGGAGGAGTTTGGCCACACAAGCGCGATTTGCCAGTGAAATCAATCAGCTAAACTTTATTTATAAACTCACAAAGAAAAAAACAGATGGAAACTTAACCACGTGCTACATGTGATAAAATCAAGGGATGGATGGACAGTCTGCTGTCTTTATAGATGTCAAGAGGCTGTGGCAAGTGGCCATAGGAAGACAGCCTCATTTGTTACAGGCAGGGTTCACTCAAGAGCTTCAGCAAAGGGTGATGGAGCAAGCTGCAGAACTGCAGCTAGTGTATGTACAGAAAATGATACAATGAGAGGTCTTTTGGGAAGTACCCCTATTGTCACCATGCCACAGCTAATGCTAAATAAGCACAGACAGTGAAGTTGAGTGCAAAAATAGAAAATCAAATTTGGCTTTGCTGGACTGTATGTGGGTGAAAGACTGACTACCTAATACGTGTGAATGAGCTGAAATCTGGCCATGAAGGATTTCAAATTTCTGCATATCTGATCCTCTTGTTTACTTGGATTTAGTCAGATAAAGGTGAGTGCATACATTATAGCCATTGGTTGATGCTGGTCAATTGTGATGAGATCTGCAGAACTACTTTGTGACTGACTACCCTGAGAAGTCAAGTGACTTCCAAGGAGATCATCTCCAGAAGAGTGGCTGCAGAAGTCTGTCATAAGAAAACGTCCATTTCTGATATAAACTCTGACAAGGATTAACCCATTTCCTGTGTTTTCAAAGCTTATTTTGGCATTGAAATCACACTACAGATTTAAAAGAAAATTATTGTAGGAGAAAAAAAGCAGTCTTATACAATTATTGTTGGTTCTAAATAACAAAAAAATCTGCAAAATGAAAATGTGTAATTCAGATTATATTTGTGAACTATTTAACATCGGCACTTGAAATTTTGCATTGCTTGTATTACTAAATACTAAATATTGCATTGCTAGTAAAAATAACAAGTATTGCTTTCATATTGAGTGTTACATTACCAATTTATGTGAAGTGTCCTGAGGTCAAAGCTGTCTCTCTCTTGTCTTTGTTCACATGCTGGCCACTCCCAGCATTTCGTTGAAGACTTCTGATGGTACCTGCAGTGGGTTCCACCACTTTGGTTGCTTTGCTTGCATGGCTTTTTATGACTATTCTGAGCTTTGTGTACTCTTCGACTTCCCTGAATAACACATGGAGAAATGTTTCTCTCAGAGTGTGCAGGAAAGTCTCCAGGATTCAACAGATGAGGTACTTGATGGCTGATGTATCTGGTACTGGATTCATGACCTGAAGAAATACTGAGATAATATGACGGAATAGGCATCTGTGAAGTCTTTTCATGCATTTGCATTATTTTTGGGGTGGATTAGGAGTGTGTTTTTGATGTGCACCTCATAATCATCCCTTTTTGCTATGCTTTCATTTGCATCATGGAGCAGTCTTGGTGTGCACAAACTGAATTCCTATTGGATGAAACTAAAGCAGAAGCAGTGCTTCAGGATTACATGTATGTGGTCCAACCTGCAATGGGCCTTCATTCTGCAGGATCAGACTAGAGCTAGTGCAAAGTAAAACCCCAGAAAATCCAGCACCAAGTGCTTCGTTCTACAAATCCATTTCTTTTGGGCTTCATTACTTGCAAGCATTGACATGGTCTGTAAATGTCATGGCCCCGTGGGTTGTTTGTTTTTTTTATACCTCCACAAATATATTTGGACAGAAGTATTTTAATTGCTTGGTTGTTTTTTTGTTATATATGCAAATGTTTTCATATTTGCTGCTTTCGAGACTATAAAATATTTTTGAATCCTGACACGATTGTTACGTATTTGTTGGCAGCCTACCTTTGCTCTAGAGCCATTGCAGCCTGGGGCAGAGCTCCTGGAAGGTGCATTACTCTTGATTTTAAGTAGCAACCCTGAACCCATTTTCCCCAGCGAAACTCCTGGCTACTGCATTTAACTGCTCATCTGTTGTTCTAAATATGAAGAACAGATTGTCACTCTGTTATTTAGAAACTAGGAAGTTTTCTTACTTCTTTACAAATTACCTGGCTAAATATTTTTATTTTAAACTTTATTCCAGAAGTAATTTATTGAATTCTGAAAGCATTTTTTCCTTTTTCCTTCAGTAGATACGTTCTCAGGACTCGATTCAGATACGACAGCAACTCCAGAGGCATATGTGATATATGATGATGGTACTGTTTAACTGTAAAAGTCTATTGCAAGTGGCATGTTTCTTTCTTTGGAGTTGGTTTCAGGGGGGCAGATTGGTGAATGGGAGCTTAAGCAAGGGGTGGTGAGCTGGAAGGGTCCTGCATTGCATGGGAAGAGAAAGGGTGCAAAGACACCTGTTTCTGGACGTGAAAGTCCCTTTCTATCAGTTTTGCAATCTAACAGGAACCTGTTGAGGAAATCAGTTATATTCAGAGCTGGGTCACAAAGACATTGCTTCAATCCTGGATTCACTTCCTCTGGTATAACTTATAAATCCAGGCCAGTCAAAATCAATGAACTCTTCTGAAATAGAAGATCCAAATAGTATCAGCCCTTAAAACTTGAAATACCGTAGTGAGTTTTTAGTACTCCACAGCACTTTGAATTTTTTGTCTTTTTTTTAATATGTCATCTCTATTTAGACAATTAAATGTGTCATACTGAATAAGATCACCTACATATAAAATAATTAATCTGCTGAATTCATGTGAATTTTAAATCGAAGAGATTAGATGAAAGTTAGATGAAAGAAGAAGGAAATATTTTTGCAGAGTTATATTCATGCCATCGTGATATTATAATCCATGACACACAAAACTCAGCTGAAGATGAAGCCTCAAGTCCCAGCATTTAATTATAAGTTTGCATAGGGAATGCAAATTCTCAATTACTGGAAATAGCATTCACTTTCTGTCATCAGTGCTATCTAATGTTCTATCCCTTTTAATCCTCAGACTCCTGCTTCTACCCGCACATAAGTGCAGACCTCACTTAAACAAAAAGATTTTTTAGTAGAATTTATGGCTCTAGAATAATGAAAGTTTTTTTCTTTGTGGTTGCAGTGCTGGGATCTTAAGTCAAACCAACAACAGAATAGCATTTAAAAAGGGAGTGCAGCCACTGAGCAGAAGATGTAGATATTTGAGCTTTTAGTTCTGATCACTTTATACTGAGACTGACATATAGAATATGGGGAAGAAAGAATGAATTAAAAACCGCACAAGACCTACATCACATGTTCATTACATCCCCATGAATGGAGAATATCCTCAGTGCACAGGTCTTTTGCCAGGCCTCCTCTTAGGTACAGGTCACCTGCAGAAAACATATGCTTTAGCAGTTAAGCACAAAATACTCAAAGTCATGAGCCAAGTCCTCCAGCCTGCATGAGGTCATGGCAAGGATGCCAAATGCTACTCTCCCTTCATTTTGTGTGTCAATCAGATAGCACAGTGGCTTTTCAAAGAGCACTAAATTTAATAGGACTGAATATTAGGATTCATGAGACAGTTTGTCTTCTTTAATGGCCCTAAGTGGAACCACAAATGACAACTACTAGACTCCACATCTCAAGTTGCAGGAAGGTTAAAGAGCAGTATGAACCACCTGTAGTGGTTTAAAATAACAATACAAAGTTAAGTGTTTTCTTAAAAAGCCATTTTTTCACTCTCTTATCTCTTTCCTCTGGCATTTGAGGGTTTTGGCCAGGAATTCAAATACTGTGCCATCTTCTCTTGGGGGTTGCGAGGGGAGGTGGCAGATGCTTGTTCAGGATATTACTGTATGAATGCATTTGTTTAGTGCCATTCTGTTTAAATTTGTGAGTGAGGTCTAAATCAGCAATATCACTGTTATTCAAAGGCAAAGACTTTGTTCTCCGTGTCCATCAGTTTGATAGAAGCCGTTGCAAGGCTGAGGTGTGACCAACCTCCACTTAGAGGCCCTTAAGGAGTGTGCAGCAGCTAGGACAGTCTAAGTGGCACTCCTGTGAGACTGTGGCTGGTGACAGAACTGTTTCCTTTCTCATAGTTAAGCCAAAATAAGATGAAGCATGCTAACATTTTTATCTTATGTTTCCTCTGAAGACTACGAGTTTTTTGAGAGCACTTTGCCACCAACCACCACCACTGTAACAAGCACGACTGCTTCTCCGACGACAGAATTGGAAGTTGTCTATCCAGAGACTAGTGTTGTTGGCACTGGCCCTATGTCAGAATATGATATCGCTGGAAAGAAACGGTTCACTGGTAAGGATACCCTTTGGTTTATGTAGCTTACTACTTGTGCTGCAAAGAATTCTTGTTCTAGGAAGATCAGCCCCTAGCAAGGTGAGACCATTGTGCAAACATATCCAGCAGACTTGTGTGTGGTCATTTTAAGGACTGCCACCTCAGAAGCCCAAAGAGCAGTACCTTGTTCCTTGCTTTGATGCTTGCATTTCTACCTGTGGGGCCACACCATTATTGTTAAAACCTCTTTGTACTCTTTCAGTGTGAATGCTCTGCTTTGTGCTTTGCATAATGTTCAGTCTAGATGAAGTCACTAAGAGAGCAAGAGTATCTATTCCAGTGCTTTGTTCAGCTTAACTGCTCCAAACTTCACACCAGTAGTTCAAGCAGTGCAAGTCTCCGTGTAGGTGTGAGTCTTTCTCTGAGGGGCTTAATTCTTCTCCACTGACCCGTGCAACCCCAGTGATTTCATCCACCTTGCACAAGCATATATGTCAAAGGTGTGCTTCAAAGTCTAGGAATGAAGGGTATGTTGGATGTGAACTTTCCAATAGAGATAAATTTGATTTTGCTATTTGTATGTTTGCTCTGTAGAAGGAATTTGGTGAAGGAACCTCCAATACAATATGTGAGCCATAAGGCTGTCTCCTGTGTACACAAGCTATTCAAGTGTGTAGGTTGGTGTTGCAGCACTGACTTCAGAGCTTCTCTCCTTCTTTGTCAGAGAAGCAGCTGGGGGCCAGAACAGAGGGATTTGGAGATTGTAGGGCACTGCATTCCAGCCTACACCCCAGACTGGTGACACCCCCTGCAGCCCTTTACATACCTCTGGAACTTGAGCTGAAGTCAGATCAGCTGCTGACTCACCTGGCATTTCAGATGGGAGTTCAGGGGATGGAGAATCATCTTTAATCCATGCATTGCCTTCCCTTCCAATATCCACAAGCTTCACGCGGCTTAGAGTGGAACTCTGCTGCTGCAGTAAAAATTTGTTTTTATATATGCCAGGACTTTTTCCAGTGCATCTTCAGTTTCCCTGTCCAAACAATTTCATGATGTTTCTATTCGGCTCTCTCACTGACAGTGCTTCTTGATTCATTTGGCTAAATTTAACTTCATTGCAAGGTCTGGAAAAAATTCCTTTAGGGCATGAAATCCAATAAGATAAACCCAGAAACGTTGGTTTATGAACATTTCAAGGCACTAGGGAAATAATATTACCATTTCAATGAATTGTATTATTGCAACTGAATAAACATTTCCAAGGAAGTTTTATAGTCCTTACTTTGAATGTTACGGTGACTTTGAAGGCAATAAAAAGATGATTTAATCTTTTCCTGAACTGAAGTGCAATTCCAGTCAGAGAAAAGCTTTTGAAAATAGAAATTACAGGTTGGGAGCACATGCCTGGAAGATAGGGAGTCATGACTCCTGGTCCCTTAGTACCCAGGGGACCACAACAACAATACATTTAACCTGGTTGGACTTCACCTTGGAATTAATCTTCATATTGCCTTTGTTGTTTCACTCCAGCTTCAAATTGTTTGTTTAAGAACCAACCTACCTGTAAAGTCTTAGATGATTGAAGGCCCTGTCAGGGATCTGTTCCCATGTGTGAAAAATCAGAGTTTGGGTGTCATTTGCATCCTACCTTCCAGAGCAGCTGGAGGTAGTGTGTGAAGAGTCTTGCAGTCAGACTGCTCTCTTCTGCATCTTCTAGCAAAGAAATCCTCCTGTCTTTGCATAATTTTGTACAATTGTGAGTGTGGAGTAGACCTGAATACTGGCATCTCATTCCCCCTGCTCATCAGTCATACTCACTGTGAGCCATGCTTTGTTGGCAGCAGTGTCTGGGCTGGAAGGGGAGGAATTTTAAAATGCATCACAAAACCTGACTGTCTTCTTTTCAAGGAATTGACAGCCTGTGTGCTACTCTGTGGTACCTACAAACTGTTAACTAAATGCCACCCTTCCTTATCTTTTCCAGCTCCTTATGTGACCTATCTCAGTAAAGATCCAGCAGCCCCCTGCTCCTTGACAGAGGCCCTGGAGCACTTCCAAGTGGACAGCCTTGATGAAATCATCCCTAATGACTTCAGAGAGAAAGATCATCGTCCCTTGAAAGCCCCTCACAACATCACTGTTGTGGCAGTTGAAGGCTGTCATTCCTTTGTCATTGTGGACTGGGCTAAACCTTCTCAAGGAGACATGGTAACAGGTACTCTCCTGAGGGTTGCTCTCCTAAGGGTGTAATGGAGAATCATAGAATCAACCCAGTTGGAAAAGACCTCCGAGATCATCAAGTCCAACCCTTGTTCCAACACTGCTGTGATTGCTAGACCACAGCACTAAGTGCCACATCAAGTCTCATCTTAAGAACCTCCAGGGATATTGAATCCACCACCTCCCTGGGTAGCCTATTCCAATGTCTGATTACTCTCTCTGTAAAAAATTTCTTCCTATTATCCAACCCAAAACCTCCCCTGGCAGAGGTTAAGACCGTGCCCTCTTGTTCTACTGCTGGTGAAAGGTTTTCTCAAATGACCATATTTAAACTGAACTGATGCCTCATGACTCTGATGTCACACTGCTCTGCAATTTTCTGAGGGAGGTGACCTACTTTATGAAGAGAAAGGTTTCTCTGTCAACCCTCAGTGCCAGACTGACCCAGCCCATGTTGGTCCAGATATGTCAAGATTTTGGCACTGATTTTGTGACAGTGGTGAAGTGGTTTTTGCCTTCGCAGTGTTTTAAATCAGAATTCACACCTGGGTGCCATCCTCTGATGTAATGCTCCATCATTAGCTAATGACAGGAAATTCTTACAGCCTGGAGTTTTCCAGAAGAGTTAGGCATTGAACCACTTTGATATTCAAAGATGTTTCCACTCGTTTTAACCCATAAAATTCACCATAACACCTAGAGATATCATTTACTTAAAATTTATTTAGAATCCTCACAACTATTTGTCTTTCCTGTTTACAGGCTATCTGGTGTACAGTGCATCCTATGATGACTTTTTAAAGAATAAGTGGTCAACGAGGACTGCAGGATCTACTCATTTGCCAATTGAGAACCTGAAACCCAACACACGGTAAGGATTTGACCCACTCCATTTCAGGTGTGTTAAGGAAGTAAAACAAATTTTGAGAATTGTCAATTGTTTTTCTTAGTCTTAATGTAAATATTTACATGTGATTTAGATTTTACTCATTCTGTTTGACAGCAAATCATTCCATAAACTGCACAACTACTTACGTGATATCTTTACCATATTAACCTCGGAGCAGATGACTGTGTGTACATGGATATATATTTGTGTGTATAAAACCACATATCAGTAACAGAGAAAATCTTATTTTAAAGTGCATTTTATAGTCTTTTGCGTAACTGAATCAAATGTTGGAGGGAAGAGTATACTAACATATATTCTTGGTGTGATGTGACGTGGCCATTCCCACATACTGGTCTGGTCGAGATTTGATACCTGAGGGCTGGTGGGGGAGTGCTGCCCACTGGTCTGTTTTCACTTTTTGTTCACATGGGTTGTGCTGGAAGAGAAAGCTTGACGGTATATAGTGAGGCTATGCCAATTTCTCAGAAGTCAGTTTGGCAGGAGCTTTAGGTCTGTATTTTGCAAAAAATCTCACTGAAATGGCAGAGCAAGAATGCATGCTTTGCCTGATATTGGAATAATTTGTGGGAATTGGGTGGGAAGCAAACGGCCACAAAGGGACTGCATTAAAATTACTTCTTTTGAGAGGTGCTTGGTGTCTTTCAGACTTTTCTCTCAAATTCTGACTCTGAAATTCAGGAAAAACTGTAGCCCCTTATCCTCTCCTGTTTTGTCTATCACACTGTCAGTCACATGCTTCATGAGGCCTTTTCTTACATATCCAAGAGATAAAAGAACCCCACTTATTCTGAAGATTAATAATCTAGACTTTAATGAAAGTCTTTTAGGGTCGTTCATGGTGTGTTAAGGCAAAATTACTTCACAGTAGAGAGCTTCAGTTATATGTTCTACATCCTCTAGTGCTCTCATTACAAAACATTGTAGTTACAAATGTATGGAGGGTGATATTGGGCACAGTTTATCTATGGGTTTCACCTGTTATTATAACAAGGTGGAAGAGGTTTGAGATCTCCTAAACACTGTTCCTAGGTAGTGATGGAAGCAGTTGCAGACCCCCCTGCCTTTGTACATCCACGTCCTTGTGACTTGAAGACACCCTTTCCCTAAATGTCCCAGTTCCTCCCTCCACATCGCAGACTCCTCTATATCCCCAGCCCTTTTCCCCTTCCTGAGTATTCACTCCACTTTCACCTTGTCCCCCATGCAGGCCAGGGAGGCATTGCTTTTACACCCCAGCTTCTTCTGGGGGACCCTCTATCTCTTGCTTCTGTGCCATTTCCCCCTTTCCAGCTGCAGTTCCTCACCTCTTCAGAGTCTCAGTGAAGTCTCTCTTTCCTGATGCCCCAAGGACAGTGTTGAAGGCCAGAGATAACTGCCTGTTTCTCATACCCAACACTTAAAGGGCTCCAGGTCATCAGAAGGAGTGGTTGCAGTGAAAGCTCACAGCAGTTCTGCAGCTTCTGTCCCAGTATTGGAGGGGAATTGGTGGGAGTTGAGTTGCCAACCTGTGACTCATCTGATGAGATGTACATTAACTCCAGGCTTCAGAAGTTCACAGTTTGTCTGTATTTGAATGGAGTTTTATAGGAATAGCAAGGTTATAGTTTCATGCATCTGCATGACTGTAGTGAATGTCATGTTGAATATTAAGGTTCTGCTTCTGTGTAGGGAGGTTCAAGCAAGTGCTATTTATTTGGGCTTATTGTTTCCCCAGCACCTTCCTGAAAATGGTATAATCCATTGGCCCCCGTTGTATGCTCTTGAAAGGCAATAAAGGCTTCATGTGGAGTCTGTGGTGGAGAAGGAGGGATCTTTATAATTGAGAAATTGAGTGTATCAGCCAATCTCATTTACATTCTCCAAATCCACAGACTGAATTGATTGCATACTTTCTGTCTTAAAAATAACTCCCTAACCACTGCAAAAAGACCCCATGCCTAATTAGGAAAATATGGCATGAAAGCTGAAGTTAGTCTAAAAATTTTGTGTTTGCATTGCTAGTGTATTTTGAGAGAAATTTCAGATTCAGTCAGATTTACTGTAAGATGCTATTGCCTGCTGGGCGTCCCACGAGGGCCTGTGGGTGGTGCAATTTTGTGGCATGTGCAGAGTATGAGAATCATGTTGGCATCTTGGCTTAAGTGAGCCCTAGAGAAGATTTGAAGCTGTCACCATATCCTGGAAAACATCTGCCTGGTGTTTAGGTTTTACAAACAAAAAGGAAAGCTCTGTTTAATCCGTGTCATAAGTTTTCTTCCAAGGCCTGGTCTGACCCCCATTTGAGAAGTGGAAGTTTTTCCATTAGTGAAACTCCGGTCAGCTTCAGTGGGCACAGGAGCTGTTTCCTTGTGATTTGTGATTGTAAACACTAAAATTACTTTAAACCTTAATAAATCTTCAAAGTTTTGACAATGTTCCTTCCCTAACCTTAATTCTCAGCTGTCACAGAAGATGATGCAAAGGGTTGGACACCATCTGCTCAACCACGAAATCCACAGTCACAAACATTATAATCCTTGCCATGAAGATTTCAGTCTCCTTCTTGAGCATGATTAGACTTTTTTCTGCCTTTTTTCAGGAAGCCTGTGTCACTGCCTGATGGGAGTGTCATGATTTAAAACACTGTCTTCTACCACAGTGTCTCCATGTCTCATGAAATCTTTTTCCCTGTCCACTTGGGTTGTGTTTCATCTGGGAACACTTTGATCCCACAGTGCCTGTTACCAATTCCAGTATTGTTCAGAGTATTTCATAGGAGGTTCTCAAGCATTTACTCAGGGCTCACAACTGCAAACAGAGCCTGGATCTTCTGTCCAGATGCACCAAAAATTTCTGTTTCCTTTCTGTATCTCTCTTAAAGCAAAGCCACAAGCTTCATCAACGACAACTGCCTGCTGTGTGCCACCAGGGCAGCACAAAAGAGCTAAGATGTCAATGAAACCCTTGTCCTGTGCAAGTGGTAGAGCCATGTGGCAAATATATACCTCACACCTGCTGTGTTGGAAGCTCCTGTTCCATCTTGACTCTATTGTCTTATTATAATATTTGTAACTATTCATGAGGGATGTGGTGCTGGGCCATTTTTTTTGTAGGGAGACACTTTCCACTATCCTGTGAACCTGCAGGCAGCTGGTTTACATGTCTTTCTTCTGAAAGGGATGGTGCAGTTGTAGGAGGAGGATTTTAGCCCCTGCCATGGGGGGGAAACCTGTCCTTCCTGACTCCCTCCCAGCCTCTTTTTCCCTTCATCCACTGCTCCTGCTGGACAGTGGGTCTTTGGGGTGCTGTCACATTGGCTTGTCCCCTGCCCTTCCTGGGCAGCAGCACATGTCTCTCCCTCCCAGGCACTGGGTTGGGCATGCCAGTTTCCCTCACGCAGGTGGGAGCCACGTGCTCTGCCTGCATACCCTCTGTGCATCCATCCTGGCTCTCACCCAGCACTGCCGGAGGTCCAGCAGCAGCTATTCCACCATCCTTGTGGCTGGCACATGGTCACGGTGCTATGGCTCCTGCCCTGCCTCCTGCCTGGCTGGCACCTCAGCCTGTCACTTGAAGGAGTGCAGGGCTGGGGATCCATGCAGGCATGCCTTTGGAGAGTCTGGGAAAAGGAATTTACAGCTAAATAATTTATTTTTAAAAAAAAAACCTGCTTCTCTAATTATCATGCTGAGTCACTATCTCATTTTGTGTTGTGAGGGCCAGCTGTTTAATTCCCAGAGAAGGGAGACATTTTGAATTAAGTCATAAAATAATTTTGCTCCAAGTGGCAGGTTTGGCAACAATTAGTCATATATAACAATTAGTCATATATAACAAGTAGTCATATAGTCTAAATGAATAAAATATTACAAATTCATTGTCCCATTACAGTTTACTATGTCGTTTCTTGACATATCAGTAAAACTGGTATATGAAATTTACCTCTTAGGAGGAAAAGTTTTTTTCTGGTCTGTTTTGAAAATAAACAACAAACAGTACTTCATCTGTGGCAGTCGTGATTCTTCTGTACCTATTTGTACAGAGGATTACAATTAATTGCAGTTCTGCCTAAGCAAAGTGTAAACAAAGCTCAATCAAATTATATGTTATAAATTTTGTTCATGTATTTATGTGATGAAAACCAGTGGAGTTATACTGATTTGAGATTTCCTGGCAAAGTCATCAGCTGAAGGATTCTGACTAATGAAAATGTCAGATTTCTGGACCTAGAAAGGCTTTGGCAATTTCTTTATTATTTGTCATGTCTGAGAAAGAAATATATCCTGACTGCATTATTTTATTGACATTCTTAATACAGCAATCATAGCAATGTCTATGTTTAAATCACAGGTCAGCAAGTCATGAGACCTCGCTCTTTTTCTGGCATGACTAGAGACTTCTTGTGTATATAAAGGCTTAGAAACCAATTTTGCAATTTATGAAGAAAAATGTACTCATAACTTCATTGCCAGTTTTTTTTTGTAGACTATCAGGCAGGAGCTTGAACAATCCTGTGTCCCAGATGGGCTTCTATGTATGTAACAGGACACCTGAATGCACAGTTGTCCTGACTCCATAGGTAATCAGTTTGTGCCTTACACATTGGATACGGAATTGCATATTTTTCCCTACTGAAATAGGTGCACAAGGTTCTTGGGCTGCTCTCTCTCCAGTTTCAGAGGTGAATCATTGCAATCATATATCTGATGAGAATGGTTTGAAGTTGCCATTAATATACATAAATTAAGTGCATTGAAAGGGTTGCTCAGAAGGTGCCTACTGTGTTGCAAAGGTGGTATCCAATTATACTGCTTCGGAAGCAGTGGGACGTCAGGCATCCATATAGATGTTTCCACTATGTTTTGAAGCATTATGGAAGAGGTGTGAGCTGGAAAACATTTTTATCCTGCTCTTCTGAAGCAGTTAGAGCAATTACTGGGTTAAGTCAGTTAAGCTTGGTGCTGCGTTTTGGCTGTTTCGGGAGCCAGCATGAGGAATCACTGCCCTGTGTCCCATTCTTGTGGTCAGGCTTGTGCTGCTCGCTCCGGTCCCAATCCGGGTGGCAAAAGTGCTAGTGGCTGAAGGAGGTATGGATGGGTGCAGGTGCCCCATGAGAACACTGGCAGCTTGGGATTAAAGCAGAGCTCAGGCTGCCGTGCTCTGCTGAGGTGGCCAGAAGTGGAGGAGCACATGGGAGGCTTTTTGCCTTCCCTGTCCTCTTTCCCCAGCCATGCTAAACACTCTTTTACACAAAAAATCAAGGTCAGTAGTTAAAAGCAGGGGCAAATTTTTCTGCCAGCAAGAGGATTGTGCTAGGCGTGAGCAAAAAGCACAGCCTTACTAAATTTTGCTATTTAACTGCTAAATTCTGCTATTTATTCTGCTAAATTCTGCTGTTTTCTTTTTGCCTCTTCATGTGTCTCTTTTAAAGAAAGCTGTGAGTTGTTTGTGAACATCATATAGTGAAACATCATTAATGAAAGGCAGAAGTGTCTGAAGAAAGCAGAAGTGGAGTAGTTTTCTGGTGTCAGCTGCAGGACACAGTAGGGACAGGGGACGCGTCCCCCATGCGGACATGGGAATGTGTCCCACAGAGAGTCTGACCATGCACATGGTCCAGGTCTGATACAGGTGCAAGGTAAATCTGGTGCCACAGATGAAGTCGAGAATATTTCAGTTCCTGCAGCTTCTGCATTGATTTCACCTAGACAACCCACCTGTAATTTTTAAGGAGTAAACAAGAAAATGTCCTGGCCCATATCCTGGAGATAACCATCTTGCTTCATGGCAAAACCCAGTGTTTATGTGACTACCACCCTTCTGCCGAAGACAGAAGGGTGTTACTTGCACATCTTTTCAACCTTTTCATAAAGATCAGTTTGATCTTGAGGCAAAGCAGTTCATGCTACTTGCTAAAAGGTACTCCTTTTAATGTATCAGGAATAGCGTGGCCTGCAGGACCAGGGCGGTAATTCCACCCCTGTACTCGGCAGTAGTTAGACCGCAGCTTGAGTAGTGTTTTCAGTTCTGGGCCCCTCGGTTTAGGAGGGACTGTGAGGTGCTGGAGAGCGTCCAAAGAAGGGCAGCGAGGCTGGTGAAGGGACTGGAGCACAGGCCCTTTAAGGAGCAGCTGAGGGAGCTGTGGCTGTTTAGCCTGGAGAAGAGGAGACTCAGGGCAGACCTCACCGCTCTCTGCAACTCCCTGAAAGGAGGTTGTAGCCAGGTGGGGGTCGGTCTCTTCTCCCAGGCAACTGTCAGGAAGACAAGAGGGCATGGTCTGAAGCTGTGCCAGGGGAGGTTTAGGTTAGACATTAGAAAGATATTCTTTACAGAGAGAGTGATCAGACACTGGAATGGGCCGCCCGGGGAGGTGGTGGAGTCACTGCTCCGTGGAGATATTCAAGAAGAGGCTGGATATGGCACTGAGTGCCACGGTCTACTTGACAGGGTGATGTTAGGTTGTAGGTTGGACTAGATGATCTCAGAGGTCTTTTCCAACCTGGTTGATTCTGTGAAAGAAAGGCAATCACCTTTGCCAATGGGCTGGATCAACCATGTTGCCTCCAGTTTATTATTGTGAATAATTTCCTATGTGCTTAGCTGGTGCTCAGGCCAGAGAGGGCCCTTTCAAGAGCGACCTCCAGGCCCTGTTCTGTGGTAAGATACAACTGATGGTACAGGAAAGTGAACATGGTAATAATTGGGTGGCAGACTAAAACCAGCAAAGTTCTTGCAACAGGATTGTACTGAATTTTCCTAATGCAGGTGAGACTATAAAGTCTAAGTATCATGTCTCAGCCCAGTGTGGCCCATGCAAGCGGACCAGCACTTGCAGGTTTTTGTGCAGGATGGGGAGAGCTTCACCAGCAAGAGCAGCCTGATATTTTTAATGAAGCAGGCTCCCTTTCCACAACTGAGGTGCATTAGGCCTGCCGCTCAGATGGGATATTTTCGTGTGAGGTAATCCAGCCATTGGTGGCAACCATCCATACAAGTAATCACTTGCCCTGTTATGTGGGTCATGTATAGAGCTTTTGAAGATGTCTGCTTTTGGCTGAGAGGCTAAATGAAGATCCAGATGAGATGTCGGTATTACAGAGGCACAGGAATTTTTCATTTTTTAATAATTTCTTTACAAGAATGAGCTTGAGCAAGGAGGAAAGAAAGGAAAACCTAAACTCAGGAATTTAAAAAAATGCTGTGCTGGAAATTTTTACAGTAATCTTTCATTCTAACTGGTTTCTGCTGGACTTGTACAAATATAAAAGGAAAAGAAGAAAACATTAATCTAGGGGAAAAATGACTGGGTAGGCATCAAGTAAAAGTCATTGTATTTGGAAATGAACTAAAAATGTGCTTACACATATTCTTCTCTAAGGGTGAGGATAATTTTGCTTCTGTTGAGCAAAGAATGGAGTTCTAGTGGCGAGTCATGTGGTTTGAGTTAAGCATGTGATTTAAAAACTTTGGGGGAATCAATAAGGCAACATGATGCTTCCTTGTATTACTCAAGTATTGTGATCTTAATGCTACTGGAGTTTATACACAAAGGTCAAAAGCTTAGTTTCTGATCGCATATAAATCTGATCCAGTTTCAGTTTGCATCACTGCTTTCCTAGGAGTTAATCTGGTTTAAAACTATTCTTGAGATCAGAATTTGATTTCCTTCCAACTTTTTCTTTTGGTATTTTGCTATCAGTCGTTTCATAGGAAGTGGATATAGTTGTATGTGGCTTTTGGAAGGGGGATGATATATAAATAAATGATCCAAAAATATTCATGGGAGCAATTGCAAAAAGGAGACATTTGTCTGTAACAGCCAGCTCATACCCTGGCTCAGTATCCAACTCCATTTAATGAAAAGGACACTTGGTGCTATTCTGCTGGTTTGGTTCTTACCCTGTTTTAAATTATTTATAGTTTAGCCATTGCACTGGGATCTGTTTTCATCTTATTTCCCCTCTCTTTTTGTTTCAGGTATTATTTTAAAGTCCAAGCAAAGAATCCCTTTGGTTATGGACCTGTTAGCTCTTCTGTCTCATTTATCACAGAATCTGGTATGGTTTGCTTTTTATTTTCATCTCAAAATTGAATTTTTAATAAGAGATGTGGCAGGGCAATGACTAAAACCAGCATGCTAATAATGCTGATTATCCTGAACTTGATGCTTTTAATTTTTTCTTTACTTTAATTATTTGTTTTCAGTTAAGCCAGAAAATAATAGGCACTCCTAATGCCACTATTAAAATGTAAGTGACAATAAAGTGAATTCCAGAGGAACAGGAAGCTGAATTTCAAATATACGAGGCTAATAATGTTCAACAATACAGAAGAAATGGGAAGCTTAATATCTTTGATAGATTGACCAAACATTTAGTAAAGTAGTTTCCTAACTGTGGACAGCTAAACAGTTGGAAGTGGTTGTCTCTGGAACAAATATAGGAGGCAATAGTTCCATTGGACAGACAAAATTCTCTGCTCTTTTTTTTGGACAAGGCATGCTGCTCTTTCACAGGGCTAATAGTACATTCAAGAGCAACACCCCCTTCTAAAAATAGGATGTTAAATGAGCTATTTTTGCCCATTTCTTCTTCTTCTACTTTTCATCAAGCCAGAGGCCAATGACTTCACTAAATAATAAGGGACAAATTTTTCAGTCTACTTTAGTGAAAGGTCTATTGTTTCCTGCAAATTTTGCCCTTTTAACAACAGAAGTCTCTCCCTTCGCTCATTTGGCTTCACTCTGTAGTGGTCACTTCAGAAGCTCCACTAAGAACTGTGCAAGTAAGTCATCACAGAAAGGAGGCAAAAATGCAAGATAAAAAAATGGTTCTGGGTAACCTATTCGGATTTTCATTAAAGGAGTAAGAAGCTCAAGTATAAATCCAAGCAAAATATTTAACATTGCCCAGGTGGCCAAGAAGGTCAATGGCATGCTGGCTTCTATCAGCAACAGTGTGCCCAGCAGGACCAGGGAAGTGATTGTGCCCCCTCTTCGGCACTGGTGAGGCTGCAGCTCAAGTGCTGTGTCCAGTTGTGGAGAAGGGCTGTCAACAGGCTGGAACCTAGAACAGGCTGCCCAGGGAAGTGGTGGAATCCCCATCCCTGGAGGTATTTAAAAGACACGTAGATGTGGTACTTGGGGACACGGTTTAGTGCCGGGTTAATGGTTGAACTCGGTGATTGTTAAAGGTTTTTTCCAACCTAAATGATTCTATGATTCTTTGATGCTGTGCTGCGTCTTGCAGATCATTTTCCTGATTAGCTGGCTACCAGTCTGTGCGTCTGAATGCCTAGTTTTCCCATCCAAAATCAGCTACTTTGTGAGCTTTATTTAACATGTTAAATACACCAAATTTAAAGTTTTGTTTGCAGCACTGATCTTTCGTTTGTCATGTAGCCAAAAGTGGCTCTCCATAAGGTGGCATAAGTACAAAACCAGTTGCTAAATGGAAAGCCAGGTGGTATAGTTACAGTCATGGAATAGGTCATAAAAGAAAGAAGTTGCTAATTCAGATTGCTCTTCTAATGCAACCGTAAGGTTTGAGTTGATGGGAATATTCAATAAAGAATGCCATCATGGGATCAAGCAACTTATTGAGAATGTTCAGTCTCACCCCTAGTAACACACTGAAGAGAGCAAAAACCCACTGTTCTCTTTTATCAAACTTTTAAAACTCCAGAATTTTTCTTCCCCATTAGTAGACAAGCACTGTGCTTTTTCTTTGGGTATCTTGTGCACAGTAAGAGATGATAGAAACTGCAGTGTAACGAATACAGAGAAGCTGATGCATTATATCATGTTGTTTTGTTATCCTTACTCCATCTTTCTTTATTTAAAGAGTATTTCAAGCGAGAAGCTCCTGAGGGCATGAACGCTGCACCTTGCACTGCCCAGGTTGCTCCTCAAAAATTTCTGCCACTATAACAAAAAGGGTTAAAATTATAAATTTCTCGTATTTATGAATAGCACTGCAGAACTGTGCTGAACATGATGGATGTCTGAGACCAAGGTTTGCATGCAAGAGTTAGGTTACGTTTCCTGTTGGAGGGCAGGCCCAACTATTCGTTCAGAAATGTACAGTGAAACAGTCTTCTGTTCTGAGGACCTTCTGAGAAGAGGAAGTGTTTCAAAGGTGGTTACGGACTTTGATACTAATCTCAGTAGAGTTTTTACAGTATGAAAATAAATATACAATCCTGTGGCAAATTATATTACCTGAGAAAACAGCAGAATAACAAACACATATTAGGTCTGCAAATTGACAAGACAATCTAAGTCCCACATTCATAATGTAGTTGTGTGTGCTGTATTGACACTCTGTTGAGTGACTGTATGGTTCATATTACGAAACAAGGTTTGGAAAAAGTACTAATTTTTTTTTTTTGTTGTATTCTTCTAGACAATCCTCTCCTCATTGTCAGACCACCTGGTAAGTCTTACTCTGTTGTTTCTTTCATGAAGTGCATAAAACCTGTGCAAAATAGTTAGAATATCGAAGTTAGAAACATTTAAACATGCAGTTTTAGTTACAGTTTTAAGCAGGTAGTAATTCATGGGACTAATTCACAAAACATTTTTTGTCTTAGGACCCCTTATTGTGTTTTCTGAAAAGAAATCTTGTACAGCTATTTTCCAATAAACATTTGATTTTAGTTCATCTTTTTGCCAGGTACAAGGGCTTAAATTGCCTAGTATTAAGCATTAAACTATATTGCTTCTGTATCTGTGTCCTTCAGTTGCCTAAGCATAGCTTGAATAGCAGCATCAGGTTTTCATCTCTCTAGTTCTTATGATCACCTGTACAAATCATCATGCCCTTATAAATGCTAAAAAACTCAAGGATTTGCTACTGACCCAAATGATATGCCACAAAGATGTTGAGCTTTCCCAATTGTTGAGCTATTTCCAATTTTGCAATAATTTCCCCTAATCAGAAGATCTGATTTCCTGATGCTGGGACTAACCTTGCTGACATGAACATTAGTAGGGTAACCCCAGGCAGTATGAGCTCTCAGAAGAGATGCAGGAAAAAAACCCCTCATAGTTATTTCACTCTGCCAGCTTTCCTAAGCAATTAAAATGCTTGGTTCTGGGGCTTTTTTGTTACATTGCTCATGAAAATAGTGTCTAGCATTTCCCTTCCTTCTCTGTTTTATTATACTTGGGTTTTTTTATTGTGTCCTCTCAGAAGTCTCTGACGATGCACAGGTATTGCAGAGCACACTATGTCTCTGATAGTCAGTGTGAGAGGCCTCTGAGAGTGGTGACCTTTCCCTGTCCCCAGACACCTTCAGCTTTTATGCTATCAGTTACTTTATTGGTCTGTTCAAAGAATGGAGGCTTTGGAAGGTAATGGCTTTTGCACTTGTAGTTTCTTCTCCAACTGGACAAAGAGAAAATACTTTATGCGGCTGCAGTAGTAAAGATAGACCAAAAAGAGAAGAGCTTTGGGAACTTGTGAAAATTAAGAGAGTCTAAACATCCAATGTAGCTCTTACAGGTCATGCTAAGTTTATCCTTCAGGATTTTTGGAGGTGGGCAAAAGTGATGGACAAAAGCAGATTATTCACAGGAACAAAATTGCATTCAAGAAATAGTTTATTGTTTTGTTGTAAAGATAAATCTATGGCCAAAATCTTGTAATCCCTTCCCTGTGTGGCTGAGTAAAATCAGTCCTGTTAACGTTTGTATTCACACTGGTGGAGTTTTAAGGATTGCTGATCACATGCAAGTGTTTGCAGGATTTGGACAATGTGCCTAGTGAGAAGGAGGAAGAAAGACTAACAGAAAAAACTTTCAGTATCATTTGTAAACCACCTCAAAATAGCACAGTAATAGCAGGGCTTTGTGCTGTAGCTAGAGATAAAAATACCAATTATCACATTGGAAGATTTTTGTATCATTCTGTATACATTACTACAACAGCAATTTCAAAATAAATCATATTGTCTTGTCTAGTATAAACCAAACATTTAGGTAAGGCAGTAGGAATATTTAGTCTTTTGCAATACAGTTAAGTATTTTCCTCTGCAGCAGTGCTCTGAACAGAGATTCCCAGGAAAGTTCTCGCTTGTTTGTTGTTGAAAACTCACCTGTTTTGATGTAATCTGAGAAACAAAACAGAAAAGCACATTTGTGATACTATCTTTTTAACCAGATAGCAAGAATCACATCTCAGGCTGTTACTCACCACAGAATTCTAAACATCTGTTCTTCAGTTAATAGGGTTAAGTTTTGTAGTAGAGAAGAATTCTTATTAAAACAAATGAGACTGTTTACTTAAAGCTGTGGTTCAGTTCGTGAAATCATATTTTTAACGCTTGTCTGCTGCCTAGAAGGGATTTAATCAAGCCCATCTCTTCTATTTTTTTAATAGTATTTGTTCTTGAAGTAGTATTTCTGGATATAGAAAAGTTATGCATTAATCTGCTGCAGTGTGTCTTGTAAAACATATTATTAGATGTTAACCTCGGCAAAACTCAGATTAAAATGCTGAAGTCTGTCTCTAGTGTGGAATTTATTTTTTTCCCCAAGGCGGTGAGCCTATCTGGATCCCATTCACTTTTAAATATGATCCCACCTACTCAGACTGCACTGGCAAGCAGTATGTGAAACGAACGTGGTACCGCAAGTTTGTAGGAGTGGTTCTTTGCAACTCCTTAAGGTATAAAATTTACCTCAGTGATGACCTGAAAGGTAGGCACCAAGATTAATTTCTTAATATAAGATTACTCATCATCTCCATCTTCTCACTTTCTTCATTTTATATGTGAAAGAATTGTGTGACAGCTATGTGGGAGTCCTTCTCTTGAGAAGAATTAATGGTAATGCTTATATGGGTGTATTTGCTTTCACATGCTATATTCAAATGACTAGTATAGTTGAAATTCTCTCCACCTGTCACCTGTGGTGCAGGGCCCATAGACTTGCAAAATAGGGTCTACTCCTTATGGAGCTCTAATCCATTTATTTTCCATAATTTCTTCTTCAGTACTGTGAAGGTAGCATTCTCCTGCTTTCTTCCGCATCTTACTTTCCTGGTGGCAAAGAGCATCCCAAACAAAAGTATTGCTGAGTTAAGTAATCTGTCCCTATCACCCTTCAGACACCTTCTACAGCATTGGAGATAGCTGGGGAAGGGGCGAGGACCACTGCCAATTCGTGGATTCACACCTGGATGGAAGAACAGGACCTCAGTCGTACATTGAAGCCCTGCCCACCATCCGAGGTACAGCAATGGGGGAATGGGATGCTGGACAGGTGCCTGTCATCCCATCTGTAGGATTAAGGGGTAAGGAACAGGGCACAGAGTGGAGCGCTGTTTACAGCTGCTGGCAGCTCTCTGAGCAGTCCAGCTGATGCAGTAGGTGAGAACAGGTTATAAAAGTCCCAGAGATCTTGTCAGTGGAGAGACAGAGACAGACAGAATGAGAGGGCTTTAGAAGGCAAATACTTTACAGGTACAAAATGCAAAACCATAAAGAAACAATTGTATAAGTCTATGAAACCTTTCTCTGAATGATAAGACCTGCCTCATTGAATTGAGGTTCAAAAACTCTTCCATGTGCCAAGAATGACCAGCAACATCTTTGCAAATACAGCTTTTGTGAATGGTTTCTAACCAGTTCACTCGATGCAAAACACAAGTGAGTATGTCTAGTGACTTAAGGTCAGTACTTTTGTTCTGGCCTGGTAGGTAACTCTCTCAGAGTGAAAATTCTTACCTTGAAGGAGTTCCTCTGAGTAAACTGCTCAGTCATGTAGCCAAGAGGGCAACAACTTGCTTCACAAAATTAAACCAATCATGAAAGTCATCCAGTCTTTTCAGTAAGTCTGTTGGTTTAAGTTATTCAGTTAGTGTTAATGGTTTCTATGTTAAATTATTTGTTGATATTCTTTTGATGGTGGTGTTACCAGGAAGAAACTGAAATAGTCACTGACATTTATATATCACTGGGAAGTAGTGTATTTCTGAGTTCAGAAGAGGGATGATTAATCCAGATGTGCATTACTAGGTCTAGGAGACAGAGATAGAGAGCACACAGCAGTTATATTGTTGGCACAAGCCATGAGTGTTTCAGATGTTCCAATGCACGAGCTATGTGAACAGGAATGCTGCACTTCTTCTAATGCTTTAAGCAGTCACATTCTTTCTGCAGATGAAGAAAAAAGGGGAGGGGAGGGCTTAACTCGATATTTACTGCATGAAATGATACCTTTTTGTTTTGTGAAAAGCTGACGCTTGCTGAAGCCCTGTGAGATAATATGATTTGATGGTATTTTTTGCCCGAGTCCTTTATATATTTAAACTGACTTAGAAGCTTCATAAACACAACTGAAATATGCCCACATTTTGGAGTTAAATGCAGAAGCTCTTTGGCAGACCATAGCATTACGCAATAGTTAAAGAGATTTTGAACAGTAAAACCAGTCAAAGCCACAAGAAATATGAAGGATGAGCGTTAGGTCATTCAAGAAAGATCTAGACCAAATACCAGGGCCAACCAATTACCCTTTTGACACAATTGCCTACCAGACCATTCCTAAGTTTTCATTTGGGTTGTGAGATTGACTCTCACTGCATCTATTTCTCTTGTTAAATTACTATGTCTTTGTTGTGGAATACAAATTGCTGTTTTTCTCCTGACAGGGTACTACCGCCAGTACCGCCAGGAACCTGTATCATTTGGACGCATCGGATACACAACACCCTACTACTATGTGGGCTGGTATGAGTGTGGCGTGCCCATCCCAGGAAAATGGTAGCAGTCTGTTTTCCTGTCTTAGGCAGACCATGCTTTTTGAATTACTTCTACCAGAGGACTGTGAGCAACTGATTTGGAAAAGAAAAAAAATTAAAAAAGGTAAATGAGGCAAACCAGTGAAAACCAGCTGCTCAAGAAACCCTCGTGAAGACAAACGTGGACATCCTTTATCAAGAAACCCTCGTGAAGACAAACACGGACATCCTTTACCAGCCTGTGTCTGTGGTGCTGCTTGATTTCTGCTTGGAAGCAGGGATAGGATTTAAGTTTGGTGTCCTACCTTCCTCCTCTGTGTCTTTAAGGCACAGAGAGAAGTTTGCAATGTGTGCAGCCTGTGAAAACCAGAACTGTATTAGCCATGAAAATTTGAAAGTTTCTTATATCTTACAGGAACGACCTAAGCATGCTGTGCTTGCTTAATGGGATGCTAAACTGTCCTTTTCTCCCAGTGGGGCTCCCCTATGCAATCATGCCATGTAACTGGCCACCCACCAAAGGCAATATATTCTCCTGAAGACTTACCCTGTGGGTTCACCCACTGCTGGACTAATCACCAGGTCACAGTGTAAATTCACTGTGAGATATATGTGTATCTATATCTATATAAATACAGTACTGTACATTTGCAGAAGTACTGTTTAGAGATGCTGAGATTTTCTTGTTCACTAGGTAAATATGTTTGGAATTTTTATGTAAAAGGTGCTGTTAATTCTTTGAGATATTGCTATGCACAATATATTAACCAAGGAAAGAGCTGTATTCTTCTTGTGAGTACTGTTGATGTTAACATTTGAATTACTGATCAAAGACCTGTGTCGAACTTCCTTGGCAGCCTTTGGACTGGACAATCAATGGGAATATACCCCTCTATCCATGTTAGAGTGGCACTGTTAGTCCAGCAAAAACACATACACGGCAGTTTATCAGCATCAGTTAAATTTTCTATCAGTTAAACTTTGCTATTTAAAAGTTGTAGTGCAACTTTTCTTCAATCCATTCTCATCTTAGTTTGTATGTTATTTATTCCTCGTCAGTATCTTTCACGTTACTGTGCAGAGGCATAGGATGAGTAAGTTGCAAATTAGAAACTGCTTTTAACTTATTTGCCCTCCAAAAAGAAGCCCAAGTCACCAATACAGGAGTCAACTAGCAGGAAGCTCATTTGACTATGATCCATCCGAGGGACATTTGGGATACACTTCCTTTAGAATACTACTGAAATATTTTCCAACCAAACCAGAAAGCAAAAGCTGACATGAAAAAAAGGTATACCTGGGGGACTGATCCATTCTCTGGTTCATCTCTCACTCTTGTTCCAGCTTAGATGTAGTGTAGTTCTAACACCTTTTGAGTTTCTTCCTGTAGTTATTTTAAATTGTATGGGAACAAAAAAGGGACTAAAGTGATTAAAATAGCATTTTCTTTTTCATGGTGATTTGGGTTTTAACATTTTAACTATTCTCACACTTTTTCTTCAGTACAGTGCAAAATATATGGTCTTGAAGTATAACTTTTTTTCCTAATAAACCTATGATACATGGTTCCACTTCTGTTTCATCCTTTCTGGTCATCTGTGTCATGTAATCTGACAAAGTGACAAATTGTTAGCTTTTGAAAAGTCCTCCTTGGGAGAGGAGTAAGTGTCAACTTTTTCTAAGGGACTGGAAGCATGTGAACATGTTGTTCCCTTTTGAAGATGGTTAGCAGTTAGCATGGAGTTACAAAGGGAAAATCATGCCTGACCAGCGTGATCATATTCTCTGTTGAGACGAGTGCCTCTGTGCAGAGGGGAGAATAGTGAATTTCATTGACTTTGGCTTGTGTAAGCTGCTTGGCCTGGTCTCCCACTGTCTGTTTGCAGCAAAATTGGTGGAATATGGCTTGCATAGTGAGACTTTAAGGCAGATAGAAAATTAGCTGCGTTTTGAGGCTCAGTGTGCAAAGTCCAAATGGCAGCTGGCTGGAAGTGCCACTCCCAGGGGCCGGTGCTGGGGCCAGTACAGTCTAATGACCTGGACAATAGGATGGAGTGAATGGGTGGAGTGCACCATCAGCAAGCTTGCTGCTGATACTAAATTGGGGCTGGGGAGTGGTTTATGTGCTAGAGGGCAGAGCTGCTCATCAGAGGACTTTTATGCGTTTGAGAAATGAGATGTCAGGAAACACATGCAGTTCAGCAGAGGGATGTGAAAAGTCCCACATGTTGGTCCCTGCAGCAATACAGGCTGGGGTGGATGTCTGGAGAGCACCTTTGCAGAAGAGCTGCATTTCACCTTCAGAGACCACAGGTAGATTTTGATTTGCTCATCTGCAGAGACATGGTTCCTTCATTCCCTTCTGGAAGTACTCTTGGGGTGGGACAGTCCCATTCCGGGATGTCATTATGGGTGAAGAGCTGAGATCATTGTTTTTTCTGCAGCCTCAGTGGGGGAGGAATTAGAGTGTGCTGGGGCAGGGTTGGAAGGGCACTCTTCTCTTCCAGTGTAAATCTTCTATGAGACTAAACCAGCTGGGGCAGAGTCAGCAGTGGGACACAGCAGGGAAACACGTGAAGTGCAATGGTATGCAGTCTGTTCCCTTCACTTCGAGGTCTGGGCGAATTCTCTGTGTAACATGAGGTGATCTGATTGACACATTTTCATCCTTTGCCCCATGTGTAGAGTAAACATATTATTGTGATACTAGCTAGTTTCTTGAAGAGATGGTACTGGTCTTGGCCATTATTCACCTAAGAGGTGGGGGGATTACAGAGGTGTCTAAAAGCCATGTGGGTCAGGAAAGCCATATCCCATCCAGATCCTCTTTCCAAGACCCTATCAGTGTCCTGAGCAGTGGGTTGCCCTTCCCTTTCCTTCCCTACTTCCCTGCTGTCCCCATGACACACTGGTCCTGCTGTGCCACCACAGGAGAAGCAGCACACCCCCTTGGAGCTAAATCTCCTCTGAACTGAAATAGCTGTACAGCTTTGTGACTGCCCTGTGTAGCAGGCAACATCCTATGGCTCCAGATGGTGCTAATGAGAGAGGGATGGGTCTTTTCCTCTGTCAGGTCTCCTCCCATGCCCCCTCTTACTGGCAAAGCCACATCTGCATCTAGTCTTCAACCCCTTGGCATCAGCTCAGAGAATGCCATGTCCCTTCAGAGGCTCTGAAGGGTGTTGCACTACCCCTGCCTTCTTGTTGAAATGATTCTTGAGGGAACAGGATGGAGAAGAGGGAGGATCCCCACAGAGAGAAAATTCATACAACTTGGTCCTGCATCGCCTCTGATCCAAGTCTCTCAGGGGTGGAGGGATGCCAGGGCCCTGCCTGGTGGGGAATTGTATAGAGTTTAAAAAGAAAGGGAGAAAAACACAACGGAGAAAGGGGTGGGGAAGAAAAGACAAGCAAAGAAGCTGCTCAAAGCATTGTCTGGCCCTGGTCAACTCCAGATGCTAATCTCTGATCACTGTACCATATTTTTGTGAGAATTGGGATTTCTGCCTCAAAGGCATCAGGAACAATTGCCAACATGTGACAAATGCCAAGGGTTCTCGGGAGCAGCCAAACCCCAGCATGTGGACCCGGCATGTGAACAGAAGAGCTCTTTGGTGATGAAGGAGGCACTGGGTGTCACTTGGAAAGATAATAGAAGGCCTTCGTGGGAGGTAACCCAACCCTCTGAACAATATGAAATGATGCTTGTGGTTCCTCTCTACAAGAAACTATACAGTTTTCTGTCCCCAAAACTCATGTCCTCTTTTCTCACCAGGCAGATAGATGTTATTCATGTGAAGAGCTGTCTTCCTCTGGCAGAAGAGAGTAAGGTAAATGCAGAAGGGAATAAGGTCAGTGCTGCAGTAGTAGCTCTGCTTCCTAAGGCAAAACTGGCATCCCTGGATGTTGAAAAAGTCTCACCCACGGAGCCCTGCCAGCCTGCCTGAGGGCCCTCAGCTGGTAACATTTGAAAACAAAGCCATGCCTTGTAATGCTGCTCCTTTTCTCGTCATGCTTGTGTGTCCCATAAAGCAGGAAGCACTCCCGCAGGACTCTGCCAACTGCACCACAATAGGTCAGCGAAAAATATGACCCTGGTGAGAAGTAGCACCCACAGGAGAACACCACCAGGATTGTAGCTGAGTGCAATAATCACAGTGTCAAGAAAATTCATGGGGACCAGGTCCTCAGGTGCCAGCAGTTGCCGTAACTTCTCAGTGCCAGTGTCACCCAACTCCAAACATGACCTGATCAGCAGAAAAAGAGCTGGGGAACCTCCACATGGCACACACCAAGGAAGCACATAATTGTGGCAATGAAGCTCAGCCACAGGCCGAGCTGCATTAGCAATGACAGTGTCAGGTGGGCTCAGTGAGGTACTTCTCTCTTTAGCACAGGTGAACCTATGCATGGAGTACCATCTGCCCTCCTGTACAAGGCAAACAGGAGTGGATCAGCAAGAGGGTGACCACAATGGTTAGGGTGCTGGTGCACAGGACGCACAAGAAAAGGCCAAGCACTGGGTTTGTTCAAGCTTTGGGAAGGAAGGCTTGGCTGGCAGTGATGGACCTAGTTGATACCTTCAGTGGCCTGATGGGATCGTAAAGAAGATGAACCCGCACTTTCCTGAGAGAGACACACAGTGAAAGGCTGAAGGGCAGTGGACATAGACAGCAACATGAGAAATTCCACGGAAGTATTAAGAAAATGTTTATAGCATCGAGCTGATCAAGTACAGGGACAGTAGCCCAGAGAGGTAGGGAAAACTCCATCACTGAAGGTGCTCATAACCTAGAAAGGGTCATGAGTAACCTGATCTAGCTTTGATGTTGGCCTTGCTTTGTGGTCCTGACTTCCAAAGCTTCACTCCAACCTGAAGAAGTGTACAAGTCTATGAATGATACCAACTACTGCATTATGCAGCCAGCCAAAAACAGAACCAAAATTCTACAAAAACAAAGCACAATCTCCAGACATTTTCCACAGTGGATTTATTGGACAAAAATGGTCATAGACTCACAGAATGACTGAGGTGGGAAGGGACCACTGAGGATCATCTAATCCAATTCCTTCTGCTGAAAGCAGGGTCAGCTACAGCAAGACCTTGTCCTCTTGCATTTTAAAGATCTCTGATGATGGAAACCCTACAGTTTCTCTCGGCAGCCTGGGTCAGTGTTTAACCACCATCTCACAATAAAAGAATATTTTTCTTTTGTTTAAATGGGTTTTCCTGTATTTCGGTTTATGACCAGTGACTTCTGTGTGTCACTGGACCCCACTGAGAAGAGCCTGGCTTCATCTTCGTTACTCCCTGCATCAGGGGTATGATTCCACTGAGCGTTCTTCTTCAGTCTGAAAAATCCCAGGTCTCTCAGCCTTTCATTATGTCAGAAGTGCTCCTGCTCCCTCATCACCTTCGTGGCACTTTATTAGACTCTCTCCATTATGTCCGTATCTCTCTTGTACTGGAGAGCGCACAACTGAACACAGTGGACTCCAAGTGTGGAATACTGAATAAAGGGGAAGGATCACCTTTTTGGAAATAAACACCTTCAATTAGAAAAAAAAAAAAACAACAAACCTTTTTGTTTTCCAAATGGAAGTTGCAAGCTGAATTCAAGATAAAACATGACCATGTGCGAGGAAGTGAGGGAGGCTCTGAGGGCAAGTGAAGTAAAGACATGTAGTCTCTTTAGACTCCCATGAAGAATTTCTGACCTTGGTTTCTCACTGTGAGTAGTTCCTGCATGTGCTTTCCAGATGGGACTCGCGGAAGCTCTTAACTGAGCCTAAGGATCAGGTCACATGTGAGTGTGGGTGATACCCTCCCTCGTGGTTATGCAGAAAGCCTCTAGATGGCAGGAGATACTGTTTGGCCAGGCCTTTCAGCAGGTCTCTGCTGCAGGGAATGAGTGGCAGGAATGGAGGTTTAGCTTAGATATATGGAAACAGTTTTTCACCTGGAGGGTGATTGAGCATTGGAACAGGATCCCTAGGGAACTGGTCACAGCACCGAGCCTGAGTTCAAGAAGCATTTGGACAACACTCTCAGGAACATGGTGTGACTCTTGGGGTGTTCCTTTGGTAACTGGAGATTTTTTCTTGGAGCTGAGTGAAGCACTGGCTATGTCTTGAAAGTATGATCTAAGGTATATCCAAAAATATTTCACAGTGTATCACTCAGAGTTGGTCTTACTTCCTGGCACCCATGGACATGATCTGTGTTGTCCCACTCAATGTCTTCTAACAGATATTTAACCTGCCTTGCACACACATTTCTCTCCTGCATAAACATAGCAGATGTTAATGCCACAACTTTTAAGTCCCTCCCAAACACCCAGTAGCAGCATTTCCCCCTTCTCTCTGGTCAGTAGCATCATGAGGGAATAAAATGGAGGCAATAAAAGACAGGAAAGGACCTGGACCCTCCAGCTCACCCAGCATCTCTGTTTTCATGCTGGTCCCTGTCCTGCCCGGCTGCAAAACTTCTATGTGAGCCCTTCCTGTGCTGCCCATGTGTGCCCCTACTGAGCAGGAATTCTGGCATCGCAGCTCTTGCTTGTGGCAAGCTCATGAGCAGGACTCAGTCACTAGTGAGTCACCTCCTTCTCCCAGACTACATGTGCCATCACACTGGGTTGATGATCATTTTGGTCAGCACTGGAATGTCAGTGTTCAAAGATCAACTGTGGAGGGAAGGAGCCTGAAATGGCTCCTCAGAGTGTTCTGGCTGCTCTGCCTTTTGGTTGGGACAGCCTTGAGAAAGGCAGAGTCCACATGCAAAGCTGCATCCCTTATCCCACCCGGCATCCTAGGGCAGGGGCTGGGAGTCCCATCCCTCAGGGAAGGGCAGGGTGAGAGCCCAAACCTGTGTGACATGGTGACCCGTATAGACAAAACTGCCTAAAGGCAAGAGGATACAAAGGAGAGGCTGCCCAGAGCAGATACGCTATGTTCTCTATTGAAACAGCAGAGTATGTAAATAGAAGTCAGCTGAGGTTGTGTTTGGTTTATACTGCTAATCAGCAGTGAATAAACAAGAGAAAACATTCCAAGCTGTGAGTATATTACCATTTCCTTTCCTTGAATGTGAGAAAAAACAAGACCTACGAAATGAATAGAATTGTCAACACCAGCTTTAGCCAGTGAACCTAAACAAAACAGAGAAGTAACTAAGCAGAATAAGGACTCATCCATTAATTTCAAGTAGTGCTATTATTACCTCTCCTGTTCAGTTTTGGGTACTATCCTGCTCTGAATGTTTACCTCACAAAACTGCACAGATAGGCCTGTCCACTGCACTGCATTGCCCTGGGCTCCTGCACAGAGTGACCACGATCATGCTGCAGCCCATTTGCTCTGCTGCCAGGTACTCTACTAGTCCTCAGTCTGCAAAGGCTCAAAACTGGTCTTGCTGACAAACATGGCATCACTTTCAAGGTGATAGGAATCTTCCTCTGATGGGAAGGCTGGTGATTCCCAGCCTTATTGCTGGCTTTTTGAACAGGAATGTTTTAGGTTAGGTCAGAGCTGACTGGCCGTTTTCCAGTTACCTTTGCTGCTGCTGTAGCTCTTATTTTACATTTTAGGGTTATAATATTTTTCTGGATTTTCAGCTCCCCTACTAGAAATATGCTTTAAGATCCTTTGGTTTCATCCTTTTGAAATTTTCTTTTGCAAATTATTCGGGAATCATGTGCTGAGAAATCTGCTTGGGCTGTTTTTCTGTAAAAGCTCAAAGGTCCAGAAACAAGAAAAAACCGTGGTGCTCAGAGTAACTGAAATGCCATTTATTCATACAGTGAATTATTCACTAGTGGATTCTTGTGTATATTGTGGAGTACATTATAATATTGTGTACATCAATCAATATATCACATCACATTTTTATAATATTGTATACATCAATCAGTATCACATTTGAGTAACCTGTACTGAAAACAGGATTGCTTTAAAGAGGCATCATATAAGATATAGAGACAAAAAGCTTTATAAGGATTGTCTGAGTTGCATCTGAGGAGAAAAATGTATGGCATCAAAGGATATAACAGATGAAAAACACATGGTACTATATAGCAAATTATTAGCAAGTTTTAGCGATATGCTAATGTTTCTAACAAGTGGATTAAGTAGCTATTGGAAGAGTTATGATGCTTATACATTTTGATCAAGAGTGAGTTTTTGTCCCAGGACAGAGTGAGGGCTTGCTGTCATGCTAAAACTCTACTGCAACACACTTCTGTACACTGCAAGTTTATTGGACCTGCTTTAGAATCTCAGCAGAAGGAGGAAAAATATCCTCCTTTGACAAGGCGAAGATGCACTAAATATAAACAGTGGAAAAATAACTTAGTGCATGTGAAAACTGCATACAAGTTGCAAGAACTTGGAAAATTCTGAAAACATCTGGAAATCTTTCAGTGGTTCACCTTACAGGGCACTCTGAAGAGGCTGAATGTCCCTTGGTACTGCCAGTTACTCCAAACAGCTTTTGATCAAAATGTGAGGCAGTTCTTGTGATGCTTCAGACTCCTGGGATTCCCAGGTCTTGGCTTCCATTGCAAAAAGGGTTCAGCTGCAGTTTGTCAATGGAAACATGCTTGATTCATGGATCTTTGCTCTCTCATCAGCAAAAGCAAGATGTTGAAGACAGGTGTCTAGTTTCTCCATGCTGAAGAGTGTCCTGTCATCTTGATGCCCAACTGCAGTTTCCCATTCTTGTCATACAGATTTTAATTTTTACAAACATTCTGTTTATCTGAGGAGTCACAGCTCCAAAGACCTTTAGGCTTGTGAAAAACGTTTTCTTGAAATAATCATGTAATGTGTCAGTTGGGAGGTATAAATATTGTGGTGTGAGTTAAATTTTCACAGCATATAGAATACTGAGATTTTTATAGCTGTTGTGTAAAACAAGCGACATTGCCTAACTTGCCTCTCTCCATTCAAAGCTCAATTTGTTGGCTCCATTATTGTGGAGGGGAAGCCTGCTTTTGCACAATATGGATTCACTTTTCTACAGTCTCTTAGCTGCTGCCAACCACATGAAACATAACTCATTTGTTTTCCAAACAGAAAAAAAAGGCAAGAACCAGTATGATGGTCAGTTGCCCTCTGGGGTTTTGCTGACTTTGCCATGTCTCCCTTTTTTGTCCCTTGCATGCAACTAAACCTGAGGTCTTCTTGGGTTCAATACCTGGCATTTCATTCAATAGCAGTACACTAAATGAATGGTGCTTTGGTCCTCTTGAATCTCACCCTGCCAAAGAATAACAGGAAAGAAGACTGTAATTGTCAATGGAACTATCACTGAAGGTTTTCCTCTACTAGAATATCCCCTGATAAATATTATCCTTGTCTTCATTTTGCTTTATGCAATTAAAGAAGTATGAAAGGGACCTGTTGGAATCCCCACTGACTCCTGATGCTTCACAGGACTGGACTTGGATATCTTGAGGATCTCTCAGAGTGGGTAAAAATCTGGCCATGGGTTTCTCCAAGTTTCACTGCTCCAGGAATACTTCATTATTGTTTAGGAAAGCCAGTTACAGGAAAAGCCCCTCAATATGGGGCCTTGTTTTCAATCTTGCATCTTTTCCACCAGCTTTTGTTTGTCACTGAGCATGAAAAATCTCTACAAGAAGGCACTTTGTTACAGAATCCACACATTTCACAAGCATGGGTCTGTAGTTCTTTTTCAGGGTCTCAAGAGCTGGAAATGCAAGTTCCTTCATCATTTGGATACCCAGCATGTGAGTTAGCCAGCTGCCAACAGTTGCAAGGAAACAGTCTGGAGCTGGAAGCTTCAGATAATCCTTCAGATTAATCCCCACCTCCTTCCTTAGATTGCATTAGAAAACCACTTCTTGAAAATGCAATATTCGCCTTCTGAAAACTGAGGTTTCATATTGAAAAAAGGCATTAATTAGCAGTAGTTGCTTCAGTACTGAACTGGGGACAAGTTACAGTTTCACTTCAGTTTTCAACCTCTGCAGAAAAACGTCCAGTGGCATTGAATTTGAATTGGTATATTGCGGCGTTGAAGTTGGATAGGGAAGGGGACTCCAGGCTAGAGGTTTTTTCCCTTTACCCCTAGTCCTGGAGGGGAAGGTGTTCTCCCCCTCCCCCCCACCATGAAGTCTCCATGGCCCCCATAGAGACCACAGGACAGCAGCAGCAAGGAGAGAAGCAGAGAGAGTTCATTGTTCTGGGTAGTGACTTAAATAGCTCTTGGGGGGATTACAAAGTGACCATTGGGAGTCCAGGAGGTCTTACAAACCAACCAATGATAAGAAAGGGTTAACAACCAATAGGGAGACTTTCAGGTATCTCTCAGGACATTCCAAAGTAGAGATAAGACTGAGAATCCTGGGAAGAAGAAGATGAGTTTGCAAAAGTTACAAAAGCCATTTTGGAAACATGTTCACTTAACATTAAAAACCTCTGTTTTCTCTTATACCTAAAAGTCTACTGCAACAGTATATAGAACTGGACAACTCCCTGTTCACAGATGCAATAAACTAAATTATTATGATTGGACTCACATTGCAGTTTCTGCCCCCATGCAGGAGGGCAGAGCAGCTGTGACCACAAACTCACGCGGTGGGTCAGCAGAGAAGTCTCTGTTGTGCTTCACCTAAGAGGCTCATTACTTTAAGCCTGAAAGTGACTAAAGAGAAATTAATATTTCAGAAAGATTGAACAGTGCTGTGTAAGGGCCCATTTGCCATTTCCCCCATTCCTGACTGATTTTAGGTGTCTGTTCTAGTCACGCAGCAAATGTGGCTTTCTTTACATGCAAATTGTTGCTGTGTTTCCCTATTTTATGAGAAATGTTTGTTTGTCTACTGTAATGTTGTTTTGTGTTTTATGATGTTGAACTGGAAAGTGGTTCTCCTTCAATATCTGAGTAGATCTAATGGAAAATAATACATGCCAGAACATGCAGAAGTGGCTTGACAAAGACAGTCAAACCTCAGATGAATTGCAGTTCTTGCACTTAGGTAGGAAATGGGAATCTTAATCTCTTAAATTCTCTGTGGGAATACCCACAGAGAAGCCAATAGGGCAGTGCCAGGTTTACATTTGGCGCCCTTTCTGTGTAGCTGTTGGCTGTGTTGTCATGGATAGCTTAACTTCCTCTTGAATTCCAGAAAGCATCTCAGGGAATGGTTCATCCACATCTGAGCGTGTCTTGCTTACTTAGACTTGTCTTCCAGAGCTTTCAGCTTTTTGTATGGAGCTTAAATAGGCCACATTCAGACACATGTATTTGCTTATCCAGTTTGTCCCTATGAAACTAGCAGAAGCTAACCAGCTGTCGAGGGGTTGGGAGCCAGCTACAGAGCAAACTTTACTCTTTCTGAAAACAGTCAGTCAACCAGTCACATGCTTTTTGCAATGTTGTACAATGAATACTTCATATGAACTTGCTGCAGGGGGAACTCCATATAATAAATGCTGGTACACTTACCAACATTTGATATTTTCCTCTTGCAAATGGTCTTTAAAAGAAACTGCACCATGATGCCAGAGTTTCTGAGCAAACATGCTCAGACAGTAACTATAATCTAGAGCTGCAGGAAAAGGAAATGGAGGGTAGAGAAGTGATTTCTCATCCTCCAGAAAATAAAAGGGGCAAAAAACAAATTAAAAAGGTGAATGTGGGTGTTAAAAGAGACCTTTTGCAGGTCTGCCATCAAGAAAGAAGGAGGGATGTGAGCTAGGACAGTGCTGGGGTTGTGTCACAGGGAGATGTGGGAGTTACCTGAGAGCAATGGGCTCTGTTTTACTGTAACCTCTCTATATGTGCCTGGCACAAAGTAAAAGAGCTACCAAGTGCCAAGTTCTGGTGACCAGAACTTTCAGCAACCAAAGTGTTTCTTTCTAAGTAAGTTAGTACCATAGAGGCTAGTGAGAGAGATGAAGATATAAAGTATGCGCAGGACATGTTCCTGTAGGAGAAATGGTTGAAAGCAAGGAGATTTGAGAGTCCTTTGATGGCCAATAAAATTGAGACAGGCCCATAGCAGACTGCAGCTGTCCCAGGAGAGATCTGGAGATGAGAATAACCCAGCACAGTCCAAGGACAGGATGGTTAAAAATCTCTTGACCTTCTCTGGAGGTTGGTGTGAAAAAAAAAATAGCAGAAAACTTGGCATCCATTGTGTGGGAAGCTGACTTCTATGTAAGTGGGAGGAAGAAGAGTTAATTGCTGAGTGGGAGGGAGGCAGAACTTAACACTGGGAGGTTTTAGTTATTTTATGGGGCTTTCTTTAGGCTGTAGAGCGTTTATGGGTCTCTGAGGAAACATCCAAGCCGGCTAAAATTTCGGTTGAGCTGGAAAGAGGATGAAAGTGCAGTGAGCTGGAGATAAGAAAAAATGTTTAACTCAATTTATATTTATTCTTTTTTGTAATCCACACATTATTCATATGCCAGTATTTGCTCTTTCTCTTCTACCAATAAAGCCTTCAAAGCAGTGAAGTGTCAAAATATTTTTTTTCTAAAGAACACTGCAAAGGTCCTTAATATCTGAAACTCAAAAAAACTGTTACATTCCTAAGCCTTGCCATTTCCGGGATACTGGGGACAGGGACAAATATCCCTCAAGAAAAGAGAAGTCATAAGCTTGGTTTGGGGTTTCAGTGGTTTCACTGCTTAGCCTGTGCTGAAAAGGCAATCCAAAATACACAGCTCCTGCTAATGCCACTGCCAGAACACTGCTCCCTCACCCATGTTTTAAACAGTCCTCACAAATATATGAAGTAGGAAAAGGGGCCAAGAGTGGAAAGTGCAAAGCCCTAGCAGAGCCAGAACATTCTGAGGTGGGTACCTACACGTTACAGCCAGATCATGGCTGGCCAGGATGAGTTCGTGTCTGCTCTGTACTGCCAGTACAACACAGAGTGGTATGGGGCAGCTCTAACCCTGTGCTTTTTGAGCCAAATCACTTTCTTTGTGATCCAGACATCCTATTCCAGGTCCAGGTCTCCCTTGCCTCCTGGAAGTAACAGGTAAGTTGACTGTAATAAGCAGTTTCTACTGTAGTAGAACTGTAGTAGAACTGTAGTTCATTTTCCACTTTATAAATACAATGCTGAAGCTAGAATGCCATTGAAATGCAGATCCACATTCAAAACCCTGTTTGGCACTGCAAGGTACTGTAACAAACCCTTTAAAACTTTGTGGAGTGCAGCAACTGCTAAGAGAGCCCCAGCACACCCATCTCTATTAAGTCTCACTATGAATCCACCAAAGACATGGTCTGAATTCAGCATCTTCTGACAAGGAATTGCTGAGTTATATGAATACTTTTCATGTTTTCTTCAGAGCAGGGATGAGGAACATGTTCCTTGCTGAGAGTCAAATTAGCCCAAGCATTCTGGCAGGCCAGGTCCCTTAATGATTCCAGTAATGTAATAGCATGGGCATGGAGGGAAGTCAGATGGCTGGGGATCATAAGAAAGATGTCACAGGTCATAGCTGTTCCCTGGCCAACCTGGTCACCCACACCCTCCTTCACAAATTAAACCAGAAGACTAGTTGCTGCTCTAGTGATCAATACTATCCCTCCTTTCCAGCATCATATGGACCCGGCTAATTTTGAGAGCTAATTCTATAAAGTATTTTCTGCTATGTAATTACATTAAATTAATAGGGAAATAAACTTGTTAGCAAAGGCAATGACAACCTTCTACTTATGCTGTAAATATTTGCTGGCCCAAAGCTTGTGCTATTCTTCGCTCAGGTCTGTGTGAGGAAACTTTGCTCCCATCGGAGAGAGCAGTTATGTATTATGAAAATGTCCCATGAAAAATGTCTGCAAAAGGAGAAACAAAACCACTGATCTATGTGTTGTATGGATGTTCCATATGTCAACAATTTGATCATGGACACATGATCAAATGCAAATGGCTCGTGGGACCTTATTTTCCCCTTCCATTGAAGCTTAAGTGAAGTTGCACAGATATGAAACTGGTACAGACACAGAGCTGGACAGTGTTTGCTTATTTACCCAGATCATTAGAGGAACAGTGAAAGCAGCTGGATTTTTATAATAATGAATTAGCTGCCAAGCCTAATTCAGAACAACCCCTCAAACAACAGTAATAACAAAAGCGGTGCTAATAAAGGTTTTGCTGCTGTACCTGAGATGGGCATTGCTTCAGTGTATGGAGTGGAGTGAAGGACATGCTTCAGATGTGGAGTGAAGGACCCCACCTGTGTCCAGACCTTTAGCAATGTGCCTGTCTGTCAGCATGTTGGTTTGTCAGTCCACTGGGTGGAATGCGCTCCACACTGAGCCTGCTTTGGACAGCATCTCTGGGCATCCTGTTTGTCTCCCAGACTCTCCTCAGAATGAAAGAGCTTCTCCTTTATCCAAACTGAACCCCTTTTATTTCAACTTATGTCTATTGCCTCTTATCCTCCCACTCCGCACTGCTGTGAAGAGCTTGACTTCATCCTGGATGGAGGGCATCTTCCCACAGGGATGAGGGGCTGCTGTCAGGTCTCACTGAAACTCTCTTCTGCAGGCTGAGCAGACCCAGTGCCCTCAGCTTCTCCTCACAAGGCAAGTGCTTTAGCCCTGACTATACTAGTGGCCCTCCACCGAAATTTCTCCAGTTTATTGATGTGTAGTACTGGGACACTTAAAAATTGACACTGTATTGTGCATATGGTCTACTGAGTGCTGAGTAGAAGGAGCAATCCTTTCCCATGATCTGCTGGTTGTGCTCCTGGTCATGCATCCCAGGAATCTGCTGGCCTTCTCTGCTGCATTTGCACAGAAAGGGCAGGAGAACAGTCCTGATTTTACTCATGCTTAAACTAGTCGCTTATGTTATCCTCATGGACCTGAGAGCAGAATTTCGACCAGAGTAAATAGCTTTCAGCCTCAGCCTGCGCTAAGGAGGAGACCAACAGGGGAATGCAGAAATGAATTAAAATAAAAATAGGTATAATACATTGAACCACAAAACAAACCCAATGAATTTTTAAACTGAGAACTACTAAAATTTCAAGGGACGAAAGTAGAGGAAATTGCTGTTTATGTGATCCTCACAGCAAAATCCAGGTCCCAGCCGTACACCAAGACCCTGCTGGGAAGGCCCAGCATTTTTCTACACCCATGTGACTAATGCACAAAACATTAGCCAGGAGTTTTCTGGGACTTAGTGGACCTGCACCACCCCTTTAGGTTTCCTCAAAAGCTCTGCCTTGTGGGGTCCCCATGCTCCCTTGCAAGCGGTTCATGTACCAAGCTGTACAGACTGTACAGAGCCCCTACTTATACTGGAGCTGTATCCACCACTGCAAGACTCTAAACTGATACAGAAAGTCAGAGATCCAGTGAAATGCTGGCTTTATGAAGTCAGTGAGAGCCAAAGGAAAATGTGTGTACTCCTTCATCAAGTTGAGCTGCCTGTTTAGATCTGTCGTTCTTTCTTCACATACTTTGTACTTACAGTCGTGGTGAAACACATGCACCGGCTCAAGGTCAGGTGTGTACAGCATCCTGGAGGCCTGGGAGGACTGATGCCAGCAGGACACTGACACTGGCATTACTTTGATCAAGGGCCTGGAGCAGTACCATGCTGCATTTCAGAAAACAAGAAGATTCAAGTTACAAAGCCGCAGACTGGAATGGACCTGGAAAGGTTGACCATTTCTGGTAATGTATCATATTCTTTCCATCTGCAACAAGCTTTTATTGCCATTTCAGCAAAGTTTGTTTAATTTCATTTCCAGTGGTTTTTTTCTTCCCCATGATGCTCTTTGCTCTTTGGGGGTCTGACTAATAGTAGAAGTGTTACAATTCTTTCCACTTTCTTACTGCTTATATTTTCAGCCAACCTCGTCGATCCAGAAGGTTTACATAAGTATAACAAGCATCCAAATCTCTGCACTGGACCCCTAACCATTAGGATTTTTGTGATCATCACTAAAAAGATCCTTTTTGGGAACCCACTCGGAAACACTTATGCACATAAGCAGCTTTCACAGGTGATTTTTTTTTGCTGTCTTGAGAATCAGAGGGGCCCCAGCTGACTGGAAACTGGTGAACATTGTCCTGATTTTCAAGAAGGGAAGGAAGGAGGACCCCAGAAACTGCAGGCCAGTCAGTCTCACTTCAGTGACTGGTAGAATCATGGAAAAGATTATTCCAGGAGATATTGAACAAGACCTGGAGGACAATGCAGTCATTGGTCACAGCCAGCACGACTTCGTGAGAGGAAAGCCCTGCTTGTTGAACTTGATTTCTTTCTACTACAGGGTGACCCACCTACTTGATCGAGCAAAGCCAGTAGATGTACTCTTCTAGGACTTCAGCAAAGCTTCTGATACTGTCTCTCAGAGGAGTCTTCTGGACAAAATGTCCAGCACACAGCTGGATAACCATGTTACACGATGGGTAAGAAGTGTCTCACAGGTCAGGTACAAAGAGTTACAGTAAATGGGGTGACATCAGGCTGGTCTCCAGTCACTAGTGGGGTTCTGCAGGGCTCCATCCTCAGCCCAGTTCTCTTCAACATCTTCATTAGCGACTTGGATGCAAGACTTGAAGGGATACTAAGTAAGTTTGCTTATGACTCTAAACTGGGAGGAGCTGTTGACTCCCTCTTGAGGGCAGAGAGGCCCTATAGAGAGACCTTGACAAATTAGAGAGATGGGCAATCTGTATGAAGTTTAATAAGAGTAGATGCCAGATTCTGCACCTGGGACAGGGTAACCCTGGTTGTAAGTATAGACTAGGGAATGGGAGGCTGGAGAGCAGCACTGCAGAAAGGGACCTGGGGGTCCTGGTTGAGGGCAAGTTGAATGTGAGTCAGCAGTGCCCTGGCAGCCAGGAGGGCCAACCGTGTCCTGGGGGACATCAGGCAAAGCATCACCAGTGGGTCAAGGGAAGGGATTGTCCTGCTCTGCTCTGCACTGGTGCAGCCTCAACTTGAATATGTCGTGCAGTTTCGGGTGCCACAGTATAAGAAGGATATTTAGCTCCTAGAGAGCATCCAAAGGAGGGCCACAAGGATGGTGAAGGGTCTGGACAGGAAACCCTTTAAGGAGTGGCTGAGGTTTACTCAATCTGGAAAAGAGGAGGCTGGGAGGAGACCTCATTGTAGTCTTCAACATCCTCATGAGAGAAAGGAGAGGGACTAGGTCTGATCTCTTCCCTTTCTGGTGACCAGTGACAGGACTTGAGGAAACACCATGAAGCTGAGTCGGGGAGGTTTAAGTTAGATATCAAAAAAAGATTTTTCACCCAGAGGGTGGTTGGGCACTGGAACAGTCTCCCCAGGGAAGTGCTCACAGCACCAAGCCTGTCTGAACTCAAGAAGTATTTGGACAATGCTCTCAGGCACATGGTGTGATTCTTGAGGTGTCTTGCGCAGGGCCAGGAGTTAGACTCACGATCCTTCCTAATGGGTTCCTTCCAACTCAGCATATTCAATGATTTATTGACTTATAGGCCTTTGCAGGAAAAAATAATGAAATATTTATATTCAAGAAATTTTCTACTTAAATGCAAGAGCTATGTCCTTACAGATCCAGGGAAAGGTTTTGCATCATTCAAGATGAGTATTTTGAACTCTTGTCAGGGAATGAGACTCCTTTTCTGAACAAGGAGACAACAAGGCCATTGGAGATGCTGACTTAATTTATAAGAGAGATTGGAAAGAGAGAAGAGCTTAGCTAGCCCTTAGCCTTAGAGTGTGCTGTTTAAATATTGCAACTTCCAAAAAACCACCAAATGTGACAGTACTCATCCCAACGATAGTCATATCAATTAAGCATTTTTTAAACAGAAAATTTAGAGTTCTCTTTATTTCCATTCTTGAGTTGGAGCATTTTGCTCTCATTAGTTTTTCTGTGAGATTGCAAAAGCTGTGCTCAAGAAATAGAATACCTCTGTTACACTTCTGCTACCTTGATTTCAGAAGTTAGAGAGAAAGCAGAACACCAAGCACTGCAAGAATTGCCCCCAAAGATGGCAAATTTGTCCCTAAGAGATGACAGTGCTGCATCTGGGCAATACTGTGCTCTTGCAGAACAGCTCTGTGTTCCGCTGAACTGACTGCATCTGTCACCCCTGAAGGGCTAGAGATGGGTTAGTGATCACAGGGAGGACAAGGTTTTAGTTCTTTCCCTTTTTGATGCCTGCTCCTCCAGTCAGGAATAGTCATATAAATTGCAATTAAAATAAGCCTGAACTACCGACTCCCTTCAAATTCAGAGCAGAGATTAAGTGATTTATGTTTTTACAGGCTGGATGAACTGCAGGCAGCCCAGCAGGGGTTACTCACATCCCAATAGGTAGCTGTCAGCACCTGAGTGCAAACTGAGCTGTTGCATTTTAGCCCAGCATGTTAACACATGACTGGGGAGAAGTGTCTGGAAGGGAGCCTTCCCCCTCTCTCTTTCTTATCCATGTGTTAATTAGTGTTTCACTAATTGTTAACCACTTCCTACACACTCATTTCTGTACTCCCAGGTGCTCTGGCTGAGTTGGATCACCATGGTGTTCTGTGGCTTGTAGGAAAAATAGCTGGAGCTGCCTGTAGTTAATGTCTTAATAGCAACCATGTCCAGCTTTGCAGGCTCATCTCCCTTCTGGTGCTACACTGTCTCTTCCTGAACAGAATTGCTATAGCAAGGAGCAGCATGATTCCATCTGCTGTAATGAGGGCAAAGAGGGGAGCTGTTCTGCTGCCCCTACAATACAGATACCTGGGGCTGTGCTGACACCAGCATTCTGTTGCGCGAGTGTGCAAGGAGCATGGTTTTGATGTATCTGCTTTTCCCATGCATGACCTGCAAAGATTTGTACTGCAGACTGGCCTCAGGGAGCTCAAACTGGGCTGATAGGTGAAACCAGGGTGAGAATGGTCCCTGGGAGTGCTTGTAACCTGTGCCACCTCCTCATGGGCACCTGAACCAGGCTGGAGCTGGACTGAAAACCCCACACTGCTGAGCAGTGTGAGGTGGGTCCTTAGCACTGACCCACTCCACAGTCCTGTTCCAACTATGCTACACTGTTTGTTGGTGCAGACAATGTCATGGCCTCCTCTAAAATCCACCCTGGTTATTAATCACAGAGTTTTGAAAATAGCTGAACATTCCTTGAAACAGGAAAGCTAGGAAATAACAGCTGAAAAATAATCCTGCACACAGAGAGTGAAGCTAGGAAATCTGGTTTGGATAAAGGGAGCACAGCCCTGAACTTTCATCAAGTTTTAAGCTGCACTTTCATGCATTCAGAGAAATGTCTTTGCCTTGCCCTCCTCTGACCTCCTCTAAAACCATTTCTACTCCTGACGGCCTCCTGCAGCTTTTCATTTCTCTACTATTTTGAAATCCTCTTGTAGCATCCCTGTTCAAGTGCATGACATTTGAGGGTATTTCTGCCCCACTTTAAGATCTCAGAGTGATTTGTCTGAATTTTCCCTCTCGTGCCTGATCTACTCCAGATAAGGATCATATGCTGGAGAACTAAAGCCCATGGATATCCTTTGACCACAAAAATTAGGGGTAAAAGCTTGCCCTTACTAAAGTTCATAGTAGACTTTCCATCATTTTTAGCTGGACAAGGTTTCATCGTGGAGCACTGCTTGCCTTTAGCATTACTGTGTGGAATGCATGTGCAGTCACAAAGTTTTTAGTAGACTTCAAAACTGAAATGGGAAACAAATGCATGCTAGTCAGTGTTGAAGAAATCTGTCAACCTGGTATTTATTTTGGAACTAATAAAACCATTTCCCTCTGTTCTCCCCACCTTAAATGGCTAAAACTTTTCATTGGAAAAAAGTCAGTACTTCCAAAGGATTTTTTTGCACAAACATGAAGAATCTCTCAATGTTCACCTGATGTGATGATGGTGGTCATGGCATTCTGCTAGGCAGGGGGTCTTCAGCACCTGCAGCACAGCTGCTGACACCTGCCTAGCCATACAGTCAAAGAAGAGAAAATGACAGGTTTTGGGGAAAGACTCAGCTCACCCTGAAGTGGGGGAGGGATGTATCTTTAGGCAAACACCTGAGTGTAGGTGCCTGGGCGCTTTCTAGAGGTGGACTCAGTTGCCTAAGCCTCTCCCTGAGATGCAGTAGCGTATCTTGTGTGGTCCTTAGACATGACTGTGGAAAGTTGTCATGTGTCACCCATAGGTCTGATGTTGTCCCTGCCAGCCCCAAAGGATGCCTATCCTTAGACACGTATATTTAGGTGAGGGAATGAAGGTGAACCACATGGCATCTGAGAAGCCAAAGTTCTTCCTGGCAGCACCACTAATGCACAGGGAGAATCGCTGGGAATTTTGAAACCTGCACTATAGTAGGAGCAAAGCATTTGTCATGGCTTTATCATTTTTAGTATATCAGATGCACAATGAAAATAAATGTAGGGTAAGTAAACCAGTACTTGCTGATGGCCTGGTAAGTGAAATCCAGAGACATCCCAGCCATCTCAAACTGTTGCCTTCACAGGGTCAGAGAGAGGACACCGCCAATACCTTAGAAATCCCCACTTGTCAGAGGATAACTTTTGAAATAGAGATGTCTTAAAAATAACGCCAAGGACAACAAACATTAAGGCTGAAGGACAAATTGCCAGATGATTGCAGACACAGGCTTTCTCTTTTATTTCAGAATCCAAATGCCATAAGGTTTGTTACCAGCTTCAGACTTCAATTATTTTATTTTTTTTCTTGACTGGAGAGGAACAATGAAAACCAAGAAATTAGTAATAATGTAGTGCATTTGTTTGGCCATTAATTTCTCCTTGCTTTAAACGTGTTCGGCAGCTCTACACCTCTGCAGATCTGAGAATATTTAGTGAGCAGTAAGGGTGAAATGTATTGACTTCTAAATGACTACATTAAAATTGCAATGAGAAAAACAGAAAGAACACTTCAAAGTTTTAACTCCTGTATGGCTTGGCATGTTCCTCTTTGTTTATTATCTGTACTAGTATAGTGCCTGCATCAGGAAGCAGTAGCCCGCTGTGCTTTGGAAAGCAGCTAACAAATGTACCCCTGCCCCATGGTCCTGCCAAGCAGAGCCAGAGAAACTGCAGGGAGTGTAAAATTGGTAAAATTCAAGTGACACCTAACTGGGAGAAAGATAAAGTTTAGGTCAAGTCCATGGAAGAGACAGAGAGTAGAATCTTCATTTTCGAATAGCCAAGCTGTAGGAAATGGGATACAATGGAAGGTGTTCTCAACACTGATTTTCTTTATCACATTAAACAATAAGTTTTGTTCACAGTATCTTTTTCTACTGTGGTGGTGGTTTCCTTTTGGAAGCAAACTGTTCAACTGGTTTATGGTCCAAGGGCCTGTTCCTCATAGAAGGGCCATGTGGGAGAGGCTCCTCCAGCCCCACAAATATTCTCAGGATCTGACATTGTTTTCTGATCAGAAAAGAAGAAATGTTGAAGCCCTGTGAAAAAAAAATAAAAAATTGTGAGTACTAAATCCAAAGGAAATGAACATTTCAAACTAAGTTGATTCTTTATTTTCCAAAAGTTTATTTTTATTTTGACCTTTTAAAAATGTTTCCAAATGTTTCTCAAACAACTTAACCAAATCTTTCAAAAGAAGATGCCATTTCAAATGTTAGAAAAAAAATCCTTGGGATGCCATAGTGTACAAATATTCCCAATATTTCAACTATTCCCAAACCTTTCTCTTTGCACTGGGCCATACAGGGGTGTGAGAACTTTGTGCAGTGCCTGCTCCATGTCGAGATGTGGGGATGGCTAGAGGCAGGGGTTTGCCCATGGCATGACCTTGGTGGCCAGGCTGGTGCTGGCTGCTCCCACAAAGGCCAGCCTCAAAAGGACCCACACCCACCACCTGAGTGGCCTCCCACTCCATGCAGAAGGTACGTGTGAGGGAGGTTTGGTCCTAAAGCCATATGAGCTTGTCTTCCTTTCAGCAGCTGTGTGTCAGCAGTGACAGACGGGGGTACTTACAGTCTTCAACAGTCCCCTTTTGATCCATTTTGCTTCTGACTACGTCAACCGCTCTGAAAAGACGGGTGTTGCATCCTATTGCTTTCAGACATGACCTACCTATTCACTCAGTGTAGAGGTGGAGGCTTTTCTCCTCTCTGCTCCCTGTTCACACAGCCTGACACTGTATGATTTCAGAGAAAACTGGCAAGGAGTGGTCTAGCAGCCTGCAGAACCATGTGGAACTGCCATGGAAATATTCTCAGTTCTTGAGGGGAAGTAGCCACCTGATGGACTTTAATAATACAAAAGACTTTCTGAACTGATCCCAAGACAGGATTTCTCAGCTTTAGGATTGCATCTCAGACTGCTTTTATCCACCTGCCTATCACAATCAATAATTCTCCAGCTTTCCTCCTCTGAAGCACAATTCATGACACCTTGAAAGCCCTAAACTGAGTTGCTTCACATTCCCAGCACCTTCCAGACATCCCACATCGGAGTTCCCAGAAACGCTCTCCCCTAAATCCTTCGAAGTTGTGCTCCCTTGCTCAGTGGTTTTGGCTGCCACAGGGAATTTATGGCCTAAAACTTGATGGTGCCTGAGTTCTGCTATCAGTCAAAGGAATATTTTACTGACACTAGGAAAAGGAAAGGAAGGGAAGGGAAGGGCATGGCAGGGCCGGGC
>JAYRBT010000114.1:57484662-57499506 GCA_036023395.1 Myiotriccus ornatus
GAAGGGAAGGGAAGGGAAGGGAAGGGAAGGGAAGGGAAGGGAAGGGAAGGGAAGGGAAGGGAAGGGAAGGGAAGGGATACCCATCTGTATCACAATACTTGACCCTTCTGAGCTGGAAAGGACAATAATGACAGAATGAATCTCAATAAGAACTACTGGATCGAAGGTGTTTATTCCCACTTCATCAAACAAGTGAAATCTTGGACGGGTGTCATTTCCATTCCAGAGAGCCTATTTCTGCAAGTAAATGGGAGAAACTCAAGTCCACTAAAAGAGGATGGGTCCTTCTGACAATCAACAGTTTTCAGAGTTCATCATCTCTTTCTTTCATATCATAAGACTGTTTTCCCCATAAATATTTCAACATCCAGGAGAATGTGGTGGGAAGCCAGAAGCACAGCATGCATTCAAACCTGCTGTCATAAATTTGTCTCAGACTGAAGTTGTCCTGAAGCCTGACCCAATTGCGAGTATCATCTTACACAAACCAGAAGATGAGAGGACAGCTGGACACCTTTCTCCTTCAGATGCCCAGTGTAACTGGTCTGCCTTAACCATACAGTCTGATGCACTGAGACAGAGCGCAAACCTGGCTTCCATCCCTGCATCTGAATGAAGCAGCATTTGCCTCTTGCTGCTGGTGATAAGTGGAAATAATGCCACGCACTTTCACATTCTCTTGATGTGGCCACTGAGAAGCAACTGTCCCAAACAGACTATTTCAGATGCTTAGAAACAAGGAAACTGAAGCGTTGTCACTGGAAGATGCCTTGCTCGACGTGCTGGCAGTTTGGGATCCATTCCTGGGATATCTGACCCTCTACGCACTATATGCTATGTGTACGGGGAGTCTGAAAGCCAGATCCACCTTGGGCCACAGATCAGTTTGTCATGGGGACTGATTTTCTTCACCCATGGTAAACTGGCCTAATGTGCTAAAGCTGGTGCAGCTGTATGAACTTTTTTCTGTGAATTGATTCTTAGATGTCTGTCTCACTGAGTTATTTTGGACTAGCACTTATTCTACAGGGCAAAAGACCTTTTTTTTTCTCCAGGAAACATTGTCCCTGTTGCTCCTGCCATTTTTTTGCCACAGAGCTGTAGAGACTGGCAGACTGTCAGAGATGTATAACACCAAGCAGAAACATCCAGAGAAAGGCAGCAGAGTTGCCTGTTAATGGTGTGTCTGGATGAGACATAATGTATGTCAATAAAAAACTGGAAGAAATATGCAAGAAAGACTCAAAGAAGATTCAAAAATCCCTGACATTCATGTTGATTCCACAGGTGTTTTAGATCCATTCCTGCATGGGCATGAGGTCGGTAGGATGTACAGAGCGTGTGGCATGGCACATGACAGCCATGCCTTAACAGTGATGGCTGAGATAGTAAGTTGCTAATGGACAAAGTAAGGATGTGCATCCCTTAACAGCAGATGTGTTATTGGACTTCAGTTTGGATTGGGAAAGAGCACAGGCCTTGTGGAGTGGGGTGGGGTGAGGGGCACAGGGACACCAGAAAGGACAGCAGGAGGGACAGCATTCCTCCCCAGGGCATGGCACGGCACAGGACAGAGCTTGGGCACAGCCCATCTGGACCCAAGGGAACATGCAGGCTGGTCTGCTGGGACACTTCATGGGTCGCATGAAACATTCTGACAACAGCTCTGCAGGGATTTGGCAGCATCCGGCTATTTTTTACAGCAGCAGCCCCTGTGTGCTTTGTAAGCTGATACTTGGCTAACCCTGGGGTATCTGGATTAAAAAGAAAATCAGGGAATAAAAAAACCAACTCCTGACTGTGTCTGAAGGATAGGGCTTGGGATTTTGGTCAATCAGTGAGCACAGAGTGGCCTGCGTTACTTATTAGCACAAAACTACGTACAAGAATTGCAGTGGATGTGACTGTTGGAGGTGGTGTGCTGGCATTTGATGTGGATTTCTGCGCATTCAGTACAGATATGGAGCCTATGGTCTCAGAATTGTTCTGGAAGTCTGTTTAAGCTGTTATTCATTAAGACCAGTACTTCATTTTACTAGGTCTGTCCATGCTTTCACTTCTACATTGTAAAGTCCTTTCATGCTAGGATTTAGCTCTTATGGAAACTTAATGCCTAGAAAGAGCACTCTGGGATTTTGTACAGTGAAGCTATAAATGCAGGGTCAGGTCTTAAAGTCACAGCTTAATTTAAATACAGATTTGCACTTGGCCTTAGCTGCAGCAACAGCACCTGGCAGAGGAATTACACAGGAATATTGGCGGAGGGAAACAAGGGTTTCTTGCACAAGGGAGAGATGGAGGGTGTTCATATCATCCAACTTTGGGGATCTGACCCAGAAATAAGACAGGAATCTCTTGATGGAGTTCCCAAAAGACAATCAAGACTACCTAGAGGCCTCACTTAATACCACCATCTGTCCTCATGCAACATATCCTCAAAGCTATCTTATACCTCACTGGTGTGATAAAGATTCAGAGTAAGCAAAGGAAATTCTGGACCCCAATAGTATCATTCACCCTTTGACATCACTTTTTACCCGAGAGAAGGCAAAGCATGCTGGGGTCAGTGTGGCTTGTGACTTGGACAAGTTAACCCCTTTAGCTGAGAGTTGTTTTCTTTGCTGTCAAGTAAACAGCTCTGTGGTGACTGGATGTATATGGACTTTGGAAACATTGTAAGGAACTGTCAGGCGGGGCTGACAAGGCCTTGCAGAGAATGTTAGAAACTAGAGTGCAAATGCAAATGCAGAGAAGACCTCAGGAATGCTGGATGGATGTGCGAGAGCCAGAGCGGATGCACAAGAGGTTCCTCAAATGGAAAAATAACAAGAGGGCCAGTGTTACACAATGGGAATGTATATTCTGTTCACTTTGTTTTAGAGCACTCAATCACCAGTCAGAATTCAAAGTTGGCTACTGTGCCTCCAGACCTTGCAAAGCAGATACATGCTGAGCTTTGCATGCATTACAATATCAGGTCTGAAATTCTTGTTCACCACAAGCAGTGCACTAGGGATGATCTGCAGAGAATACACTGCCTGGGATGAACCAGGCAGGGAAGCCTGGGAAGCCTCCTTTTGTGTCACCTGCCTGGGGCAGGAGGGCTGCACAGGAACAAACTGTACTGCAGCCTTAGACAAATCCTCACTCTCCTTTCATTCCTTTCCAAACTCCGATTTTTCACAAATCTATACAGGCAGTGTCAGTCCTCACATGCACCAACAGTGCAACAAGCAAGGGAACCTCAGTTATGGTCAGGCATCCTGCCAGGGAAGAAGAAAATGAACAACTGTGGCTCCAAAAGTTGGGAGGGCTGTGTTGAACAGATGGCTGTGGTAAACAGGAATTTCTAAACCTAAGTAAAACACCTTCCTGCTTAAAACACAGATGGAATTACGGGGACCTTATTGTGCTTGGGAATTGATCAAGCTGTTTAAAATTGTAAGAGAAAACATCAGTTGCAGTGTCAATGAAAAACATTTACAAAAGTGCTGATGAGTATGATTTTAATCCCATATAAAATTGTGGAGAGAAAATAGAAATTTCTGTTGGATGGTCTCCACAGTAAACTTACTTTTGGTTGGTATTAATCCACACTGAATAGCTTCTGGTCTGATTGCATTTTGCAATAATGTAGTAAGGCACACCAGGCCAATCATGCACTATGCTTTGTCCAGGTAATTTTTCATGTGAAAGGAGAACAGGAAATTAACACTGGAAAAATAACAAAAAAATCCTCATATTGATTGGACTTCCCTGATCATTTTAAACCTTCCACAGTCCTGGAGAAGAAGGTAGTAACAGTTGAATGTCCTAGACTGGGAGACTTACATTTCACAGGCAAGACCTAGTACTGCCAAACCCTTAAAGAAGACAGAAATTTCAAATGATAGTTTAAGATTCTGATTTGTTTTTTTTCTTTGGAGTGGGTGGTGGGGTGTAACTGAAGCTTCAGCTGTTTTTGTAAAGCTAATGAAGAACTAAATATGACCAGGGAGTAAATTTTAAAAAAAGGGGTTTAGTCTGGCTTCCATTTTTGTTCTCCTTAGTCAGGAAATTAGATTTCCAGGGGAACATCTACATATACCGTGGTTTGTTTAGCCTAGAGAAGAGGAGACTAAAGGGAGAACTCATAGCGGTCTACAACGTCCTCATGAAGGGAAGCAAAGAGGCAGGCACTGATCTCTTCTCTCTGGTGATCAGCTTAAGAACCAAAGGAAAGACATGAAACTGTCAGGGGAGCTTAGGGAAAGGCTTTTCACCCAGGGGATGGTTGGGCACTGGAATAGGCTCTCCAGGGATGGGGTCACAGCACCAGACCTGCCAGAATTCAAACAACCTTTCAAGAAGCGTTTGGACAATGCTCTCAGGCACATGGTGGAATTCTTGGGGCTGCCCTCTGCAGGGCCAGGAGTTGGACTCAGTTAGCGGTCCTTGTGGGTCCCTTCCAAGTCAGGCCATGCTATTATTCAGTGGTGATTCTATAATAGATCATAGTATAGTACAGAGATACATAAGCTTGCCTTGAACAATCTGACCTGAGTACAGAATAGGCCATTGCAGCATGAAGTTTGCCATTGATTGCTCTGCAGATTCCTGGCTCAGCCTTCCCATAGACTGTGGGGCAAACATACTCCAGTCCCACCAGCCTCTTCCCCAAAAGCAGAGGCCAGCATGCAGACATCAATCCTTTTCGTGCAAAGGTCCTTGGGAAGGGTTGTAATTACAGGATGCAAAGACACAGCTGTCAAGTTCTTTACTGCTAGGATTGTTGTTTTGCCTAGCTTATCTGAACCTTTGAATATTCATCAGCACCTGTCTTCTTTTGTGGCATTCACATTAGAAACAGCATCATTTAGCTCACTAAATAATGGGTCCCACTTATTTTAATGATGCAAAAAGCTCCATTTACAAAGCAATAATGATTTGGGTGTCTAAAGCAAAGACGAAGAAAGTACACAAAACAAAAGACACTCAACTTTTCCAGATTTAAATTCTTCTTGTTCTATGCTTTGGATATGAAAAGAAAACTTGGAGGAGATTAGATTGGAAATGACAGTGCTTTTTCAAATTACAAATTACATTTTGTTACAGGAATACTAGAGAGACATTATCGGCAGGGTGTCTATAATTTGTTGACATGTACGACAATTTGGAATTATGTACATTTTAATATGGATACTCACTTTAATCACAGTATGCTATGAAGGATTTTCATGCTGGGATCTGACCTCTTCTGTGGGAGAGTACTGTGTTCCTTAGTACCAAAATGGCTTGTAAACACTTTTAGCTGCCCTCACAGCTGATGATTCTGCACGTTGGTGAACAGAAGATCTATCAAAAGCCGTGCAGCCCTGTAGCTCTGTGACTCCAGGAACCTCTTTCCCTTAAATTTATTTCTTCACCTCTTTGTTCAAAGTTTCAGTTTTCCTTTATTCCCCATTTGCAATGGCTTTTCTATGGGAATACAACAGAGTAGGAAAAAATCTCTTTCATAATACCTGTTAGAACATCCCTCTATAATGCAAACTGTGACCACTTTAAATCCCTGGGACAGAGGATGAAGTTTATCAGGTGAAACCACAGGCGTTTCTCTTATTATTTAATTTATTATTCTTGTAACAGAAGTTGAGAGAGAAGGATGTGCAAAGCTACATCTCAGATTTGGCCTTTTGATTAGTGTACATCTGCAGGGAGCTTTCAGTTTCTGCTCTCTGGGGTTGTTTCGTATTTCACACACCACATTCAGCATTAAAGCTAATATTGGAAAGAGTACACAGTGACCCATTTGTTAATTTAATATGATATATCTTCTGCATTTGTGTTGTGACATCCATTAAAACATGCATTTGGACTGGGACTGTCCAAGCAGTGGGCACTTCAAGAGTCCCAGCTCTTCTCCAGGAAGAGACAAAGATTCAGAAAGTGAGTTATGTGATGGGACCAGCTATCAGTGATGTTCTCCTGAGGTGGCAATTCGTACTAAATGAAGGTGGGAAAACACACTACCAGTCCACACATCTGCCATGATTATGAATGATCACAAAATCAGCAGGGAAAAACCAAGCAAAAAAATTGTCTCAGTATCATCTCTCACTGAGAACGTTTTCTTAGAAATAGGTAGGACAGCAAATTGGGAAATCTATTGAGGCAGCACAAATCCCCGTCTCAGCTGTCTGAGTTTGGCTTGATGCAAACCAATTTTCATCATGTTTCCTCAGTATGGCAGAACAGTCTGAAAAGGTTTCAAACCTGGAGGAAGCAAATCTGTGATACCGATGCTCACCAAGCTGTCCACACATTGGTGTGTCCAGAGAGTGGCTTGTTTCCCTCTCTTTACCTTGGAGGTCAGAAATAGTTGGTAGGGCTATCCTGCAGGGACCAGGAGCAAGACCTTAATCCACATTAAAGTGCCCCAGGCCGGAGTGTGACATACACTATGAGTATATACATATGCCAGGCTGTGGCTTACCCAGGTAAGGTGCGAATTTGCCACATGCACCTGAACCTGCTCAGTCTCCCCAGATGGATGAATGGGGGGTGGAGATACACACAGGCACAGTCTACCCACAGACTGCTCACTGTGGTTTTCCTCTTGCCAGAGGCATGGTGCATTTGTATCCCTTGCTGCATTTGATCTCTCCAGGTGCTAGAAGTGAAGCAGGAATTGCCGCTGCCTGCACACTGCCTGACATTGCTGGCTGGCAGCCCCTCGACCTTCTGCTGAGTGACCTGTGGGTGAAGGCATGCAATTGTGTGCAGCACAGAGGAATTTGAGATACCAACCCAGTTCTAGTCTGTAAACAAATGCATCTTTGTGCTCTTGTCACCTGAATGATTAAAAGAGGGAAAATGGAGACAGAAAAAATGTCAGTGGAAGACCAACTTAAAGAAAAGGGAAAAAAAAGAAGAACAAAAAAGAGCTTTATAAATGGACTCATATTCAGGCCAAGGGGTACCTACAAGGAGAAGTGCCTTGAGTTATTCCTGTTCACTTCCCATTTTGATGCACATTGTCTTCACTGAAGAAGCACTTGATTGGTTTACATCACATGCACACTGCCACTGTGCCAGCAGTGACAAGAAGGTTGTTACACAAATATGCATTACCTTGCCATCTCTCTTCCCTTGACTTTCTCAAAAGGGATCTGGACAGGGATAGGAAGGAAACTGATAAACTTTAAGGTTATGACTCCACTCCTCTCATACCAGTTTCCAGTTCCTTGTACCCCTGAAGTAACTATGGCCCAGGATGAACAGGCAAAATTGACACAGCAAATGATGAAATGAAAACTTTGCAGGCAGTGAAAGCCCCTTCATAGTCACATTGTGCCTTTCCCAGACTTGTCAGTAGTATGAAAATTGGCACGCCCAACAATACCTTAGCAGGGAGGAAAGTGCAAAGCTCTGTGTATTGCTTTGTAAAACTTTCAACTCTGCTGTTCAGAAGAAACGCTGAACCTTCATTTGGAGAGACTTAGCAAAAGGTAATCTCTCACTGTGGGCTCTCCTGCCTGCCTGGATATTAACAGCAATGGATAAATTGTGCTGTTTCCTGTGTGAGATCCACTGAAGACTGAATGCAATACTGTCAAGAAGTTCCATGGGCAAAACTTGTCTTAACAGTGAAGGAGTGACGATCTTTGTCACAAAACTTTGGCTTCATTCCTGTACAGCTGTTGAATACTTTCCTTTCCAGCTATAAAATGTAAGGTTCTAGTTTTACTAGCTGGAAAATGCCATCAGGATTTTATCCAGAGGTTTTGCTTGCAGTTTTGCCTTGTTAAAAGTCTGATTTGTTTTCCACGTCAGAAGACCTTATTCTAACTCAGGTTTAAAGACCAGCTAAGCTGTCAGCAGTATTCAAACCTATTTTTCCAACTTGACATATACTAGAAGGACTGACTTCTCCAACCCCCTCCCAGTGCCTGGGGAGAACTCTGCTGCTTGGGTTAGAAGAGGAGAAGGCTGTGGTAGCCTTAGAGTGAATGGACAAGCTCTCAACCTACTCTTCTTGCAACATCATATCAGCAATACATTGTGGGCCTGTTTCACTAATTGACTCCAACTCTGGAAGGCATCCAGTCATTTTAAGAAAGAGCATTTCATGGTTTTTGCTTTTAAAGAACTGCAAATGACCTGGATGCCCAGAAGAACAGATGCTGAGGCTCATCAGTAGCTTAAAGCGAGGATTTACAACTGGCAGACAGAGCTGTGAGAAGTTAACATAATGGAAAAAACAACACATTTTCCATGTAAAACCTCTCTGTTAAGCAGAACACGGCTGCATGGATTTTTTAAGCATTAAATAGTCTTCAAATCCCATTCCATCTCCCAGAGAAGAGGAAATATGGTCAGGCCAAATGCTGGGAAGATGGAGGAGATGGAACTGGTGAGTTGCAGTCTGGTTGCAAGGAGACCTGTGCACCCTGAGTGACCAGAGATACTGTGTTGAGTACATGCTGTTGAACGTCTTATCTAGGAGGTACAAGCCGTGGGACTGGTGTGAGACTGGCAGAAGCAAGGGTGTTCATGCCAACATGCAGAGCCATCTATTTGCACATTGCAATTATCCTTGGCATAGTGTATTGATGAGTTCTGCCTTCCCCTCCACACCTCAAGCTACATAAAACTACTCTTGTAGGCTGAAATTCATCTGAAGGACATTGCTCTGCATGGGCCAGCCAGCTACACTGTCCCACTGATGTAACTGGAGGAAATCCCTTGGAGGACAGTTTCCACTAGGGAAGAATCAGACATACAAATGGAGGCTATCTGACATGACTTCACCATGCATCCCTAGGGAACTATGGTACCCCATTTCCCAAAGAGGCAGGGGCAGCAGAAGTGCCTTGCAACACAGCTGTTCTCAAACCTGCTAGCACAGCAGCATGTCAAACCCAAGATGCCATCCACAATGGACACAAATCCTCCTTGCTTTGCCTTTCAAATATGTCCGCTCAGCCTGTCACCAGAGAAATACCCTGCCTGTTTGCTGAGGCTGCCTGCAGCGTGGCTTGCACCAGCCTGAACCTCCTGTTTTCCTTAGACGAAAGGGCTTGACAGCTCTTCAGTCTGACAGCTCATTCTCCCACGGATTTAATGAAGCCTGTAATTTTCTTGGACTACAGTAGTTAATTTTGGATTATAGAAATAGCCAGTAATTGGATAGGAAAAGAAAGGGTCTTTATACTGCCTGTCAAACTGACCTCCCTTTCTCAGACACCCCCTCTTCTTCCACAGTGTCTCAGTTGTAACTTTCTTCTACTTCTCTCCTTATTGGCTCCAGGTACCTCGTTGTCCCCCCACAGGGGTCCACATGGATTTCCCTTCCCCTGACTCCCCATAATGCCAAATTTCCCCTACTCCCTTTCCCGGCAGGACCAGACATCATGTCCCTTCCTGCCTGGTCCCCTTTCCTCCCAGCAGAGCCCCAGCCCAGGGCACGCAGTGGCAGCAGGGTGCTGATTGTACCGTGGGCAGCAGCCCTGCCTGCAGACCCAGGTCAGACAAATGGGAAAGATGTCAGTCTGAGTACATTTGCAAATTGCTTTCATTTATCAGTCTGACTGAATTACACAGGCATGGCTCCATAGCAGAGAAGACTCATGCTGTTAAGCAAGCAACAGCCCAAGGAAGGCCAGGAGGCTTTCCAAGTGCAGAAAACAGTTTCACCTCAACAAAGCCAGCTACTAAGGCTTGGTATAGTGCTGCACAGGTACTTCGAGTTAGAGAAGTGATGAAGTGCTCTGCTGTGTCAAAGCCTCAAACTGTGTCAAATGACAGCAAAGCAGGATGTCTCAGCAAAATGGAGCCAACTTTCTTTTACAATAGTGGTGGCATTTTGGATACAGTGTCAGAGAGAAGCTGCCAACTATGAGGGCATATATGACTGCCTGTTGATATCAACGTCTTTATACATGGAGCACATTCCATCATGGGATTTGCTTGCCGTGAGATGAATTTTATAATGAGAACTCCTCGCAGGAAAGCAAGTTCTGATTCTGCTTGAAGCAGGTTATCAGAGCAGAAAAGGTAATTTTGCATGCAGGACTGATTGTCAAGGTGTGCTTTACTCCGCTCTGGGTTGGCAAAACGCAGCAGATCTGTGTCAAGTTTGTGGCTGCCTTCCATGAAAAGTCATCAGGAAAGCAGCTGTGGCAGTGCTGAGGCATAGCATGATAGGCAGAGCTGAGCAGGGGGATCTGCAGAGGCTGCAAAGCACCCACAGCTTTCATGGTGGGCTGATGAGCTACTGGTCTTACTACTGCTTCTTATCTGGGAAGTGCTGGTTTCTTCTTCTTTTCCAAGGTCTAATGTTGTATTTTGCTGGGCATGACAATATTTTAAGGGATTCTGCAGATTTCTTTGTTAAATCAGGGCCTGGCAATCTCAGTGCTGTGACATGTTGGTGGTTAGTTTGCTCGAGCACACTGAATTCAGCTATAACGATTGCAAATGCACTGAGAGGTTACTCTCAGTTACTCTTTGACACAGGTCTGCAGAGACCTCCAATACGTCTACCAGCCTAAATTAGGCTTGTGCAGGTGCTTAATTTTTATTTTTTTCATCTGGGCCTTTTATATAGAAACAATGCAATGGAAATATCCTTGTGGGGTCCGAGCCCCAGGCAAGGTTTTTGCATTATAAGCTCCCACCCTTTCAAAGCAAGTGGTTTCATGGGGGCTTTGAGATGAAAGGTGCCGGCTGACCTGCCAGGTGCAAAGTTAATGCTGTTCAAGTTCCCGTGACTTCAAAGAACAAACTGGGAGTCGAGGAGAAAAAGGAATTATGGAAAGAGGGAGTGGCTTAATGAGCTGTGTCACTTGGCAATGCATTTTATGGGCAGCATCATGCACGAGCCCAGCAGTACAAGGCAGATAGGATTTTGCTCCTGTTCCATGCAGAACTTGTGCAAGTGGTGCGGTGGCTGTTACTGGGGTGTCCTGTTGGTGCCCCTGAGGCTTGCAAGGATCTGTGGGCTGGTGCCTCAGTATGGAGGTGCCAGGCATCCTGCAGACCAGGAATAGAAAATACTTTTGGTAACAAGGCCTTTCCATAGCTGCCCTGTTCCACTTCGATAGCTAAAGGCAAACCCTATGTCCACATGTTAAAAGCCACCACAGCAGTGGCATTGTGGGCTGGAGTTGCTCCATACAAAGCAAGAGTTGGAGCAAACCCCTGGGCCCTGGTTTCTGCAGCTCCTGCAAGCGGATTATTTTGCAGTTCTCCATCTGAACAGCTGCCTTGTTAATACTCTCAGTAAAACAGAGGTGGGGACGTACTTTGAGGGGCAGCAGAAGGTTGCGTCCAGTTTCCGTTTTCTAGCTGCTGAGGTGCTCTGGGGCAGGGGTGCACAGGGAAGAAAAGCCAGCCCCAGTGAATCTGCCTGTGGCGGCTGAGCTGTGTCTGATACTGAAACCCAGCTCAGTGAGATACCCTGAACCTGCCGTGACCAGGGAGCACTTCAGCTCTGAAGGCGTGCACTGCTCCTTGGGCATTATTGCATGGGTGTTATGGGAGATGGTTTCTCCTTCTGTTTTTAATTTGATGACAGATATACTGTTACCTGTCAACAGGACTTGTTTCCAAAAGTGTTTGAGTGACTAGCTTTGCCTGCTATTGACAGTCATTCATCACGAAGGACTGTTGTTTTAAGCGTCCCGTTGCAGCACTCACATATGCTCTCTCAGTGCTGCATAACCACATGGCCTTCAGTGGATGTATTGGAGTCAGATCTTTGGTTTCTGAGATAAATCCATGCTTGGGTATGTTCAGCCTGATTTCTGCTCAACATAGCTGGTATGTAGTGAGCACTTTCCTGCCTCCATCATGTCCTGTCAGCAGGGTCATTGTTCTCAGTTCTGGAGGGCACAATTGGATTTGACCTGTTAATTTTTCACTGTTGTTTTCCAAATGGTCCAGAGTGGAGTAATGTGACTTTCCAATTCTTCTGACGTTGTGTTGGGCACATTCAATTGTGGGCCAACAGTTATCCCAGCAAGACACCCATGGATCAGAGACACAGGGCTTGTATTTCTCTCTAACAAGGGATGCTTGTTTTTGTAGAGCTCTTTCAGCTTGGAGACAATCAACATCTAGCCCTTAACATTGAGGAACTGCTGGTTTCTGGATGAGCCTCACTTTTTCCTGTGTGCTGCAGTCTCATAGCTCACAAGCAGACAGGAAAGTTTGGACTCCATGAGTGGAATATTATGCTGTGAGAAGTGGATTATTGGAGATGCACGACACTGGATATCAATATGCAAAGAGTAAAACATTAATTTTTGTTTTAAAAATGTACTGTTAGAAGTTGGTCTCGTAGCAACAAAGCACCTTTGTTCGCCAAGTGCTGAACCTTAACAACACTGTATTTGTGCTAATTCCATCTGTTTCAGTTCAAGACAAGAGTTGCTAAATGAATCAACAGCAAACCATGGGCCAGTTTCAGAGATTTAATAAAAAGTATAATATCATTGCCATGCAACTTGTCATCTCTTTGAAAAACTGAAATATAGAGATTGTTGCAAAGCTTCTGGATCACAGTGGAAGGCATTTGAAGGGAGGGAAACATTGGTGTGAAGTGTTACTAACTTTATCTGCCCACTGATGCACAGTTGGACCTAATGCAGCTATAAACCTCCATTTTTATGTATTTCCCCAAAGTCCTGGCTAATGTAAACAGGGGAGGCTGTATGGCTAGATGCACAGAATAAATGTTTTCCTCCTCTTTATACAGTGTTTCTTTAAATAACTCTAGATCTTTGCTGGCTACACATTCTTTCCTCAAGGAGAAGACTGGCTCAAGTCTCTAAACCCTGCAGAAGTGAACGTAACTGCAGGTAGGTTCACCTGTGCACAAAGGTACATTGCCTACCTCAGTGGGAACCTGCCTGCAGCTGAGCAGGATTTAATCTCACCAGAGACAATTCATGTTTCTTCCTCCCATCTTCTCTTAGTTTCAGTTCCTAATTTTGGCTACGAGCAAGCAGCTTCCTTTTCTTGCTCTGTCCCTTCTTAACTGCAACACATATTGTTCTGAAAAGAAATGTGGGTGGCATAGGAAGTCACTTAGTGGTGCAAATTTTAATAGTGACCTGGTACCCTCCAAAGCCTTGGGTACATCTTTTAATGATTCTGTTCATATTTCCTGTCTGATGGATGGTTTCTGACGCAAAAAGACCTAATGAGGAATATGCTGGAAAAAGTTTTGAGGTGTCAGGTCTCGAGATAGACACGTTGAGGATGACAAGGGTCTTCTTCTAGGTCTGCTCTACCCAGCTGCAGATTTTTCTCCTTGGAGTAAACCCGTGGGACCAGAGACACACTTGTTGAGGAAGGTCTTGGGAATTCTTTAGTGTGAGGGTGGTGTGGCAGTAGAACAGGTTGCACAGAGAGGCTGTGGATGCCCCATCCCTGAAAATGTTCAAGACCATGTTGGTGTCTTCCCATGGCAGAGGGATTGAAACTAGATGATCTTTAAGGTTCCTTCCAACCCAAACCATTATACATTTGGGATACAACAAGAAGCACCTATGGCTGTAGCACATCTCATGCCTCAGCAGCCCTGTGTCAGCACCATGTGTTCGGATAAGAGAGGCAGAAAGTGTCTGCACACTTGCAGAGCTGGAAGAGGGAGTGCATACCTGTGGCATCTCCAGAGGGGAAGATTTCACTGATGGTCTCAATCATAAACCTACGTTGTTATTGTAGTTTGTTTCCTTTGAAAAGATAGATTACAGAGTGATACTAAGAAGCAGCAGGAAATTATTATAAGGTTAAAAGCCTTGTTTGAAAGTGTGAATTTGGCATAAGCAGGTTTGAATATTCCTCCTTCCCTCTTTCCTGTCATTGCCCTTCAGTAAGAAGTGAATGTTTTTATGTGCAGTTGAGTGTATGTCCATTTGGTGTGACTGGCTTCAGGTAAGCAGTAAAACAATGTGCTAAGATCAACTCTAAACCCTATTGTCTTGTCATCCCTGAAATTTACTTTAGAGCTATTTGTAAAATACCAAAAGTCCTAGGTCAGGCAACGATTTTCAAATGTTCACAAATGAAATACAGTGAAGATATTTAAAAATGCTATTGTTAAGAAGTATCTTTTTTCCATAGGAAGACATGGTTTGGGCTTATTTATTTATTTATATTTAGAACTGACATTTAGAAATATACGCAGCTGAAAATGTCAAGAGTTTTAGGACTATGTGACCTAATGCTGGTCATGACAGAACCAGTAAACACATCTCACCCAGCAGAAACAGACTGGCATAATAAAATAACTACTTTTATTCTCCTTCCAGATGAAGCTAACTTTAGTTGTTTTGTTAGCTGTGCCTTCCATCATGTGGGCACTAATGACTCCAAAAGAATATTTGCAGAGAAGTAAAGCAAGCAGTTGGGTACAGGGAAATTGGTTCATTTGTTCTCCAGACTGCTGAACACATGCACCCTTCACAGCCTCAAAGACTATAGAGGCAAAATGCACAGCCTTTGCTCCCGCCTCTATTAGACAGTTTTGGTGCAGTAGTGGGCCACAGATTAATTCACCTGAGCGAGGCTCCCAGCAAGGCTGGTTTGGATGGTGCCTTGCCATGTAAGGCTCAGGGGGTCATTCCCTGCCTGCATGATTCCAGTCTGCCACGTGATGGTTATGGACCCCTGTCACCTGCAGCACAGCAGAGACACCACTTGTGTTGTTGGCAACAGGTAGTCACTTGTCCTGCATGGTGTGGAGATGGCCATTTGCAAGAATTTCAGAAAAGGAGAGGTGTGGGGGAGCCCAGCTGGCCCTGGGCTCTCTGTAAGCTAGGATACTGAAGACGGAACTTTACACCTGGCAGAGGG
>JAYRBT010000114.1:57499606-57513495 GCA_036023395.1 Myiotriccus ornatus
TTTATGCTAAACCAATAGTGCATGTACATGTGTGTTACCCAGAAGTGTATAAGTAGAAGCTCTGTTGTAATAAAGGGTGCTGGTATCCCTGATCACCGTGTCGTTCTTCCCGCTGCCGACCGACGACAACAGAGAGGAATACAAATAACATCAGAGACCATACTTTGAAAAGAACACCCATAAATCATGAGTATGTTGCAATGCTGAAGACTCAGGCCCCTCTTGTCTAACACAAAATGGCAAGACTCACTGGCAGAAAGTTCACAGCAAGTGGCCTTAATGACAAAAGCACCATCATCATCCTCTCTGTACACAAAGCTACTGCATAGGTGTCTGCTCCTTCGGTAGCCAAAGGGCAAATTATTTTGTCTAAGGATTGGAGTACAATCACATACTAGCACAGGAATGATCTATGCAATAGAGCACTGAACTTCTGAGTTCACTCAGTGAGCACTGACTGCAGGTTACCTGGGTTTATACTAGCCTGATTACACTGATTTCCACAAGTAAAATTGTGTTTTGTTCCTGCTCTGACATCCAAAAGCTCTTCTGTAGTTTGCTGAAATTCAACAGGCTGTGACCATTTTCATTCTCTCGCATTTCAAGTAGCTTAGAGAAAGTTTTGTCAGGAGAGCTGGTTCAAATTACTGTAATTCTTTCTGCCACATCTTATTACACAAACAATGTATTAAACATATGACAGGAATAGAGATAAAATTAAACCTAATCTAAATTTATTCCCTGTCTAAAGTGCTTAGTTTAGGTTCATCTCAAAGTGAAGAAGTAGAGATGGGCTGCATCCCACTTTCAGGGGTGACAGTTTGTCGTGAGCTACACTCAGGAAAGCACTGCTCAGCTGTCAGTGTGTAACAGGCACAGCACACGGCACCACACAGGTGGGATGCAGAGTGCTTCCAACGAAACATTCCAGCTCTCTGAGCTGGAAAACAACTCTTCCGGATATTAGCAGGCCCTCAAGGCTATATCCAAAAGGGATTTAAGCAGAGTCACACATGGGTTGAAAAACAACACAGGATCACATGTTTCTATTAAGGAGTATTTAATTTTTGTAAGCAATGGGACCTTTTCTGAGTACCAGCCTGACCTGAAAACTGTCTTATTCCTCCAGCTCTTCTCAGATTTTAGGCCCCTGCAATAAATTTTCAGGTCTTTCCCAAACCTATTTCCTGCTTTTTCTTGGAGTTTTCCTGTGTATTTTTAAAAGCTGTTTCTAAAGAATAATTCTTTCCTGTTTTTTTCTTGATTTATATCATCACGCAGTGATTAACACCACTGTCCATAAGCTCCCCTAAGTCACTTTATAGACTACATGCAAAACTTCATACCAGCTGAATTAATAGAGTGCATGTTTTTTCTCTCATGAGGCAGCTCCCAGTAGGTTATAGGCAAGTATTTGTGTTTCACAGTATGAAGGCTTCATAAGCTTCCTTTTAACTGAACACTGGTACTCAGCAGAGATCATTCAAGACTGCTCATTTTGGGTTGTGTGGCATTGCAAACATAAATTTTTCATTTACTCCCATCTGTTTCTAAAATTGTTTTTTCTGGAAAAGTGATAGGGGCTTTAACGAAGCCTGTGAAAGGTCAAAAAGCAACCTCTTTGATTGAATGCGCTCTTGGGAATTCACTTGGAAATAATACTTCTCATTTTTTTTGTCTCCCTTTCTGGCTGCCAGTGTTGAACCACAGAATTAATAGCAGCCTGCTAAAGTAAGCTGGCTTGTGTGTTGGGTCCAGCCGCAGTTATCTCTCTCTAAACCTTGCCATTTGCTGATATCAGAAGAATAATGGAGAAGTATGCAGCTGGGGTGGAGTGTAAAAATGTGCTGAAGGTGGCTTAGCTGGATGTGAGAAATGCCTTCCTTTTGTTAATAAGCCCCTGCAGTCCACATGCAAGGACCACAGAGTGAAAGAAAAGGGCAGATGAGGGTTGTTTCAGAAGAAAGCTGTGAAATTCGCTCCCCTATCTAGGGCTCCCAGAGTACACCTTTCCTGCCAAGTGTCCCTGTTGGTTTCGGCTTGCAGATATCTCAGATTGAGGGAGACAAGCATGTGGGGCTCCAAAACCTAAAGCAGTGGATGACCAGCAGTGCACAGCAATCACCACCTCCATGGCTAGGCAGGAGTAGAGGCAACACTGTGGTCTCAAAGGGAGAGCTGTGACTGACTGGGACTGGCGTTATCCTGCCTCTAAAGGGCTGCCAGCTTGCAGGATCAGTTCAGAGCAGGATACCAAGTTTGCCAAGAGGCTGCATAAACAGTAATTAGCATCTCCCCCCGTAACTTAGCTTACAGTGAATGGAAGATGGCCAAATCCCACAGGACCTCCTGCAAACCACCCCTTCAACATCTTTGGTGCTCCTCCAGGCAGCGACAGATACTGAATGGTCCTCCCATAACTCCAGCCTCAGTGATGAGCTGGTATCCAGACATGAGGATTTTTTGTCATCTGCTGACAAGTCCCTTGAGACACCCAGTCACCCGTAGGCATAGCCATGGAGACGCCATCCTCTTTAAATGTCAAGCTGGCAGACCAGGAAAGAAAGGCCATCAAATTAGATCATTTTTAGGTGCTGCCAAGCTTTATATCAAATTGAAAAGCTTAGGTATTAGTGAAAGAACAAGAATGTTCAGGTACCAAAACGGACTGCATTGTATTTGAGACATTCATGTTCTAAAAATCCGTTATTTTTAGTAAGTGAGATTGGCCTGATGTGCTTTCCCTCAGTCAGTTTGCTCTCACTTTCAAAAAGCCTCTTGAGAATTTTGCTCTTGTAGGAAAACAGGGAAGGATTAATACTGAAGGAGTACCAGATCCATAAAGGATCACAACATATGTGAAACTTTAGTTAATTGTAAGAATACAGGGATTTATATTTCTTAGAGGCTGTTTTCTTGTTCTATAAGCTTAACCAAATGCTTGAATATGGTCTTCACTGCCTTATTTGTGTTGCTGTAATGACTTAGTTCTATGGGGTTTTGTTCTCTGCAACTTCTAGCAGCATGGGAATGGTTTGTCATTAAGGGTAGTTAAAATGACAGCAGTCTGTATTAATCTCTTCTGAAATAGTCATCACTGGCACTCAGACGGGCAGACTTTTTCTCATTAGGAAATAAAGGAGTTCTTATTTTCTACAGTGAGGTTAAAGCCATGGTGTCTGTTCTGCATGGCAGAGCTCTTGCCACCCCGCAGGACATAAGTTGCCAAGAATCTGCAGTTTGCAGCATTTCCTATTTGAGGAGGCTGACAGTTCAGTGCAGGAACACCATTCCTTCAGAGTGTAATACAGCACTTGAAAGCTACTCAGCCAGGCCCCACACTTCATATAGAGAATCATGCTACTTGCAGCATTGTTTTTTGGTGAATTAGTTCCCAGCTCCCACAGCTGGTGTGGGCTGGGGTATCCCATTGCATGTCTCCAGAGAGCCAGCACTTGACACTGTAACTTGCAGTTGGGCTCTGCTCATACAAATATTCCATGAGGATTTTATCAATATTTAATTGAAATAACTCATAATTCACTTGACAAAGCAAAGCAGGACAAGTGAGACTCTGAACTCTAGTTATGGAGAGCAGCAGTCAGCTGATTGCAGCCAAGTGGCCAAGGCTCCACTGGGCATTTTTTCTGTGCTGAGTCTGCTACCTCTGAAGGGATGGGACAGAAGGAAGGGGAATGTACTGGGTGTGGAGATCATCACTTGCCATTCCTTCTCCCTCCCTTTTTCTCTCCTGTGACAGGCATGATAAAGCCTCATGACTCCATATCTGCCCCTCCTTCTTGTGGCAGCCACTTTGAATTTTGCTCCACTGCTAGGAAGCCTAGCACAAGGTTTGTCATGAACAGTTCAGCCAGCAAAAATGCTGTCTGAGCTGATTTGCTCCAGTTTTACAGCTGTCCTGAGAAGATCAGTGGGGTGGGCAAAGTGTCCACTTTTCTTTATTTCTCTTGAAATGTCAACTGGAAGTACCTAGACCCATGTACACACGTGAACATGCTTGTGAAGAATTTCTAAATTAATACAGTCATCAGTAGCAGAACCTTTTCTCTTTGACCAAAGCACAGATGCTGCATGGTTTGCTTGCCTCTGAGCAGGGAGCGATGGGAAATATCTTTTTTCAATAAAACCCAGCTGTACATTTTATAATACAGTAAATAGCTCTGCAACTTCAAGAGACTCACGTCCTTGCTGCAACTGCTGGATCCACAGCTGCTTTCTTAAAGTTATCCATTGGAATGTGGGACTGGTTTACCCCTGGGAGATTAGGCCTGACAGATGTTTATCACATCTGCTCTTCAGAACTTCCAGTAGACAAGAGCCCACCATCTCTGAATCACAGTCATCTCTCATATTGATCAAAAACCTCCTTTGCCACAAATTAGGTGGATTTCTTCTTGTCCTCTGCTTTAAGCTGTATAGGAAAAATTGTGAAAGAGACAAGTGCCACAAGGCAGAAGTGAAAGGCAGAGATACAAAGAGGAAAGCACTCAGCCAGGCAAAAAGGTCAAGTAGCTATGCACAATCAAAAATAAAAATGAGTCAATAATGCAATTTTGGTACTCTCTCTGTGTTTTATTAAAATAATTTTAGATTTGGTGCCCATTCTCGTCTGTCTTGTGAATAACTTTTACAGGAGTTCTCTCTATGCCCAAGTCCAAATAGCAAATAGAAGAAGATATGGATCAGGTCTTTGGATTTCCTTTTTGAAAGAATTTTGCTTGTTCCCCTTTATGCTCCATATGGCTTATACCTTTAGAGGAAGAAACTAGATTGGTCTGGGGCAGTCAGTTCTTGACAAGGTCATGCTGATGTTTTTTTAATCTTCTCATTCTCTTTCAATCTTTATTAATTGTTTTGTTAACAGCTGTGGTGCCATGGACATCATGCTGATGCCTGAGTCATTAAAAGAGCATATGATTGTCTGCTTCCCACTGCTCTCTTTTGATGAAAGGGTCTAGGTTTTCTGGGGCTAAGACAACAGATGGTGGTGAAGCACCTGCCAAAAGAGCAGGAGGGGATGGAATGATGCATGTGGTGGTATCCAACACTAGAAAATTAATAAAACCCAGAGCCTGACTGTTCATTACATCAACAGAAAGCCACAACTTAAACGGAGATCAGGGAGGATCTTAACACATTCTTCTGTGGCATCCCAAGCTTACTGTGAGTGTCCTTCCAAAGTGGGGAGTTGTCTCCAGAAGGATGCTGTTTTGGGCAGTGTCTCTCAGTAAATATAATTTTTGGTGCCACAGCTGACATGTTCTCTGAGTCACCCAAGTACAATGCACTTATCCAGCTCACCACAGAACCCACTGCACCGTACATCCTGATCTGTGGGGAAGGCTCAGCATGCTTGTGGCCCCCACACTGAAAAGAAAGGTGAGGAGCAGCAGGGCTGGGGCTGGGCTGCTGGCCTCTGCCCACTCATTCCAACCTGGCAGGTTGTCCCTCTGGTGACTTTCCCTTCCTGTCCCACTGGAGTTTCTGGAGGAGTTGGCAGGGCAGTGGAGGGATGACTCCTGTAACAGGAACTACTGAATGCATGTGAACAGGGCTATGAGAGCACATCTTGCTGCCTAGGTCCTACCTGTGCCCTTCTCTCTGACCAAGGAGAGCACAAACAGTAAATACAGGTTTGCAGATGCCCCATGGCATGACCCCTTCAGGAAACTCTAGTCTGGAAGGGACTGCTCTCCCACTCAAGTCAGCACAAGAAGTGTGCAATCTGTAACAATTTTTTTTTATGCCATGCAACAAAAAGCTGTTCTTGTTCCTCACAATTTTCCTGCTTTTGTGCTCTTCTTAAACTTCAGAGGGCTCCTTGTCATGAGTGGTTTGGACTCCCAGAGGCTTATAGGTGGAGAATACTCTCTGTCACTTACTGTTTGCTGAGCCTGAACAGCAGCGTGGAGTTGAATGACTGGCTTTCAGGCTGCCAGCACCTTGGCAAAACCCTCAGAGGATAAAGAACAGGAACTTTTAATAACTGAAATCCAGACTTTTCAAAATTACTCAGAAGCAACTGCCCTTATGGGCATGGAGAGAATGGGAAGGGGACTTGGAGAAAACAAAACCAAAACAAAAAAATATGTCTCTAAGGGAGATGTTAAGTTCTGGGCTTCTGGAGACATGTGCCTGCAAAGTTTTCCAAGATTTGCTAGATTTATGCATCCTCCAATATAAATTGAACTGATTCACTGTCTCCCTGAAAAGAATACTAAAAGAAAGGGAATTTCCTAAATAAAATTGCTAATCTTTCAAACAGTAATTTTACTAATGTTCATTCCTATTTACTTAGTCATGAACCAGCTGGAGGTCCAATTGATACCTGGAGATTTTTAAAACCATTGCCCTGAAGGTGTTGCAATACCTTTGCCTTCAGATGCTAATATCAGCATATATTAAAAAGACGAGTTGTTGTCAAGGTACCGATCCCCCTGAGCTGGAAGACAGGGAGCAGAATGAAGCCCCCACAATCCAGGAGGGAATGGTCAGTGAACCGTTGTGCAACTTAGACCAGCACAAGTTGATAGGGCTGGATAGGATTCACCCAAGAGTACTGAGGAAGTTGGCAGAAGAGCTCACTAAGCCACTTTCAATAATTTACCGTAAGTTCTGGTCAGCCGGGAGATCCCAGCTGAGCAGAAGGTGGCGAATATGATGCTCATCTATAAGAAGGACTGGAAGAAGGATCCAGAGAGAACTGCCGGACTGTCAGCCTGACCTTGGTGCTGGGTAAGGTCATGGAGCGGATCAACTCAAATGCCATCATGCAACAAGTACAGGACAACCAAAGGATCAGGCCCAGTCAGCACAGGTTTGTGAAAGGCAGGTGCTGCTTGACCAACCTGATCTGCTTTTATGACCAGGTGACCTGCCTAGTGGATGAGGGTAAGGCTGTGACTACTGTCTACGTGAACTACAGTAAAGCATTTGACACCATTTCCCACAATATTCTCCTGGAGAAACCGGTTTCCCATGGTATGGGTGGATGTGCTCTTCTCTGGGTAAAAAACTGACTGGATGTCTGAGCCCAGAGAGTGGTGGTGAATGGATTTACATCCAATTGGAGGCCTGTCACTGGTGGGGTTCCCCAAGGCTCAGTATTGGAGCCAGCCCTGTTTAACACCTTTGTTGATGACCTGGATGAGGGGATTGAGAGCACCCTAAGAGAATTAGCAGACAACACCAGTTTTGATGAGAGTGTTGATTTTCTGGAAGGCAGAAAGGGTCTGCAGAGGGGTCTGGACAGGCTGAATAGATGACCCAAGGACAATTGTATTAGGTTCAACAAGGCCAAGTGCTGGGTCTTGCCCCTGGGTCACAACAGCCACATGCAGTGCTTCAGGGTGGGGGTGAGTGGCTGGAAAGCTTCCTCGGGGAAAAGTACCTGGAGGTCCCAGTTGACAGCCACTGAACATGAGGAAACAGTGTGGCAAGAATATCTTACCCAGGTGGGCAAGAAGATCAGTGTCATCCTGGACTGTATCAAAAATAGTTTGTCCAGCAGGACCAGGGCAGTGATTGTCCCTCTGTACTAGGCACTGGGGAGGCCACACCTCCAGTCCTGTGTCAAGTTTTGGGCTCCTTGCTGAGGCACTGGAGCTAGTCCAGAGAAGAGCAACGAAGATGGCTGAGGGTCTGGAGCAAAATTCTTACAAGGAATGACTGAGGGAATTGCGATTGTTCAGCCTGGAGAAAAAGAGGCTGAGAGGAGACCTTATTACTCTCTACAACTACCTGAAAGGAGGGTGTAGTGAGGTGGGTGTCAGTCTCTTCTTCAAAGCAACTAGTGACAGGACAAGAAGAAATGGCCTCAAGTATCTTGGGGAGACTATTAGGGAAAAAAAAAAATCATGGAAAGGGTTGTAAAGCATTTGAACAGGGAAGTGGTGGAATCACCATCCTTGGAATTGTTCAGAAAACATGTGGATATGGCACTTGAGGACATGGTTTAATGGTGAATATGGTGGTGGTGGTGGTGCTAGGTTGATGGTTGGACTTGTTGATCTTAAAGGTCTTTTACAACTTTAAGGATTCTGATTCTATGATTATATCTTCTTGAAACAGTTTTCTGAATAAGCAGTTTATTGGCCAAGGACTGAGAACTGTAAGCCTGTCATACTGGCAGTTCTAGAAGTTCAAGAAAACTTCCCAAGAGTCCTGTCTGAATATGTATGTGCTTTATTATCACCATAAACATATTTTAAAAATGGTTATATTTAAAGAAGGCTGGGAAACTGGGAAAGCAGATTTCAACTTGAAACTTTAAAAGTCTTTAAAGGCAATACTTAACAATGAACAATGTTCAGCAGTTCGTTTCATAGGTCATGATGTCCTGATACTTGTGTAATTACCGAAAAGTTGTTTCATGTTTGTAGGCAAACTGGGGTAATACAAAGTAACTCTATAAAAATGTGGGTGAGGTTTTCAAAAATACTTCAATGGGGTCTAACAGAGTTCCTTTCTGTACTGCATTGCATGATGCAAGACAAGTTACAGCTAGACAAGGATTTTGAAAAATCCTTCATCTTTTCTCAGCATAAGTTTCAGTGCTCCCACATAGGAAAATAATACACTTTCTTATCTTCAAACCTTAAAATAATGTATTTCAATCATAATGATTGAAAACAAGCCTAGTTACGCTGACTTGCACCTCCTACCTTGCTTTAAGTTGCTGAGGCTGAACCTTGGAATGTCTGGGCTCTTACCTTTAGTAGGGGAAAGGGAATACTGAAGTCTTACCTTTATTGTCAGCACTAATAGACTCAGCAGTTTCTAATCAGTCATCTCTTTCCCTGAAATATGAAACTTAGGTCTGCATCTCTCCTCTGTCAAATCTGAGGAAAAGCTGCCTAGAGGATTCAAAAGTTACTAGGGATATATATGCAAAGCACCTATATGCATCTATATGCTATGATTACAGAACCCCCAGTTCTTTATGAATGCAGGTTAAAGGTGTAGCAAATTAGGCTGAAAGCAGAGTTGAGTGAAGAATTTTTCCAAGACTTTGATCAATGCTGAATCTATTATGATTTTAAAATGTTTGTTAATACTAAAGTCAGTGACGGGGGGAAGATTTTGTGTTCAACAGCATTTGCTGCAAGACAGCAGTGATTCCTCATGCAAATACAGTATTTTTCAACAACCATTGTGCTGAAGTTGCTCGAGTAGGCAAACAGATGTGACTGAAAAGACATGCAATACCATATGACTTTGGCTAACTAATTGTGCAGCTCAAATATTGGATCTCAGATAGGTGAACAAATAGTTGTGGTGAACAACTTGTGAGCCAGTGACACACAGATGTTTGCTTGTGGAAAACTTTCAGCTAATAGTAAGTATTTCTGGAGAAGTCGTGGTCTGTTTACGGGCAATTTCTGGCAAGAAGGGACTACATTCATCAATTAAAATGTTTAGTCTGAATTGGTTTCCAACTCTAATTGAAACTAAATGAAGAACTGGCTAATCTGGGCTGTAGCACTTCTCTTTTAAAAAGCTCCAACACATATGTCTCTTCTTGATGTATTGGTTAACTATGCATGAGTTTGTTCAACTTTGTCTTTTCTCAAGGGTGTGGTAAGCATGCTGCTTTTCATGACCTTCTGTGGTGGCTGACAGGTTCTTGATGAAGTCTCTCTTAAAACTTAAGAAGGAAATTAGTAAGAGTGGGAAACTGTAATATGTCCAAATAATGCTAATGATATCACATAGGTTTGCCAAACCATGGCAACTCATGGCTGATCGCAAAGTGAGTGCTCGGTTTAAGTAGGAACATCCTCAACTTATGCTTTCCATGGAAGCTTTTTTCTAACAGGAACCTGGCTGGGACTCCTTGTCAGGCTGTGCCACTCGCTCTGCCAGCAGTAGCTGTTGCCCAACCAGGGAGACCCTACTTTTCCTAGTACACTTCTCTGGTTTCTGTTGATGATTTGTGTTGTGAAGGAGAAAACACATGTCCTGTGCAGCTATGTAACAGTAATAATCCACTGTAGATGCCAGGATGCTGTTTGACTGCAAAACCACTGTAAGTCAAAAAATACTACTGACAACAAGAGCCTTGGGGTAGGAGGGCAGAAGTATGCTGTATATCATGTATATAATGTATGCTGCCAACATTCATGGCAATCTATGAAATGAAAAGCCCTTTGAAAGGTCTGTCCCAAATGAGAAAGGGCATTTGGGCTATGGGTTAAACCTGAAATTCAGATTAGAGGTGAGAACACCACCCAAAATCTCAGCCCATCGCATGGTGTTCTTCACTGGAAAAGTCCAAAACCACCTCCTAGGTAGGGCTGTTCATAGGAAAAGGCCAGACTGGGGCAAAATGAATGGGTTTTCCCTCCTTTCTGCCCTTGTTTTCATGTAAGAGATACTCAGGTCAGGTGGAAGATAAACCGTGCAGTCTCAAGACAGTTTAGGCCACTTCTCCTCAGTTCCCTGCCTGTAGAACAGAGATATCAGAGGTTCACATAGGCTGGTTCTGGCAGTCAAATGAGTAGTGTCATTGAGCTAACTATTGTGGTTGCTCACTCTTGTGATTTTCCAGGCATTTGAAAACAGCTGGATCTGTGTATAAGGGAAACGCAACACACTGTCTCTTAGTTTTGCTGTTGTTTTTGGCAACATGAAAGTATCTTCAGCATGCTCCATTACGGGATACCAGAAGACACAGTGTCTTCTCACAGATGATACAGTTTCAGGTTGTAACTTACAGTGTAATGAGCAAGACAGATTTGAAAAATGCTACATTTAATGGATGTTTAACTGTACACACACTCTTTTGAAGGCATGAACAGCTAAATTGAAAGCTAATACTGGTACTCAAATGTCTCTGAAACCACACAGCCTGTGACTGGAGCCAAGAAATAAAGCCAGTCTTCACTACTCTATGTGGATTGAAACAGGAGTCATTTGGGAACCATGGGCTGTTGGAATGATAGTGTACTGGAATAGTCACAGAAAAGCTAATGTCTCATAAAGCGAAAACTAGTTGGTGCTTTTTGGATAAACTTGTTACTGGAATGTTGGAAACCTCTTTGTCTTCTTTGTCTTTTGTTTTAGAAGGAAAGCCAGTTGCAGTAAATTAGGTAGGTTTGCTGGGTGCAGATCTCAGAACAAAGATTTTCCTTTTAGCCAACTTTATTCATGCCAATGATGACAAATATCAGAGGTCTCAGCTGACTAGAAGAATGTGACTAACCTTCCACAAATGTGTCCCTCAACTCCACAGTGAAAAATTAATAGAGGAAGCAGAAAGAGCAGCAACTACTTTAGTGCAATATTCAGTGTAATTTCTATTCCATGACAGCGACAGAATTCTGGCCTTGATCTTCATTAAAAGATGATCCAGATCAAGGCAGGCTAGTAAAATACAGTCTTGAAGGCTCAAAAACCTGGAGGCAAGGAAACAAAAGCAAACCACCACCACATGGATTATTTTTGTATTCCCATAATTTACTAAACTGATCTGACTTAGGATTTCTGGGCACTGGGGCTTGGCTGCAGAGCAGAGGGAGAAAGAGGTAGCAGAAAGTGTTTGAGTTCCTTCGCTGGAGTTCCAGCAGTACTGGCTTGGCTGCTAACACAGTCAGAATTCAAACATCACTCTGAGCCTTTGCTGGTAAATGGTGTTGACTTATGCCAGTGGAAAGAGCAGTCCTGAGCTCAGTCAACACTTCTGGGTGAAGGCAAAAGACAAAAGCTTTCCAGGCAGAACTAGCAAAGTATGGAAAGTCAAAGAAGAAATTCCTGTGGGAGTGCTGTCAGCATTACCGTGACAGATGGTGATTGAAGACATGGGCACAGGCTCGTACAGCCCAGACACAAACACCCTTCAGGCAAACACTGTCAAAGTGGTGATGCCCTGTGCCCCTAGAGAGCCCCAGTGGCTGTCCATGCAGTGGTTTGGCTCCATTGGTGTCCCAGTCCAGCATCTCCAATATCTCTGTATCTACTGGTTTATGTAGCCACCAAACCACTGCTGTAACCCAGAACTGGCCAAGGGTCTCGCTGATTTGGAAGCAGGCTCTCAGGGGCTTTAAGAGTGAAACATCAGCTCTTGGAAACCTGATCAAGATTTCTCAGTTTGTCGGCAGCTCTCTGAGAGAAACACAAATTACTGAGTCTCAGTAACTTCTAAATGATATAAAGCAATTGTGAGATTAGAGAGTCAGGCCAGAACTCAAGCAGCACAAAGCTCTTTCCCAGAGAGCTGCAAGTATGTGTACATGCATGTTAGAGATCTTCCTCTCCTTCAGGGTCCCAACACCTGCTTCCTCCTCGGCCTCGGCAGGAGAGAAGTGAGGCTGAACTCAACTCAGGCTCAGTCTGTCCTTTGCAGGTATCTGGAGACTGGGTATGCCAGGGGAGTGCTGCAGACCCTGTGCTCCCAGTGCTCTTTCCTGCCTGGCACCAAACTTCCTCCTTAGTTTGAGCAACAGGGTCTGTGCTGCCAAAACGAGATAGTTTAATTACTGTTTTCCTCCCTCTTCTCTTATGAAGTGGCTGTAAAACTACTCACTGCTGAACCTGAGCCATCCCAAGGAACTGTGTGAAATATTTAAGAGGGATATTTATTTCAGCGTCAGCCTCAAAGTCTTCCTTCATGACTGTCTGTACAACTCTGAAGCTACTGAGCATTTCCATAGAAAATAATATGATTTGTTAGGACTGTCTTGGTTCCTATGCACAAACTCTCTCAACCATGCACAGGTGGACAGTGTGAAATGGAGTCAAATACCAGATGAGCTGGTTCAAATCAAGGGACTTCAACATGAGGCCACCCCGGACTGGAAGGCACTCAGACCAGGTTTTCTGGACTCCCTCATTCTTGAACACAACAGCTTGCATAGAATCTTCAAGGGTGGGACAAGATGGGATTAGTTTATTAGGAAATAGGAAGTCAGTTTGTGTGTACTTGCTCAGAGTGCTAGTTTGATCACAGGATCCCAGAAATTTAGCCACTTTAGCTGTTGAAAGATTGTAATTCGCTTGTGCTCCCTGCCAGCACACAGTATATGGAACATGCTGGTAGCTGTTAGCCAGGGGAGCTCCACAGCAAGGAAATGGGTGTGATTAATAGACAAACAAAATAGCAGAGGGAATAGACAGCATGAAATCCACAGACCACCAAGAAAGCTTTTTTCAGAAAAAAATCTGAAGCATTAACACAATGAAAGCAAGACTTGGGTCTACTTATGGAAGTTTGGGAGATTTGGTAAAGAAAATGGAAGGAAAGCACTTTTCTATCTTCTATATGGAGTGTGTGAAGCAGGGAAGTAAATTCAGCATTGATGCTTGCAGGAACGCTTGAACACCTTGGAAGAGCATCTTGATGCAAGACAGGTCAGAGCTAGACAAGAATTTTGAAAAATAGAAGCAGAATTCAGAGATGCAATATCAGACTATTCTGAAATACTTTTTCTTTTAAATCTGAAAGCAAGAGAGAGCTCAAGAGTTAAGCAATCATCATTGTATTTGGCTATCATCTTCACAGATATTTTGAGGTTTTAAAGCAGGATCTTAAAAGGGAGTGAGATTCCAGCCTCCAGGGTGAAAGAGAGTAGATCTAGCCCCATAGACAGGCTTCCAAATGGCAAGAAGACAAATCACAATGATAATGGCCATATTGTGCACAAAGCCACAGGCTCAACCTGGAGCAACCCCGGAAGCCAGACAGAGACCACCAAACTAATAGAGCCAGTGGGAGACAGACTCTGTTTCTGGAGATCAAGGAAGGGCAAACACAATGCCCTTCCTTTAGAGGGAGAGGTAAGAGAGACAGGGAATTACATGTGGGGGAGCCCAGCTGGCCCTGGGCTCTCTGTAAGCTAGGATACTGAAGACGGAACTTTACACCTGGCAGA
>JAYRBT010000114.1:57523277-57566528 GCA_036023395.1 Myiotriccus ornatus
AGACACTTAAAAGTGCAGTGGTCTGAGACACTGAACACCCAAGCATCCTTCTACATCCAGTGAAGAAAAATAGATATGCAGGTGCCTTAAGGCAAGAAGAATTGAACCTAGAAGGAGGCATTTTCTCCTCAGGAGGCTCGAGGTGACTGACCTGAACTTAGATGACTAATTTTAGGTACATAAGTGAGGTAACAGGACTTCCGCCCCTCCTATTGCTGGATGTAGAGAGTCGTCTGGAGAACTTGGAGTAAAGGTTTTTGAGTGCTAACAGCTTTCACTCAGATCACAAGAGCTCTTGGCAACCAATAAAAAGAATGAAGAGTATGTTTGATTCAAAGCCTTTCCCTTCCATCCTTATTCACTTGCCTTTTGATTTTGAATTTTCCTGCCAGGATCCAAATAATCTACAGCATACTGACTGGCATGGTTCCCTACATGTGAAAGACAAATGGGAGAGAGAGAGGAGATTACTTCCTCATCTTACCAGCAGGCTTGCTTATTAAACTAAACCACTGCATCAGTGTGTTGTTGCAGTGATGCTCCTGTCAACTGCTCTGTGTGCAGACAGGGAGGCACAACCGGTGCACAATATTGATGCCACCCAAGCCATCCTCAGATATGCCACTAACAAGTGTGTAGAGGTGGTGGTGATACACTATTCCCTTCTGGTCTGCTTGCTCAGCAGGCAGCACACAGCAAGCTGGGCTGGAGTGAGAGTCAACTCTGTGGGTTTACACCTAGTTAGCACTCCTATATACACTAACCACATAGTGGAATTATTCAATGCTTAAAATTAAGATCTGACGGCCTCTCCTTCTACATGAGGCCCTGGATGCCGCTCAGGACCGCACAGCTCTTGAACTCTCTGAAGAATTCACTGCTCTTCAAACTGATGATGCTCAGCTGTACTGTTCAGGCCACTTCCCCAGCGTGAACAGCCCTGCTTTGCAGTGCTCTCTTGTCTCCAGAGCTCTCAGATAGGATACTTGGTGACCCACACCTTCCAGTGCTCAACCTCGAGCACTCCAGGAATTAATTTTCCCACAATCTGTTGTCATTACTCTCCCAGAGATCACAGCCTTCGAGCAAATCCATGTCATAAAACTGTGCCCATCAGTTAACCAGCCTTCTGCTGGCTCATCATCTTGGGTTTTAATGAAAAGCAACACATGCAATCTCACTGGATTAGAAAGCCTCCTTCAGCCTTTTATCTCTAGGTGATGCAGTGCTAATGGAGTAATGAAGCTCTTACCCCTGTTGTACAGACAGGTGTTTTGCATAACTCACAGCAGAAAAAAACTATTAACATCAATAATAGCTGCTGTTGCATTTGGTTAGACTCCTACCCCACATATGGTAATTTGGCATGTCTACCAAAGGTCCTATCAAGTCTAGAGCAGCTGCTGTTAACAGTGTCCTCAATGAATGACAAGCCAAAAATGGCAGAACAGACATATGCTATCTTAGGTCAACCCCCTTTATTTCCAGGGTGCTCTTCTTTGAAAGGAGACTGTATGGGTCAAACTGGTCTTGTCCTAGTGGAGTCAGACAGACAGCCTTCCCATAGGGGGAGAAAAACCTCTTTGCTCAAACCCAGCAATGTTATTTGGCATCAAATGGGAAGAAACACATCCATTCAGGCAATCTTGGAGAATTTCAAATTCTCAGAGCTTCAGCCATTGAGAGAGGAATGTTCAAATACAAGCACAGACTGTTTAATTTTTTTTTTTTAGTACAGTGTAAACTGCATTACCTCCTTTGCTGGTGTAAAAGGCTATCGCTGTGATCTAAGCTATAAAGGTGCCTGGTTTTCCATCATTTGAAGATCAATGGTCTAAGTCAACCCTTGTGAAAGACAGAACAGTTTACTCAGTACAGATCATGACATTATCCTGTTGGCACTTTAAAATCAAGTTCAGTAACTAAAATAGGGTTCATTTCAGTATAAAAAGCCAAAAGGTGGTTTCTTGCCCCAAGATAAAAGAATAATTTTTTTTCTGTGTATAAATACTCATTAGAAAAAGGACATGTGAAGAAATGCTTAGCTTCAGATTAGAGCGAGATAAAGTCTGAGATGTGGGGCCATCTGAAATCTTCATACAAAGATTTCTTTAGGCAGCTGTCTTCAGAGACTTGTGTACAATTTTGATTGGAGGGATGAAAAGAGAAAAGGGAAAATGAGTTACTCGTAAATGATTTTTAAGTGCCATTTTTTAATACTTTAGGTATTTAAAAAATAGGGAATCACAAATCTTTCTTCTCTTAGATATCACAGCCAATATTATGTTTACCTCAAAAGTCACCTATCCAGCATATTTTTAGTTTAGAAAAAGGTTTAGTTATAGCTGACCTATACACATTTTCTTGCTTTTCTGAATGTGATAGGGTGTGCCAGTTGATTTTTTTTTGACTGAGCAGTGTGAGCAGATGAAGACCATCCGCAGGGATAATCTGACTAGCATGCTCAATCCATCTGGATCACGTCAGCTTTTTTCCCCTCATGTAAGGACATAGGAGAGAGGCAAAGGAAAACCTGACGAATTGCTCTCTCAGATTAGCTGGCTCCTTACATAAACTTCAGACTTATTTCATAAAATATGGCCCCAAGTCTCTTCTAACCTCACCGTACTTCATGATTTTCAACTGAACCTACTCAAAAGCCTACTTAGATTCCAGGATGCTTAATCAAGCATGTGAGCAAAATTTCCCTGAGGATCCTATCACACAAAGTGCATTCTACCAAATCCTAATGAATACGTACTGACTTAGCTCAGCTACTTTAGAGTTATGTTTTACACTCATTAAAATAATCCTCTTGCTTATTCAGGACCTTTTCAGCAATGAGATCATTGATGAGAACAACACATGAAACCTCTGTCCTATTTGTTTCTGGATGAACATGTGTTCCCCTTGTAGAAAGAGAACAGAATGACTGTCCACTCCATTCCCTACCCTTGGGTAGGGAGAACTAAGTAGTTGCTGACTGGCGCTTGTTCAATCGCTTCCTACAGACCTGCAGTGATGGAAACTGTATGGGCTCCATGGGAAATATGGTCTAAAGCTTCACCATCCATTATGCTGCAAAAGTTATTCCTAATGTCTTTTCCTAGTTAAGTACTGAACATCTTGGTCAAGAAAGAGACTCAATTTGTTTTGAATCACTTCAAGAATCCCCAAAGTAACCTTTCTGGGACAGATAAGTCAAATTTTTTCTAACAGTGGGAAATGTGTTGCTACATTTTTTACAGATATTCCAAAGGGCAAGTAGATACTTGATTAAACAGATGAAAGTGCAAAACTTTCAAACAGTATTCCGTGCACAAGCTGAACCTCTAAGGGTTTCAGCAGCTCTGTCTGCAATTAATATAGTGCTGCTTTGCCCATTTGACCTGTTCTGGTTAAAACGTGTCATCCAATCATGTAATGTTTTCTTGCTGAACAAAAGCAGTGAAAGCTCCTCACCAAATCACCAAAATCCCCATATATCCAGTTAACAGTTGTACCTGTCCTCCTTAGTTTTAATGTACTGGGCTCTGTTGTATCAGATGACTCCCCCGACTAAAGCTCTCTTTTCTCAAATGTTACCCAAGAAGGGGATAAAAAGCTCTTCCCTTTAAACAGCTGGTAGAACTAATTTCTGTTCCTCTTAAAATGTTGCCATATTGTGGGAGCCCTTCATATGCCTGAGATTTGGACACCTAAATGTGTCTTAGTCCATGAAGACAATCCTACAATATCCAGCATGCAATCCCAGGTATGGGTGCAGTCATCCAGTATATATAGTTGTTGCAGTAATCCTGCAACAATGTGGGAAATACTATGAGGATCCCAATTTAACCCCCAGATTTGGGATATGTGACAAAATATGTTCTTCACTCTCCATCATGCACATCTTGCACACACAGAAAAAGAAATAAAAAAACCCACTAAGTTTTCTTATTATAGTGGGCAAAGTTAAGATTCTCAGTGCTCTAGAACCAGGATTTTCTTATGTAGTAACTCCTTCCTGGCAGAATGATTGCTGGTCCCTCCCTTCTGCCTATCATGTACAACAGCTGGGACTGGTAAGTCTGAACCCATTTGTATCTGCTCTTTGTGTACAGAGCTGAAAGGAAAAAACAAGCTATAGGACTTGGCTCTCTTTAAGCAAAACACAGCTAACTCCTGTCTCACAAGACCAAGAGAGCTGATACTCCCTGTCACAGGATGCTTCAGGAAAGGAAGGTCTGGTCCAAGATGTTTCCAAGAAGGATGAAAGAAAACAGGCCTGTGTAAATGTTTTCACAAGAGTTAATAAAGCTGTATATTTCTGGCCTGTTTTTCACTTGCTGACAAATCCTAAGCCCTCAACAGCATGGGATCAAAGATCATCCTTAGGGAGATGGGGAGTTTGAATAAGCCTGCTGACCTGCCAGCTCCAGCCCTTTTGGGGAAAGACAGCTGCCTCCGCAAGCTACTTGCCCCTCTCCTGCTTCCTCCCTCCCCATGCTCTATGGTATTAACATCTGGGGAACTCTGCTCCCCAAATTGCTTAAATCTCACTACAGTCACCTCTTCCCAAGCTCATCTCCTTCCAGAGGTGACAGAGGCTTGTTCATTGTTGTGCCTCTTCCCTACCTGTGTCTCCTCAGGAACTTGAGGCTCTGCTTGTGGCTTTCTACTTGCTGACTGGTTCATACCTCCAAAACTACAGCACCGAGGAGCTCTTGTGCCTCTCCTTTCTCCTTCATGTACCTCCACACAGGATATACTGTTGCTAGTACAACTGAGGAGTGAGATGTGCCTCAGGGATGGACCAAAACTGACTGAAATCTGTTGCTTTCTGAATGACAAATGTTGGCAAGCATGTGTTTGTATGCAGTGCCCTAAATTTCAGGTTTTTATGTCAACAGAAAGCAACATACAAGAAGACAGACATTTTCCCAGAGTTCTGAATGCTCTAAAGATAAATTGCCATGTGAAATTGTTTCTTTTCAGTTCACCTGTATGTGAGCTTATATAGGTCTTTGAAACTCAGTGAAGCAATGGTGACATGCATATGACACATTCTGCCCATAGGAAGCACTTACTTATTTAAGGCACTGAGTGAATGAGTCGGGACTTTGGCACCTCTCAGTGAAACACCTTTTTAAAACTGGTTTTGAGATTTACTCCTGTCCTTTCTAAACACAGATTGTGGGGCTCCCCCCTCTCATATGGTGCGCCAATTCCCATCAGCATTTTAATTCAATCAGTGGCAGTCTCTCCAGCAATCAGATTGCCCTCTGGTAAGAAAGAGGGAAGCAGGTCAGGTAAAATCTTCGTGAGGCCCTGGTACATCAATATACCAATATCAATCTATCCTGGATTGAAAACAGAAAACCTGTGCTAAGGGATATCTGCCCATTGCTCATCAAAGGCAAATGATGATGGCTGGCATAACCAGGTGTGCTTCAGCAGCTGCAACTCCAAGCACGTCCACAGAGGGGGGGAGGTGGCAGATGTGAGAGCAGATGTTTGCCAGCTCCCCGATTAGTGCTGGTAGTCACTTTAGTCTCTGGCTGGCTCTGTGCCAGGTGTCACAGCACTATTTCCCATCACCTCCAAAGAATTCTGTCCTAGCTTGATAAGGACTGAGCCCCAAGTGTTTCTCACAAGGAAAGCTGTTTTGTTTTAATTTGTGTATTGAACAGCAGCTATTGCTATGCTGAAGGCTGCTTGTAGCAGTTGATCATTTCCATGTGGCTATCTACAAACCTGAGCAGCCTGTGCTGCAGTTAACTCCATATGAGGAAGATAAGGCACTGGAGGTCCCATCAGGGCCAGAACTGGACTGCACACGGAAGGTGACCAGGTCCAGAAGACAGCATACAGGGTCAGAGTACGCAAACAAACAGGGAGTCTGCAAGGCTACTCATGTCGATTCTCAGTCTGCTGAGGCTGAACCCTTTCCTATAGGCAAGACCAGCACATTTTTAAGTATAATCACACAGCTAAAGGAGTACAACCCCTCATATGTTGCATTTACACCATTTAATATATTTACAGAAAGTAAGAGGCATGATTTAAACCAGTGTAGATACTGGCAGTTCCACCATTGTCTTTACCCCTTCAGCTACAGTCTGTAAAAGCTCTGTTGCAGCAGTTGTTCTTTCTCTCTCTCTCTCTTTTATTTTCCAGATGTCAGCTAGTTCTGAACCTATTAGAGATTTCCTAATCCTGTCTTAGACAAGTTACCTATTTTTTCTCCCCAAAGCTGTCATCAGGGAGAACTTTTCTTTATTGCTACACAGCCAAAATACTCTGCTTACTGACACCTTCTCTTGGGGAGCAGGACCCCAAGTCATCCCCTAGCAGAAAAAGGCAGAGCCAGTAAATTCCCAAAGCTCTGCCTGAAGCTATTAATTTCTGAGAAGATACTCTAGCCCTGGTTCCCTTCTTGTCCACAGAAACCTTTTTCCACTACTGGTGTGGAAACTTTTCTGCTTCTCTCCTCTCCGTGAACAGCTTTCAGTGCCAAAAAACCAAGTTAAGAACATGCCTCTGTCAATGTACTCTGTAAATCTATCTCAAAATAGTCATCTTGGTCAAAAGACATTTCAGTACTTTGGTTCAAATGTAGATGATCTCATAGGGGGAATTGCAATGAAATGAAGCCATTTATTAAAGACAGAAGACCTGGAAATCAGTTAAAACCATAACACTCAGGAAAACATTTTTATATACATCCATTCCATTCAGATTTTCTTTTGATTGTTCCAAAATCCCTGGTCCCTTGCTAACACATCACTCAAAACACTGATGATATTATCCTGTCTCTATTCAATATAACAGAGGTCAAATAATAGAAAGTGGTATTTTTCTCCAGATACTGTGTGGAAACTTAGCCAAATAAGTACAAGATGGCCATACATATAGCCTAACATCATATTCTTCTGGACAAGTGTTAGAAGATGCACGTTGCTGTCAATAATACTAACAGATTTATAAACCAGGGCTTAACTGCACTGGCACTGCTTAGAACACCGTGTGCACAGGTTTCATGTAATGATTGTTCAATAGTCACTTTAAAGGATGACTATAACTAGTGGTGTAGAAAACTATGGTGTTAAAGCACTTGGTTACCCTACTTCTGTAAAAGAATTATAAAATCTACCAGAGTAAAATCAATGCAATTCAGTCACTTTTAAAGGCTCAGGGATGTTTTTCAATTCACAACCATATGAATGGGTAAAAATAAGAGGTTAAAATTAAAGTAGCCTAAAGACTTCACGAAGTCAAATACGAGTGCAGTATTCACTCTCAGGTATTCAAAATTATTTTTTTTTTTTAACATTTCACATTCAGTATAAATGAAGGACTGAAAAGTGTCCCAGTCGATGTGGAGTCAACAGGCAAGTATATACTCATGTCATACTTCTCCGCACATAGGCAGGCTACCTCATGAGTGGTGTGGGATGTAAAACAGCCATGCTTGCTTTCCACTTACAGCAAACCTATCTGCTTGTGTATACCCTATGAAAAGTTCCCAAAGATCCAGGTTAATTTTTAACTTGACTGTACTCTGGCCCTCTTGTGACTTTGCCCTGGCAGGGGTGATCCAGGAGTTGCTGACATTGCCTGTGAGGGCTCCTCATGGAGGAGCAGGGCACTGCTGAGCCGCAGAGCACAGGGTGCACCTACAAGGCAAACCGAGGAGTGTTGAGGCACTGTCCCCCAAAGACCAAGAAGATTCCTGTGAGAGGTGTGGATGTCTGTCAGGCTAAGTCTAGGTTCTCTCTGTGAACAGTCAGTGACCCCTGGTTAAGAGGTGGGTTTCATGGTGGTTTCAGAATAAATCTTACCAGGATTGCCAATTTGGGCATCCACGCCCCCAGAACTCAGATGTATGCCCAGCTGCATAAATGTAAAAGGCCACAGCTCAGAACGAAAGAAAACTAGAAAATCTAATCACAGGCTGAGGAAATGAATTCCTGGGAATCACTTTGAAGAGAATTGTCTCTCCCTGAGGGCCAGGGAGTGCTGCCTGCTGAGGAGGAAGGGTTTCTGTCCCAGAACACCTGGGTTCCACCTAAATGATCTTGGTAATAAATATCATGAAAAATGATAAATTATACCTACTTGAGCTGTGTGCCTTGAGCAATTGACATTTGCAAAGCACAATGAAATGCTCGAAATGAAAGACAGCACATGTGGTGCATGAAATGAATTAAGCCATTGCCTAATTTCATTCCAGAAGAAAGCTCCATCAGTGTGTGTGCTGCAAAGCACAGATAACGTGTGGGACATTTCCTTTCATGATGAACCTATTTTTACCATAATAAAATTCACAAGAAGAGTCTTTTTCTCTGTCTATATCTTTGAAGCAGGATTAGGGAGACATCTTCTTCTCAAACAGGGAAAGGATAAATCCTAAAATTCAGGCCTCTCTATAGATCACATGCTGGTTAATGTAAGGTAGCTGTTGTGATTTTTCTGAAAATCACCAGTCCTAAAACAGACTGGAAAAATTATCTTACAAGCAGGCAATAGAACTAAGAAATGTTAATGTTTGTTTCTACGACAGAGATTTCATAGAGTCATAGAATATTCTGAGTTGGAAGACACTCACAAGCATCATCGAAGTCCAACTCATGGCCCTGCACAGCACATCCCCAAGGATCACACCATGTGCCTGGGAGCATTGTCAAAACACCTTGAACTCTGGGGGGCTTGGTGCTGTGACCACTTCCCTGGGGAGCCTGTTCCAGTGCTCAACCATCCTCTGAGTGCAAAACCTTTTCCTAATAGCTCACTTCTCAGTTCACAGCTGGTTTACATCACTATCATTCTGCAGAGCTGCTGCAGGTTGGCAGCCCTGGCAGTGAGAGCAGGGGGAAGTGCAGGGGAGAGTTCATGGCAGCACCCTTGAGGGAGACCAGTGACTGCCTCACCCCCCTCCAGCACCCAGGCACCTCTGGCAATCAGCCTTTCTGCTTTGCCCCATTCCCACCACTGAGGGACCTGCCACAGAATCTATGCTGAAGCCTGCCCCCATATCTCAGCTACCTTTATAGTCAGTTTGGTACTGTCCTTCTCATCTGCCCTGCTGAAGAAACCTACTTTATGAAAAGGAAAATTGCACCATTTATCTCCACTATCCACTAATGACTCGAGGATAACATGCATGGACATGAGGTGTAGACTCTCATACTTGGTCAGATGAGTCCAAGACTCAACTCTGAACCTTCCTAGTCTATTAGTATATGGTCAAGCTTCTTCAACATTCAGAATGGTAAGCTGAAAACTGTATCTGAAGTAGTTTTTCTTTTCCATTGTATATTCAGGATGAAAAAGTTCTGATTCTCACTTGAAGGTAGCTGTTGCTGCCCCCAGTATGAAAACAGCTTTCAACACTTGCCTGGAGGAATTGCAAGGCCCCTGTTCTGGTCCATGGGAGGTCCTTCCATTAGCTACAAGAAGAAACTCTGAAGAAATGTTGCAGACATACTCTGCTTCCCATTGGCCACATAATATTTTCCAGGAAGATGATGGGTTCTTCTTCCTGTGTGACCTTGTGACAGCCTTTAAGGGCTGAAAGCAGGAAAACTCTGAGGCACTTGTATATCATCAGTTAAAATGCCTGTGGCATGCTGAAAACAGAAGCATCATAGCTGGGATAAGATGAATTGAACATAAAATGAAAGATGAGGGTATCTAGGGAATTTGCATGGGCTGTGCTATTCCTTTTCATAGTTCATTCCACAGTTTTCTCAAAACTCCAACAAAGTGCTAAAAAAACAAGGCACCTGGTAAGCACTGTCATCTGACTCAGCAGGAAGTGACACTGCTATGTGACAGACTTAGGAGGGAGCCTAAAGCTGTTTTTGTTCCAGACTGGGAAGAAGCCAAAATGCTTTCACAAAGCAGAATGAAGTCACATCTCCTGTCTCCATATTATTTGCCTTTATCTCAGTGCCTCAGAAGCTATCCTGTCATAAATACTTTTGCAAGTTCTATATTCCTGTAAAACATTTTCACTGTCAAACCAGTACCTGGACACAAAATAAAAAATGCCATTAAAATGTCCAAACCAGTTCTCCACTGTAGGTTTATCTGGCTGCAGGAACAGGATCTTCTTTGTATTTTGCAAGTTTTAAACACTTTTTTTCCAGATCTTTGACTGAAGAATACAGAATATTTGATTGTTGGAAAAGCACTTGGTACTGTGAACATTTGGGGACAGTGCAAAAGCACCTGACACAAGGAAATGCTTTTCAGAACACCTTTTTTTGGTCAAAAAATCTGTTTTATTGAAAAACTAATGGCTTTGTGGAAGCATGTCAGCATGGGCCAGCCTTGTCTTGAGTCCAGGATGGGAGTTTTTCTGGAGAAAAGCTGTAACACCAGAATAGCCTGATAATTACCACATACTCTCCTGCCTCAGCCAGAGCAGGCAGGAACTCAGAACAGACAGGATCCTGCCTCTTGGGGTCCTGCTAAGGACAGCAATCACTTGGGAAAACGTCTCTCACTCTCTTGAGTGTTTGTTGTTTTTTTTTTAAGTTTCAAACAGACTGGTGTTTTCAGCTTTATTACTAAAAAAGTAATCTAAAACCCAAAACAGGAATACTTTCCCTGCAGTACATGAGCCGTTGTCTCTAGGAAAGGTCCTGCTTTCCCAGCTCAGTCACTGGCTGAGACAGCAAAGACCCAGCATGTTCACACTTGCTCACAAAAGCCTTCTGAAGCAGAAAGTTGCAGCTTGAGGCAACAAGTAAGACCCTTGCCCTTTTCTTAGCAAACACATACACACTCTGTTGCCACTGCTGGAGGCGTGTTTCCTGTCCCGGCATGACCGTGTCATCTTTATTTATCTCAAATGCCTTGATCAAGCTAGTCTTTGATAGCTTGTAAGGAAAATGGGGCCTCACCTATTCTCTGTCAGGCTGTTGACAGCAAAACAAGATCTGTTTCCTTTGAGCTTGTGGTATTTTGGTTGGGTTCTTCTTAACTTTCACATATCGATCAAAGAGGCAGCCTCAAATGTGACATTCCAGCAATTCAGTGCAATAAATTAAACATCTGCTGGTGGAGATGGCCTCATGCTGAGTCTGAAATTGGCCCTGTAAGTCTGGGAAGGATCCTCTAACTTGTTTTTCTTCTGTCAAAACAATAAAAAGGAACTTTGGGGGCATTTATGGTCAAAGTTTTGAATTTTTCAAGGGTTTTTTTGCATGGTTTTTTGCAGCTTATCTGCCATTTGATTTTAGATTAGCAAAATTTTTTTGAAAACACAGGCTAACCTGTCAGTTAAATGTTATTAAAATGTTACACCCTGAACTTCTGAGGGCTGTCTGGCATCTTGGTGCAAAGAGGCAGCCCGGGTAGTTAATGACACCTCATCTGGTCCGGGTCTGTGACCAGCTGTCAGTGCAAGGTGACACTATGACAGAGCAACAGACCTCTCTGCATGGGCTGAGCAGTGGCACTTGCCCTGTGCACATCTGCTGGAATTGCAAGGTGATGACATTTATCCTAAACATTTTATTCCTGGAACCATATAAAGATGCCTTGCTTTGTCTGCCATTCTCCAAGAGCACCTGCAGGACTGTTACCATGACACGGCTGACAGGTGAGTACCTCAGTCCTCTGCATATATATTTTTTAATGGATTGGCTTTTCATAAGGGACTCAACTGATTCAATTTTCCAAGCAACTGTATTCACTGATGGGTGAAATGAATAACCTTCCTAATCTGCTTCTGCTGCCATAATTATTATCACTGCTTTTATTACCATTATTGCTATTATTTTTTCTTTATCAAAGTACTGCCAAGGGAGAAGGTTTCCCTCTTCCAGTCATTTATCACAGAGAGCATACTGTCTAAACAGAGAATGCAAAAGAGGAGTTGAGTTAAATGGACAGGCAGATTTAATGGTGTGGTGGCAGTATCACATCAACTGTACCATGTGATGGCTGTCAGGTTTCTGGAGGAAAGGCAGTGGGCTACCTGCAAGGGGTTGAGCTGAAGTGGGGGGAGAGGTGATGGGAGAGGGCAGTTGCTGAGATTTGCATTGGTAGGCTTTTATTCATACAGTCTCTCTTTCCAAGGTGATGAATTCCAGTTTTGGTGTGAGAAAGTCTCTCTTCCAATACAAACAAAACTCACTGAACTTAAATTTGTTAAAAGATAGTGTCAGAGCAGATAAAACTAAACTCCTTGTATGAAGAAAGAACATCACTAAAAATAAAACCAGACCATTTCTTATCATTGTATGTCACCCGTTGCTCAGCAATCAGGCAATGCTGAAGCACTGTGTTAGAGAAATGACTGGGAGTATGTGGAAACACCATCTGCTTGAACTGCTTACTGTTTTCTTTGTCCTGGTTCGTTATCACTGATCATTCATGAAGAAGTGGTGTTCCAAAAACACTTCTGTGTAGCATACCTCACCATTTCACGGCTTGGCTTCACAACACTTGGCTCTGCACATCCCCCCACCTGGCTCCAACACTGCTGGGACAACTCAATGAAATCATTCAAGGGCTGGTCCCTCAGTTAGCAGATAAATTATTTTTTTTCAGAGAGAGAGAGAGGAATGTGATCCCAAGTCAGCATTTTCTTCAATACCAAAAGAGGGCAATCCAATCTTATGTGTCAAGGTCCAGTGAATCAGATAAGACCCTAACCAAATGTCAGGACAAGCTCAAGACATGTTCCCATACCTTTGTACTTTATACAAAGTGCCACTCTGTACAGTGGGCTATCCCACAGCAGTCACAGCTACAGCTTCATGGTGGGTCACAACGGTGTTACACAGATATACCCACCAAGTAACAAAATTTGCTTGGTTTTGCTAGTACAGTAGCTGTCTGCAAAACCCAGCTGGAGAGGAGCCGGTTATATCTCTGCTCTGCTCTGCCTGCCACAACTCTGTGTTTGACTTCTGCAAACCCGAATATGAGCACAGGCTATCATTAGCTCAGAGACTTGCCTGGTAACAGGCAGCAAAACCACCCATCAGCAGCAGCGGATTATGGGATGGATTCTACCACAGACATCAAGAGAAGACTGCCAAGGATTTCAAGTGTCCCATTAGAAACTCCCCTTCATGTTCATGGAGTCTTTCTATAAAAGTTGCTTGCCACTTCATGGAGCCCCAGTGGAGAGGGGAGGACTGTATAGACAATTAACTTTCCTTGTACATGACAAAGGGTGCTACTATATTTCTTTAATTCCTTTTACTTACCAGTTCCTGAGCTTAAGGCTAGGATTTTTTCCAGAACCTCAAATGCCTAAAGCAATGCCCAGAAACACAAAAATAAAGGATATTAGAGAAAGAGAGATCAGCTTTACATCTGTAATTCCTACCAGGTAGAGCACTTATTTATTTAGGAGAAGAGTTGCCTTTTCTCAGTTTCCCATATGACAATTCTCTGCTCAGTCTTATCTTGGAGTGACTCACAGTAGGGGTCAAAAGGTGAAGGGAAACTTTATGGTAACCTCTTCATAACCCTCTTGTAAAGTCTGTTTGCTTTGGCTCTCCATCTGTATTTGTAATCAGTGGGCAATTTCCCCTCATCTCTATTTTTCACCCTTGTTTTTAATTGAAAACTTGGTAAAGTGAAGGTTCCTTTTGTACTAAAAGTGCCCCCCACCCCTTCCTGCCTCACTTGTCATGTATATTACTCTGGTTCCCTTCAGGCCATATCCTCAGCTAATGAAAAATGGCAAAACTCCATTGCCTCCATAAGGGTGTTGATCAGTGCTCCAGAAGGGCTGCTACTCTGCCCCGGGGAAATGCAGTGCCCTGACGTGGCTGGTGATGGGCAGGTGATAGACTGGATGTAGTCCTTGGGGGGTCCTGCCCTACCTGTGCGGTGGGTGTTTCCTAACTGCCTACAAACACAAAATCACTCCTGCTTGAGATAATGTATTCTGATACCCTCAAATACTTCTCAGTCTGACTTTGGACTGGAGAGGTTTGTAGTTCACAGCAGAGCCTCTGAAGAAATGTTTCTGGGAAAGAACACAAGAGCTTCCCAGCAAAGCCTTTGCTTCCATTTCCTCTTTAAACAAAAATAAGATCTCTTCTCAGCCATCCAGCCACCAAATACAGATCTCAGAATGAAGGTGCTCATCCACCCCACTCTGCACATCCTTTTGCTAGATGGAATAGACCACCAGCCCTTCCAGCTTAACAGCCATGACTCCGAATCATTGCTGTTGGCAGAAGAAGAGGAACTACCTGGCAAGTGGGTCACCCCCAGCTCCGAGGGTCCTGAGGCTCTAGGCAAGCCAGTACTCTTCTGAACATCCATCAGTGTGCATCTGATTCTCAGTGTAGGTTTAATACTAAGAAACTGAGCATGGAGATAGCGTTAAACTTCTGCTTCAGTGCTTCACTGATGGATTTAAGCAGGCATGTAAGTATTTTGTTGAACAGCAGCTTGTGAACACCAGCCTAGAAGGACATTTTTATTTATTCTTCAAGTACTAAGAGTTGTTCTTAGTCATGTAGAAGTACAGCGGGGTCTGGTGCAATGGACACATACCACAGGGAGAGACAGAAGAGCAGAGAAAGTGTATTTCCTTGCTTTTTTCATGTACCAGTGACCAAGCACGTGCAGATGCCTGGGAGATGAGTCTGGAAAGTGCAAGCAAAACAAACGTGCAGACTGAAATGGAAACAGTCCTTGCTTTTACATTTACATAGAGCAGTATCACCTCAGTGTTAGCAGCAGCAAATTTTTCCACTCCCCATCTGCTAGCATTCATTTTAATTCCTTAAGTAGTGTACTATTTCAGTAGGAAAATATGGGGTCAGGGAGTCCTTGGTTTTTTCTTAATTCATCTGTTTCTCTTTTCACCCTTAGAGGAAATTTTTCTGTTCCTACAGTATGTCCGGATTCAATAGCTTGGGTTTTTATATCACCAAAGGGGGGGGAAAAAAAAAAATAAAAGGAAAAAAATAGCAGTAGATTTTTTTCTACGGACATAATGTCTGACTCACAGACAGGAAGAGTGCAAGGCACCTTGTTTCAAATGGCATCAGTGTTGTGCCTTTCCAGACAAGTTTTGGTTTTTTTCTCACAGACATATATAGGAAAAATAGGATGTCAATTAAAATTAAACAACTTTTATACTCTCCATACGTAACTCCTCACTTCAAGCTACAAACCTCCTACCAGGCTGCCTCTCTGTGAAGCTGCTGTAACATGTCGAAGTAATTAATGGCAATAAAACCATTTCTTGTAAATGAAGGCCTCATCATTTTAGGCCTTGATTCAAGAAATATGGTTAAGCAGGTCTACAAAAAATCTTTATATCAAGCACATGCTCTTAGAGTTTTTCAGTAATGAAACCTAAGTTGATTTCTAGTCAGAAAATATTTTTGAACACAAAATGATTTGAAGGATTCTTTCTCAGATGTTCTCTTAAAATGTTCCTCCTTTTTTAATACCTTTTCAGGAAAAAGGTCATCAACTACTGCACATTTCTTAAACACTGGATACCATCAGAACAAACATTCTTCTCAGAAGTATGAAAAAGTACAGTGTCTGTTTAAAGTCTGCCAAATAAATGAAGCTAAAGACCATGAGAGGTCATCAAATATAAAAAAAACCAAAAAATGTTTCTTCCCTGAGATTATTAACTTTGCCTTCATTGCTGTTGCTGTCTCAGTGTGAGATGACCATCTAATCTGTTATAGAAGTCTGGTATCTGAGTGCCAAACTCTTTGCTGCTCCTTTGAAAGATGATCTGAACAAATGGTTAGAGAAGTCTTGCAAAAAATTATGCAAAAAGATATAAGCATGTAAATTAAGGAAGCTCTTGGCATCAACAAATGGAATTAACAATGGCTGTCTGTGCCACATGGTTTAAAATGGTTGGTTTGACCATGCAGTGGGCAGTTGTAAAAGGCTAATAGCAAAAAAAAAATGCTGTAAATCAGGAATCTCAACGAGGCCTCCTGGCTTTCTGACAGGTAGCAGGTCTCATAGAAGTTATTTCCTTTTGTTTTTAAAATAAATAAGTTGCCTTCTCATGGATAAAGGCACAGAGGTAGGTTAAAAACTAGGTAAGACAAACGTAAAGCTCAGTGCTTTTTTCAGTCAAGAAGTATTAGGAACTGTGTATATTGTTAAAAACTAAAGAAAGCAGATTAAAATAGAACCAGTTAGTGCCTGTATTCCTAACTGCACTGGCTATTTTGAGCTGCATGTGCCTACACTGCTGTCTATAAGAAAAAAGCCAGGTGTAAGTAGCCAACTGGTACAAAAGCCCCTATCTCAAAATGTCTTTTTCTGAGACTTTCCCCCTCCTGACATATCATGTTCCATGGTGTGCTGCACATTAGGAGAAAAAAAGAGGCAGAAATAAGCATCAAGGAAACATTTTTCAGGTAATAAGGGATTACATCTCTGTCAGCATACTGCAAAAATTAAGTATATTTAAGCAAGCTGGCAAGCATGCTGGAGGGACAATGCTTTTTAATGAGTCAGGATTCAGAGCCATGCTCCCGTCCTGCTGGCATCTTGGCAGTCACAGAAACACAGTCCTGCCCTTTCCTTCCCTGCAACAGTCCTTATGAAACTGATACACCTGGAGCAGCGAGCATCCACTGTTTGGTTTACAGCATAGCAGTGGGAAAGAGTGAATGTCTGTGAATTCAAGGTTTGACCCACCAAGCTCTGCCAGGTGACCACTGCCACTGGATATGACACCCAGGAGCTGCAAAGAGATCACTGGGCATCCCACATTCATGTCTTGTCAGTCCAGAATAACAGTTAAGAATAACAGGAACTAAACTTTATCTGTTACACGTCTTGCACCTAAAATATGTATCGCACAGCATCATATATGTGATCAGAGGAATGATCACATTTCCTAAACTGCTGTGTAAATTCCAAAATGCCGTATAAACATACTTTGCACAGCTCTGGTGGGTAACAGGCAAATTCTTCTCATAACAACTGGCCCACATTTTCCTGAGTAACAAATGTATGCCAGAGGGATGCAGCAAAAAAAGATGTGTTAGAAAAGCTTAAGTGCAAATGGAGGGGAAAAGCATGAAGAAGAAACTAAAGAGGCCAAATTAGTAACTTCAGTCACTCCACTGACAGGACTATAATTGCAGTGGAAGTGAAATTTAACGATACAAATAGCAATGACAGACAGTACTTAGCAAGTGCAGAAGTTTATCTGACAGCTGCAGACGGTTTCTCGGACAGCTGATCGCTACCATACGTTTCCCTAAGCTAGGCTTTGGTCCCCCAGCTTTGTTCCTGCTTGTACACACCCCAACACTGAGCTTTCACTTTGAATTGGAAGATGGGATGAAACGCCTGTTTGATGCTGGATTTAGTCCAAGAGCTTCAAGAACACCAGTGCTGAAAGGGTTCTAACCTCACCAAGCTACTAAACAAGGTCTCTCTCTGTCCTTCTGAAGCAAAAAGGGTTTTCATGATTCCAATAGTGGTTTCAGTAAGAATACCACAGCAAACTTTCTCATAAAACTTACCCCCAAAAATCTAAAAATCTCTTTACTTTGGCTGCCCTAAGCAAAGCTGTTTTCAGATCCCTTAAATAACTTGGGTTTCCTTATTTTTTGCCAAAATAAGTGAGGTTTTTGATTCTCTCTAAAAATGTAGTTTTCTATAGAGTGGGAAGAATGTTCCCAGTTCTGCAATCATTTATTACCTGGTGCCTTACTATCAAGTCTAGTCACAGGAAAGTCCACAAAACTGTTCATAAGCATAAACATATACAGCACCCTCTTCTCAGCTTTTCTGGGAAGTTCCTTGATCACAGCTGGTCTAAGGTAATGTAGTCCCTCTAGACACAGAGGTGGGATTGGTCTTCACATCTTGCATCACTGTTCAATGAATAATAGAAATTTCCTGTGTCAGAAGTGCTCCAATGTGAATAAAATAATCTAAAAACTGTATATCTTTTTTTTTTTCCCCCAGTTTTCTTGGTTAGCAAAACAAAGGAAGGAGCACTACATTGTATTCATGGAGCTTCTCGTGCGTGTGGATTTGGAACACATTTTCCTGAAACTTCATGTTCTGCATAGTCCTGTTTTTCCTTTTGTAATTGTTCACCCTGCTATTGGTGCACACGTAGGAAAAATGTGGGAGCCCCAAGGTGGGCAAAACACAGCATCTAGTTCCCAGGAATCCCAAGAAAACAGTGTGGACTGCAGGGTGAACTCTGTGCTGTCTTCCAAAGTACTCTTAAGACCGCAGTAATGCTCACTCTTTTTGTTCTTGTCTTTCCCCCTGCCTCTGGGACAGGGTGACCACTTTACTTGTCTGTGTGACCAAGGAGCCGAAAGGCCCCCTTGACCCAAATAAAAGCCGCAGCCATGAGCTGCTTGGTCTGTGGGCTCAACCCTTGCCTCTCTTGCAGTGCCCAGCTCCATGGGCCTCACCTTCAGGGCATTATGGGACTGGGGCAGCCCTGCTCCCTACAAGGTATGGGACAATGCTCCAGCCCTCCTTGGCCAGGAGCTGAAGCTCTGCAAGCCCTGTGCAGACCCCCTGCTTCACAGGGAGCTGGGCAGCACCTGTGACTGTCATGGTGTGCAGCCCTTGGACTCCCCCAGGTCTGGTGCCATGACTTCCCTTCTACTGTGCTGCCAGAGGAGCCCAGTGTCACTTCAAAGAGGATGAGGACAGGGAACATAAGTCATGGTGTGCTTCCCTTGTTTTGTGGTACGCTTTTGTGTGCAGCAGTTTACAAAGCCAGCAAACAGAAGAGTTTGGCTCTTATGAAACAAAAACAACTAAGAGACTTAATGGTTTTCAACTTAAATTTTTATGGCTGTGGTCTCTTTCTCCGAGTAGTGGATACACAACTTTGACACTTGGATTACTACCAAGGTAAAAGCTTGACAAACAGTTGACAAAATAACAACCACAACAAAGGGGAAGAGTGATGGGTACTTAATGATTCAGTACAATTAAGACACAGTCCTGGCTTATTGTTCAGACTGGTGGACATACCGAGTCCGATTACTAGCAGTACTGAAAAGTAGGAAGCAATTTATTACAGAAATCAGCTTTTGAACCACATATTTATTTTTCATAACAACTCTAGTGTCAAGCCCCAGGTGATTATTCCAGCTTTAGCTCATATTCCCACGCTGGATTTGGATAATGTGTAGGAGTCATGACATGATTTTGTAAAATTTACACAGATACTAGCAATGCAAAACCTCCATCTTCATCACTTTCCATCCCAGAGAGTCACTGATGACCAACAAGGGAGCAATCCACCACTCCAACCTGCTCAGGAAGACCAGGTGTGTTAGGATAGGAACCTTCTATCCCATGTGCACATCTCACTGCCCCCCTTTTGGGGGTCTTTTCTCAGCCACAGCAAAAATGCTTGTGCCTTGCCCTGAAGGCTGAGCTGCACCATTGCCATGCCCCGACCGAAGGAATGGAGATTCCCATGAGGGGAGCTGTCAACAGGTTTTACAGCACGAAACGGCTGGGAAGGCCCACCAGACACTGACCAGGGAGGTCAGGCAAGGACTAGATGACATCGTGGGAAGTGCACAAATGAGGAGAAAAGCCATATCTCCATGCTAAAGCTGGCAAGCAGGAGTGCTCTCCCAGCCACTGCCCTTCCTCCTGCTCCCCACACGGAGGAAGAGGTGTGAGGGCTTATGGCCAGTTTCTCGCCTCTGCCATCAGCTACTGCTGGACTTGGAAACTTGAATCTGCCCTGCATGCCTGGGAGCATTCCTAGAAAATCCTCCTACTGTTGGTGGTGATTTCTAGACTCAAAGCCTTAGTTCTCAGGAGTTATGGTGGACACTAAGGGCTGTGGGGCTCTTCTGGCACACTCCAAGCAAGCTCCAGCTACCAGCCCACAGGTGCAGCCATGGAGGTGTCACTGCACTGAGCAGCTCTTGAACAGTCCGTGTAAGCCTCTGTACAGCCACCCTCTGTGCTGAGCACAAGGGGCCATGGGCACTGACAGAGCTGGCAGCCTGCTCTTGGTGAGGATGCAGGTGCAACACACTTGTTTACTCCAGCTGGATCCTACTAATTTCTCTGGGAGAAGCCAGATGTCCTAACCAGCCATCAGTGCAACAGTTCTCATGTCAGGCACAGGCTTAGCCAAGTCTGTGTTTTAGAACCCCATATATCATTGCAATGGACACTCACGTGTTTTGGCAACTTGGTGCAAAGAGAGAAAACAAATAAGTGAGTTTCTGCTCTTTTCCCACCCTTGCATCCACACTGCAGGTATCCTGGTGCCTTTGCACAGTGAAAGGGCTCCTGACAGCAGAAGAAACTTCTTCTCTAGGAACCCAAGGCTATGCTCGCAAGTCTGCCCACCAGCTCTGCAAACCAGACTTGCTTGATCTGACCTCCAATCCCTGTGGAGGTCCTGTCAGAGATTATATGAATCACAAAACTTTCATCTGCAAAACTCTACTGGAGATTACCTTACAGAAGTGCAGCATCATTTGTATCTCCTGATGTGCACCAGGACTTACTCAGGTGCATTGCTTCCCTTACCCGTCTTCTGCTGGAGGTCAGAGGCTTGTTCTTCACTTTGCAGACTGAGCTTAGAAACAAGAAGAGGCAAGAGAAAACTAATGTCAGTGACTTTCAGACAGTTCAGACAGATTAGACTATCAGTAGAGGAAAGCTGAAAGCTGCTCTTCTGCTTGTTCTGCTGCTGACTGAAGGACTCAGAACAGACAGTCCTGGTGTTTCTCTCAGCCTGAGAAAGAGCCCCATTATGAAGACTGTGAAGGTAGTGATGATCCCCAGACAGGGTGTTGATTCAGAAGATTAATCCCCAAAAGCATTAGACTGTAATGGCAAAGATTTGGCATCACCATGAGAGCTTTGGAAAAAGAATGTTGTAGTAGTGTTGGTGTCAAACCAAACCTTGCAATTAGCAGAAGTGAAGCTTACTGGATTTTACCCTTCATCATCTTGTCCCATGTAACCTTAGCAGGTGCAGCAGGAGCTTTCAGCTGCCACTCAGGAAAGTCTGAATACCTCAGAGATGCAACAGTGATGGGCTGCAACATTATTTTCTAAGCTCTGATGTGACCAGAAGCCAGTATTAGAGCATGGAAGGATGTAAAGAAAGGAGAGGATGGAGGCCATACGGAAAACTAAGGGGCCAAGTCTTTCCACAGCCTGACACCTCACCATGCATTTAAGTTTAAAGAGCCCAAATACCACCAGATCAGGAGGGAATGACTTTATACCTTTCAGGCACTGCTGAGAATTATGAAACTGGAGAAACACATTTGGGGGGTGGTTTGCAGAAATTCAGTGTGTTTGTCTTCACTGCTTTCTGTCTCTCCCCCCAGATTTCTGTGGGTAGGACTAAGAATTTGAAGATCTCTGTTCTCATCCATGCGCTGGATTCTCCTCTGCAGCATCTCTCACAGAATGAAAGTTTGCAAGGATAAAGGAAACAGTCACAGACAGACAGGAGATCTGATTTCTGGTCTTCTGAGTTAAAAAATAGGCTATTTTCCTTTTTGCATGTTTTCTGTTTTACGTTACAGGCTGGTATTTGGTGACAACAAAGTTGCAGTGAGTTATTCCATTTTGGAAAACAGAACAGACAAAATACCCTACTCAGTCACTTAAAGCACATGATGCACAGCAATGAGCATTAGAAACCAGAACATCTGTTACTCCAAAAGCTCATGCTTCAAAATCAAATTCTGTGCCTAATGTGAATGATAACAAAAAATATTAATACCCTTTTTTTTATATACTACAAATCAGCTCCACTGAAACCATCTCATGTTTAGGTTCTCTTTACAGCACTGCTTTAAAGACTGAGGGAACATAAAACTGACATCCAAATCATCTGCTCATAAATAATCCATCTCTTTTGCCCTAATCTCTTCACATATAGGAAAATTATCCAGCTGTCTCTCTGAATACATGGATCTCAAACATGCAAGGATTTGTGATATTCTTTCTGCTGCCAAAAAAATTCCTGTGCACAGTACCTGGTTAAACCTCATCCGTCTCTGCAACAGAAAAACTATCTGATCTGGGAGATTCAGGCCATGGGATTTATACTAATAAATGCTGATCCAACTTCATGTCAAGGATTTATCTTCTTCTAATAAAACTTTTTTGGATTTCAACACATAAAACTGCAATAAAGCATTTTAAGGTGACAGTAAGATATTGGTCTTTCAGCCAAAGTTAACAGAAACAAAGACTGTGGAAATAAAAAATTCTTTTATTGAAAAAAAATGAAAAACATAATACAAGATAGATATGACAGCTACATTGCCAGTAAAATGCAGCCAAACCTGTCTATGGATTGTCCAGAATCCTGTCCTGACTACTCTAAAATAGCAAAAAGTTTGCTTTAAAGAGATTTGGTAAGTTCTGAAATTAATTACAATGAAAAAGTCCTTCCCGTAGTAACAAGTAAGACGTAGGTCCTGGAACCTTTTCTCTTGCTAAAGCAAAGGGGGAGCCATTTCTTGCATTTCAGAGGCTCATCTAGCATCCCCAGTGGTAGCAGAGAGTTAAAAAACAGACACTCATGCTTTCAGTTCTGAGGCCAAAAATTACTTCACATTCTTGGGAGTAAACTAATTGCCAGATGCATATAAGAGTAGATTCATGTGTAAAAACACACTACAGAAACATTCCTAATTAATGAAGGGTTGTACAGTCAAAGCACCCATGCTTCCCAAGGTTCCTGCAGGACCTACCAAATATCCAGCTGACCCAATCCAGACAGTAAGACAGCTATTTGCAGGCAGTGTAAATGCAACTCTGTTAATTACAGATCTTCTTGCTGTTTGGGCAAGGCTGTGGTGACCTGGTTTGCAAACCAGTGCCATGGAGTGTGGCAAGGGGGGCTGTGCCCCACTTCGCATTCATGGCACAGTGGTACCAGAGGCTCAGGCATGTGGAATAAGGTAGCTGGACGATGGGACAGGATGTGGGTCAGACCTGGAGGTTGAGAAGCAGGCCCTGAGCTCTGCTCAGAGGTGGGAGGGGTTGAGCCACAGCAGGTCATTGCAGGTATCTCTGTGTCCTGCTCTGTGAGCTACTTGCTGGTATCTCTGTGTCCCGCTTCATGGATGGCCATGAGCCTTCCCACAGTGAAAAACGGTGTCCCCATGTCCTCTCAGCCTTCACCTCCCCACCTGGGACCATCCAGAGGGATGATGGTGACCTTCTCCAGAGGAAGGGGAGATTGGTCTCTGCAGGTGGAGGTAGTGAGCAAGCCACGTCCCTGACAAACCTGCCTGAGACACTTCTAACTCCAGTGCTTGTACTGAGTTGTTGGCCAGGTGCCTTTCTGCTCCATCCATGCCCCCCTTACCTGCCCAGAGGACACCTGTGGCTTAGACGAGGGAACAAGGAGAATTTCTCCTGCATTTGCCTTTCCCTCAGGCTTAATTTCTGCTTGAATTTGTTTGCCTTTGGTTTCCAGCCTTTGGTACTTGTTATTCAACAGGATTAAATAACTTTTACACCTCTGGATTTTCTCTCTGAGGAGGAATTCACAGGCCATAAGCAAGCTGTTTTCAGATTGTTTCCCTTGTTGTTAAGTTGCGATTAATTTTATGGAGCCTCAAAACACTCATAGTAATGGATTTGTTTCTGTACTCAACTGTCTTGTGTGCTCCTTTCCTCTGGGTATCTCAGCTTTGTCAGAACCTCTGAAAAATTTTTATGTCGTCTTTCAAGATGTGTCAATTTGTCCAGTGTCCTTAGACAATTTCACCTTCTCTTCCAGCACTCTCTCAAACTAAATCCTGACCTGACATGCAAGGGTACTTTTTTTCCATGCTGAGTGTTTTATGAATGTCATCATAAACTCATCTGCAGGAGTACAGTTGTAGCTACATCAACAACATCGCTATAGTTTTGCAGTAATCATAGACAACACACTGCCTGGGGCTGGAAGGCCCCTCTGGAGGTCACTCAGCCTTTGCTGGTGTCTGGGCTTATTCCTTCCCAGGCCAGGACTTTTTATTTCCCTTTGCTGAACTTGATGAGGGACCTCTCAGCCCATTCCCCAGCCTGTGGAGCTCCCTCTGGATATCAACACAGCCCTGTGGTGCCAAACACAAACACACCAAAGCAACTTGCCTTAGTGATCCCTACAAATTAACTGATCCTAACACTGGGATAAGGCAAATGCAAATGCCAGCATTGGAACAAAGGCAACATTCATTCCCAACATCTGCTAAGTCTGGGCTTCCTAATGTGTTTTAGTTCCTGCTTAGCACATGGAATACATGACACACAGATTTTCTTCTTTCATATTTTTCCCCCTGAAAATGTGTGGTAGACAAGCTCAGTGGAACACCATGGAGAAAGTAAGTGCAAGAATAATTGGAAAATGATGCTCAAACTGAAACTATGGAGCTCTGATCCAGTTTTGGGGAAGGGTCTTGTGAGAGGCAAGAAAGGAAAGTGGAATGTGTGGACATTCTGTAGAGGTTGCTGGTTATGACCCAGTAAATGACAAGTAATGGCAGAGCAGTGTGTATCTAATTTTTCCCTTAAAAGTCTACTGCCGAAAAAATTCAAATGCCACTAAAGTGTTTGTGGCAGAGGCCACTCCTGAATATAGGCAAGTTTAATAGCACCAGGCAAGTCCAAACATGACTTCTTGGATGCAGTCTTCAAAATCAATCTTTGGGGATAAGCTGGCTCCTCACACCTCTTCATGACTCTTGGAGTGCATGACTTTTTCCTGTTTCTTTTAAAATAAAGCCAGCTAGACAGTTCCCAGGGGTGCAGAGCAGGAGTCAAAATGCTGAGCAAATATAAATGCCTGCCAAGGTGTGTGCTGATCAGGCAGGACCCTGGTCCAGGATTCTCTTCTCCTGCTTCAGCAGAACTCATTTCCATCTAACAGTTAGGGTTATGCAGTTATTCTGACTTGCACATGCTATAATGGCACCCAAAAGCTGCATTAATACTTAGGACTTCTTTGGAAGAAGACCTTAATCCAAAAAATTTAAATAAAGAGTCCGTGTTTGCCTCTTCAGTGACAAACTTCCCTAGGAGATTCAGCATGCAAGAGCATGAATCACTACTCAGTGTACTCTGAGCTCATACCATTGATAGCCAACTGCATGATTTATTAATCTAATAGAATGAAATCAATGGAATAATGGGAAACCCTTTCATTTTGACAGCACAAGACCCAGCTGATTTCATTGTGTGCTGGCAAGCAGAGCTGTTAAAACAAAACCAAACCAAAAAGAAAATTTCTACAGGATATAAAAACACATTTCGAAAAATCTGTCCTAACATTCAGGTTGGGTAAAGTTCAAGGTTTTAAAATCCTCTTTTTACTTAAAGTTTCCAATACCTTTCTCACTCTTCTGTTTCACACATATACACATATTCACTCACATGGTATTTCAGCTCATGACCCTGCTATTCCAAAGTGTGAACATGATACAGAAAACTTGGTTTGGTGATTGTGGTAGGAATATTTCTGTAAAAAAAATTCAGTCATTGAAAAACCATCCTGAATACTTTACTTTCTGAAACAGAAACAGGAAGTCATGAAGGACATGCCTGTGAGAGCCAGCAGACTGGTTATCAAGTGCGGATAAGTCTGCTGAAAAGGAGGAATAATTGTATCACAAGGAGGAAACGTGGTGCTCCTGTCATTCCCCGCTGGCTGCAGGGAGGCAGAATGCCCCTCTGGCATGTTCTGTGTCAGGGATGATGCTGGATGCTGCACTGCTCTCCAAACCCGGGATGACATGAACTTCCCAAGGCTCTTTTGTGGGAAAACTGGAAAGAAAACACCAAAGTTCTTTTCTTCCCAAACATGGGGGGAAATAGAGGAAAATCAGAGCACTTGTCAGCATTCTTCTTGTAGATCCTTCAAAAACTCAGAAAAAAGTCTTCTAGCACTGCCAAATCCAAGAAGAAATGTGGTCTGCTCTTTAAGCCTTTACACATCTTATGTCAACCACCTTCGCATAATGGCAGAGGACCCAAGACTTTAGCTTGGTTATTTATCCCAGATTTCTTCATCCCTTCTGATTTCAACTTTCAAAGTCATCCCTGAATTCAGTTTACATCAGCACAAGCATGCTTTTAGCTAAACCATATCCAAAAATCCAGGCAATAGCAAGTGACGTTTGTGAAATAGATAAGCTTAACTAGATTTGTGGTACCCGTTCTCCCGCAGCCACCGCAGCAAAGGCATTTTAGTTCAGGAGGGAACATGTTATGATGAGAAAGACTCAGGTCAAAGGCAAGGCTGTTGCAGAAGTGTAATTTAGTAGCAGCTTTATTTTACCAACAAGCAAGGGCATCCTGTTTGAGGGAGGAAGAACATGTTCCCTTGTGCAATGACAGAAATTGTCCTGTACTTGCTGACTTGCAAGAGTCGATGCTCAGGAGACAGATGAAGTTACTTGACAGCATGGTTGGCAGTCAACAGTGCTTAGTACAGGGCAGTAGGAGAGCAGGACGTGCTGCTCTAGGGACGCACATGGAGCTGCAACAATGCACCTTGCATATGGGATGACCGAAGAGCATCTGGTTAAGATCAGAGTCCAAGCTATCCTGCACGAGTGGCTGTTTGAAATAAATAAGTGCTGTATATCCCCTCACAGTGATTGCCTCACAAGATGTTGTTGAGAGGGAAATGTAAGCATGTTGTGTCCGAGTGAGTTTTTGGAGGGTTAGCTGAGTGCTCTGGCACCAGCAGCCCAAAATACTTTTGGTGTGCGTGCTTAACTTACAGCGTGGCTGTTCCAGGGCTGTGTATGTTGCTAAATAACTTTCCCATTGTTTCACTGGTTACATTGCTCTCAGTATTTGGCTTGGCTTTTGTTTTATGTCCCAGTCCTTCTAAAGCCTGTCTAATGGAAAATGCTTAGCCCTTTCCCGAATCTAATTCAAAAGAGCCTTTTTTCAACCATCCTTCCGTGAATCTCCCACCTCCCTGATGATTTTACATGTCCTATCTAACCTATGGAAAAATACTTATGGCTTCAAAAAGAAAAGCTTAAGGAAGGGCTGTAAAATTTTTTCATTTTATATGCAGAATAGCCCATAGGCAGGTCCTGTCTATGGTATCGCATTAAACAAAGGAAAAAGTGGTTGAAAACTCATGACAGAAGTGCTTTGTGCAGGTTGTGCACAGAGCTGGGCACCTGGCAAGGTGTACACTGTGGCTGATGTGGCAGAGGGGGCACATCAGGGGTCTACAGCACACCAGACAGACTCACACAGTATTCCTACAGGACCTTAGGAATTAACTGCTCTCAGCCCCTCAGAGTCTCAAGCTGCCTGCCACTGGTGGGGAGTGTCCTGCCCCATGGTGCTCCCAAACCATCCTGAGGTCTGTGCTTGGCAGCAATGGCAAGATGCTGCTCCTGCCCCACTGCTGCCTGTGCTGCTGCTGGCAGCTGAGCTTGAGGGAACCCAGCACTTCTGCCTTGGGCTGAGCCTGAAATTTTCAGCTTCCCTAGGCCTTGGGCAGAGCTTGGGGGCTCTTGTGTCCCCAGCTAAATGGTCACTTACTTAGTCAACTGCCCCTAAATAGACCTGTGTTGGTGGTGGCACATGTCAGCTGGCATAGGAACCAAAAATATGGGGTTTTTTTGGTCTCAAATCCTGCTTATCCTACCTGGTGACTTTCCACGGAGTTAGGGAAACCTGAGTTATCCAAGTGACTTAGGCAGATCGAAGTCCAGGTCCTGTGTCTTGCAGTCCCCTAGTTCACCGTCACCAAGATTGACAGGGAACTTAGGACTGATGGGGAACTGAGATGATGGACTAGGGTTTCTTGAAGCCTTATAGTTCCAAGGTTGAGGTTAGGATATATTTGGTTTGCTGATTTTCTCAGTTACTGAAGAGGCTGCTGTTCAACATCTCTAGATGCCAGGTTTTTCTTGGAGTGACAGCTCCATCTGTGAGACTGTTACTGTGCTCAGCCCCATTGGAACTGAAGGGAAGGGGATCTGCTCAGAGAGGGACTGAGAGTTGCTGACTGGTTGATGAAAAGCCTAAAGATACCTTCAAACTTTCAGGAGTAGAAGAGGACTTCAAAAAAAATCTCGTGCTGCGATTCTGCACCTGTTGTTGATCCTGCTTTGGATCCTGTTTGGACCCAGAATGGATCTGGTTCAAATGTAAAACACAGAAGATGGAATATTTTCTTTTCTTTATTCTTACATGCAGACCCTGAAAGTTTAGTCAGGAACAGCCTAACTTTCTTACGGGATGCAGACACATAACAGTGATGAGAGTTTTGTGTGTTGCGTGCCTACTCTGATGCTTCCGCACATCTCTGTTTCCCCAAGGTAAACTTTAATCAGTCCAGTATAATGCAGCATTAGCACAGTCTGAAAGTATGAAATTCACCCCTGTCCAACATGTCACTGCTGTGCTTGGCACTGATGAATTGCCAGTGTCTGATGGTCATGAAGATGTTACTCACCATGGCATCTGTCAGCCAAGTGTGAGCACTCCCTACAGACCTAATGAGGAGAGAACTTGCGGAGGAACTTGTTTTGGCATGGCTGGTATTTTGTTGGAAAGAAGACATCCTATAATTACAGATCCTCAATCTTCAATAAGACAAACTTGTTGGTGTATGAAAGGAGAGGACAAAGAGAGAGGAGGGTGGGAGCACAAAGCCAGGATGCTGCTACTTGACAAACCATGGGTTGGAAGCATCCATGGTGAAGAGTTTGGATTGCCCTCTGGTGGCCAAATAGGGTTTCAGATCCCAGCATAGGTCAAAGGCAATAATGTCAAGAGAAAACGAGATTTGGAGAAAGAAAAAATCAGCGACTAGAAGCAGCCTGTTGTATATTTTACAGAATGGTGGTATCTGTATTACTGTCATGGCAGCACATCTATTACAGATACTTAACATTTTCCTTCTTCCTCTTTAATGTCAGCCTCCATACCACTGCTTTCCTGTGGCCACACAGACATTCACAGCTGTCACCAGCTGAGCATGCAGCTGCAGGAACCTTCACTGGAGGACTGAGGTGGGAGAATTGTGTATGTAAGGCCAAGGTCAGCAATTAGTGCTGTATCCCAAGAGGCACACCAAAGAGAATTATATACAGCAGAAAAAACAATCACCTCAAAAGCTCAAGGCAGATTACCAGTAAGAGCATTCATATAAAAACCAGTAAAAATACATCTGAGTCAAATCTGGCTTCAAGGACCCTTGGTCTTATCTCGTCTTGTGAACTTGCTGGCCCTGTTAAGAGGGAACATGGTTCCTAGTACAGCAATCCTGTTCTGATTCTATGCCACCATTCATCTCTCCTCCCACTCTAAAAGTAAATGTGGAGCCCTTGTAGGCCAGCTTCACTGGGTATGATAGTTTGGTGTGCTCAGGGTTTATTTGGTTTGGTGTTTTGTTTGTGAGGTTTTTGTTTTGTTTTGTTTTTGTTGGGCCAGCACTTGTTCCACATCTAGTTTGGCTGAAGACTCAGCTTTTAACTATTGGCTACACATTTGAAGCTGAGCATTTTTCTGTCTCTTGAATGGTGTTTCTGAAGGGTATTCCAGCACCAAGCCCTTGGCAAGAAGAGTGCAGGACAGGGTGAGGAGATCATGTGAAAGGAAATTAGCTCCCAGTGCATCCTGGACTTATTCAAACTTGATTGGGAAAACCTTTCCAGAAACTGCCTGCCCTGTTGCTGTGCTGTTGCAAGTCTGGTTTGGCTGAATGACTAATAAGCGAGGCAGAAAACTCTGTTAGTTTTATCTCAGAGACTTGAGTGACAGCTGGAGACATATCTTCTTCTCAGAGGACAGAAAACTGTTTGACACTTGGCCAGCCTATGAGTCTTCCCGAACCATTTGATGTCTAGAAGCTGATTGTAGTCCAAGACCCTGGTTCAACAGAGATTAAAGTCACACAGAGACCATGAATTACAGGAAGACAGGGCTAGAAAGGACACAAGAGAACACCTTCTCCACCCCTCCTCACACACAAGCAAGCTAACAATGCCTCGGCCTCTTCTGGCAGATGGATATTTGATCTGTCCTTAAAAATCTCTAATCACAAGAATAACAAGTCTTTCTAGGTATTCTCCTCCAGTCCTGGATTTTCCTAAATAGTGTTTCCTAATACATAACCTAAATCACCCCTGTCGTAAATTAAGCCAATCCTTCCCATATCCTTATGAGAATCACTGTCTTTCAGAGTAATGTTTTAAGTACTGGAATTCTTTTGTCATGTTTTTTTTTGAGGTTAAAAAAAAAAAGGGGGGAGGAACCCCCCAAACACATCAGCTCCCTGAACCTTTCCTTATAGGTCATGTTTTCCAAACTTCTCATCATCCTTGTTGGTCTCCTCTGGCTCTTCTCCACTTAGTCTCCATCTTTCATCAAAAGCATGGCCCCAAAGCAGACACACTGCTCCAGTAAAGACCCCGCCCACATTGAGCAAAGCTGAAAAATTACCTCCTGTGGATTACACAACACATCTGTTGTTAAAGATCAGCACAAGATTGGCTGTGGGCTTTTTCCACTTTCGTTACAACATCCTATTGTTAGGTTATTAGTTCAAGAATTTTCAGTCCTTACACATAATGAGCTTCACCTCCTGTCCTGTAGTGGTGTTTAAATATGTTGATAAATCAAGGCCTAAATTGGAAGTAAAACCATGAAAATGAATTGTGTGATTGCAGCAGCAAAAATGATGTAATGAAAATAGGAAGAAGCAATGTCAGGGCCAAGTAATACTCTGAGTACCGGTGTAGCTAGACTTCAGAGAGCTAATATGCCTATTATGTACCAATTTTGCTTTTGTGTAAATCAACAGAGTACTTGGCCATACCCCGAACAGATATTATAGGTATTCATACTTTTATTCATTAGCAGCTCCTTCAGCTGACCTTATGAACATCTGTAAGTGCAGGATCCTAAATCTTGCCCTCATCTTGTACAGAAAGGTTTAAAGTAGGTATCTGTGGATTACATGAGAATGTGGATGTGCAGACAGTGACAGTAACCTAAGAAAATAGGCATCAGCTTTGAAAATATAATCCCCAGTTTTGACTTACAATGTTTGTATCTCCTAGTTATAACTAGTGTAGTAGTTACTTGATATAGAGAGAGAAGAGATGCTGTGCGCAGGGGCTGCCTGGGATGACTTCTGCCCAATTAAAATCTGTAAGAAATTGCTATCCCTTAACCAGTGACTATTTCCTTACTCCTGTTTTATGAAGTAATATTTGGCTGTCTAGTGGTTTAATAAATATTGTTCTGTAATTGCTTCCATCTCAGTCAGTTTGCTTCAAAATAAGATTTCTATAAATCTTGATAATGCAGTGAGTGCACTCAAAAATATTTGGATAGAATTTTTTCCCACATAAAATATGTTTTATATATCCTGCCCAGCAAAAACACCCACAAAAGACACAGGACTATGAAAGACATACAGGGGGGAAGGAATCCTTTGTCTTTATTATCATATTTATATCATTTGTCCCCAAAGAGCATAGACCTAGGAGAGTCCAGAAAGATAAGTGAATGCATCTAGACTCTTCAACTAGACCAAAGAGGGGAAAGTTTGTAAAACTAGCCAAGAGGAGGTCACTGGTGACCCTGAATGTTTAGACATATGACTCATATATAAAAGAATACTTTAACCATCGAAAGATTAATCATTTGTTTCTTTTCACTCTCCTTCCCCTGAAAAAAAAAAAAAAAAGAAAGAAAGAAAGAAAATAAGCCTTGCAGTGATTTATTTCCCCTCACATTTAATCCTTCAATTAATCTACACTGTATTAAAGCACCACACTTGGACTGGGATAGTTTCTAGCTCATAGTAGCAGACAGTAAGCAAACGGTGTCCCCAGACAAAGATGGGTATGTGAATCACCCTGCTGCTCCACCATTTTAGCAAGTGCTGGTAGCCTCTGAGATTTCATAAATCCAGCACTGGGGAAGAACAGGGACAGAGCAGATCTCAAGCAGAGAAGATCCCATAGGAACAATCATACCAAGGTAAAAAACTTGGGACTAAGCTGTTTTTAGACCCTTCTCTTCAAAGGCCCCAAGAAAGAGGATATTTGGGCGCCTCACAGTAAGTGTGTAGATGGCTCAGAAGCATCAAGCCAAATGACTACTGGATTTGACATATGCAAAGGATCAGAAGAGTGGAAGAGGCTCTCCAGTTTAACTGCATTACCTAAATATCTCTATGGAGTCACACAGGTTGCAGGTTTAACCTGGACTATACACTGCACTGCATCCTCTGTATGGCTAATGTGACAGCACTGTCTGGGCATCAAGAAATATGAAATACAGTTCATGTCTTTGCCTGAGGGTACCACCTCTTCTTCCAGCCTTTCAGCGCTGTGAAGCTGGACAGAATTTCACACAACTATGCCACACAGATTTACCACTTCTCCTCTAGCTCCTGCCACAGGACAGTTTGCTCTGCTACACATAAGAATTCCCAGCTTCTGTTGTCCAGCATATGTTGTTATATCAGATGAGCCTATGCTTGCTGAGATGAGCTGTGAACAAACTTAGGCAGCTGGTCTGAATCCCTACTTCTAAGTAGTCCAAACTGGGGAATACATCTTAGCTCTGACACACTGACAGTTAAAAACAGAAAGGGGTTTCTTTGTCTTTTTTATCAAATTTTGGTTTTGACTTCTTTGCAGTGTTCTTTCTTTCTTTGCTCACAGTTGACCTTGGCAAGCACCACACCAAACTCAAACAATGAAATTCCCTCTGGAGGTCAAATCCCTCTGGAGGTCTTTGTTCCCCTGCAGAGTGTGGATTTGATCTGAAAGTCCATGGTATGGCTAAGCAAACACTTCACATCCATTACAGGGAGGATTTCTTAATAGGAGCTAGGATAACTTTCCTCACCTGCCACTTGCAGGCTAGAAAATTTGGCACCATAAATCATGGAGGAGACACAAGTATTTGGGAGTGTCACTGGAAGCAAAGCTGTGGTGGAAAGGATTAGCACTACTGACACAGTACCTCTTCCCCAGTCGTTACTGATCCAAGCCACGGGGTTCTTTTTGAAAAATAAAAAGAAAATCTTTGTATTATGATACCGTCCATCAGCTCTGCCTGTCACTGTAACAGAAATTTGCAGCTTCCTACCACTGAAAGGTCTCATGAAAACAGACTAACCCAAACATGGCACACTGTTAAAAGAAAAATCTGTCACATTAGTCATAGCAATTGTTCCTGATGGAAAAAAAGTAGATGTAATATCTCTGGCAAGTAAGATAAATGGTGCACGTAAGGTCTGATTTAAAACACAGTAAAGTCAAAAGATTTCAGGACTCTGGCAGGCTTTGGATAAAGTCCTCACACTGCTCCACACACAGCAGGGGAATAGCTGGAGTCCTTGCTGTGCACTGTCATTTAGGGTGCCTGTCTCATTCAGTCACTTATGGCTGCCTTTCCTCTAGCCATGGAAAACCTTGACCCCATAAATCTAAAGAGCACATAAGGATGTTTCACCACATCTTGGATATAATATGGTACCTCATTTATTACTGTGACTTAGATTAAAGGCAACTGGTGTGAGTTTGGCCTTGGCTTCTGCTAGAAACTGATGAAGCATCAATATTTCCTCACTTTTTCTTTTTTTTTTACCGTAGCCTCACATTCATTCATTTGTTAGTGTTTTACTTACTTTCACTTTGTTTGGGGAATTATTTTGTTTCCAGGGGAATACCAAGCAAAAGAGTAATACTAATTTACTGCCCATTCTCACAAGTACCGTCACATCCATAGTCATACCAAGCAATCCGCCAGTACCACCACAGGACAGTGATCCTGAATGTATGCAATAATGACATTTATTGCTGTTGATACTTTCATGAAATCTGTGGTAATAAGGTTAATTTCCACAGGATTAGTGCCACTGTTTGCAGCTCAGTTTTCTTGTACTTTGCAACATCTGTTCCCATGGCGTCCCCACCTCTGCCCCATCTCCCTTTCCCCCGAGGCAGGACAGTGCTCAGCAATGCTGCTGCACAGGTGGTCCTAGGAAGGGGAAGAGAACTTTACTAGACTAAGGAGCAGAAGTTTAGGAGATCAGAGAAGAAGTCTCTCTGCCCCAAGTGTCCTCTGCAAGCTGTCCACATCCATCATGAGAATCAGGGATCAATGGAGACACACTGACTTACTTTGCCTCCCATCAGTCTCTTGAGTGTCCTTGATCCCTTATCCAAAACGTTCAAGAGCGTTATGGCACCTGGTGATATTTTCATCAACCACATGTATGGTGAAAGACTCAAGCCATATCCACAGGAACATAGATGTGAACACCAGGAGTCTGTGGAGAGTTAACACCAACTTGTTCTCATGACCATGTGTGGGCTCAGAAGCTGAGACGTTTTCCTAGCAAGAGAGACTTAATGCAAACCCAGCCTATATGTGAAGTGGTCCAGCAGTGGGATTCCTCTGATTCCTTCTTCCATTTTTCATCCAGGAAGGATGGAGATCAGTCATGGCCAGTAACAGACTAACAGGACTCAAGTGGTATTTCTTTATGTTTTGTCCTTTAAAAAGCTGTAATACTGTAACCAGCCAGTTCAGCCACTGAATTTTGAGCAAGTAGCAAAGTTTTAGGGTCATTTACAACTTTAACCCAGCTACTCTAGCCTGAAGGACTTAATTTGTTCTGCACAATCTAGCTTCCTATTTCATATGACTTATTCCTCTGAGTGCATATTTGAAAAGGTGTATTCACCATGGATGTTGTTTATTAACATTTCTGCATTCCTGTCACCTTTTTATCTCCTTGTGATGAAACTGACAATCAAGAAAGACAAAGAGTATTTTAATTTATGGGCCTACTATAAGGAGTAGGGAAAAGATTTCCAAAGCAAGAAGATTCAAGTCCAAACAATTTACCTCTAAAATTACTATTTTCAAACTTCATTTTCCCACTACACTTTGTTGCAACTGAAAGATGCCAAAACAACTGTTTTCTGTTACATATAATTATTCTGTTCCAATGCTTTTTTTTCTAATGATCACAGAAAAATAGTTTTCATAATGTCCATATATATCAGGAAACACTGTTTTTAACTGCAGGTAAAAAAAATTAATGCTTTTCTTCCACACTTTCCAGCTACTGTCCCTGCATAGCTGGTCTGACACTGTTTCCTTTTATTTCTACTCAATAGCCCCCCATGATTTAATCAGGAAGGTGGCTTCTTTCTGGCCTTTTCATGAAGAGACTGTTTGAAATGAGAAACCCTCAGTGAAGGGTTTGTCAGCTTACTTTGGATGACCTCAGGCATCAGGCACTTTCCACCTTTGATTCTTCAGGGGTCTGAATCCAGTCTCACTATTCTCCAAGAACCTCACAATTCTCTCTTGAACTCAGTCCTTAAGTGAAAAGCATGAACCCAGAAACCAGACCAGAAAAGGTAGGATAACAAGGTTAGAAGCAAGTATAACTCCACTTAGACAAAGGTTAAATTGGAGTTTGAAGCTTTTCCTTTCTTTGACAGTCTTAATATATAAAAACTCACTATAATAATACCTTGTGTGCCTGGCTAATGCTGTGTACAGCCTGATTTATGTTACTACTCAAAGCATGAACCATATAAGGGACATCTTTGCACTGAAGTGTTTACCTCAATTATTAGCTTGCTTTTACAAGGCTGGAAATTAATTTTGGTGCTGATGTTGCTATGCTAGCAAGGTTATAGCTTGAAGACATACATACAAGTAGCAAGAAGATTTGGCAGTCCAAAAGAATTGAGAAACAGTCCCCCAAAAAAGAAAAGGAAATCCTGAGTCTGATAGCTCGGATAACCTCTCTTTATACAACTGTAAGTTACTTTATGTTTGCACTTCAGATATTTAGATACATACCTCTCAAAGTAGATTATGTATCCTGAATCAAGCAGGTGGAGGATGGAGCAGGAAGTGGCAGTGCAAAGATTTCTCTTAAACCCGAATGGGTATCTGAAATAGCAAGCAAGCTTGTGGTATGATGCATGAGAGTGGGAAAGTGATCTGTGAAAGCCTTCGGAACATGTGAAAAGGAGAGGGCTATTACAGCTAAGGTAACTGGAAATTGAGACAAGATGCATCAGGAATGTGCCTGAATAATATGATATCATTTTTTTAATAAGATCATGCCTTTCAGACAGAGGAATACAAGTCAACCAAATCTCTCTGGACATCTGTTGGTATCACAGGGGAATTATTAACTAAAACTGCAGAAATGGGAATCAGCACAGAAATGGATAGGAGATGAGGAACATTCCTGGGGAGATGACAAAGGATTGTCCTGGAAAGGAATCTAATGAATTGGAACAGTTTTCTCAGGAATGAGGCTAAAAATCAATTCAGCGTGATCACTGACAGAGGAAAGGGGAACTTCCTATAGTATTTATTTATATAAAATTGGGGGCAATATCAGCATAAAGAAGACTCATGACCTAGATGGCCAGGATAATGTACCAAAAAGAAGTTGAATAATTTACAGAATCCAAGCTCACGCACATAGGGAAAAGTCACACAAGTTCTTGCAATCATCACGAGTCTTGACAGCTGAAAATGAGCCTGGAAGGAGATCTGTGTACACAGGTTGTGTCATGACCTAGAGCTCTAACCTGGCTCTTGCCACTCAGCTTCTGAAGCCAAACTGGGCAGTAGATGGGAAAAGGCAGGCAGAGGATAGCACAGTACAGAAATTTCCAAAATAGACAGATAAAGAGTAGTGCCCACTGGACATGGGCAGTCCTAAAGAGACCTCACAGAGTTGCTGTACACAGCTTCCTCAGCCATGTTCTGCGTTGAAGAAACAGATGAAGTGAACACGAAGCAGATGCTGGGGGTATGTGTGGGGTTACTGGGGAGGCTGCCTTAACACAGCACATGGGACAAGTCAGAATTTTCAACCGAAGAGAAACCAAGGCTGAGAACAGTCATGACTGTCCTTTGTAAATGCAGCAGTACACTAATAAGCAGAGAGAGGGGGGAAAAAGAGATTGAATCAATTACAAAGTTCAATTGAATATAAACTAGCAATAACTATCGTTACTCTGGAAATCACAAGCTTGTTCCTCACAACTGTGGCAGCCCTGTGCTAAACCATTCTCCAAACAGGTGCAGCAAGGACAAGTCTCCCTGCTTCCTGGATGGACCTGGATATGTGCTTGGACACAGCTATACAATGGTTGTAGATGAGAGGATTGACCTTCGTAACCCAGGAAATTTTTTCCAGGCCCATTTTAACTCTGGAGGAAGTGCCAAGGAGTCAACAAAAGTTAGAAAGATATGGATGGCATGTACTTACAGGTGGGAAAATGGAATAAGAAGAGACCAGTGAAATACATGAAGAAAGCCCTAGTGGACAGCAGTCACCTATAAGCAGTAATATTTTCTTGTGAGAGTTTATGCATATATAGCTACAGCCATAATTAAACACCACACTCTTTATCCATCAATTTTTATATTACTATTAACTCAAAATATTTAATAAGACAAGTAAAAATGCTGTTTTCTTTCTCCTCCGCTAACGGCATGAGAACAGAGGTGACCCTACCTGTGCTAGTTTACGTCATGGCAAGTCTGCATCTTCATTGTGCATGTAGAACCTGCTTGGCAGCACCAGCTCCTGGCATCACTTCCCTCCTGTAGGTAACAAGGATCCTTCAGCACAGTCATCTGCTGTTCATTATCTCTGCAAAGAGGAAAATGGAGCACTGTGCTATGTTGAATTACAAAATGTCCCTAGGCGTCTTGTGTAAAGGAGCAGAGAGTGAATACAAATTGACTCTAAAGTAAATAAATCCCAGAGAAAGTGCAAAATGAACAATACAGAATTTATTAAACTTGACCCTTTTTGTTTTTCCATTCAGAAAAATTTTTAAAATCTCCAGGAAAATGTGATGGGCCAGACTGCATTTGTTCCACTTGGATAAGAAGCTTCCTGAAAAACCTGTGGAACAGCACAGAATGCAGCTTTGCCTTCGAAGGAAAAAGTCATCACTGGTTGGTAAAGAAATCACTGAATGATCTGTGCCCAGTGCTTCAGTGTTTTGCATAAAGTCAGCCTTGTCAAGGAGGAAGGGCAGGAGCAGAGCTGCCTGCAGATAGCTCATTGCTGGCAGGGGGGTGGGAATCAATGTTAGCAAATCTACAGTGTGCTGACAGGAGATATTTATTGAACTTAAATAAAAGGTTAACTGCCAAGGACTGATTTTTTTCCATTGTATTTGTACAAATATATGTTTATAATCTGAATCTGTAATAGTCATACATGCAATGAGTTTAGGAGGTTTAGTAGCTATTGATCAGTTTATGGACCTAAGTTGATTATGTATAAGTTTTAAACGCAAACTGAGGGTAATTGTGTAATTTTCTTGGTCAGATCTAACTGAGAACTGGCAATGGTGTCAATCCTACACAGAGAAATGCACTTGGAGTCCAAAGTGCACTTGGCTCTTCCATGTTATCAAACCTTACTTTGTCAGAATTTTCCTCTGGATAGAAGATCAGGTTCCCACATGACACCTTGCCCTCCCAGCTTCTGTGGTGCCATGGACATGCTTGCAGGGGCTGGCAGGAAAGGCAGGGACCTACAGAGATGTGATGGGAATATGGCTATTTGGCATAACGAAACAGCTTAAACGAGGAGAGGGATACAGTGAGGGAAAGAATGTGCTTCTTGTTGCAAGCCCTTCTCCTGAGGAGATGCACACTCTTTCCTGTACTATGTGACTTATGGTGAGCAGGGAATAGCTGCCCATGCTATGTGGTGTGCAGGCACCAGCGATGGGGACCCAGGCTCCTGGCTGCTGCCTCACACAACAGCTGGGCACTGCCCTTGTTACTGACACCTTTGTGCTGAGAAGGGAATGGGATTTTACCTGCTTCCCTCTTTTGTGAGTAACAAAGTGCCAGCCTTGCCATGACAGACCACATAATAAATCATGATTACATCACCACACGACAAACTGCCTATGCCAAACACTTTAGCACTTTAGCAACGGTGCCAGCTATCAAGGATTGATGCTTTGGCAGCTGTGAGATCAAACAGAAAATGAGTGCAGCGTACCATCCCAAATAGTGAAGTTTTAAATTCCTTTTCTTTCTGCGGTCTCAGAAAAGAATAGGACTGGATGACCTTCTATGCAGGACAGTCATCACTGTTTGTTTATTGAAGTCCTATGAATCACTATTAAACATACTTTCTGGCTTACCAAAATAAAAAGCAAGCAACCAAAAACGTTTCTGTATTTGAAACTTTTAATTTTCAGAATGGTTTTAATTTTGCTGATTTTTTTCACCTTTTTCTTTCTCTCTTTGGTAAGAGAAAACAAATTTTGGGGAGAGGATGGAGAGAAAGAGCAAAATAGAAAAAAAAAACTTGTCTGCTGAAATTCAAAAGGTAAACCAGAGCTATATTTTTCATATGGCTGTTTCTTTGGAGGAACTGAACACTGAGATTGCAAGAAAAGGACTGATTTCCACTGAGAAAAAGAGTCTGGGAGTTTTTCTCTTTTTAATTGACTTCATCAAGTACTTCTCAAAGAGGTAACCAGAGAAACAGAAAAACACATGCTTTCCAGGTTATATTTGCGAGTACTTGTCTCTGAAACTCATGCACCGCTGTAAGACTGTGTAATACAGTAGTGCCTGGGGACAAGATGGAAGTGAGTGTTGGTGTGTACCTTGATCCCAGGAGGAAAATATCCCCTTCAATTCTCTTCACATTTACTCAAAAATACCTAAACCCACTGCGCAACATGCATGCCAAGAAGGCAGCCAACAACTCAAGGATATTTTTTTCTTTTCTCCAAATAGCATATTTTCCCACTCAAAAGAAAAAAAAAATCCCTTCAGTCTGACAGACTTCTAGGAAGCAGTGGGATTAATTTATAGTTGCCAGGGTCCAAGCTCAGTTTGTTTAGGCACTGGCAAGAAAGGGGCTATTTTACACTTCTATTTACATAACCAGTAAATCTAGGGGAGTGCTTAGCAACCTCTCATCAAGCAGCATAAGATTCACCTTCCTAAAGACAGGCTCACCAAGATGTGGTGCAGTCATTTAGCTCTGTTTTAGTGTGTGTTAATAGGGGAAATTATTACTTTACTTCATGTTACACAGACATGTTTTTTCCATGTTCTCTAAAAGTTTCAGGTTTTTTAAAGCTACATTTTTATTTAATGTTACTGACCTACTTTCCCCCTTTCTACTCGAAGCCTTTTATCTGTTATTTCCTCATTAAAAAACAAAAACTTATTATGCTGGGAGTATACGAAAATATATTTTATTTTTTCCATTCTGTTTCATCAACAAGGAGCTCTTAGACAATGGCAAAAGTGGTTTGGCTTGGGGGAAATGAGACAGATCAAATGCAAGAAAAAAATTATGCAGACAGGTTTTTAAGATGCTGTATTAAAGTGAACCAAAATGTCACAACTGCCATCTCAAAACTCACCTCCCTGAAGGGACAAGCCAGCAGACACTACTTTCTCTAGAGGGCTTAACCCAGAAGTGGTTCAGATGCAAAGGACAGAGTCCTATTATCCCAAACATGATAAAAAGTTTACACCATATCACATCTGCTCAGTATGAATCCAGGTCCACCTCTGTATGGGACAAAAGCAGGGACAGAAAGAAAAGAGCTCAGTGACCTCCCATACCTGACTGCAGCCACTAACAGTGAGGGCAAGGCTGGATCTGGGGTTTGCCAAAGTGAATTCACTCTTACAGGTAGTGGATGGGCAGAGTTGCTACCAGAGGAGCAACTGGTTTTGGCTTCTGCCCAAGGGCAAACCAGTTTCTGTCAAGAAACCCTGGTAGCTGTTTGCTGTTTTACATCTGCCCATAGTGAAGGCTGAAGTTTTAATTTAAAAGTGGTTCAAGCTTCTCAGAGAGGTACCTGGCTTTCCAGACAAGTTACTAAAATGGTTTCTTCACATGAATTTTTCCCTTCCCCCTGAAGCCAGCAGGTGACATCTGGAAAACATACAAAACAAAGAGCAAATTGTCATTTCAAAGGAATTAGTAACTCCACTCCATCCGTGTGGGCGCTGCAGCCCTGCTGACAGGCTGCCTGTCCTCCCATACCACAGAGCTGGGAGCGGGGCCAGCATCCTGGCCATGCATCAGTTCCCCACCACAGATATCGCAGTATGCCTTGTGTCAAAGGGAACAGGAGTATCTTGAGCCCTACATGAAACAGCGTCCTGTGTAGTTTAGCTAAAACAAATACAATTTAAGGTGTTGGATGGTGTGACTCAGTTCTAGGAGGGGATGTTTGTGGTATGAGAGGGAAGTCGGTGTGTTGTTGCAGGATTCTACTGTCAGTATGTTATCGCAGGATTCTGATGAGAGTTGAAGGTAGTCCTGCCAACACCTTATAGCCACAAGAGATCCTTCTTCATCTCACAAAGAGCATGGACATCACTGGCAGGAGGAGCATACAGTGTGGTCTTTGTCACTGACCACAGCCCCCTGAATCTAGCCCTGCTGCTGGCTCAGGGCTCTGCAACAGTGCCTGTCAGAGAGACTCTGAGAACCACAGCTCTGTGTTTGCCTGCTTTACTGTACGGGCTTGACACTCAGATCTGCGTTCTCAAATGCACAGGAGCAAAAGCAAAACAATATAAGGACAAGAAAGAGTGAAACAAATGAGTAGGCAGAGGATACACAAGCCCTTCCTTCCAGATCACTGTGTCACACGTTCACACAAGTTGTGCTGTATGTCTGCATTTTGTCAGGTGTACCTACACTATCATCAGTAAGAGGCTTTCTTTTTCCCTGCCAACTCTTTGTTAAATCAGTTTTTCTCTTTTCTCATCTTTTCTCTTTGTCAGTCCACAGCCCTGATACTGGTTGGAAGATTCCTCACTGCTCCATCACCACTCTGCTCCATGGCCTCAAGCTGATCACTGCCTTCCTGTGACCCTATGAAATGGAGGAAGGAACACCTTTTGGTTCACAGACATAATAACAGGGGTAAAAAAAAAAAAAAAAAAAAAAAAAAGAAAGATACAGGTGCTTAGGGTGTGCAGAAACAGTGCCATACATACACTGGAGATCTTTTATTTAGAAACCGCAGATGTCGCATGGGTGTAGATTTGTTTTACTACGTGAAGAAAATTTAGTGAATTTGACATGGAGGCACTGAATTTCCTCTTTCTGGTGGTACTTGTGTGCAGCCTGGGAGGCTTAGCCTACCTGTGCAGACTGTCCCAAGCAGCCCTGATGCCAGACCTCCAAAGTAGGTAGTGCCCCTCTGCACGGTCAGTTCCTGCTCTTACAGGGCTCATAGATAATGAAATGCACAGCATAAACAACACTATCTGATTCCTGCATTCCCTGTAACTTACTGTGCAGGTGAATCTAAGCAACACCACGATTTAGATGCAGGACTGAGAAACACAGCAGGCATGCACAAGGGCTTTGTGAACCTGTCTGTGTCTGCGTAGCAGGAAAGAGCCAGGTGGAGAATCCACCTATTTTACTCTGCCAGTCTAAGCAATCAGCTCCTAGTGATGACTGTGTGGTCAGAAGGAGATTGGGATCCCAGGTTTTTCTGTGGTTTGGCTCTTCTTGGGGTGGGATATGACCTTGGACACAGTGATGTGCTTATGTGGCTGGACAGCTTCTCCCTGGAGCCAGAGCTTGACCTCTTGACTGGGAGCAGGAGCCAAGGAGCACACATACAACTGCATCCCCCTGCAGGAACACATCCCTGGCCTGCCAGTTTTTAAAAATGTGTCTGATAAAAAGTCCCAGACTCCAAGACTGCAGCAACAGCAGGGATGAGATGGGACCTGCTCGAGCCATGTGACCCTCATCATTTTTGGAACATACTGAGGTACAAAACACCCCCTGCTATGCCTAAGAACTCATTAAAAAAAAAAATCTATTCTTATTGTAAGTGTATTAAAAATTTTACAGGAAAGGGAAAATTATTTAAACTTTACAGAGATAGTTTCTTTTGGCTTGTCTGAGTGACATTGGAAAGCAAGATTGAGGAACATCTAATACATTTTTGCTATGGACTTTAAAAAGTGTTAAAATAACATCCACAGCCAGACATTTCAAACAACGCATAAAACTCTGTGGTAAAAAGTTTCGGTAATGATTAAATTTTCTTTACACACCACTGGTATTATAGTTGAGCTCAAAATCAAATTCATGTCAACAAATTATTTAGTGAGCAACATTACACTGTCTGTGTAATGACACATAGGAGGACTGGTGTTGTAGTTTGGGTGGGTTTCTGGAGGGTCCCTCCCGGCTGCTCTGTGAAGGTTTCCAGGGCTGAGATCACCCCC
>JAYRBT010000114.1:57573782-57613423 GCA_036023395.1 Myiotriccus ornatus
TGAGTTGTTATGTTTATGCTAAACCAATAGTGCATGTACATGTGTGACACCCAGAAGTGTATAAGTAGAGCACTGTTGTAATAAAGGGGGCTGGTATCCCTGGTCACCGTGTCGTCCTCCCGCCTCGACCGACGACAACACACTGGTGCTTTTGTCTCTGTGAGCACAGTTACCCTGCTGAAGCACATGTTTGCTGGCACAGAGAAGGTTTGCTAGATCAGAAAATGCTGGAGCCTTTCCATGGGCTTTTTTCTGTGTTCAGAGCAACAAATTACACTGGTTTTTGGAGGGAGATTTTACTAATATGCAGGACATAGGGTAAGTTTTTCCGAACATTCCCAAGGGATTTAGAAGTACTTCTTGCTTTCTATCAGAGCGTAGATTGTCCGTACTGCCCGGACATGCTTTGATGCACCACCACAGATCAGAAAATGCTCAAATTGTGCTCCTGTGTACTTGGCAAACAGTCAGCACAGAGCTAGGAGAGGAGACACAAGGTGGGACCCTGACCTCCATGTCACTGCTGCAGCAATGCAGGAGCAGAGCAGAGAGCAGAAACCAGCTCCTCACTGCCTCCAGCTATTGCCAACCATCCCGTTGCTACTTTCAGGAAAAAGTAAACTGAAATTTTTAAAACATGATTTATGTTTTGGCTTGACATGAGCACTGGAAACACTCTTGCTGTGGATTCTGTAGCAATGAAATATTTCCTCGCTGAAAAACTTCTTCACTCATAGGAAAATTTTTTTCACTGGAATGGTGGTTAGGCATTGGAACAGGCTGCCCAGGGAGGTGGTGGATTCACCATCTCCAAAAGTGCTCAGAATACACATAGATGTGATGCTTAGGAATATGGTTTAGTGATGGACCTGGCAGTGCCAGGTTAATGGTTGGACTTGATGATCCTAGAGGTCTTTTCCAGCCTTAATGATTCTGTGATTCTATGCTATTAAGCAATAGTATTCAGCCTCAAACTGCAGTAGATAGGAGAAGTTCAAAGCTGCTGTGAACTGATATGGAGGAATCAGAGTTGGCTTCCTCAGAAATGGCTTTCAGAGAGCAATGGAAATTTGCATCACATGAATCCCTGCCCCTGGGTGCCCACTCTTTACATGTCAAACCACAAAAATTTCTTCAGCATTAAAGGCTGAGCTGGAACAACAAAGTCAGGCTCTTCATTAATGAAAAGACACATTATCAAGAGATTAAGACAGCTACAATAGAAACACTATGTCTGATCCATTAAGGCATTTTGGTGGCCTTGGCTTGAAGTGCTACTCGAATCTTTCCCCCAAAAAAAACCAGGCAATAACGTGCAAATTAGACTTGACTAAATGAAGGTCTTTGGTAAGTAGAGTAAGCTAAGTGTTAGCAAGGATTGGGATTAATTTTGTTTTAGAGAAGTGATGGCATTTAAAAGCATTTAGAGACACAGAATGGAGAAGGGAAAATCTTTTAGTTGTATTAGATGTAGAAACATCCTTCTAGCCCCACACATATGTAGCTAAAAAAGAAAAGTACAGTGTCAATGTAAAAGTACTGTGTCAAGAAAAAACAACGCATGCAGTTATATTGCTGTTTTATTGTGTATATTTCTTAGATTAGCAAGTCTTAAATCCTGTATATTGCAGCTTTTTAATCACCTTGCACTGAGGGAAGTTACTTCTGTTGTATAAAAGTGCAGTTTGTTGCCTAGTGGTTGATGGATGGAGACGCAGAGGGGTGATGTTTTCAGGTGGTACCTCTCAAGGGTTCCCCTCTCAAGGTTATAAAGAACTCCCAATATTTCTTCACTGGCACTGGGGAAAGAAGTGTCATGACCCTCCTGACCCTGGAAACAGGGTGTTTCACATTTCTGTGGTTTCTTATGTTGTTACCTTGTCAGCGTAGGCTGCAAGGCTACATTAGGCTACAGGAGGGTATCAGCAATTCATAAACCTTTCTTCAAAGTGACACTTCAGCATACCCCTTCTTGTTCAAATCCATAATGCATGTGATGTTGTCTTAAAGCTGGATATGAATCTGCTACACCTTAACATCTCAACTCTTCCCTAGTGCAGAGCTTTTCCCCTTTCCCAAACTCACATACCATCCTAGAAACCAGTATCCCCTTCTGAGGTGGTGGTCACTGGGATTCAGCTTTGCAGGCACTCCTACCGTATGTGCCTTCAGTAACAAGTGAGGGGACTGACTCTACAATCACACAGACCTACTTACCCGTGCCATTATCAGATCCATACTCTGCCTTGGCTAATTAATTGTGGTTGTGCTCTTGGGCTCTTTTGAGGTCCATCTGCTGGATCAGGACATCAGTCTCTGGGAGGTAGGGGACTGGTTCTCTCATTTCTGGATTTCTTCCTCTGACTGTACCTTGCAGGGTGTCTTTTTCAGGTCTCACTCTATATCTGTGAAGCAATTTCAAGCCTCAAACTGTGACTGTGCCCTTTCAGCTTTACATCTCATGGTAGCAGGTTTGTTTTAGACAGAGTTGGCCAAAGCTTTAGCAATGTGTTAATAGGAATGTGAAGCTGACATTTTCTAGAAACAAACTCAGTAACCACCTCATCTATTTTCAGTGTTTAAAATTAAAAGGAATGTCATATGTAAACATACAGTATCAACTGCCATAAACTATTTCAAGTGTTTTTTATTTTTGAATTTTAATATTAAAAGCTGCTGGTCATAAAATCACAGAAAATGTTTATTTTCTTTAGAAGAAAAAGCATTTTTTACATTCTTAGAAGCTGAGATATTCAGCTTCATAGAAGTCTTGAGATATTCAATCCAACATGATCCAAATGCATATTCATATAGCTTGAAATAATGAAGCTAATCAGCATGTTATTCTTTCTCCAAAGGATTAACTTTTTCCTTTGTCACATCTGACTTTTAAAAACACCAGTCTCAGCACTGAGTAGACTGCATTAATGTAGAAGATGAAATCACTGAATGACAAATACTCAGTGTACTGCTATATACTATTATTTCAAAGTCTAACAGCAAACTTCAGCTTTTACAAGCAGGACACTGGCCAAACTGCTTAGTTACCAAATGTGTTTGCATTTGTGTTTACAAACTGAACACATCTCTTCCTTCTTTTAATAAAAAAAAAAACCCTTGTAATTTAATAAACTAACCCTGCACTTGCTCGCCAGAGTTTGGACAGGGAATGTCCCTTTCAGTCAATCAACAGAATTAGTGACTGCACTTCTCCCCATCATCCCTTTGCCACACCCTGTGTCAGTGGAGACATCTCCACCCCACTCAGAAGCTATTAATCTCCTCCAGACAAAAACACCATGTGTGCTAGGAAAATTGGTTAGTCTTGGCATGGCAACTGCATGTTTGTGGGCACTACAAAAGCTACCATGTTTCTGGTGTACGTAGAGGTGATAAATCTTCCTTATCAGACAGAATTATTGAGAAATTACCCTATTCATGTTTGTAAGAAATTCAGATATTCGATGCTGTCTACAGGAGAACAGACTGTCAATAAACCAGGGATGCAGCTCTGCAGAGGATGCTGGGAACCGCCTGGGAAGGGGGATGTACTGGCCCAGCAGAGAGGACATTCCGATGGGATACAAAGGTTCAGGAGAAAGTCAGCATTTCATAGACTGATCTTTCTGAGAGCTTACAGAAAACTAGCAAAAAACCACCAAACCGGTTCATCATGTTACAACACGAGAGGCCAACCAAAAGTAACGGACTGACTGACTGGACTGGCCAACACTGTAACATCATATTTTCCGAGGAGTTTATGTTAGAAAACAAAAGTGCACGCCGGGGGCAGTCCTCATCAGCTGTGATTGTCTGTACCGACACGGAGTCTTTGAAGAAAAACCACAAGCAGTCACGAGGCGTTATGAACTTTGTGGCATGTGACACAGATAAATGGGCAGAAAAGGGGCTTTTTCTGTTGCTTTCCAACAGAGAGGCTTTCTCAGGCTTCTCTGTCTTTGAAGGAGAAATGACCTGGTATAGCTTCGGTGGAAAACATGCAAACGGATGTAATATCAAACACTTACTTAGCCAAGCACTGAATTTTCCCTGGCACACATTAAAATACAGTTGAAAAATTCCTCACGAGTCTGTAGGGGAGACTCCCATAGTGCATGATCAGAGACAAAATTTCCATCCACTTCATCAGGGCTGGAATTTTACCCAGTCTCTTATATCCTTCTACGGCCGTTTTCTGTCTGGAGGGGGAAAGTTTGTGCTCATGTTTCATATCACGAACTGGTTTCTATATTCACTCAGTTCCACCAAGCCACAGCTTGGATCTGCACCATCCTTCAGGTGCAGCTCCCCAACTTCGTGCCCTTAAAAACTGCAGCAGCAGGAGCTGAAGAAGCATCGTAGTGCTTTCAATAGAAGACTTCTGTGATCTTCAGATTTTGCAGTTTCATTATTCCACATCAGTTGCTGTAATTTTGTTTTACTCGGTCTGTATTTCAAGTACATTGTCCCCTGTGTGACTTGAAGTAAACTAAAAGGTACCCCAACAGGTACCTTCCCAACAGGAAAAACTACCAGTAAAGCTGCTGCTGCATCCCAGAGAGGAGGTGGAGTACCCTCTCCATCCCAAAGTGTGCTGTGTTCACAGTGAGGCACTCAGCCTCTCCAGAGTCCTGAGACCAGCAAAGCCATTTGCTGATGGAGGCCTGATCCAGGTGTTCCCACTGCTACAGACGACCATGTTCCTGGTGGAGTCGCATAATCCCCCTGCCTGCAGAAACCATCACTTTGCACCCCGGCTCAGAACCTGCTTGGCTCCCACATGCCCACCTGGCTCTCCTCAGACAGGCCAATCTCCTTAGGATGCCAAGGCTGCCAGCTCCAATACCATCTCAGAGACGAGTCCAAGAGGGCTCTGCCTCCACTCACAGTGGCCACTGAAGGTGCTCACCAGACCTGGCAAGGCCATGAAGTCCAGAAAGAATGTATTTTTAATATGCTTTCCCTAGGAGGAGAAAAAATATCACACTAAGAGAGGAGCTGTGCGAAAATTGAATAGACACATACAATACTCTGCAAAGAAGGTCAGACTTTAGGACAGATCATTTTAATTGAGGGACAATAGTAGTGTTTGCCAATATACTTGCCCTGTTAATCTCTCTTTAGCAAAGGACTAACTGATGAAACCTGGATGCTGTATGGCAACTCTAATTACCATCTATAAAATCAGATTTATCTCTTTGCTTTACTCATAAGTGGTCAGCTGGTCAGTTCAATTAAACTGCACTTAACTGATGTTTATTGCATTTTCATGTCAGTGCTACTTTAAGAAACCAGCCAAAACTGGTGTGAAGAAGAGTTAAAACCTCAAACAGCAAAAAAGGGTGAAGATTTGCTTTTATAAAATTAAGTGAAATGAAAAGTATTCTAGGCATAGGTTTGAAAGTTTTTTGACACAGTTGCAAAACTTACACTCAAACTGTGTTTCAAATTAAAAATGACACAGAAGGACTGTATATCTAACTGAAAAAATGCTAGCACAAAAAGTAGTATCACAAAAAAAAGATATTAGGAGCAAGAACAGAGTCTGTAAGGCACGGGAAAGATTAATTAGTCCATAAAGAAACTTATGATTAAGAGTTCAAGAAGTATAGAAATTCAAAGGGCAAGTACTTGAAGTAAAAAAATTTTCTATCATCTATAGAAAGAGTAGAAGGACTGAAAAGCAAATTGGAGAAGAACTGACACAAAAGATGATCTAGACAAGGCCCAAAACCTGGATTTTAAATAAAGATGGTGGTCTTGAACATGGGAACAAAGTTGAAATAGCCAACACTAGTTGGAAACAGTATTTGCCCAAAACCAGGGTGTAAGTACATTTGAAGAAGATAATGCATGAATTTTGGATGGCACATACATTCCTCCCCCCATAACCCTGGAGAAGCTAGTACCTGGAACTAGAAAATGGTGAAGGCAAAGTAACTAAAGCCACTGTGACATGTAGAGAAGGCAATAAAACCTAGAGTGCATTTAGTAGGGTTAACATGCCTTTTGGGGTACAGGACAACTGCTTTCTGGAAGAAGAAAATGCAGAAGACCTCCTCTTTTTGTCCTTGAGTAGGACATTTCCTACTGCATTTCTTGTGAGGATAGCTGCAAGTGACAGCAGACCAAAAGCAGAGAACAGACTGTTGAAGGGATTAGCAGAGTTTATCCAGTGGAAAGTACTGGATCTCATGGCAACACTTCCAGAAATTACCTGAATTGACCTGCTACAGTTTGCCGTGTGTTAATGAAATTGCTGCTAATGCAAGACAGAAAGGAATTGCCAAGAGAGAAGGACTGTAATGTTGTTTGGGAAAAAAACATGTATGACCTTGAAGTCTGAAGCATTATAAATGAAATTAAAAGTACAAAATCATATACTTAATAGATGATAAGAAAGATCTCTGCTGTAGCCCAGGAGTTTGTTTGTGTAGGATGATGGAGAAGAAAGACTGAAATGTATTATTTAGGTGATGTCAAGCTAAAAATACAGGGCATCCATAAGAACAGCAGACGTAATCACAAGAAGAAACAGATATTTCGAATACAAGAACTCATGAATCATTGAGATTACACAAAATTCTTGTGACACCTAATTTGTACTGGTGTGCACAATTTTGGTCACCTGTGCTCTGAGAAGAGTAAATTTAATTGGAGTAGTGCTAAGTAAGTTTACTGGGGAGGTTTCAACTGACCAGGGAAGTTATTCTACATGAGAAGAACATAAAACTAAGGCTAAAATGCTCTCCAAAACTTTATCAGTTGGAACACATCTACGATGGAAAATACTTCTTTTTAAATGAAAGGGTAATGACAGTGCAAAAGCCCAAGTCAGTAGAAACAGTCCCAAAGTGACAGGAAACAATGAAACAATGGTTGGGACATATATTTAAGCTTAAAACAGAGCTTGATCTACTTATCCTACTCATCGCTTTCAACAGTCATAAACTTGGAGAGGAGGAAAGGGGAGGGGAGACAAGGGGACCAGTGATGAGGGAAAGGGAAGGGAGGGGAAGAGAAGGGAGGGGAGGGGAGGAGATCCAATACTGTTTGAACTCTAACACAGATCTGCCTGAGTTGAACAATTAAGATACAGTAGAAAAGAGGTACCCCTGAACCGCAGCTCTTACTTTACTGTAACGTTCATTGGCTTCCAACCCCACCCAAGGCAGCTGTGCTTGAGTTTTCCAAACCAAGCCCAAAACTTGTGACTGTTTTTGGCTGAAGGAGAGAACAGAAGAGTGCTTGAAAGGAATGCTTGGCAGGAGCAGGGAGGGTGGGAGAAGAAAGCTGCACATGATGTGCTGGTCAGCGAGAATGCAAAGGGGCATCTCAGAGATGGTATAATGGAGATAAAGCAATGGCTGGAAATACCTGAAAACTAACAGGAAAAAAGTAAGGGCAGCCAACATACAGTAAAGGTCAAGCTCTAAGTGGGCCTGACACAAATAGCATAGGCAGCCCTGAATACGATACCTCTTTGATGGTCTTTTTTTGGAGAGAAATTAAATTTACTACCCATCTGGGATTTATTTTCTTTTCTTCTATTTTAATTTGTAAGGAAGTGCTCTAAATTTAATCTAATCATTTGCAAATGGATGGAAAAGGTTGGATGTGCTAGGAATCCTCAATAAATGCTTAACAAACAACCCCAAAACTCACCTTCATGCTCTGGGTGAGTCACCAGTAGACATAAAAGACAAGGAAGTAAGTGCTGAGGTTAACGAAAAACAGCCTGCTTGCAGACTTAATTCTAAGGTTAACAATCAAAGAAAACAGAAGATATAGCATTCCTTCCAAAGCAAAAACACTCCATTTGTTAAGAGCAAGCCAAAACCAAAACAGGAATAATCTATTCCCCGTGGTGTTGCAGAGGAAGAGAAATATAGAACACTATGCATAGGAAAAGCTCTGAAGTTCCTATAGCACCAGCAATGGTAGCGGGAACTGTACTCATGGATAACAGAAGCAACTCCTGGGTATCGTTAGTCTCTAAGTGGGTCTCCAAACACACCAGCCGTGGCTCACCTGGTGGCCTTGCAGATTTTCTCAACATCCAGCAGCAATCTGCTGGTGAGTGTCCAGCAGACTGGACTTTCCCCGGATACTGCTATCAGCATTCCTGTTTGAGGCACCCTTTCAATTTATTATTCTCCTTCATTTCAGAGATGTGCTTTTTCTAGTTCACCTAGGTCTTCTCACCCAGTAATGTTGAGCATGATGGGAAACACAAGAAATGGAAATAGGAGACCCTGCAGAGGCAAGGGCAACAAAGCCTGACAACCTAACAAGAAGTTACTGCCTCCTGTGGCACATCTTCTAATTACAATGTGCTGGAATCATTACTTGTATACTTTACTCTGTACAGCTCCTCAGCAGACTTATTTAGTCATTGAGTCCTGGATTATTTCAGCAGTATAAAGAAATGCCCTTTCCAAATAGACCTCCCTAGGAATGTATGCCACTGTAAGCATGTCAAGTGCTGCTACTGCAAATACAGCATTACCAGTAAAACCAGTAAAACACACTTCACCCTCTACTGATGCTCCAAAGCTGTCCAAAGATACCACACCAATGCAGCAGTTACTATTGTTACTATTTTGGATTTTCTTAGCAAACAGTTGAAATGCAGGCCTGGCAATTGGCTGCCTAAAGCAGTGCCCTCCCTGCAAGTAATCAAGGAGATCAGCTATCAGTCACAAGGACAACAACTCATTCTCTGGGAGAGCCCTTGGAGAACCCTTGCTGGGGTGAACACCTGCTCAGGGATCTTCCAACAGCACTGTGGACTGGGGATGCCCTGGAGCCGCTCTGGGGCACAGGCAGAGGAGTGACCCCCTGTAAGGACACTGCATCGCCAGCTACCTCATCGTGAGCTCCATGTCACACCATCGCTGTGCGTGTAGCTGTGGGCACTGTGGTGTTACAGCCTGTGTCAGCTGAATGGGGATGAACAGGTGATTGTACAGAAATCACCTTCTCTGCTCAGGTGGATGGACCTTCCTTAGGAGAGATTAGAAAGCCTGAAGAACAGAAAAACTCGAGAAAGTAAAAAGAAATCACGCAGGTGAAATATATACTTTTTTTAAAGCCAGCAGTAGGTAGAGGAGAATCCCACCTTTGCCCACTACTTTGGCCTGTAAAGACAGGCAAGAGGTGATGGAACCAATTCTTGCTCTCAAAGCTTTGCCATTGTGTCTGAGTGATCCTGGATGGTCCCTCTGGAGAGGCACAGCAGAAGAGCTGAGTTGCTGGGACAGCTGGACCCTGCTCCCCTAATGGAGCACTGTGATGCTAGATGGGCGCTCTGCTGGGTGGTCAGCACTGCCTGCCTAAAACTATTGCTACACGGTGTGCACCTTCCTCAAAATCCCCAAATGTGGCTGTGCTGGCAGTGCTCCTGTGTGCAGAAGAAGCCCGAGCTTAACATCCCATCCTAACACATTCCCTACACCAGTCAGAACAGGATTTTATGCAGCAGGAATAGGTTCAATACCCTGGGGCAGCTCTTTCAAAATAAAGTTACAGCTCCTGAATGCAAACAATGTGTTGTGTGTATATACAGAGAGAAGTCAACCAATCAGTCAGTCAGTGTAGCTATCTATCTCAGTCAGCGTCTCCCACCCTTTGTCATCTGTTCAAATGATCAAATGTTCATCTGCAGTTAGGTCAACACTGCAAGTCTACATCAGACTCACACCTCTGGATCTACCACCATTATTGTGCTTCTATCACATCTGGCCAAGTGTGATTTTTTATCACACACATTCTGTCAGAAAGCACTGCTGCTAACAAGAAAGGAGGTTCCTGAAGATGAAAAACAGGAATTTATCTGTCAATGGAGTTATACCCAAAAAAATTTCCCAAAAGTGTATTTCTTAGCCTACATGTTCCATTATGTGAAAACTTGAAGTTCATATAATTTTCAGAAATGGATAAAAGTATGCCCTTTCCTAAATGGTAAGTTACTTCAGGGCCAAGAAGAAAATTAACTTTCTGTTGTGCAAGTTGCTTCTTTTCCTAAAGTCCAGAACCATGAGGCTTTGTATCTTGGTATCTGTTTAATCTACTGGCTTGCTTAAAGGCCTTTACTATCAGAAAGACCAGCTTGCAGCTAGTTGAAATTATACCTCATCTTAGTTGCTTGTAAATTCCTTATGCCTTCCCTTGGCATTCAGTCAAATAAGCAAATGTGTGTATAGCAACCTTTTCCTTCTTAACAAGAAATCTTATCAACAATAGAAAAACAAATTAAATCTTTACAAGTACCCAATAAATAAAGGTAAATTTAAAGAAAAGAAAAAAAATTGTTCTCCCTGTAGGAAATGTTATAAGCTGTTTACCCAGAAAAACAATTGATAGCATAGACTCTTAAGAGTTTCACCAGGCTAACAGTATGGAAAAAAGGTTGCAGCTGTGAAAACTATTTCAGGATGCTTCTGCAATGTGCATCAGCCTTGTTTAAGCATAACCCACCCTACAGATGAACACAATCAGGCAGTGAACATCTCTGCCTGTTCTGCTCTGTGTCTGTCCATAGGAGGGTAACAGACACACAGCAGCTTCTGTTGGCTGAAAAGAGTTTTAAGTGGGATGAAACCACTAGGCCTTTAGACAACTGTTTTCGTTCACATATAAACTACAGCATAGTATCCTCATCATGGTAGGTGATGCTGTTTGGACCTGGTGATTCTCCACTCCTTAAACCTTATTTCTTTTGGGATATGAGGCTTGGTACCACCCTGGACAAACTTTTCTCTGCAGAGGTGGCTGCAACACTGCTGGAGTGGAGGTGTTGCATCCTGATCTTCCTCTCTCATACCACCTTGAACTCCAATATGCTCAGTCTGTTTCCTGGGATGAAGAAGAAGTGGTGCCAGGCATGGATGTGGGCACGGGAGCAAGGCCACACCTGTAGAGGAGCTCTGTACACGTAACAGAATCACAGTTACAGGGAGGGGGGCAAGAGAGGATACATTTACTGAGACTGAGGTTTACCAAGTAATTTCCATAGTATGAAACATCTCTAGAAGGAACACCTGACCAGGGGCTATTAGAGACATGGTACAATTCACCTGACATGCCTCCATTAAGATACCAGCAACTCTGTGGTGCTGATAGAGAAATGCTGACTTATACCTGCTGAAAGGCTGGCACTTTTGTTTTGTCTCTGAAGCAGCTCAAATTCAGACTGATCAAAAACATTGACAGACAAAGCCTGCATGTCCTTTTCCACTGTGGTGTTGATATTTTTGATATTTAGCACCGATACAGTGATATCTGACTGGATGTTTTTCATCTAGTCCTACTGATATTATAAACATTCTGTAAGAGGACAAAGTTTATCACTTTTGCCTCAAAAACATTGAAGCAGACATAAATACATTGCAAAGAAGGGAACTACCCTGAGATCTGTCTCCTTAATAAGTGCTCAAAAAATTTTGGTTAGCTCCTGATGTAGTCCCATGGAGTTAAGTCATTATATGCTATTGACTTTGATGTAATAAATTTTGTATTATCTACTGACATGTTTTATGATAGTTTCATACCCTGATTGACATGAGCTGCTATAAAACCTCAGATCTGAACTCAGATCAAAAGAGATTAAGCACTAGCACAGACAGATGCTTTTTATTCAGTTCTTTCAGAAATGCCTGGAATTTCTACTGCAAGCCTTCTTGGGACTTTCTGCAGATAGTTGGTCATCCACTGAGCAGTCTGCAAATTTCCAGAAGTTGCTGCAGAACTTATGAGAACTGGAAGAAAACTCATTTTCCACAGCTCAGGCCACATTTTTCTCCTGGAGAACCCTGCATTCCATGGGTTTCAGTGCCCCAGTTTGATATATGTGACATTCAAGTCTCTATATGTGTTCCCCATGAGAGTTTTTGGTTTTGCTGGGGTTTGTTTTTTTTTTTTGTTTGTTTTTTTGGTTTTTTTTGCTACCACAAATACTTTAAAGCAGGCATCACACTAGGAAAAATACTGGAAGAGGAGAAGTGTTAGAATAGATGATAGAAGGGTGAGGTAACCTGATTTCCCAAGGGCTGATGCACTCTGCAAAGCCTACACAAACTAGTAATTAATTTGCAAAGGAGGGTTCATGGTAGATAAATGGCAATTTTTTTTTCTGGAATCTGAAAATCCCAAGCCCTGGTGACCACCAGCCCCCCCTGGTTTCAAGGCTTCCCAAGGTGTGACACTCCTCCTTACACCAGAAATACCCTCTGTGTCAGGAGAGTGGACATGGAGTTTCTGACCATACTGACAACTTTGACATTTTGTAACAATACCAACAGCCGCAGGACTTACCTGTGGGCACGAACAGCAAGTGCACCGTGTCATAACCCTGGCAGAGTTATTTAGATCAAAATTGGATCTTGATCCCCAGCTCTCGTGCATACCAGTATGGTTGCGGTTGAGCACTGGGATTCTGCAGTGACTTGTTTGTGCTCCTCAGTCTCTGTGGTTGCTTGTAAAAGCCTACTACCTGCCTGTCAGTGGTTACTGCAAGTGTTGGTGAGATCTGGCAGCAGGAAACTGCTCAACGCACAGTGACAGTGCAAGACAGTGTCTCATTTCCCATGCAATGTGTGCCACTAAGCTGATGCCACCCTTGGGGACTGGGGCATTGCTAAGGCAATTCTGTGTGCAAAGCTAAAATGGAAATATTTCTGTGAAGTCCAAGAGCAGCAGAAGAGCCTTTCTCCTCCCTCCTCCTGCTCCTCCACACCTTGGTCACCCTGGACCCCTCAGCTAGCCAAAAGCAAACACACAATCCTGGAAAGATCCTCTTGCCAGACTAGTGCTACCCACTGTGTCCACAAATACCCTTAAGTCGCTGACCACATCAGCAAAGCTGGGAGGCAAAGCCCAGCTGTAGGAAGGTTTACCTGAACTTTTAAAGTGCTATGCAACAGCTATCTCAGCAAACACATAAAATGTGACCCCTTTCCCAAACACAGTCAGCTTGCAGCAGGAGGAGTGGTCATCTCAGTCTGTCCTGTGTCTGACCTTGCCAGCATGGAGGGAAGAGCTGTGCACAGGGGGAATAAGGTGGCCCAGGGTCTGGACTTGGTCATGATCTATTCCCTCCTTGTATGCAGAGAAGGGCACTGAAATGGGCAGAAGAGAAGTTCTGCCTGAAACACACTCTTTACAGGCAGCAGTGACGTGGAGAGCAGGCCAGACACACGATGTCATCCTTTTCATCATCCATAAATCTCCTGCTTTCCACACTCCTAGCCAACTCTGTGACACGGTGGATCAAAGTTTGCTAGAGAAGGAATAGGAGCCCTCTTGTTCTTTCTTACTAAATAGCCTATGGATCTGCCACAAGTGATATCAAACATTGTTTATGCACATCTACAAATCTTGTAAGGCTTACCATGGGGCTTAGGATGTACTTTCAGTGCAACTCCATTACATATGCTGTAAGAGAAGTAACTTTGCCCTGAAGGGACGGCACTTGCAAGTTTTGAAAAACCAGTGCCATGGAACAGCTCCTTCCCTTCATAAAAATACTATCACTAAAGACTTGAGCCTCTAGCTCTGCTGAAATCATCAGACAAGCAAGTGTTTGCTGTATCCAAGGAAGCATCATGGGGGCAGATGTGTCACCTTGAATTTTAGGGTTGGTTTCATGTAAATGCAGCAACCTAGACCAGACTGAAATAAAATTGTTCGGGAGCCATGTAGGAGGAAAAAGATAAGATATGTCCACAAGTAAGTATATTTTTATCAAAGTATTCAAATCTCATAGGACATAGCAAAAATCCATATCTACCCAGGGTCAAAGAGCAGTTGACCGCTATGTTAAAAAGGAACACTCAAGAACTCAAGAAAGCGTTGTAATATATTACCTGAGTAGCAATATATTACTTCAGTTTAACTGGCAAGTTAAAAGAAACAAATAGATTGTAATGTCAGTGCAAAAAATGTTTGTGAGCTGAGACAACTCCTGACAGCAGCCTCAGCATAAGGCATCCAACCCACCAAAGGCACCATCCCAGGGAGAAATAGATGTTTATCTGAGGCAGGGTCTTGACCTATAGTCTCCAGCAATCCCTAAATATCTTTGTATAGAAAAACCACTGTGGAAACTCAATATTAGCACCCCAATCCCACCTCCACTCCTGTGGTACCTTATATTTGTGACTTTTTCAAGTTTACTTAGACTTTGCTAAAAGCTTTGGGCACTTGTAGCTATGGGACTGATGTGAGGTTGATGTTTGTCAACTGTGGGTCAGGAGGAACAAGTGTCCTACTGCCATTTCCACACTGAAGCCTGATCCCTGCTACTAGTCCTGTGGGACTGGGCTCAGTCCACCACATCCACACCTGCACTCTCAAACTAAAGAATAAATTTACATTTATTGTCCTCATTCACAATCTATGTGAAGTCAGCCACAGAGAAAGGTGCCATATGAAGTACCAGAGCCTCAAGGTGCACTTGTATATTTAAGAAAATGTTAAAGAACTGCCCATACTTAGAGAATTATTAGTCTAAGGAGGTTGCCAAAATTACAGTTTGCACAGTTACCAAACAACATAAATGGCAGTTGCATAAAAGAAATGTGAGTCTGTGGCAGGACTGGCTGCCAGAACTAACTCCTCTAAGTGTTTTCTGACTCATTGGGTAGCTTCATCCTTGCCTGTCACTGTTGCCAGGCACAGTACATAACCAGCTTTCCATCCTGCAAAATCAGCAGAGTGACAGGAGCAGAGGTGAGACAAACATTGTAAAAAACAGGTGTACTGTTTGGTTCTTGCTGGGTTACTCACATCCATCCTGAGCTGGAGTGTCATATACATAAGCGTTCTTGCTTTTGAGCTAAGAGAACTGTACACTGGTATAGACCAACATCAGTATGTGTGCAGGGTATTAGCAAAATCACATTTCTCTTCCTCACTTCACTCAGTGGTCTTCCCTTCCCACAGGGACAGATACATTTGATTCCTGTTATGTTTAAAATCAGCAGGAAAATCTATAGTGTTTGCTCAGACTTTGCAGGAAAGGCATTTAGGGTCTTCTTTCTGAAGAGCTGTGCAGAACATTTTTCAATAGAGTGAAAAAAAAGGTCATCCTCCAGTTCCCCACATGATCTCATGGCAGTTCTGCCTCCTGAACACTAAAATCAGGCTTCTCTTTGAAAAGTATCATAACATGGACAACTCAGTCTTCAATAAGAAACGTGTATCAACCTTTCTTTCCCTGCAGCAAGGGACAGAATAGGAGATACTTATGTTGCATGACAAGGAAAACTCCATCTGCTTGCTATAGGAAAATCACCTAAGACTAAACCCAAGAATCCTGTGATCCACCAGCATCCCGATGCCTGATGTACCCTGCCAGCATACAGTCCTTGCCAGTACGTGCAAAGTAATTCTGAATGAGACTATTTTGTGGAGGAAAAGCTACAGCACTGTGCCACCGTGGACAGGCAGTGAATCTGTTCAGAGATCAGGGAGCACAATAAAAAGGTGCTCTCTTGTGTGGATATGGAGTAGGAGATGCCTGTCCTTGTGTCCTGAAGGCACTACCAGGTTATGCTGGATTAAACGCAGTGCTGACGTAAGAGATGAGCATGAGCATGTGTTGGATGACTGTGCTGGGTGAGTCAGTGCAGAGGCAGCTGCTGACTCTGCTCAGACCTTTACCTGTGTTTTGTTACAGCACCCTCTTCTTCTATACCTCACCCCTTATCTCACCTAATGTCCCTCGCTATCCAAAGCCATGTTCTTGTTATGTATATGGTATCGAAAATCTGCATCACAGAATCTGTAACTATTTAGGCTGTTAGTGATGATATTTCCTAAACAGTGTATCTGGTTAAATCTCACAGCCTGTGAGGTTGGAGCTCTTTTGTTTCTTACTTAGAATGTTTATAGGAACATCAAACTTACTGACTTGTGGCTTTTTTCAGAAGTATAGACTATTTGTATTTATTTATATCAAGGAAGTTACTAGAAATTCTAGGCATGGACCAATGCTCAGCTTGGTACGGTGTTATTCAAACACATAACAAAATTGTTCTCCACCCCACTTCAAGTCTATGTTCAAAGCAAAAGAGAAAAAAGAATAGGCACATATGGAGCATAAGGAAACCACATCTATGTATGACAAATATTTACTGTATGACAAATGTTTACTGTACAAGTTCCTGAGTTTGATTGATTAAAGTCTGTGAATGTAATTTTGAATGAAACATCAGAATTAATAATAAGAATGGTAGTGCTGAGTCAAGCGCTGAGCTTCTCCTTAGTTCCCTCCTCACCACAATGAATGATGATCTTGCTTTTCCAGGTCCAGGGCTGATGCCTTTGCAGGACTTCTCTGTGGTAATGGCTGTTCATGCAAGAGTTACAGCATATTCACATCTATCCTTTTGGTTAGTACTCCATATTCAGAAAAAGTGCACTGTAACCTAAACGCCAATCCCAAAGGTAGCTCAGATCCACACACAACTCCCACCTCTGGCACTTGGGAATTGCCCCTGACCCGAGTGATTGCAAGAAAGCCAGAGTTTGACTAGTCTACTTTATATAAGCTGCACATCACAGTCAGGTGATGGCAGCATACAACACTCTCAGAGGAGCACAGTACTGTTACTAATTTACATAGCTGCTTTGCAAAAAAATTAGCTTGCCTTGTTTTCTTTTTTATTTCCTTCCTTCCTGGCCAAGCTGTGCTCAGTGAAACATCTTGCACCCATCTTTTGGCTCATTCACTTTAATCAGAGAATTTAAATGTAGTACAGGAAGTGTAATTCCTGTAACAGTGCTTCACTTCCATAAAGATACTCATGAAAAAGAGATGCAGGTGTGCATTTCTGCCTCTGTGTACACATCAGATTCTTTATTTCAAATAAAGAATCCAACTTCTGTTCTTAGTTTTCCATTACTATTGCTCCACTCCCAGTGGGTTTCAAAAGTTAATCGAGCTTCTTTAAAATGATGGTATTGTTCCCTTTTCTTGAATACCAGGAAAATCTGATACTCAAAGTAGTGATTTATTTGAAAAATCTTTCCACTCACCTACAGCTATGAGTAATACTTAAACATACTGTAAGATCATCAGTCTGAGACATCTGAGGCCAAATTCTTCTTTTGTGATATTTTGCAGTGCGACAGAGGTTGATGGAATTTAATAAAGACATTTATACAAAGCGAGCAGTAGTGGAAGAGAGTGTAACAGCACTTTCTAGGTGCAAAATATCTACCACCTGGTCACCTCCTCAGCAGTTGCAGGTGGATGGCTCCAGGGATGGAGATGCTTGTGAATATGGTGCTCTCACCTACAAGCTGGAAAAAAGGTAGGGGTCCATTGCTTTCCTCTCAGGCACTTTGTTTGTAGCTGTTCACTTCCTTTCTTTTCTTGCAAGTTCTTGAAATAACAGATTTAATCTGGAGTCAGAAGGAATATTTCCTGCCAAACTGTGTAGACTAAGTTTGATTCTCCTTCACTGGGTGAGAAACGAGACTTCCTTTTTTACACTACTTCAGCCCAAATCCAAATAATTTTTTTCCCTTCATCTGGCTGTTTAAAAGTCTTCACATAGCTTCACGAGGAACAAAAAGGACAGACATTCCCCACACAATCAACAACTCAAGTGCAAGAGGAGAGTCAGGAGATGAGCACAACCCTCTTGACTTCTCCTGTCTTTGCAGAGGTGACAAGAATGGACAAAGTCTGTCCTGGTCCCCAAACCTATGGTGAGAGCTGTTCCAAATGCTGCTTTCCTCAGGCAAGACATGCTTCTCAATCTCAATTCAATAACAAATATTTGTATGATGTCTGCCACTTCATGAGCACCTGGGATGAGACAATGATTTGCAAGACTATCTCTTTTCAGATGTGCCAGAGACCAAAACAAAACTAGCTTACTGACTAAAAAAAAGAGGATATTAGCAGTAGTTACTGAGTTGCTTTCATCTCAGTAACTGTCCTCCATCATTTCTGTACCTTGGCATTTAAACCCATCAGTAGAGTTGTTTCTTCCTTACGGGTGAAAGACATCAATCTCTACTTAAAAGAATGTTTGCCTGGTGTAGTGGTGAGGGAGATACATCTCACACAAATACACAGTACTATTACTTGCTGCTCAGCAGGTGTACGTGTCCCAGTCCCCTCATGACTTACTGTGCCTTGCTGCCTGGGACAAGTTTTCATGAAATAAAATAAATGAACAAGCTGCACAAAAAAACCTAAACCAAAAAACAACCCAAAACCCCAAACAAAACCCCCAAAAAACCCAAACAAACCCCCAAACAAAACAATGCAAACAAAAACCAAACAAACAAAAACAAACCACCAAACAAACAAAAAAGAAAAAAACCCACTAAGACAAAACCCTGGATGTTGCAAGTTGGACTGTAGTCACTAGTGTAGCACCCAAAGGAAATTAAAAGAAAGAAGACAGGCCAAGACACTGCAACTGGAAATCCCATTACTTCTTCTGGACTGCTTCCAAGCAAATCTGGGTTAGGTGGAAGTATATGTATTAGCTAGAAGTATTGGCTAGTCAGGTGGAAGGTTGGCTAGATCACAGGTTGCTGCATTGGGAGGTTCAGGGATGCCAAGATGAATGACCTGTCTACACTGTACTGGCCTTCAAGGACTGTTTGAGGCTGGCGTGTTTCAGCATTTGGCCTCTATAGGTTCCCCAAAACACTGTTGAGCCTCAGGAAAAAAAGAAAAAGTGCTCATAAGAGTATTGCAGAATGGGGATGCAAGGACTCCCAACAGCATCCTGTCCTGCTGGCCTGGACTTGCTGCCTGGCAGATTTGGGATGCTGTTCAGAGCATTGGTTTAGATCACACTAAGGTTACTGACTTCCTGGGCAACTGTGCCATCTTTGCAATTACTGGAATTACTGAGCAGAACTTTCCACCTCTTGGTTTGTGGGTCTCCAGACACAGGCGAATCCTGTCTTTTCTTACAGGCATTTGGAAAGAGTCTGGGACTAGTGGGTTATGGCCAGTTCAGAATACACACTTTCTTCTTGGCTTGCTTCAGGCTGCTTCCTCTGGAAAAAGCTTTTCTAATGGCCAGCATCCCTCCAGCCTCCTAGCGGTGCCTTGAGATTCCTGAACACACTGTGTGGCACAGGGCTGCTATCAGCATCACTTCTCAATTTCCTTGGATTGTGTCAAGACACACGGATTCGTTTCATCTGCAGCAGTGGTTATGTCTTTAGCTGTAACACCTCCTGACAATGCCCTAAAACATTTTCTCTGTGAAGATCCAGCTTTTTCTTTGCCTCCTTAATTTTCAGCTCTTGAGTGGAGTGGACAAGATGCAGAGCATGATCTGCCCAGTTACCTCAGTCTGCAAGCAGAATAGCCTCCACTGCCATGAGCAGGAGAAATCACGCCAGCAGCGTCCTCCTGGCAACCCTATTCTGCATTCCCGTAACTTGTGGTTGGCTCTGCCCTGGCACAGGTGCCCTGGTGTGGGGAGAAGGGAGTGTAACTTCCTCCCAAGGGTAAAACACCTGCTCCCTCTCTTATGCTGCACATCTGAAAGCACCACTACAACTACTTCAGCCAGTAGTACAATCTCCTCCAGGCTGCTCAGGAGCAACACAGCCCTGTAGCCTGTGCTTAAGTGCAGGCAGCTCATAGAGGGCAAAATCAATTTCCATGGCAGTAACCAGTCTTCTCTCTCCATAGGAAATCTCTGTGAAAAGCTTGAGTTAGGGTCCGAGTGCTTGAGGGTTTGCTAGAGGATGTGTAATTGATACCAAAGAGCAATGGTCAGTGAACTGAATGCTTGTGGCTAGAGGGGCAAATGATTTGGCAAATGAGGCAATCCCCAATGATTATAGGGGTCTCTGTAATTAGGAGGTTAATGCTGTCCCAGGAGCCCAAAAAAGGAGCTGGTTTCCTGCAAGGAATTTCCCCTGCCACCCCTTGCTATGCAGCACTGTGTTGTCTGAGGGATGTCCTGACAGACAGGCACCTACCCCCAGCCTCCAGCCTTGTGGTCTGCTGGTTAGCAGGCAAGCACAGCAAATGACCAGTGCTGAGCTCCAGCTCTCAAGGGGAAAATCACAAATTCAAGATCCCCATGGATGTGAGCCACTGGAAAACTTTGTCTTACACCAGAAACCATGGCCATGCCATTACAGAGCATTATCTGGGCTGTTCTGGCAGTAATCACCCCAGCACTACGCTGTGGCTGCCCACATGGGTCAGCATTGCTTGGCTAGTGGTGCATCAGTGCTCCAGTCCTCTTGGCAAAGTCACTCTGGTTTACCTAAACAGTAATTCCAACAACCTCCTCTCCTCTTCCCCTGGCCCTGCAGCAAGGCAGTGTCTGGGGAAAGTGCAGCTGAGAAAGCAAAGATTTGTCCCACAGCTGCAGAGGCAAGTGACAGGCTCAGGGAACAGAGCTAGACCTGAAGCCAAAGGTCTTGCTCATGGCTCTCCACCTTATTCTAGTCCTTACCAAGACCAGTTTTTGGGGTGGGAAATGACAGTGAGTGGGATGGCATGAGTTATCTTTAGGACTTACTAGTCAGGTGTAGAGCTATAACTACGGCAGATGCACTTGGTTATATAGAAATCATGTATGCATATAGAGGTATATGTGTATACAAATATATGTACATAATTATATATGCATGTATATAGAAAAGCTCTCTATACATGGCAAACCCATCAGTGAGCAATCCTACTGTTTAAGGATGAGCATGCTAAGACCTTGGCTCAGATCACATTATCTATGAAAAAGCTGAACATTATTTTTCCAACCTGCAGGCTGAGGTGATGGGTTGGGTTTTCCTCTTCAGTGGAAGAATGCTGAAATATTCATAGCTCCCACACGAAGTATAAATATGCCAATTCCATTAACTTCCTTAATCATTACCACAGCATCACTATGAAAACACATTTGTCCAGAGATGAATTTTTCCTTAATGGGATAAACAGAACTATCTTTAAGAAGTGTTGTGCCCTTGCCTCCTCCCACAGAAAAGTTTCTTGAGACCCCAGCAAGGGCAGGACACATCCAAAAGAGCCCACTAACAGAAGCAAAGGGCTCTCTGCAGTGGCCAAGAGCATGGACCCAGCCAAAACCTTCCAGCTCTTTGGTTTACTTTCAGCAAGACCAAACCCAACAAAGGTAAAAATGGAGAAACACCTTGGGAGTGGCTGCTTCAAGTTTAAGTTGCTTCCCTTCCCCATGCCCCCCATTCCTTCAAATCAAACCAACAGAGCTTTTGCCTTTTCCTGCAAGTTGCCGTCAGGCTCCATGGATAGGAGATGACGGCAGCTCTCTCAATTAAAATGACAGGCAGAGGCTTCTAACTGTGCTCCTAAATGCCCTGGCTTTAGAGCAATGACTTTAATTTTTCTTATTAAATTATCTGTGCATTGCAGCTAATCATCCAGGAGAATTCCTCTCATTTCATGTTTTCTACATGCATCAGGGAAGAGTTTGTTTTTGGTAACAATGAAAAATAACAAACCCACATTTTGCTTCAGATGATTCAAGATGGCACAGCCCAGTATGTAAGTGAAATTTTTAACCTGCTTGACAGCTACAGTCCAAACCTTCAACCATGACTTTCTTAAAAAGAAGTGGGAGGAAAATTCCCCTCAAAAAACATCATCAATGGAATTGATGATCACCAATCCCACACCGTGGAATCACTGCAGTATAAATCTTGGAACATGGACACACTGTTAGATTTTACCAGAAAAGACCTGTGGGATAAATGAAGAGGGATATAGAGAACCCATTTCAGGTGTAGCAGACATACAACAAAAGATACATGTTAAATAAAAATAAATTGTAGGATGGGCAGTGGTTGAAAAGACAACCCATGGTCTCCACAGGGAGGCAGGTGGAACAGGTTAATAACAGGACTTCAAAGCATACATATCATGATTTCTTGGTATTCGTGCTGATGTTTCTGAATTCCTATTTCAGCCACTGAGGACAGATGTAAAATATTGGTCAGCAGATGCTCTAAGTCAAAAAATACGTCTCATTACAACAATTTAGCAGCAAGTTACAAACAAGTTTGTTGTGTCAGTGATGTGCATTCAGTTTCAAATGTTTTATTTCATCTAAAGATCATTTTTTACCCTCTAACAGTGATTAAATGTGAGCACTTTTAAACTTCTGTAGTAAAGTCCTTTCCTAGAAACACATTCATAAGTCTATTGCCTGACTTAACTTTCAGCCAACCCAATAAAAGAAGTTATTGGCCAGTTGTTAATGATGAATAGTATGCTGTTAATAGGGAATGTTTCAGGCAAAGCAGGTCCTTTTCATGAAATTGCAAAGAGAGACCCCTAGAAGTCCAGTTGATTGCTGAGGTGTTCACACCCCCAAGCTGCTGGGTTTCTGGAGAGAACGTCATCTGTGCAGAAGTGCCACGTTTTCAGCACTAGAGCTAAGAAACCTCTTATGCTTTTTCAAGACTCTTATGTTTTGAAGCAATAGGAATAATTGTTTTTGGCAAGCATGCTCTCTAAAATGTGCAGATAATTCCTATACAGCAAAAGTGAAAGATAAAATTGTACTGTACCAAGAGGAAAACTTATAAAACAGACCTTCCTGAGAGGAGCCAAACTAAACATGTCTAGCACTCTTCAGAAACCTGCTCTGCTTCAGCTCCTGTTGCCCAAACCACAGGGTGGTGCTGGGCTTGGCAAAACTCTGAATGCTAATGCTGACAACCTGGTGATCCCAGGAGGCTGCAACCCTCCAGATGTACTTGGAAGCCAGCACCATCAACTTTTCTGTGAGAGGGTCAGAGCCTGCCCCATCACACAGCTTTGCTTGTAGAGCACCACTTCTACATGTCTGCAGACTTTTACTATTTTTTAATTTCTAAAATCTCTAGTGTACTCTGAAAAGCTTCTTCCCTTGCCTATAATCCTTAGAGGTCTTCAAATCCCTTCAGATAAACAAAAAAAAAAAATCTTTGAGCTTATCTTCCTTCCTACTCCTCCAGTGAGTCTACGCCTTCCTTCTTTCCTTCTTTCACAGACCTTCTGTCCATTATCTTGGTGACTGTATGAGCTCAAACACTGCCCAATTCTTAGACGCTCCATACCAAAAAACTTTATTATGCACGATCCCTATGGCAAGTTTGTCTTCCCATTCTTCCTACTGGGTGGAACATGTCAAACCTACCAAGGTGCATCTGCTTTCATGAACCAGCTGAAACTGCAAGTTTCTTATCACTTTCTCGTGCAATCAGAACCAATTTCTCTAAGAACCAGGTTTGAGTTTATCCTGAGCATTCAAAGCAGAGCATTTTCTGGAGTTTAATGCATAAGGTGAAGAGTGTGAGGTCTGGCTGAATTAAAATATGCGTGACCAGCTGGTCCAGGGAGGTGATTCTCCACATCTACTCTGCTCTTATGAGACCCTCACCTGGAGTACTGTGTCCAGCTCTGGGTTTCCCAGCACAGGAAGAACATCGACCTGTTGGAATGAGTCCAGGGGAGGGCCATGAAGATGATGAAAGGCCTGGATCACTTGTCCTGTGCACACAGGCTGAGAGAGTTGGGATTGTTCAGTCTGGAGAAGAGGGGGCTTTGGGGTGTCCTTAGAACAGCCTTTCAGTAGCAAAATTGGGCCTTCAAGAGAGCTGGAGAGAGATTTTTTGCAAGGGCATGTAGTGACAAGGAGGAATGGCTTTAAAGGAAAGCGGGCAGGTTACATGAAACACTGGGAAGAAATTCTTTTCCTTGAGGGTGGTGAGGCACTGGAATGGGTTGCCTAGAGAAGCTGGGGGTTCCCTATCCCTTGAAGTCTTGGGGAGACCAGGACGGATGGGGCTTTGAGCAATCTGGACTAGCAGAAGGCAGGGGTGTTGGAACTAGGTGATCTATGATCTACAATTCTATGAAGTCCCATCATGAGATATTTCCACTGCTGTAAAGAGGATGGAGAACACAGACAGCTTGTTTCAGGGCTGCAGCTCCCCTGAGGCCTGACCCACCTGCTGCTGCACTTTGTGTTTGCAGTCACTGGTGAGTTAATCTGAACCATCTGGCTGCTGCCACACTCTAACAGCCACACATTTTCTGAATATTTTCTTGTCATTGCAGTGCTTTGTTCCAGTGTCTTTGAGAAAACATCTGCCCTGAGGATTCGCCTTTTATAAGATCTTTAAAATATGTCACCATCTGCTTGCTTTTAAAATCTCTTCCTTGATCTCATCAGAAGTGACTGGCCCCTCAGGGACCTCCCATTTCGTAGCAAGGCACTTGAGCAGGGACATTAATTTCTTTGCTTCACATCATGCAATACTCTGTGTCATGTTTTGATCCATGGGCTTGTTTGGCGTATAGCAGAGAAGTGCCTCTCCTATAGCAAATGTCTCTTCTCTTGGCTCTTGGAGGTTCTCTTCTGCTTGGCATTTGTGCAGTGTCAGAAAGCAGACCTCCATCCTGGCTTTCCCGGAACCAGCCCAGCTCCAGGCAGAAAGTCTTTTGGTTCTTGCATTCTAACAAACCATTTATTCCACTGTCCCAAAACCCATCTGCAGCATACATCAGACACAACCACTCTGAATCTTCACTGGCTGCTTTTGCCCTTTGTCACCTTGTTTCTGCTCTGCTGCATGTATACCATATTCTTTTTCTGCTACCTCTGGCAGCCCACTACATGGTGTCTCCATTTACTTTACCTCTTTTCAGCCTCATTTTTCTCAATCAGTCAAAGCCAAAATGCATAGCATGCCATGTCCTTTGGACATCACAGAGTGGCTGATTCTTTGTATATCCCTGAGTATTTCAGTTCCCCAGAATGAAGAGGAAAAAAAACGTGAAAATTTATTGTGAGGGCCCAAAAGCTGTTTCCTCATGCACATGTAACTGTTATGTTACAGCCAGTTCCTGGTAAGAACAGTAATTACCTGCCTTAAGATGAAGAAAAATTATCCCCATGTCTCCTCCACAGCTCAGCTTTGAGTTGGGATTTTCTTATGTCTCACACAGAAAGGCACCAGTCACAACTGTTAGGCAAACTGTCCGTCTTTTGGCTCCAGACTAGCAGTATAAAGAGACACAACTTCTTTTTCCAAAGGTTGGAGAAGCATGAAAATCTGTCTTGCTACCACCTGAAGCAGAGAACAAGGAATAAACCTTCCCTTGCATCTGTCAAAACACATACTTTAAAAAGTGCTAAATGATCTGGTTTGCATCCAAATACAGGAAGATCAGAAAAACAGGCTTTGATTTCCTCAAGCAAGTTTATATACTACAGGTGATTGACTTAGTTAACTTGAAAATATGAAGCAGACAAAGGGTAAAACAGTCCTGTTTTATGATATCCTCAGTGAAAAGTAGGGAGGAGGAACTGCTTGAAGAGAAGGATGTCATTGACACCACCAAAAGGGTGACTAACTGGACTGTAATACCATTAGCTTGCAAACTGGAAGAAATGCCTGGACAGGGGTGCCATGAGGATGAGGGAAACCCCTAGACTCGGCTGGAAAAGCAGCTGACCACACGCAGGAAAGAGCCTCTTTGGCTCCCCAGAGGGGTACAGGCCCTAGTGCCCACAGTCCAGAGAGCTGGACTTGCCATGCCAGAGCATCTCCACCAGGTCTGTGCCTACCTCCAGCCCACTGCCAAGTTTTCCCCCTTCTGAGGTTTAGCCTGCTCCTTTGGCATCCAGGTAATGGCTGTGATCCACCTGCTCCACAGACAGATTATTCTTGCTCTGCAGGGAAACATTTCAGAAAGGCCTCAGTGTTCTGTCTCATGCCAGAAGCACCAAGGAGAGCACCACATTGCTTTGGGCAGGGTTCTGCTCTGGCAGCTGTGGGTACACAGAACCTTTGGCATCACTCAGCAGGGTCTGATTTGTGGCAGGTGTTGTCTTTCTGCACCTGAGAGCCCTACCCCAGCAATCCAGCTGGCCCTGGTTAAGGAAAGCACTGCAGAATGCTAGAGACAAATGCTGGCATCTTAGAGACCCAGAGAAAGTTACTACTGTCATTGGAATGCAGCATCCTAGAGCACTACCTGTGTTACTGTCAGGATCTGAAACTATATTCTTTGAAAGGAAAAGAAAAAATTGGTTGGGTTTTTTTCTTTCTTTCTTTCTTTCTTTTTTTTTTTCCTTTTGTTTTTAATTTATTAAAATACTTGTGAATATTCCTGGAGATTCACCAGGAATAATTCCAGAGGGACTAATACTCATCATTTTTCTGGATCAAATTAAATCTAACATTCATGGCCCTCACCACTAACATATGTTAAACAGAGCTATATATTCCATCTTATTGTAAATTGCATATAATATGGCTTCATTTGTTTTTCTTTTGTGGGCACTGTTAGCTGTTTTCTCCTCTGAATTTGTCATCAGTAAACCAGAACTCATCCAGAAAGAGCAATTAACTGCTTATGTAAACTAATCTTTCAGAAAAGGTTCCCAAAGAATGTCTGTAATGGACATTACAGAATTTACAACCGTTTCTTAAATGGAGAAAATGTTGCAGTTCCTGCCACTGTTCACTGCACAACTTGGCTTCTAAAAACACTGGCAAACTGAAATTTGGCAGTGCCAACTTTTGCAATTGTATCATGGTTCCTGATACTGAACTTTTTTATGAAGTCCCCACTCCCAAAAGCATCTGGATTCAATAAAATTCTAAACTTTCATTTGTTATAAAAACACTGTCTTTCTAATCCACATGGTTAGAAAAAGCTTGGGAAAACATGGGCATCATCTCATGTAGCTTTACTGTCTCTAACTGAGACAGCACATACAAGCAGGTTATCTACTCTACTCCGTAAAAGAGGCTGGTAGCTCCACAGATTAACATGCTCCTCTCTACTCACTGCCAGCTCAGGTGAGTCTGTGTAACAGCTCAAGGAGGCGGAAAGAACGCGGCTGCTTCTCCTCCCCTGTGCTTACATTCATCCTGCTTTGACCCCCCTCAATGACTTGATTCAGCCCACAGTAACTTGATTTCAAATGCAATCCAGCAGTGGAAACAAGAAGCAAATCCATGTGGCTGTGTGGCTCACCAGCACCCCAGCATTCCCTCTCCAAATGGTGGTCTTGGCCTGAACACCGGAATGGTGCTGGATGCCACACGAGTCACAGAAACTATCAGCTATCCTGGCAGAAAGTTGTAAGAAAATAGAGATTATGGAGCTCTGAGCCAAACTGGTCCCATGGCTGCCAGATAATACAAAAGAGGGCAACAACCGCAGATTGTGACTTGGGAGATCTCATTAAATATTAGGAAAAATCTTTACCCCAGGAGGCACTACAGTTCTGGAGCAAGTCCCAGGTACAGGGTGTGCTTCCTCTCTTTGTGGGTTTCCCCAGGACTAACCTAGCCTTGTGTCAGCAAAGAGCAGGGCTGTATAGGTGACATTCAGAGATCATCTTCTGCTGCTTGGATCCGGAGATTTCACAATATCCTCACCACAAGAGAAGTGGATTTCCCATGAGTGATCATGCCAGCCCTCCCTAGAGAAGTCTTCTGATGCATTCCTAGGGTGCTGCTGGGATTCAGCAGAGAGCCTCTGCTTTGAGACATGAATTGTGACCCTGGCACATACTCTCTTGGTTTTTAATATTCACCTTTTGGTTTTGCTTTCTTACAGTGGCTATGAAATAAATCATAATGTTTTAAGAGCTCCCTTCAGGAAAATTGTGGTGGCTTTTCTGTTTTCAAGAATCTTTTTTGAGTAAGTCCAAAAACATCCCCCAGTCCATTGGTCTCCCCTCCCCTCCCCTCTCCTCCTCCTCTTCTCGTGTCTCCCTTCCTCTCTCCAAAATGTTTTCTAGCCCCAAAAGGCTTCCTTAAACATGCTATTGAAAGAGCGGGAAATGCCATGGGAGGAAGAACACAGTAATTTCAGAGCTTGAAGCTCAAACGCCTATCAGCATGGAGAATGCCTCCCCATATACCAAAAAAATCACTGGATTTCTGCTTCATGAAAACCCTAGGTGCTCAAAATTCTTCATTTAAAGAAAACATATGGAACAAGAAGAATGTCATCACAACGCAGGTAGCAGGCAGCTATCTGGACATCAGAACTGGAAAGCAAGCCAACCTCTTGGTCGGCTAGAAAATCAGCTGCACTAGTTTTGGGATGCAGCATTTGAAGCACAGTTAACCACCTGCTGCAGAAAGCATGCAAGGCTAGGAATAAGAGGAAGATTTTTTTTTTCAGTCAAAAATTTGTATGAAAAAGGAAACACAACCTTAGCCCAGTGGAGTCACAACCCATTTTGTGGTCTTACCTCTCATTTGGCATCTCCACAGCAGCATTACCTCATCTTGGCTACTTCGGTGGTAGAAGGGTAAAGGGAGAAACATGCTCCTAAGGTCACATTCAAGCTTACAAGATACATCAAGGTTTACCTGCATGGCAGCCAGCAGTAAATAATCTGTCCATCTAAGTTTGCTTTCAAGTTGCCGTGTGTCCAGCACCTGCTACCCTGGGGAATCAACATAGTTACGGGCAGAACATGCAAGAGCACACACAAGGGAGAAGCATCAAGCAGCAGTGAAAAAATCAGCCTTACTATTCTATGTTTTTCACAAACTTGAAACAGAATTTGTAAATGCAGAGCTCCAACACCCCAACCATAGCAAGATCTTGGTGGGTCATTGTCCCTTTGAAGGGTAACTGTGTCGCTGAGCAAGTTTCTCCCAGCACGCAGCTATTGGACTTTAACTAAAAATGTCTGGCACACTGTTGGCCCATGCTGCCCTGCATGACCAGTCTTTTCCTTGTGGGGAAAGGTCCTGAATCAAAATGATGACAGGACTTTCACACTCCCAGGTTCTTTACGACATGGCTGACTACATGAACTGAGCACAGCAAGAGTAGCGTGGAGAAAGCACACCCCGGAGCAGCAGAGGGTGGTGCCCAGGTAGATAGCCAGGCAGAAAATGAGTTTAACCTTTCATTCCTGCAGCCACAGAATTCACATTTGCTCAGGTAAAATTGCTGAGGATATCTTCTGTAGTTCTGATGGTCAGTCAGAACCTGAGACTCAGAAACAGCAATGCTACTGTCTTTGACCACAAAGGAGAGAGCTACCCCAGCTTTGGGAGGCCATTCTCTCCTTCTCAGAGGAATGGGGCAGAGAGACCCTCATGATACCTACATGGGGCTTTTGGTGGGGAGCAAGGAGGAGGTCAAAGCCATTACTGGACAAGGAGTGAAGTGAAGAACTCTTTGAATGGTATCTTTGTAATGTTTTTTACATTACTTTGCTGGCTGGAGAGCAACATGGAGCATCTGTTTCCATCTACAGAACTGCTCATGGAAAATACTCTGGTGATGGCAAAGACTCTCTTCCCCTTCCACAAGGCCTCCCCCAAAACCACACAGGGCTGGATTGTAGGCCTCACTGCTCAGGGCACTTTGCCTGTAATCACTGGCAGTGAGTCAATTATGTCTCAAAATTTGTGATTATAACAGAATGATTTATATTGCAAACAAAAATGCTAAAGGGTCACAAGACTTGTCTTCTTGTATTTCTATTTATTTCCAAAATGTGTTCCTTTTTTCTTTCGCTTTTGGGGAGTTGGAGTTTGGGGTTTTGATGTATGGGGTTTTTTTCTGCCAGAGAAGCTGCTTCCTCATACCTTGACTGTACCAGGAGAGAGGGAGGAGGCAGGCCAGTGGAAAGCAGTGACTCAACTTGTCTTGTGCAGTTAATTGGTTTAAATTTATGGGCTGTAGGTGTCTGCAGCACATTAGAGCTTCTTTATGAAATAACACATGGGTTTTTCCCTCCGGTGCCTGAAAATTTTGCAACCTGAATAAAAAGAATGAGGTTGTACAGCCCAGCATTGGCACTGGCATAACACCTGTGTACAGCTGACAAGCCTTAGGCTCTGTTGTTAATCAGGGCTTTTGCTGCACGAAGGCAGCTAAGGAAAAGCACAAGAGCTCCAATGAAATCAGAAAAGCTGATTACAACAGATGCTTGCTCCCTCTCACCCTGTGCAGCACAGTCTCCGTATCCACTTACCTTCCCTGAACTGGTGAGAGACCTCAAAGGAAAAAGAACAAAGTAAAAGCAAACAGGATCTTGGAAGAGAAGAAGAGCTGCTGCTATGAATAAAGGATGCCAGATGGGAAAATCACAGCACAGAAATGCAGCGTGAATCACTACAACAGGAAATTTAGCCCTTTTGGAGTACCTGGACCTCAGAAGGCAGGCATAGCTGCAGACGCTGTCTGTCAGAAGCCTGCTATATATTATTACTATTACTAAATATTTCATTACAGATCACTTGGAACATCTGGTTATAGAAAATCTTTGCAAGAAGACCGAGCAAATCTCTGGATCTCACTGCTGACAATTGCGGAAAGGCAGATAAGTCCTTTAATTCTGTTCATGACATGAGGAATCCACTATCAACACCTTTCCACCGCAAATACATTTGGCATGGGATACTGCAGGTATGAAAGTCTTCTTGGGTTCAAGGGATAACTTAACAGGCTCATGACCCAGAAATACATCAAGAGCTATTACACACAAAGGCACTCCCTTCTACCTCAGACACAAGTTGCTGGAACGTGGGGAAGCATCCCTTCGTATTTGCCCAAGTCTTACACTCCCTAGCTTCCAGTGTGAGTAATGGTAGGGCTCAACTTGCTGGGCTGAGTGAACCTCTGTTCTGACCAACTTGGTTGGTCTCACGTTCATGGAGATGCATTTTCTAGCAAGTCTGGTCAATTATCAGTAGATCATTCCCACACCTCCTCTAAGGTCTTCCTTCCGTGAAAGAGCATATCAGACCTCACCTATACAGTAGTTTGCACTGGTGCAGTAGCTGATGAGTGTTTTAATGACTCTGATTGAGCCAATGAGAGCTTATACACAGGCACCCAGTGCTGTAATGTTGTATTTTGGCTGAGCTTTGTTGTTAGTCTGTGGGTTTTTTTTACTTTCAGCATATTAAAATAATCTTAATAAGCCACTATTTATCACCAATAGCCTACATCTATACTGTCCTATCTAGACAGACCAGCTAAAATATGCAATGTTAATTAATCCCTGGTATTTTTCATGCAGAACAGGCCTTAATTGCAGTTCCTTGGGGATGCTTTGTTCAGCACCATGAAACTGCTGCAGATGTACACAGAAATTTTTGAGAGAGTATATAGAAGTGATACAATGCTAGGGTCTGCATGCCATCAGAGTGCCAGCAACCCCCTTTCTGGTTGCTGGGGAGGTGAAATACTGCAGCACTGACACTTGGCACTCATGACTCAGATTTGAGCCTTCGAGGAGGTGGAGAGACATCTTTTCCCTGGAAAGATTGCTTGGAGTAATAGAATGCCTTTGAGGCATCCAGGACCCATATGGGATGAGTACTTTGTTCCACTGCACTAAGAAGAGCAAACTTAGTTTGGATTTTGGACGGTCTGAAAATACAAGTATAAATAGGAATTATACCCAACACATACTTCACGCCTTGCAGTGACAGAATGTGTTCAGAATTGTTCTTTCCACTTGTCTGTCCCCACTTCCAATAAAATGATTCAACCTTGCACATCATTCCGAGCTTGAACCTTGAGGGGCTTATTTTACATGCATGTGCTTGCAGAGATGAGAAAGTCTTCTGACCATAAGGCCATACTCAATGTTTAAAACATAATAATGTGAAAAATATATTGGGAATCTTGAACCTTCAAAAAGACAGTATTTAAAGCAGATAGCTTCCATTAAAGGACAGTGCAGAAGTTGATTAAGACTTGTATCCCAAACAAAGAGCCAAACTGAAGACAACTTCCTTCATAATCCCAGCCTGATGATGACCAGCCTCCTAACACTACAAGCAATATACACCCCAAGGTCAAGGCAACCAGCTTTCCCAGGTCAATCCATTCATTCCATCCTTGTGCTCAAGAAGGGAAAGCATTGAAAGCCTCCTGGGCTCATCACAAAGAGCAGGACTGTGCCAATCCACATCCTCAAAAACATGGAGCAGCAGCACAGTTTTTGTTGGCACCGCTTTGTGTAACTCACTCTTCAGTGCTTGATGCTCCAGAGCATGAGCACAGCCACTGTGGGCAGGCTGCTGGGGAGCTCTCAGACAAGCCTGGTGGTGTTGAGGGCTGGTGCTTTTGCCTATTGGCGATGCATCTCCAACCATGCCTTTGTCACCTGCAGGTGGGACAGCCGCCTTGGCCCCACCAAGGCCCACAGCTCTAGAGCAGCGGGGGCAGAAGCCAACAGAAGCTGAGCCCCAAGCACAGGGCGCAGAGCCTGGGGGTCCCCTCCCCACAGGCTGGGTTTCCAAGAGCAGCGCAGTCCCCATCCGGCGGCTCCTGCCAGCACTGCTGTTTTCTCTCTGGGATCCTCTTGGCTTTGTCCTGTGCAGCTGTGTTCTCCACATCAGAAGGGACTTTTCACAGAAAAGTGAAATTAGCAAAAATAAAGATAGTTGAATGCATTTTGTTTTACCAAAGAGACTGTTTGTGGTTAGCAAATAGACATGAAATGTTATAACATAATTTCTAACAGTACCCTATAGAGATGACTTGTCTGTTAAACATGAAATAAAACTGGCAGGAAACCACCATGTTGACTCAATAAGGCATAACATTAACTGACACCAAAAAGCAACTTATTTAAGAAGTAAAAAACTTTGCAACCTCAGTTATTTCAAAAATACAGAGGTAGCCCAGCTATTAAATTGAAAGTGATCATTAGGGTAATTTGCACTATTTAGTTCACTGCAATTAAACATGATGCCATGAATGTATTGGGTTGGAATTTCTTCGACTCTACTATTCTCCTGACTAGTCCTGATTAAAAAAATAGTAAAATACTAACAGCTAGTTTAAAACCATACAATGTTTTGCAACCCTCATTTAGAAATTTTTCTAGCTGAGCCAATTAAAACTTCAGTTTATGGAGCATACATCTTCCCAGTGCACAATGGTACAGACATTCTTGACATACTTTGTGGTTCAAACTGGGTAAGTTGAGTGTGGCAGTATCCAGAGGTACTGCTTTCGTCTAACTGAGGCCCTGAAAGCAGGTATTGTTAATCCTTTCTGTCTTTTAAATGGGATTTTGCAAGAACAACTGTGCACAAAAAAAAGTGAAAAAAATAGTAAGATGTTAAGCTAGAAAATAGTTTATGATTCATATCTGTGTTTTGTACTGTGTTCACCCCAGTTCTGGCCTGGAGTCCCCTTATGCCATGAGAAGAACAGAAGAACATCATTGTCTCTGCTGTTCTGCTTGTTTTGAGTAGCTTTCTGGAAAATCACAGGGTATTTAAATGGCAGCTGAGGTGGGATCAATGTGAAATCACAGAGGAGTCAACATCACTGCTCATTCTTTCAAGAAAACCTTCTTCATACTGCAACTCTTATTATTTCAATTGCAATACCACCATCCCAATTCTTGACTGTTTGCATTGGGAACCTAAGGTACCAGATCATCTTGTTATGACTGACAGCAAAGGGCTTGGTGTAACTTCACCTTGAGGTGGTGCATGATCCCAAAGCACGCTATAAGGGCCTATCTCGTAACTGGATGGGCCCTGGCCCTATTCCTCTCTATACCCCTCACTGTCTGAAGTGTCTCCATTTTATCACATCTCCTCTAACAGCACAGTCAGTAACTTGTTCACTTTTAGATGTACAACTCCCCTGGGAGAGTCAGTAATTTCTTCATCTCTTTCTAAAGACAAGGCCAGCCCATGTTGGGGTATCGGCGATGTTTCCATCTTCAGTGGGCTGACACAATACTTCGAAGATGACTTGTGTGCAACAAGAAATACAGCTACTGTAAACTTTTTCCCAGTACCTAACCAGCCACAGAAAGAGAGAAAGGTGGGGGCTTTTAGTTGGTGGTGTGCATTTTAACAGTCTCTAGTACCATGGATTAGAGTAAGTAACTAAGTCTTCTGAGTGGCAAAAGAATATAAAGAAATTAATTAGGAGAACAAAGTAATTATATGGAGTAAATGTATAAGAGCAATTGATTCAGCCATCCCCCTTAAATTCTAGAGTAGTGTGCCACTGTTCTAAAAAGAGGAGACTACAAATGCCAACATGCAAAGATTTAATATGCTTTTTCTCTAAGGCTAAGCTAAAGAAAAATTGGCTGCACTTTCCTGGAGTTAACAGCAACCAGGTCACATTTATCATCATGCCACTTATGTTCAAGAACTAGTAATTTAACTGTTCCTAACTGGCTTCGTTTGGCCCTCCTGAAACTGGAGATGGGTTGTGGTTTATATATCTGCTAGAAGTGACTAATATTAGAATAACACAGCTCTGCAGTCTTGGCATTCTGAAAAGCTGGTGAGATCCTATCTCCAAGTTCTCCTGCTTAAATGTTGCTGTTAATTTCAGCAGTGTTTGTGTTATTACTATGATTTATGTATATAAGTTATAAATAAGTTAACCATGAAGGAAAAGATAATTGACAAATTCTCCACTAGCCTTCTGAATTGTTTTTTCCCTTCTTTGGATCAAAATTTCTTTAGAAAAAAGATGATTATTCTCTTCCCGCAGCTATAAATTCCTCAGCCAGCTCCTCTGTTACTATGCAGTCTGCTGGGCATATTCCAGAATCATTTCTGAAGTTTTCTCAGACTTCCTTATAAGTCTAAAAATTCCATAATCCTGCTCCATGCCAACATGACAGTCGACCCTTACTACTCTGTATAAATTTTTGAAACATTCAGTTCTGCTGATGCTGAGCTGACAGTTACTGATTGGTAAATTAAGGACGAAAAGTCCACATAGGACTTAGGGCCAGTGCTGCCACAGTAATCACACCTGTCTCTTCAGCAGCTGCAGGGCTTTGTAGCAAACTAGCCTGCCCCTGAAACCATGGGGACAGGAAGCAGCCAGCCATCCCCACATGGTCTAGCACTGATCACCACCATGAAAAAATGTTGTGGGGCAGGTATAAAAAAGAGGATGGAAAAACCCCAAGTATCTGTGCAAAAATATATAAATGGTATAAAGCACTGGAGACAAATAAATCACTCCAGGTTTCAGGTATGACTTGAAACATCTAATGAAAATAGATGCAGTCTCCTCAGCATGGTAGTGTGAGAGACGACTTCCTATCAGGACCTGTTGTTCCAGGCATGGTGTTGCTCCCATGCCTGCCAGGGACTGGAAGTGCAATGCAAGTGTCTGCTTATGGCTTGTGCATCCCTGTTCCCTGCTAAAAGAGCAAGTTAGCCAACAATAACAGTGTTTGTTTTGTTGCCATCTCAGTAGACACTCTAATAGAGCTAATAGGAAAAAGAAACCTCACCAGAGAAGGGAAAGGTCAGAAGGCTAATAAAATAAATGCAGCTATTGTGCGATCACTTGGCAATTCATAAGGAAGTGTGATTTTCTCTCTTCTTTCTTTTTTTTCCAGCAGCATAAAGACTTCTAATGAATCCAAAATGAAATTTCAGCTTTCACACAAGGTTTGTTACTGACAGCCATTCTATGGCGGATTCAGGAATAGTAGAAATTTAGGTTTATGCTTGTTAGATTCCACCCCCTCATTTCATTTCTTTGAGTATTTCTGAGTTTTCCTTTCAGTCAGGTCTGGCTATCAAAAAGAAGCAGTGTCACATGTGAGAAAATGTGGGCCAAAAAGGTAATTTTGAACTAAGAGCGCTATATTATTCTTGAAGGGCATAGCTGGCCAGCTGCTGCTCTTTTATAGCATTGCCCAGCTAGGTAACTCATGGTTGTTTGCCTTTTAAGCTTTGAGTGTTCCTCTGCTTATAATCAAATACCTGCTGAAGTGTTTGGCTGGACTATGGCTCTGAGTCAACAAAACACAGTTGGATAAATGGTTTACCTCCGAGCACACTCCACTCCAGCACTGCTGACACCCCGGTGCTGCTGGAATCAGGGACCCCCATTCCTGTGTGTCTAAGCATACATACACACATGTATCCTGTGTATCTGAGACTCACAAGGTACACACATGGCTGGAATTTGATCCTTATAACAGTGGCAAAACCACTAAAGTGCTGGAAAAGATGTCCCTGTGGACAGGGAATTTAAATACAGCTGCTGCCCCCTCTCTGGGAAGGATACCTCTGCCTTCCATCAAGTCAGGGCTCTGAAGCAGCAATAGCAGACCAGGGCTATGAATGAGTGGGCACTTCAGGAGGATCTAACTGGTACTGCAGTGAAGTCCTCCTGCTCTGCCAGACCTTGGCTCTCCTCACAGTGAGTGGAGAGAGACAGCCATGACTCCGAAGCAAGGCAGCTGTTGTAAGGGACCAGAACATAGGCCATGTTACTAGAAATAGCTGATCACCAGCAGAACAGAAACTCAGGGGGAAAGTAGCCTGAAAGGCCACAGGATAAGCTGTACGGCCTCACTTAAGAGCGATGGTTTCTTCCCAGGAACAAAAGCGGGAGGTCACCTGCTGCAATGAAATTCTGAGGTCTGCAGAAGAATGCACTCAGGATGGATCCTGCCTTTCGTGTCGGCCAGCATCACTCACAGGCACTTTTACCCTCTACATATGGTACTGGGGAAGGCAGGACAAGGAGAGCTGTAACTACCAGACTGACAACCACCTACAAAAAGGGATGCTGAAAAATGAAGCAGGTCCGTAGATCAGCTACAAGAAAAATCACATCTTTGGTTGGAGTCCATGTTCATGTGACAGACCAGGTAGGAGAGGCCTTTTGGCAGCTCAGTTAAATAAAGTAAGCATGGGAACACAAAACAGGCCTGTGAACACCTTGGTTTTACTCCACAGAAAAACCTATTTCTTGCCACGTATAACCTATTTTTTTGGCAACCCAAGTCTCCTGGCTACATTAGTACTACAGCTCCTTACTTTTCCCATGAAAGTTTCCTATCCAAACTCCTTACTCCAACAGAAAAAATTAATTATATTACATCAGTGTGATCCAGAGGGAGATTAGTTACCGCAGTCTCTAAAACAAGAGATCATAATTTCTTTTAGAGGCTCTCTTGTATCATATAGAATTGGTTGGCCTTGGAAAACCTGATTATTCTATACACTTAGGTGCAAATGCTCAGACTAGCCACAGACTCACTACTGACTCACCCTACTACTCTGAAGGGTTACACACATTAGTAAGAGGGAGGCAAGGATCTGATTGAAGCTTTCAGCTTCTGGAGAGAGAGAGAGAAAACTCAACATCTCATCAAAGACAAAAGAGAAAGACAAAAAGAGTGAAGTGAATTATGAGGGAAGTGAGAAAGGGAAGAAAAAGAGATTAAATTTATTGGCTTTAGAACACAAAGAGACATTGTGTTCATCCATTTCCTATAAATTCCTGCATAAGCCATGACATGATTGTTTACCTCCAAATAAATAGATGGTTATTTCTTCTACAGCTGTAATTACAGGTACCTTCAGAAAAAGATCGCTTACTTGTATGTTAATATAGCAGTATTTTACCAGCATCACCCACTCACCTTTTGGGAATACATTTCTATACCCTACTCCAGACACTGGATGTGAATTCTTGTGCAAAAATACCTCAGACACAGTCAGTATATTCACTAGGGAATCTCAGAAGAATATGGGATTTCCTAGACTTCTTTATTAGAGAACACATATCGCTATTCAAACTATTTCTAAGTCAGCATCCCTCAGAGGAAGAACTGTCTCAGATTTTTCTGCAAACTCTCATTACCACAATAATATTTGTGGCTGTGCCTTAGGGGAGCAAGCAGGTAGCCTCATCTGTCCCACACAGCCAGAGGTTCCTGGGCCCTACTTATACAGAGTGTTCTTTTAATACTAATTTTATCCCAGGCCAAGGGTTCAGGCAATGACCTTCTAGACACCACCACAGCCCCAGCAGTAATTGCTTGGACAGAATGTTATGCCACATTAAATTTCATAACATCAATCTGTTAAATGGTACTGAGAGAAAAGCAAGCAGCCAATTTGGTCATACCTGTTCTAATCCAGCATTATTAACCAGACATTCACAGACCTTGGTGATGCTGTTGGGGCTCCCAAGGATTCTTTCAGTTCCCAACGAAAAAATACAAAACATTTCTCAAGATATCCAAGCTTTCTCCAAATACATACAGATCTGATGTGTTTTCACTGAATCACAGAATCACAGAATATGCTGAGTTGGAGGAGACTTACAAGGATCACTGAGTCCAACCTTATGCCCTGCACATGACTATTCCCAAGAGTCATACCATGTGCCTCAGGGTATCATCCAAATACTTCTAGAACTCTGTCACACTTGGTGCTGTGACCACTGCCCTGGGGAGCCTCTTCCAGTGCCCAACAACCTTCTGGATGAAGAACCTTTTCCTAATATCCAACCCAAACCTCCCCTGCCACAACTTCAGGCCATTCCATCAGGTCCTGTCTCTGGTTACCACAGAGAAGAGATCAGTGTCTATCCCTCCTTCTTCCCCTCATGAGGAATTTGTAGACTGCATTGAGGTCTCCCCTTGGTCTCCTCTCCAGGCTGAACAGACCAAGTGACCTCAGCCGCTCCTCAAGGCCCTTCACCATCTTCATTGCCCATCTTCTTTTTTATATTGCAGTGCCCAAAACTGCACACAATATCCAAGGTGATGCCACCCCAGTGCAGAGCAGAGTGGGACAATCCCCTCCTTTGACCAGCTTTGCCTGATGCTCCCAGGACACGGTTGGTCCTCCTGGCTGCCAGGGCACTGCTGACTCATATTCAACTTGCCACTGACCAGGATCCCCAGGTCCCTTTCCACGGCACTGCTTCCCAGCATCTCCTTCCCCTGTCTGCATGTACATTCTTTTCAGAAAGCAGCAGCACTTTTTCTGGTCTCTCTTGCTTATGTTCCTCTGGAAGTGTATCAATATCCTGTCTCTTAAGGAGGTTGAAATTGAAATTTCCTGGAGGACTTGGGAAGAATTAAAGTTTTACATGCTGAGGACACAGAACAAGACCAGCAGTCACGACCTCATGGACTTTATTCATGCAGCTTTAGAGAAGTGTTGAGACTTGCCTGACAGAGACATCACTGGAATGCAGCAGGCTTTTTACTCCATGATACTCTTGACTATAAATACCACATGTGAACAATTTAACATAAATCTGAGATAAATGCATTTGTTCAGAATTTAGACCTTTACATACTGACATTCCAAATTCACCTGTTTCCTGAACTAATGTTTCACTAGCATCAGGAAATTTTCACCTGAATCTGGGCCAGTTTAGGTTTTTAATTGCAATGCTTTTAATAGTTTACTTCCAATCCAGATTAAGTTTATTAATCATTCAAAGTAAATGGGATCAATGGGATCAAACGCAAAATCAAGTTCAGAGAAGAAAGGCTGCATGCCAAATTTGAAGAAAAAATTCACCTGGCTCTCAGTAAACAAAAACATTTTTTAAAGGAAAGATAACGTAAAAATCAATCCTTTTAAATGCAGAATATATATTTCAGGGAAAATTTCTCATTGTTTTCTATATAATGCCATTTTCCAATAAGTACCACACGGTTGTTTGCCAGCTCTATCAAGCACCACTTCCATTCTGTATTATGCTGGGATACTTCATCCTACTAGGAAGAACACAAGAAACTTACAGACAATTTTGTTTGCATTTTTGGCCACTTGGAATGATAGATGAAGCATAGTATTGTGAGATGCCTACGTGCCCCAGTATGCCAGATCATACCTTTGGTTAGTGGAAA
>JAYRBT010000114.1:57613523-57647577 GCA_036023395.1 Myiotriccus ornatus
GAATGATAGATGAAGCATAGTATTGTGAGATGCCTACGTGCCCCAGTATGCCAGATCATACCTTTGGTTAGTGGAAAAGTTGAATTTTATTTTTATTTGGTCTCATTAAAAAGCACAATCCCAGTTAAAGACATATGACAAAGAGCAGAAAATAGTTCGCCAAAAGGTTATAAGAAAGCAGTATGGTCTTCCTAAGTTCCTACCAGAGCAATGGTAGTCTGGACTTCAAGAAGGATGAAATGAAAACAGGTCATTTCAGCATACCACTTCCTGCTTTTTCTTGTATTTGAATTGATAGCATAACATGAATAAAAGCAGGCACTTCCTAGGGGAAAAAATGAAAAAGACTTCTTGTTCATAAACTGATTTTTTTTGATTTGCATGATATCTGCACAAATTTAGAGATCACAAGAAGCAGCCATTGTCTGTTCTCTCTTTTGAAACATGACAAAGAAAGTGACATAAAATGGATTATTATGTTCCTATAGAAAAATACCACCTCCAGATGGAAGTGCTCTTCCCTTCCTATGTACATCATGGCTTAATAAACAGCTGTGTGGTGGTCTGACCTGGACTGTCAGGACATCAGAAAACAAACTCCAAATGCAGTTATAGGGTCTTCTGGGAGCATTTCCTTTGATGACAAGGAGCAGCTACCTTTATGAGAGCAGAGGGCCCATACGTACATTAAAGCTGCCTGGTTTAATGTTAGTTCAACTTGAGAGTAAAGGTTAATGTGGCAGTAGGGTATTTTCTGGTCTAGGTGGGGTCTGTCTTTTATCTGACACATTTTTCTTAAAGTTTACTGTTAACAAGGCTGGGGCATGCTTGATAACCCTTGGCTGCAATATGAGAACCTGACAGATGATGGCAATGGAGGTGACGGGTTGTTTTGAGTGGATGGTGGTGATACTACTAACTCCTGTGGGCAGCTTTTAATCTTCACCAAAAATATATTGTAACAGATAACCAAGCAACTGGCTTTCTACAAGCACAGCTTTTTTGTTTTCTTGTTTTCCCCTTACATCCTTTTTCTGATTCTTAGTTTGGGCGCTTTTTTTTGCCTTTTTTTTCTGTTTTTTTTTTTTTTTCAGAAAAATGTTACAAATTTCCCACCCTTGTCAAGAACAGCATACAAATTAGTATGAAAAACAAAATCAGACACTCTCCTCTCTCTGTCTCTTCCACTGCATTTATTTTTCTGGTCAAGGTGCAAGATAAAACCTGACTATTTCTCCAACAGAAGACGAGATTGTGTTGTCTTAAAAAAGAATGTGATTATCCCAATTTTCAGCCTATGGTCTTCTTTTTCTTTCCTTGAAAAAAACCCAAAGCTACCAAAAACTCCAATAGTTTCCAGTAATTCTCTCCCTTTGATCTGCAGTCTTATGGGTAATTCTTTCTTTTTTTTCATGTTGTTGATTCCTACTCAGTGCTAAATTTAATTTTGTACTATATTTAATTTTGTTCTCATTAATATAACCCAAATGTCACTGCCAACTGACACCAAGACCGTCAGTCTGACTTAAGATGCACAAATTCATTGTGAATTCCTTTGGAAAAAAAAACATTCCACAGCCTAAATATCTGTAGAAGATGGAGTCTAAATTTGATCGTGACGAAAATCAGTAAATCAGAGTTCTTGTTTAGCTGCTGTTACATGTTCTCTGACTCAGTCAACAGATTTATTTCATTCCTGTTCCCCTTTCAAGCCAATAGAAAATAGTTTCATGGAGCTGAAAAATGCTTTGGGCAAGACTGGGAGAAGCAAATAAGTTATTTACTGAATATGGGGTGTTGACTGATCCAAAATGTCTTGCCAATTCATCCAAAGACACCAAAAGCTTGAAGCTGGAAAGAGGATGTGGAGCTCGTTTAGTGGAATGAGATCATCCTGAGGGCAGACAGCTCCCCTTGAGCGGTCAGGCTACTGCCCACAGTATTTTTTTAAATATCCTGAGTCTTCTTGTTGGGAGAACATCTTGGGCACTGGTCTGGAGGAGGTCACCTCTGCCTGACTACCCCAGCTAAGGAGCATTTCTCATTTTGGTTGCAGGAACTCAAAATGCTCCTGGCCTGACAGACTGTGCACGCTGGTGGGAGATACACGTTCAGGTCCATGTCAGTAAAGGAAGAATTCAGTGCTGCTCTCCCTTATTTTGGAGGAGTGTCCAAACCACCCCCCAGACAGCAGGGGCAACACTGCAGCACTTGTGTCCTCCTTCTTCACATGACCCGTGCTTTCATCCCACTCTTTTTCATTCATCCAGAAATAAATGAGAGAGAGAAGACACAAGTTCTCATTTTTTTGCAGGGATGTATATGGGGGGGGTGTATGGTGTGTAAGGAAAGCAAAACGTATTTTCCCGGAATTTCAGTTCAGAGGCTAATAGAAAACATTCATTTTTTATGACGTTTCTAGAGCAGGACTGACATTTCACCTCTACATCAGGGTAACTGCAAGTGCAGTTCCACTGCAAGCAATAGCTTTTTAAAGCCAAGGTTTTAGTGATGAAGCAATATGAGAACCATACACACATACTGCCACTTGGATTAACCTGGCAATGCTTCCATGTAAACAAGGGCTAATGGGGGACACCTTCTGTCCTTCCAACACGTTTTCAGCTCACACTCTGCCACGAGGGGCGAGTTCCTCTCCACTGCTCAGTTGTAACAGGGAATCAAAGCATGGAAACCACACGAGCAGAGATTACACAGATTCTCAAGTCTGGCAGCCAGATGTTTGTTTGCAAGAGTGAGCGTAACCAGATGGTTTTTCTGCCTTTTTTTCCTCCAAACATTTGGAGGAGGTTAACAGAATGACACACTCAGAGATAAGTTCATGATCATATTTGAACATTTAGACACATATTAGCCCCTTCAAAACTGCAATCCATAAGGATCCATAATTGAACAGCATGACTAGGGTTTTCAGATGTCAGGTCCAGCTCAGACTCTGCAAGAAGCTACCAGTGAGTAAGAGCCAGACTAGGACTTCTCCATATTGCTGTCTTGATGCCAGGACTGGCCCAGTGTTGCAGTCCACAGAATCCTTTTGCAGCCGACCCAAAGCATGCTCCCAGGTGCAGTACATGAGGACAGCTTCTCAGTTGGCCATGGACAGCTTTGCTCTTTTCTGCCCTACAGTGAACTCTTTGGGATTTGGAATAAAAAATACAGCAGGAAGATCATTGCATTGTTGTGACATACTGGCTGCTGATGCAAAGCACTCAGGCAAAGGCTTTGATGGAATCGTGCTATATCCCAGCATGAGCTAGCTGCTTGGATACTCTTCTGAGGCCACAGACACATGCTACTTTCTAAATGAAGCTGACATTGGAGCTTGCTGGGCAGGTCAGCTCAGAATCAGCAGATGCAGATGTTACTTTCAAGGACCAGTTTCAAGGGTGAAACCTCATCACCAGTCCACACCCCTATCCGTTCCCCAGTGTCTATGCCAGACAAGCCACATCTGGAACAAAAGCATTTAGTCCCATTTAATATCCTGAGCTTTCTCCTATACAAGACATAGGAGGTTTGCCCCTCACACACACCATGTGCGTTGCACCGTTGGAAAGAATGCATTTAGCACAGCAATGAGTATCAGCAGATGGACAAAAACCATCACTTAACTGCTATGACTTACATTTTAGACATAACAAGATCCAGGAACAACTCTTAATTCCCAGCTAGATAAAAGAGAAAAGTAGCAATTCTGGCTCTGAACTGCTTTTGACTGACCTGGATCTCATGAAGGCAAGTGAAAAATTCCCACTGGAGCTTTTGACCCTCAGACAGGCTAATTCCAGTTGATTGTTCCCATTTTATTTAGTTATGCAAACAAGCACCACGCCCTACACTTAAGCTTTCATAAATATCCCTTTATCCCCAAAAAACACCAAAAGGTGAGAGTTTTAGTTTTGTGATCCTTTTTCTTTCATAAGAAAAATAATTAAGCAGAAATTATTGTGTATTTCTTTCCTGTAAATACCAGTATAGCTTATTGCAATTAAACCCAAGGAGAAGTGGGAAAGTACAAATGGAAGAAAAGGGTTAAGTCACTGACACAAGTTCCTCTCAGTCACTTGGGAAATGAACTCAAATACTTAAAGAACCCAAGAGTTAAGCTCTTCTCCTGGCAGGCTGACCAGGTTCACATGCATCTTTTAAGGGAGGGAGAAATCAGTGGCAGCTTAATGATGTATTCTCTGAAAGCCTGAATTTCCCCTCACCACTACAGCCTCTTAACTCTGCTGAAGAGATAAAAGTGGCTGGAAACAGCCCAGTGAAGCATTTAGTCAGAAGACATATACATAGAGAGACAGAGAACTTAACACTACCTTTGTGAGTCAAAAACGGTTTGTTTGAAACAATTCTGAATTACTTTTTGGGGAAGCGTGAGGCTTGAAGCCCACAACAGCTGCCCCGACAGACAAGAACACCAGACTTCCCCAGCAGCTGTAGGGCCTGGGGAGCTTCTGGATTCCTGGAAATACTGACAAGTTTTCAATTCTGTCCAGTTTTGATCACAGCCAAATTTCAAAATTCCTGAAAACTGGAAGGCCTTCCTTTTAGCTACCTCAGGTCTGAATTTCTAGAAGCGTAACAAGGGTTGCAACATCACCATTTCCTGTCAAGTTCAAATATTGAAATAGTACAAATTAGTCCTTCTGAGAACTATGAGATTACCTTAAAATCATGACACTTAAATTAACAGATGTTCTTTCTCCTTACCTTCTAGCTTGCAGATCTCTCATGTGTCACTGATATTTCTTGCAGTACCGATGTAAAAACTTTTAAACTTCTCTTATAAAAACACGGTAAAACTGAAATTCCTGTCCAGGGATCTTCTGCTATTGCTGTTACAAAGCTTTGGAACAAAAATAGGTGAATTACCATGCTACTTGCTTCTAGATCTGACTTTTTAGAGCTACAGCTCTATTATCAGTAGCATAAAGGACAAACCTTTAAGATGCAGGCACTATAGAGCAGCTGGTGAGAAGGAACACAGCTGCAAGGAACAGAACTGCAGAGCTCACTCCAAAGGAAGTGAAGCTCAATAAGGGACCTCAACAGAGATAGGGAAAATCCAGGGAAGTATAGACTTGGTTCCTCCCCAGAAGAAAGGTGGTGAAAACAAGAGTGGACTAAGGAATTGTCGACAGACCTGGGCTTTTAAAAGTTCTTACCTTCCCCAATGGGACAAAATTCCCCCAGAGGAAGACAGATTCTCAAAGCCCATCTGCAAACAGCTAGTGCAGCAACCAGCACCCTTTGGATGTTTCCCCAGAGTTCTGCAGAAATTAATGCTTCCAGAAAACTGTAGTTTCTTCCGCAAATTTATGTGCAACAGGAGCCCACAATTATGGAGACTGCCAGTCATGTCACGTAGCCCTAATGTCAAGACTTCCCAAGTGCTCTACTGTAAGGGAGTTCTTGGCATTCCATGGATTTGCCATTAACCCATACATGCTCTAAAACATTGCTGTGGGACATGTCTCAAAGCTGCTGCAGTGGTGTCACAAGGCTACCTGGGTCCACCACCAGCTCTGGCAGGTCCAGGCAGCAGGTTTGTTGACTTGTCTCTGTGCTAATTTGTCTGTTCATATCTTTAGGTGAGAAGATCCAGTGAAAAGCTACTGCAGCAACAGCTCTATAAAGCAGCACAGTTGTAACTGCAAACCTCTGTGCTCTCTGTAGACTTGGCTTATTTATAGCAATAGAACAGACTTCCTCCGCTCTGGCTAAACCTGTGGTCTCTGCACTTGAAAGACCATTCAGGATGTCATGTACCATGGGACACGTAGACAAAAGTTAGAGACTGATAAGGCATCTCTTTCACTAAGAGTACCTCCCTCTAGCCTTTGACTGCCTGGCTCTAAAGTCTGCGTTTGACCATATGTATTACCATAAACCGTTTTCTCCACAGCAGCTTTGTCTCCTCCCCACATGCTGCTTACTGACAAGGGTCACCTTGATTATTTATCAAGTGGAAGCCCAAACACTTTCCCTCCTGTGCACTGAGGACACCGAGCCAGACTTCCTAACCTGACTCTTGGAAATTCAACTCAGAAACCGTAAGACAACTGAGTAAGGCAGACATACACTCCCACCTAGTGGGGAATGCACAGCTCTGGGTCTCTTAAGACAGGAGCTGCTTCAGCTCTGCAGTCACACAGACTCTCCTAACATCGACACCCAGAGAGCTTGTCTTTTTGAGTCATGGGGGTAACAGCAGCTGAAATTATGAAATCTGAGAGCATTACTTTTAATCATTAAGCAGAAGGAAAAGGCAGGTTAAGACTACTAAGTTACCAGTATTCTATCTGCTCAGTATTAGACATGACTGCAAACACAATTGTTTTGCTTTATACTAATGTAATGATTAACTTCTGCAAGGTCAATGCCACAGACATGTAAAATATTAGTAGAATGGCACAGCAGCACTTTAAACCTATTTTGCCACACCAGAACTAAATTCTTGAATGAAAAACGAAGACAAGCAAGTCTTCAGTAAAGAGACCTAGAAGAGTGCACCAGCTCACAAGCTGAGTCACTGTCAGAGACCTGGAAGAGTGCACCAGCTCACAAGCAGAGTTACTCTCAGTATTTTCTGGAGACAGTTTGGGGGTTTACTACTTTGGGGGTTTTTAATACATGCTGCAGATAAAGATGAAATAAAAAGTTGTGAAGTGCAAAGTAGAAGCTGGAGGGAAAACAGCATCCATTTCCGCATCCTCAGTAAAGACACTCTTCCTGTTTCACAGCAGGATGAAAGTGCCATCCTCCCCAGGCTTGCTGGGGATGGGATGCCATCATCCCCACGGCCTGCTGTGGAGAGGCACCAGAAAGGCTGCAAGAGCTTTGTTTGGCTGGCCTTGAATTACTTTAATCTGTTCTAGTACAGAATGAGATACACATGCTTTGTGATTCATGTTAGCCTTCAAATGTCTTTTTGCATATTGGCAAAAAAAATCACAAACGTGCACTTGCATTTTGCAGCAGTGTACTGCCCTTTCAGACCTGACTGCACCTGTTTCTGAAAAGAACTCAGCCTGTTATCTGCAAACCAAAGTCTCTGTGTGCAGCAGCTCTGCCATCCTAAGTATTGTTTTATGGGATCATCCTGATGCACCCTGTTCTTCTAACTCGTAACACATAATCACTTCCTAGGATCTAGGTTAGGCAGTGCCTTTGCTGCCCTCCTGAAAATCATTCCAAGTTCTTATTTTAACATCCTGTGGCTTACCCACAAACTGTGTCTACAAACATGGCATCTTCAGCAGCAACATGGGTAAGCATGCACCGACAAAACCCAGGCCCAGGGGACTGCCAGGAGGCAATTCTGCAACTCTTCTGTTCGGCCCAGGTCAAACACCAATCCAGTCATCACAGCAGTTTGTACACACCTTTGGACTTTCTGCATTCAGACTTCGGCAGGACATCAGGCAGCAGAACAGGCTCACCAGCTGACTGGAAGGAAGAGATGAGCCAAGCTGCTTCTTAACCTAGCGCACACAGCACAAACTGAGCCTTACCAGCATGTGTTGGGTCTCACACCACTGGCTTTAAAGCCCCAGCAAGTGCTGGTTGTGTTCAAGGAGCTCTCTGTGGTTTAAAGCCTCACTGCCTGGAGCTACCTCAGGCTTCCTCCATATCTTAAGCACTCCTTTCCAGAGCACCAGCCTATAAAGCATATTTACCTCTCTGTTCGTCTGGAGCATGCAGTACCAAAAAGATACCTTGCACACACTTTATGGCACTCAACAAAGCCTTGCCTCAGCATTCACTCATTATGAGCACTTCACTAGTTTGTTCTTTAATCTCTACTATGTGGTATTTCACCATTTTGTACAGACTTGAATAAGGAACAGAAAAAGACCTCTGCTGTTTCCCTCACCTTCAAGAAAACACCATGGTAAATACAATGTGCCAACCATTTCTAACGGTTTTCAAGACCACCTGGGCATGCTCTAACACCAGATGTTACTTCATTCCTGCTTCAAGCTTTAAGTTTAGTTGGTTCTTACTTCTTCAGGAGCACATCTGTGTGGAGACAACTCATACTTGATATATGCATGTATCTCAGGTAAAGGATGTTCTATGATATACTTGAACAGTTAGTATGAAGTGAGTATCCCATGCTGTCATTCAGGCCCTACGTGAACAATTTTGCCTGACCCAGTACTGTGATCCCTTGCCCAAGGTAACACTTCAAAAGCTCATGCATCAGTGCAATACATGTAGAGCTCATGTAAGAGATGCAGGAAAAGAGTAGGGATGACTGAAGACAGTCAATTCAGGTAGGCACAGCAACACCTATTTCCCTTTTCTTCTACCTGTTCAACCTGTAAAAAAGCTCCACAGCCTGCAATACAACCATTTACAAAAAGTAGTTTTTCTCTTCCCATTATTTGTACATCAAGTAACTAGACGAGCTATTGCTAAAAAAAAAAAGGTCTCTTCCAGACAGTTATAGAAGATTCTTCTTTTATTTGTTTATAGCAACATTAGCACATATTTCCACTTAGGTATTTTACTGCAACAAGGAAATCCATTACCTCATTAAGCTTCAGCAAGGTGACCTATGTTTTATACGCAATGGAAAAGATTAAAGTGTCTCCCTTTGTTGCACAACAGTTTAAAGCTTCAAACTCTAAGTAAATACCTCACTGAATTAAATAAGCGGACACTTTGCTTGATTATGAAATGCTTTTGTTGGATGAGTGAAGTGTTTTCTGAGTAGAGCAATTCATTTGTAAGCCACAGGCACTACTACAAGAGTGGTATCAGTAGAAGTGGTGACATTTTAGTAGTCTGTGCAAGAATTCCACTCTACTTCTTGCAAGTTGCGTATCTTGAAGATACATTCTCCCAGTTGATCACATTCCAGATGGCTTTCAAATAATCAGGTCGAACATTTTTATACTGAAGATAATAAGCATGTTCCCATACATCGATTCCTAGCAAAGGAATGAGACCTGTGAAAAAAAGAGGACAAATTACATATATCTATGAAAACATGCTTTACATGTGAAGTTTTATGTTGCATCCCCAAGCTGTGCCCAATTTCTGAGTCTTAACCTGCAGGAAGGCAAAGAGCTCTGCAGCACATGGGTGTTTACTGCAACATTTTACAGAACTGTGCGCTCACACACATATAAAATGGAACAGCTCATTCAGGTAAACACATCTGTAAATACTCTAGAACTGCCGTGAAGACATAACTGAAACCAGATGAAGTAATTTTTGAAAGGTCTGCATCTTTTGTAGTTATGCAAGCACTTTCATGAAAAATTACACTATGAAGGTCTCTTGCCATGCCAGTTCGCTTTCAACATTTTAATTACAAGTTATTCCTTAAATGTCTAATTACCTCCTCGCTTTTCTGCTAAAATATCCTTCTCACTGAATTTTTAATAGGAAGTTTTCATGGGGGGAGGATAAAATTTACTCCCATTATGCTCTATGTCCCTGTAATAAAATCTGTATTTTTTCCCCCTACTGATAACACAGACTACTGACAACACATGGAATTCTTGGCCATTCTCTGTGAATTCTACAGAACATGTTTTAAAGATATCTGCAAAAGGATCTGGACAAGCAGTCACTGGAGGCAGGATTCTCACTGGCCATGATCTCTTCTCTCAGGGAAGGGTGTCCAGTCTGTCATTACTACTTCCATCTCTCTCAAGCAAGTAAAAGTATCTTCAAAAGTGATCACTGCCAGTACCATAATGCTTGCCTAGCTGTAAGATTTATCCACATCCTAGAATTATTTAATGGACTCTCACTACTCTTTGCCAATATTGAAGAAGCAAATCATAAGATCCTATTTTAAACCCAGCCTACACAGTAACAACTTACTATGTGCACCTTCCCCTCTCCTGTTGTTTGGCCTACACTGACAATTTTGTGAATAGCTCCTCTATCAGAGAAAAAAAAATCTGAAGGCAAGAGGTTTAATCTTGTTTGATACAGGCAAGTTACTCCAGCTACTAAAAAATAATCCAAAGAAGCCTAAATTAAAATTATTGTCTAAGCGAAAAAGACTTTCACAATATGGCCCATCTATTTTGCCTCGGACTAGAGAGACTTTTAACCCTACTGCTCTTCACCGTTTTTAAGTCCTGCTTTACAAATGCTGTTTTAAATTAAACTGCAAGTTTACACTTCTGCTGGTACAGACATCTTGTCTTCCAGATTTATTTATCCAGCAATTTCCTCTCAGCATTGTCCACAAACCCCTTTTCAGACCTCATACACTTGCCTATGAACTCCACAAAGACAGAAGCAGAGGGGAAGGACAGAAACCTGACCTGTTGTTCCTTGCAAAGGGTCTTGATTTGCACAAGCTGCTATTTGTAGGCGTCCCTGCTCTTTGTTATAGCCAAGCCACCCCCAGCCTGATCCTTGAACACCAACTGATAGGGCTGTCAGCTTCTCCTTGAAGTTTGCGAAGGAACCAAAGTCACGCTTGATGGCTTCCATCAACTCTCCTTTAAAAAGAAGCACAGAAAGATGAGAGGCATATAACCTAATTCAAATCCCCTCAAGTTTATGCAAGAGCTTTTTTGAGATCCGTATTACAGGGCCTTCACCTTTAACTGTCTGTCACTCGTAGGTAATCAGCATTCTGTCCTCCCCAAGGGGATTTCTTCCTTTAGGCTTTATCTGCTAGCCTGTCCCTATTCCAACTGGAGCACAACTCCAGTCACGAGGCTGGGTGGGTCTGCAGCACATTTCTTCCCTTTCTGTGAACCCGAGTACCTATGGCAATTTAATCAGCATAGCTTTGTACAAGTATTTCTCTTATAAAGATGGAAAGGACGATATAGAGCAATAGCCAAGTATTTTGTACTGTACACATAATCAGCCTTAGAAATTAAAAATACTTTGCACAAGGTTAGCTGTTTATACTCTTGGCTTCCATCCATAAAAACACCCAAATTCCTCAGAAGTGTTTAACTGTCACACAGAAAGGTGAATTAACTCTGAAAAATAAAGATCCCTTAGACTCTTTGAAAGAAGAAAAGAGATCATCAATTCTACTTGTTAATTATAACTGATGCAATAAACCACTGTAACAAGCACTAACCTTTAGGCTCCCCTCCTCCATTTGGAGAAAGGTTTGTCCAGAAGATGGTGTGATTGATATGACCCCCACCGTTGAACTTCAGTGCAGGCTGAAGTGACACCTGAGTTGTAACATCACCTAAGAATGCAGAATATAAAAATACATAGATAAATAAAACCATTATCATCACCACAGTAGGCTGTAAGTTGCCACAAGGCCTCCACTGATCTCCAAAATCCTTCTACTAGCCTATAATGTATCTATGGAAAACATACGGTTTGTGACTGTTATCCCTACCTTAGGCAGTCACAGATAAACTATACTAAAGATTTATCTTTTACCTCTTCTTATGCTATAATGATAAGTGATCTGCCAACACTGCAACTATCAGGCAGCCCATACTACACACATATGATCTACTGCCATTCTACAGCAGAATAAAGCAACTAGTACAGCCAGAGAACTCTTTAAGCACCTAGCACTTGGAAACTGCTGAGTTTCACCACAAAACATGAACACTACTCCCCTATTACCTCACTGATCTGCAAACTAAGAATTTTTAAATTTCTTAAAACAATTTACAGGGCAAACAGTTTGTGCTTGAGAGAAAGTCAAGGAGTAAACAAACAAAACCTTCTTCTCCCTCCTACCTTTTGGTTCATTTTGGGTTTTTTTTTAGGGGGGGGTACTTGCAGGAAGAGTAACCCAGATCATTTTACTCCACACAACAGACCCTTGCTTCTGAAATCAATATCAGACAACCAACTCTACTTTCTCCAGTAAACACTATATTCCTTAAGGAATTCACTGGTGCCTTGTACCTCTCGTGTTGCACCACTTCAACACAAGTGTTTTGAATAGTATTTTGGCTTTTAAAAGCAGTGAAGCATTTCAAAGGTTTCGAAAGTTTTTTCCACCAGTCCAACACATTCTTTCAAAACTAATCAGGGGGCAGCTGTTTCCTCCACAGTCTCTCAGGAATGAACGGTAGAAATCTTCCTATAGCAACACATGAGTGACCTCAACACAGACATGAAGGCGAGCCCCAACGCAGTAGCACATCTGTTACTAAGGTTTTAATTCAGAATTCCATTTCTCAGCATCTCCTCATACCCTTCACAAACTACAGACAGGTACAAGACTGAAACAAAGCATACAGTGTAGTTTGTAAAAACACTATTTGCTGCATTTAGGTATCAAGAATAAGGTATCTCTCATGGCCAGTCAAATGGCATCTTCAGGACATTTTGCTTGAATTTTGCATGTGTTAATGACACTTTGAAGTTCAACCAGAGCACACAACATATCGCAAGCCAGAAATAAAAAAAATAACTTAGAATGTCTTTAATACGTTCATCACTCTTTATTCCACCATTCCTTAGAAGAACTCACTCCATAAGACCACCAGGGAACTATAGGTGGCATTTGACCATTGCCCTTAAAAAAATATTTGTGCTGCTGAACACTGCACTGGGGGGGAAAAAAAAAAAAAGGTAACTTGCCCTTAAGTTACAGTGGAAGTAGACTGGAATTTATTGGTTTATAGAGTCCATGGACAATTCAGTAAACCCAGACAGGCAGCTCAGAGGTGCTTAGGAGACTAGTCAGCTCAGCTTCTCAGTCAAAGGCATTTGTTTTCTTGCAATGGTGCAGGCACAGGTCACTACATGGTCAGAGAAGAGCAGGGAAAACTGTGATACTCAAAAGTTCTCATTAAGTTTCAGGTGAATATCCTTCAGCTAGCAAATCTCACACATTTTGATGGACCAGTAATCAGAACCAGTTTAAGCTGAAACAAAGTCCTGTGCTGCACCCTATCACAGAAGTGCATACTCATTTTCAAGTAAGTTGACAACATAAGCCAAGAGGACAGCTTTTATTTGAGTTTTCTACGTAGATACAGGTAGGTGAATAACATGTTAATCTGAAGAGAATACTTCACTTTCTGTTGCTGAACAAGAGCCGCTGACAAGGTTCTGCTGTCCAGAAGAGATATTAATACAGTAATCAGATGTGCTGTGACACTGATCAAGAGCACAGCAAGATTTTTAACCATCTGTTTCAAAAAACCGACAATACTGACAGAATGACGTGGCAGTTCAGACTTTGTCCTTTCCTAAAGCCTGGTATTAGAAATTTTTCTAATGATGGTCAAAATACTACACACAGGATACCAACTAAGGGCAAAAAAAACCCCACAAACCAAAACAAACCACACACTCTCAAGTATTTGTCTGCTTTGATGTGCATGACCAACCCCAATTAATAATCCATTTGAAAAATAATCCACATAAAATCCTTTAAGGAAAATTCGTCTCTACCTTTAGGTAGAACATTTCAACAGCAAGTGATGAGATGGTACCAAAAGCCAGGATTTTTAAAAAAAATACCTCAAAGGATCCACAGCACTGCAGATGTTTCTGATAACCAGAAATTCTGCCTCCGCTAGTGGCTGATGCCTTGGTCATTAAACAGCATCAGTAACCTCAGCAGCAGACACACTGTCTTCTTATAGTTCAGGTTCTCTCCCCAGTTGTGTCTGCACTAATCACATCTCTGGAATACACCTTTCCTGGATCTACTACTGGCAGGGCAAGACAGCAATCAATCTTGACCTCCTGATTCTTAACTGAATCGCATTACTTCATTGATTTAGACTGCATACATTATTTTTATGCTTACTTAGGCACTTGAAAATCTCCATTCTCTATTCAGGCACACTGGCAATTATTTATCAAGGGATGCGGGGTTCAACTTACACAGGTATTGGCAACTCTCACCTGAGCCCAGGCAGTTACAATTACACTATGAAGCCACCTGGCAAATAGCCAGAAGTGAGCCTATACAGTAATCACTTCTTCGAGGTAAAGTGACACCCTTTAGGAAGATCAACACAAGAAGAAAAAAACCAAAACAGAAAATATTCCACCTTCTTAAAAAAATATACATGTAATTTCAGGCACTTTCATCGGTCCAACTGAAAGAAGTTTTGGGAAAAAAAAAACATCTTGTGTTTCAGTGTAGCTCTGTTACAACTGCAAAGTTTTCACAGAAGTCAGCGCATCTCAAGATTTGAGATTCCAACAAAAAAAATTCTGTGATGGCTTGCTGCATATTTTGGTGTCTCACATGGGCTTGCAGCCTACATGACCCGTTAATCTGGCCCAGTGATGTAATTGATACCCAAATTCAAGTCTCTTCACTGTGTGCTAGATATGTTAACTGCATGTTCATCTTACCTCCGTTTGCAGGCAACTGAGATTATTTACCAAGACTAAGCAGACCATCTGATGTGAAAACCATTGAGGTGCACAAATTCCCCTTTTATATAACTTTGCTACTAACCTTTTATAACAAAGTACTGATTCAGTAAAATGACTGCAATTTCCTATTGTCTCAGACTTTGTTTGGTTCTAGTTACTAATGTAAATATGGACTAACCCACAAATAACAATTTTGTTTTGGTTTACAGTATTACAGAGAACAGAATCCATGCTTTTTAGTTACATTTAATTTCCAATTATCAGCACCACTGAAGCTTAAAATGAGAGATTTTTACCTAACAATATCACAATTACATAATTCAAAACTTTTAAGAGAAACTATTTCCCCTTTTTTTCCTCTCCTGTATCATCTTTGCCAATAAGCTTCCATTCTCACCTGCTGACTGTAGATATACAAACCTTTTGCCAGTGCCTCTTTGTATTTCTCCTCTGCAACGTTCAGGTTGTTCACGTAGGCAGCATGATGTTTGCTGTGGTGCAGCTGCATGATCTCCGCATTAATATGAGGTTCCAGAGCAGCATAGTCATATGGCAAGTCAGGAAGAGTGTGCTTTTGCCTAGAAACCAAGCATCCCAATGGTGCTACCAACTTAGCACTCCTTCTAGAAGAGGAAAAAAAAAAAAATACAGAAGGAAACAGTCTTACTCAGTAACGCTGGGGATTTACCAATGAAATAGACTGAATCCATCACTGTTATAATCAGCTGCTCTAAGTATTGGGGTGATATCTTGTATAATGAAGTCAAATTTCCATTTCTCAAGAGCTCAAAGCAAGCATATTCTGTAGCTTAACTACGAAGATGAACTCAAAGAAAGGCCACATATACAGGCTTTGCAGTGTAAAGCTACTGCTTCTCAAACTAAGACCCCAGGCCATTGCAAAGAGTCACACACCCTGCCAAACACGCAGGCGAGTGAAAAGCAGGAATGGGAACGGAAAGACAGTTAATTACAGTGACATTCAAAGCTTCACCTAATCTTTATTGACTAAAAATAGAAGCAAAGATGCCGCTGAGGTGCCCTTCCCTCACTGTCCACAATGTCCCTCTACTGGGACATAAAAAGGCTAAAAACCTCGTACAGTCACCAGGTTTCCAGGACTGAACCTCTCCCCCATTACCACTGACCACACGTGCTTCCCCGTCCCCACAGTGGGTACCGGGAAAGCACACGGAACGTGATGCCGGGCCAGCCGCGATGCCCGGCACAGACAACCACGCAGGCTGTTGTTACCCTTCCCCGTTATAACACCTCGCACTTGTCATGCGACATGACAAGGGCCACGACGACAGAAGAACCGCCGACCCAGCATGACGGTCAGCTCCTGAGGCCCTTCGCCGTATCGCTGGTGACCTTGACATAACCCTGGGATACAACACGAGCAAAACCCTCGGGGCCCTGAGGAGTGGCTGTGGGGGCCGACCCCAGACAGCAAAGACGAAAGAGTCTGCAGCACCATGTCGGGTCACCACCGCCCCTGGATGGAGGGCGAGGACAGAAGGCGGGAGGGCGCAAGGACGGCCGCCAGCAGCCCGCGCCCGAGCCGGCGCCGCCCGAGAGGGGCAGCCGGCAGCAGCGCGACCTCCCTCCGCGCGAAATGGCGGGGGGAAACGCCGAGGGGCGAGAAGCAGACCCTCCCGCCGCCTCCTCCCCCGCTTCTCCCTTTTCCCCCACGGCTGGGCGGCGGAGGGCGACGCGGCCGCCGCCTCACGCGGCAGGGCTCCGACCGCCCCCGCGCTGCCCCCGCGCTCCGCGCCCCTCTCACCTGCCCGCCGAGGCGAAGCGGCACAACATGGCGGCGCCTGGACCCGGCGCGACACGGACGGCGCAGCCGCGGCCCCGCCCGCCCCCGCGGCTGAGGGGGCTGAGCTCCGGCGGGCCGCAGGTGACCCACCCCGCGGCCACACGGCTTCTTCAAAGGGAGGAAAACAGCATTTTTTTTGAACAACGGGCGTAGCGCGTCGTCGTTAACCGCGGTTTAGAGTCGTTCTCTTAAAACTCGGTGCCCTCCGTGGCTCCAGGCGAGGCGAGGCTGCCCAGGAGCCCCGGCGAAGCAGAAGGACGCTTGCCGGGTGCCTGTGCCCGTTGAAGGGCTGCTGGGCACCCGGGAGGAGCCAGCACCGCAGCACCGCTGTGATAAGCTTTTGAAAACCTGCCTGGCTAAGATATTTTTGTCAGTTTACTGCCACGACTAGCAGGATTAACAAATACCTTTTTAGCTGTTTTTGTCTACGACTTACTTTTGTTTGTTAATTTCTTTTACCCATATTTTTGAGTGCATCTTGCTTCCCAACATCTGCTTTCCTCGTGGCAGCAATTCAGGGGCCTTTGGTGCTCATGAAAATCCTTCACTCAGGCTCCTTAACCCCATCAGCTAAAATAATCAGTATGGTTAGTGCAAACGAGTTCAAAGACCCATTAAAAACTGGTTCTCCAGAGAGGTCAGTGAGGAGAGCTCATCCCTAATTTAGGAGGCACTCTGCAGACAAGACAAACATTAGGTAAAGTTTAAGTTGTATGGAAGTCATCTCTCCTCCCACAAAATCTTCAATCTTTACATTTTCTCTTTTTAAATAAAGGTGTATATTCTAAGATCTTACAGCACCCACATTTACCAGGCTATAAAAAACTCAAGTTACAAAATTTCAATATTGTTGAAAATAAATAACCTCATCTTGCCAACTGCCAGGGAATCCACCTGGAGAGACCCATCACAGGGAATCTCAGCCCACTGCGAGGCACAGTGCAGCAGTGTATCCATCCCCCCACCCCTTAAGGCACTCTAGAAAGCCACATTAATTTAGTTTCTCTGATCAGCCAGTGATACTCTTGCAGAAATCTGAGAAGTGAAAATATCTATCAACAGCTAAGATAAAAGGTGAATTCTCCAAAATTAACAACTTCCCCCCCAAATGCTAAAAATACATGCAGCAAGATATAGGCACTACCTAATTTTAAAGAGGAATACCGTATTTATTCGTGTTCAATAAAAATGTAATCTTTTGTTAAAATTAACCAACTACATTCAGGATTATTAAGTGTCCTAATATAAGCACTGACAGCCAGACAAGAACATGAATATTACAGGCTTTAGCATTTCCATGTATAGTATTATACTGTAGTTAACTACGGCTTGTAGAAAGTGTTCTATGAAAGCAAATCAATGTGATGTATTTTGTTATTATCTGGTGCAGTTGCTGGGTAGCTTTTCTTTGGGGGGATGGCAGGGGAAAAATCAAACAAATAAAGCACTCCTCAAGCCTGTTTATTCAGAAGATACCCTCTAAGCAGGGGATAACAAGGGGAATGGCTTACCTTGCCTTAGTATCTTTCTTCAAAAGTTAAGCTTCTAATCTAAGGGTATACTTTGGGGTTTTTTAACTCTGTACCTAAGCTTTTTTTATTTTTTTGCTATTATGTACCACACACTCCAAGATCATCTTTACATGAGGTTTTAAAACACAAGTGTCCTATAGTACTGACAGATTTAAGCAGCAAGCTATTTTCACCCAAAAGCTATGCATTTTTTTTAATGACCACAGATTTCCTCACAAGGCTTTCTACCATCTACATGATCAGATAAAGCCATTATTATAATCTATTATGAGCCTTTAAAGTTTCTTACAAATATTATTCTACATGTACAGGATCCAGGATGTACATACACACATGCTATGGATAAGAAAGGAATAGGATACTAAGACCAAATATAAATCACCACCAGATTTATGTGAACTGGAATTACTTTGGGTGCCAGATGCCAGTAGCATTTTGTGTAGATATCTGTTATTTCCCTTTGATGCATTCAACTATTAAGTGCCGTTTTTCAGGCAACAAGGGCTGAAGTAACATTCAAAAAGCAACCAGGTGTTACCAATGGATTTGCACTTCCAGTGACAACTACTATGTGGTTTTAAAACATTGACATGAATGTTGTGAAATTGAAATAGCAAGGGTACATGGACTAGCACATCTCTAACACAGATAACAGTAGCTGGTAGCATTTTAATTACATCCACTTGTCTTGGACAATATTACGGCAGATAATAATTGTCATATGCCACTTAAAAATGCTACCACAGAAGCCCTTTTATAATCTAAGAATTTATTTTAACTGTATATTTAAACGAATTCAGGTATGCTCTAGAACTCTGGAGAAATACTGCTTTCAAACAAGTCTGTTTCCACATTGAATTGCAAAGCAATAAGCTACTTCCTATTATTTTAGTGGCTACATATGTGATAATTTTATTAGTTATCTGGCAACTAAAAAGATTCCTAAGTAGAAAAATGCTGAAACTGGACCTAAGTCTACCCTAAAACATACAGCTAAGTACTTCTGTTTTACCTTTGAACAAGGCTTAAAAGACAGTGCTTTTTCAGCTCCTTGCTTTGTGCTACCATCAGTGAACTAGTAGATAGAAAATAACCACTGGAAATCCAGGTTCTGACAAATTCATAGCTCATCACTACTGAACAATAAGGATATGGTTAATTAAAGGTAATTCTTACATTCTCTGCATGCTAAGAAATCAGTTCCTTAGACAGGCATTTAAAAACAAGAAAAGTTATATCTGGTTTAAAAGGCTGAATAACTAACATGTTAATTTACTGAACTATAATCTGTATATTTACCTGTTAGATACTTGTAGATTTTGTTGGGTTTTTTTAATCCTTAATAAACACAAGTTCCAACTCATAAGGTTTACTTTTATTAGCTTTCTCCTTTCCTCCACTCCCTTTTTCTGCCAACAAGGACAAGCATTATCAGGCTGTCCTGAAACTAATATTAGCGCACACCTGTAAATTCATGCATTAGGCATACACTGTTATCAGACCAGACTGACACAGAAACAAATTTAAAAAAAGGGCAAGTACTATAAATACACTGCATACAAATAAGACATGTAAGCCAATGCCAAACAATGAGAAAATTACATTATTAAAAGTTTTTATTTAGGTTTGGTCAGTACAGGTAAGATAATATTGGAGTCACAGAGCAATATGCATCAACAGGATACAACAGTTCTTAAAAACTGAGTAACTATGCACACAATTAATAAACATTCGGTCACCTAAGGAGAAAATGCACAGATGTATGGTGGGAAAAACTGTAATTAACACTGAAACTACTACAGGACTCCTTCAGTAAGTCCTTCTTTTAAGTGATAAAACTACTGTACTGGGCAAACTTGGCAGTCATAAACCCACAGCTATTATGACAAATTTTGAAGGTGGTATAAGTATAACAGTATGAGTAAGAATGCCCTTACACAGCACAGGTTCTAGATATACACAGATTTGTACAGACATCATTTATGTTATACTTTATGGAAATAGTTTCCATTTCAACTTCACATTAACTCATATAAAAATAACTTGAGCTACACAAACGTCCTTTTAGCAACATTCAACGTAATTAACTGTTAAAATTTCCAAAGTGGCAGAGGTATTGAAGCAAAAAGAAACCCACAAAAAGGCAAAATTGTGACAAGTATGCACTAATTTAAACGGCTTCTGGACAGTATCCTCTCCCAATTTCAATGACACTGTATAAAAATTTTGCAGAAAAATGTTACAAAACTGAACCCTGCACATTTACACTGGAGTCCAAACCATTCTGGACATGACGAGAACCCACAGTTCTGTTACCTTTCATGCTCACTGTTTTCTCCTCTTGAGGATCATGATTGGAGTCTGTGTCATTTGAGTGGTGAGTGAGAGAGTTTTCACTGCCAGTGGGAGAGTCTACACTTTCATACCCAGTACTGAGCTGGTTTATGTAGCTACCACTTCCTCTACCAGTTCTATCTTCAGAGTGGTTGGACAGCTTATTACCATTCCCTGGAGAAGCCGGGAAGTCATCTTCTGTGCCGCTACCCTCCCTATAAAATCCAGGCCCAGATGTCCGCTGATGGGAGGAGCTACCATTGCTTGGTCCGTTTGCCAGGCGGCTGCAGTCTTTGCCCACAGCCTCGCCCTGGTCTGTAGGCTCAGAAGATGGAGTCCTGCTGGTACCTGGGTTGGAGACCTGGGACTGCTGCTGCTGGTACTGTGACAACTGCTGGCGAGTCTCCTTCAACTGCTGCTGAAGAACTAGAATGGTACTCTGCATACCCTCTACCTCCTCATCAAGTTGGATGATGAAGTCATTCAATTCTATGTAAAGAAAACACATTTGTTGCAAACACTTAATAGCCCATATATACACAAGACATTAAAATCCTACAAGTCAACATTTTATGCTGAAATTTTTCAACAAACTATTTTTCAGCCATCAGGTATGCACTGGTTTTGATACTCTGCCTCTGAAGGAGAAAATGCTTACTAGTCATATCCACTTATTTTCTGTACTGCTATTCAAAATATGCGAGAAATAGTTAATTTCTGGGCAAGAAGATATATAGAAAAAAAGCTCAATTCCAACAATCAATATTTCACAAATAGATCCTAGTGTGTCTACTCTTACTCAAGTGTAAAACCTTAGTGGAAATACTGTAGAAGGACCATGAACCATTCAATAACTGCGTATTATTTGCAAATAATTGCAAAAGTTTACTCAGTAACAACAAAAAAAAAGTTATCATCATAAAGGAAGTTTCAGCTCTTACTCTGTTTAATCCTTTAAATCCTTCAAGAGAGGGCACAAAAAGACTTTCTTACCAACAAACCTGTTAATTAATTCCACTGGGTGTTTTAATATTTATGTACCAGAAAACGGTTTTTACAACTAGGACTGCATTCTGGAGCAAAATTAATCTGACCTCAAAACAGTAAAAGAAACACTGACTCCCTTAGTTTCCATTCAACTGCACCATCAATTTGACAGAGCAAATAAAATTCAAACTGCTTAATACTGTAAAAACTCCTAAGATTAAGGTGATCTTGCTGCTATGGAAAACAATCATTAGGAAAACTGTTATTGAAAGATTGTCACCTTGACTCATATGGGGAAGAAGCAATAGGGGCTGAAGAACACTTCTCAGTTCTAGAGATTACTGCATTCAAGAGAAGAAGTCTTTAAAGAATGGCTACACTTGCTTCAATTATGTACTTGATAGATTCTGTTTAAGTACATTATCAAAATAGCAGTTACGATGCAAAAGGGTAACTAGTCAAACAAAATGACATAAGTAGAATCAATAAGGATTCTATAATTTTATACTGCTTTGTAAAAAATATGAAAATATGATCAGGGGAAAGAAATATCCTTAAAAATACAGGATATCTCAGACTGACATCTGATGTCAAATCAAGCCTATGCTATCTTACAGACTTCAGATGTAAAACAAGCAAACAGAGATATTCTGGTTTATGTAACGTCTAAATAGGTTGTATCTTAAGACTTCACATAAACTACTCTAACATTCTGTTAAGAACTACTGATCCTATAGAACTCAAGACTGATGACTTTTTAAACTTGCATTTTCCCCTCCATTTAATTTATACAAGAGGTCAGAGTTGATAGGTAATTTCAATTAAGATTTACAGTGTTATAAAAATGGGTCTGTGAACACAATGAGCTATTTTCACTCATCTAAGTTATCTAAGGGGAAAAAAATCTTTTTCATATTCTTAGGCATTGTTAGAAAGTTGATTTTTTAAAAATAAATTCAAAATGAGTCAGAGTTAACAAGAACCTTTCTGTTCTCAGTGCATGCTTAGGCTTCAGGAACTATTAACAACTTTCATCCTGCCAATTCACCAATAATGAGTGCAGTCTAAACACTCTATTAAATAGCAAGACCTAAAGTACAAAAATCTCAATTTCAAAGGCTGCATTACTGGACTGCAAATCCCACGAGTTTCCAAAAGTTAAGCATTTTGTTTCTTTGTTTTTAATTAAGACTACCAGTGAAAACTTACAGTTGTCCTACTTTACTTGATATTGCCCTTTCATTTTGGCAAAGATGGTTTTACATTATGTGTATAATCAGGAAATTAAACTAGCAGAAGTGCAAGGCAACTTCCATTTTCTTTAAAAAAATCCCTTACCATCCTGACTGCTTTTAAGTTCCTCACTATATTTCTTCTGTAAAGCCAACTCTGCCTCAAGCTGTGCAATACGTCCTTGGGACAGCTGCCTTCCAAGCTCTTGATTCTCCTGGATAAGCATTCGACACTTCGCCATTAACTTTTTCCCTGTTTGGCTGCAAAGGAAAGAGCCATCTATCACAAAATGAACACAAAACCTTCAGTAATCTTCCTCAATCACAATTACGGACAAAAAGGAGATGCAATTTCTGCATGTCACAATTCAACATTATGCCTCAACATAATTGTCATAGCAGAAAGTCTCCCTATAGTTACCACATGCTGTTCCAATGCCAGTAGATCTTCTGCCGCTGTCCCATAAAGTGGAAGGCAAGTTTTATTACTGAAAATATGAATAAGCATATTGTTCTTTGATACCAACATCTGGATTATCAGTATGCACAATCTTGCATGTACCAATTCTCAACAGAGCTAAATATTTGATTAAAGATGTGCCTTGCAATTCAAAAGATCAAGTACTGCATAAAAACTACATAAGCAAAAACCTTCCCCATTTATTGTACTAGTAAAATTTAATTAAATCTGGATGAAGAAAAAGTTGCTGGGGAAAAAAATAAATCCCATGTTAATTTTTCATAGTGACATCCATTTCTCTTTAAGAAGCTTAAGCGTTCTTTGAAATGCTGTCCAAGTACTCTTGTTTAAAAAGTGAGGTCTATTTTTCAACTCAACTTATATGTTTGACAGTCACATGTATAGTCTGTTTCATGACTTCTATAGTCAGTATTTCTTAAGTACATCTTATATGGTGAGGAGGAGTGAAAATGTAGATAAATACTGGCAGGACATTAAGGAAGGAGTATATTACTTATCTACTTCCTTTAGACTGACAGATTTCACATAATTAATGATCATTAGGATGTTCAGTTTCTGAAAGAAGTGAGAAACAAGCAGGAAAAATTATTTTCAACTGACGAGATTTTCTTTACTAAAGCGGTAACATTACACATCTTTAATCTTCACGATAAAAATCACATTTTAAAGCATTATAGGAAGTAGTATGCAAATTAATATATAGGCAATACAGCTGACTCCATAAAAGAGAAAAACTGAAGTCCTTTAGGAATCTTGGTCTGCCAAATCAGGATAGCATCCTCAAACAGTTCTCCTTTTAATAGGCTCAGCACCATAATTAAGCTGTCCTCTTTTCTATTGAAATGTAACCTCTGCCAAAAAAACACCCAAACTTGAACAGGTTTATTGTGAATTCAATGGCAAGACTTGCATTACTTTTCAAGACCAAGAAGGTCATTTAGTTGTTTGTTTGCTTTTAAACAAGTGACAAGTACTGAAAAAAAAAAATTAGGATTAAAAAAGTAGAACAGGAAACTTCTGCTACAATCACAGCCACAGTTCTCTCCTGCAACCAAAATACCCAACCAAAAGAACTTAAAACAATTTCCTTATCAACTACCTTCTGAGCATTCAAGCCTTAGACAACTTGTAAGCTCTGCCAACTACGCCCCATTTAACATTTTCCGACTGACTTTCCCAAATCTTTCAGATGGGCTGCTCCAGAAGGAATCTGGCTGTGTAAAGTCCTGGAGGCCTGAAACTCTGCTAAAGGCAGCAGCCTGTTTTCTTTCTTGATGTGATGTCCAATGCCAGGTCCTTGAAGTTTAAATTGTGCTGACCTAATACAGTCCAAGTCGCACACTTAAGATGCAAGTTTCCTTAGAGATGTTCATTCTGTGTAAAGCAGGACCACTTTGGAGATAACCAATGTGACAGATCCCAAAAGTTATTAGGCAGACATGATTTTTAGCCATTTGCAAATTCCTGTTACTGTATTCATCATCACTACAAGTAGAAAAAGTTTACAATGCTTAAATCATTTAATGCTTTTCTCTTCACAAACCAACGCCAACTGTAAAATTAGCAAGTACCGGTTTCCTTGGAATTGGGACAATTTTAGAATCCCATTAATTTCTTCATGTTAACTCCTGCCAAAATGTAAAATATTTATTACCTGTATAGAAATTTGCATAGTTACCTATAATGCTATTTCTCCCCATCAAAATTTTTCCAGATGTTCTGAACTAGTAGGGCACCAAATAACCTCCCCTTGCAATTTACAAAAACAACAACACATTCAAGAACACAAAATCCAGTAAATATTAAAATAAATCCTATTAGCTGTAAAACTAAGTTCAGCATTGTTTTCACAAATCCTCTTGAACATACATGCAACAAAACCTGTAAGAATATAAGCGGTTAAATATCAGAAGACTAGAGTTTGTTGTACTAGGTTTACTGCAAATGACTTTTCTACTAATTTTTATTCCAAGTGTATACTGTTTAATGATAGTTGAAAAGGCTTAGCATAGCCATTGCTTTGATTACGTGCCCTTTATTTTCCCCTGTAGACACCAACAATGATTATGCTGCACAGCCTTATCTACAGTTCAAGTCCAGAACTAACTCCATTTACGGCTGCAGTTATAACATGTTACTCACACTAAGAGCTTCAGTCCAGGATCTGAATAGGACCAAAAACTAGATCAGATGCCATGAATTAAGAGAAGCTGTATTTAAGGGTGGACAATTAAAGCAATTAAGGAGGGGGGCAAGATGCAAATAGAATGAAAAAACCTCTTAAGTATTTTACATGAGTCATCATTTCTTTACCTTTCCAGAAAAAAAACCCCAGTAAAATCTTAACCCAGTGAACCAAGACAGCCTCAATTATTTACCAGGAAATAACTAATTTTCTATATTCCAGCTACTGCATGTATGAATTACAAACATTCATACCACTGGCTTAGAATTATATGATGCAAATTAGGGTATGTTGCAGCCACAGAAATAACATTTTCTTTTTGATACTTGGGTTTGAAAGGAAGTGGCAAATTACTTGTCTCTCCTCAGTTGTAAACACACATTTAGAGGCTGAGGACTTAAGAAAACACCCAATCTGTATCTAAATGTATTAAATAATTTTCTGAACTCCAAGTTAAACAAGCAATCTGCATGACATGCCTCTTTCAACACATTATAGTAAGCTTTACAAATGGCTTGGTAACACATCAACAATTCATTAATGTAAGTCTTACCTCTGTTTTGATGCTAGATCATTAAAATCTTAGATACTGCTATAGCAAAATCACTCCGGATGTATCACTTTTAAAAAGGTAAATTTTTTGTGTAGATTTTTCTTTTGCTGTTAAGTCATTACTCATGCAAAAAAGATAAACCTGCATAAGTATATTTCGCTTTGATCTTATATTAGTCAATGCAGCACAAACAGTTAAAGATACTTCCGAGTCAAAATTATGTAATGGCATCTTAATAAAAATCATCAAAACAGTTAGAATACATCACCTTCTGTGACAGCTGGATGTCTTTTTTTTTTAAACTTTAAAACTGAATTTTCTAGGATCAGACTGAGTCATAAAATATTGCCCAACTGTTTTTAAAAAAAATCAAAACCTCAGATTACTAAATAGAACTCTGTTTTCTAAGGAAAAAAACCAAAACACACAAATGCTACACCAAATCTACATTTTGCTTTACACACCTCAGACATGCACTCCCAACTGTCCCAGATTGCTACTTACAAGTAACTTGGGACAACAGAACAGAGGCATCAATAGAGTAGCGAAGACTCCTTCACTGATTCCACCATGGAAAATGCATGCATTTAAGTTTTTTTTGGTTTGTTAAAATACTGACTTTGTTTTCAGAGAACGAGACAATGCAGAAATAACAACCTGTTCAATTCTCGTTCATCCCAGAAGTTTCACAATACAACAGTATAACCAGTAGTGTTCCTTGAACTATAAATTACAACTATTTCAAGGCACATTTTATATAGAAGCGCAATACAAAAAAAAAACCAGATGTACAACGGAATAAAAACACCCCACCAACACTGAAGACAGTTGCCATCATGTGCCTTCTGTATTGAGCATTTGAGATCAGTTCTTAGTATGGAAGATCAAAAAATTCTCCTTTCTGCATGAAAACATGCAGTGAAATACTTATCACAACCAGGTTTTTTTATACATGCTAGTTGTGACCAAATATATATCACTTCCAACAATTTAAAACCTGCAATTAGATAGAATGTACATTTTCGTACAGTCCTAATTTTGAGGCATCCACAGTATTACCAACCATTCAGAAACAGTTCATTATTTAGCAACAGTGACTTAAAGCTGCATCAGGTGCTAGAGAGCCCAAAGGCTAAACAGTCAAATGTGTACACTATCACTGTTGTGATATCAAATAGCACTCTTGTAGCTATTCAAAATTGGTTAGCAAGTAAACTCTTTAATGCAAAATTCACCTCGAGTTTTGACCCAGCAGTTCAGTGAACAAGCAGGAAGTCCACAGTCTTATTGGCAAAACTGACTTACAGTGTCTCTAAGTCACTAGGCTCAAGGTTAAGAGCGAAGCATATTCCACTTCTACATTTTACGGGAATTTTACATGTTCAATTCATGATTTATGATCTCTAGGTTCTCTCTCCTCCAAACTGTCTGTAGACACAGTGTGCCACAGACTTAAGACTTCTGTTTCTCCCTCTATTTTCTTCAAATAGAACAATTTTGCAAATGTCTACATGTTCTAGAAAAGATTTTTTTCGAAGATGGCCATTTCTTCAGAATAGTCCGACGTTGTCAGGCCTCTGAAGCAAAGGGGGAGAAAAAAGCTGAAACACAAGGTTCATCTGGTAAGTTTTACATTAAGCATTACAAGCTGGACAGTATAAGAATGTGGCCTTTGCCTCAAAACGTCTGAGTCTTGGTGTGGAAACGAGTACTTGGCTGTCCCACCATAGCATTCTCGTAGTGGGACTGTCAGGGAAGTCTTGACTGGGGAGTATTTGTTTTGTTTACCTATCAGGCGTAAATTTCCAGGCACTCAGTTCATTTTGGGCTTGTTCCAGTTTGTCTTTAGTCTGTTCCAGTTCACCTTTCATTTTTAGGAAAAACAAGTTGATGGCTGGGTCCACCATTGTTGATCGCAGTTGGGCAACGCTAGGCTGCTGGACTTGCTTGAGGTACTGAATCTGATTCTGCATAAAACAAGAAAAAAACACTGTTATTCATATAATATTAAATAAAAATTGAAAGTCACTTAGATGCAAATAAAAATAGTTACTCCGAAGATAGTATCAAGGTAACTTGCCTCCTCTCAACACTGTAACCTGAAAACTGCAGGATAAAAATTACTTTTGTGCACCTTGCACCCTATCAATGTATGTATTCACCCAGTACCCCACCCCACCACCTGCCAAGCTTAACCTCCCAAGGCAGATTCCCCTCTACAGCCCAGATTATTTTCTGTATGTCTGTTTACATTTGTTAAAATAATAGCTGGAGCATTAGAATGCTCCCCTTCTTTTCCATATGCCTGCACTCTTCTGGGGAGACAAAAAGCATATGGAAAGAATTATCTGCTTAAAAGAGAGCTAATTTCCATTTCAGTTCAGTAAAAATTATTAAGGAACATTACAGCTAAAATTGACAAGAAATGTATTAAGCAAATAATAAAAAGGATTTTACCAACTTCTAATTTTTTTTGCAAATGCAAAATCATCATCATCCTTATGATGCAGGATTATGTATTTTTAAGCAAAGTAACTCAGAAATATTAACAACAGTTGAAGCAGATTTTGACTAGGTTTTATTCTTTTGCAACAACCATAACCCAAAAGATCCACGATTTTATGTATTTAGAACCCAGAAAACTTAAAATACTCAAAATTTCAGAAACAGTAACTGAGATGTTTTCTTTCAAATATAGCGTTTATTATTAGTCAAAACTTGTGTGTATTAAAATAGGATTAATTTTTTTTAAAGTTTCTTAAATTTTATTCCCATCACAACAGTCTTCCCTTAAATCGTACTAAACAGTAAATGTTTAGAACCCAGCTAACCACCAATAACACAGAAGCCTACACAGTGTTAATTCTGAAAGTCGATTTATTATGCTCCCTGAATCACACATATTTCTTCATCAGCAAGAGGTAAAAAAAGTCACGTGACATTAAATAACCTTAACTGGAAGTCGCATGGTTTTGCCTCCTGCTTCATGCATATCTTGCAACCAGACTTGACAGCAACAGAGTTTCACTGACAAGCAGTAAAGGGCAAGAATGTCCCTCCACACTTTGCTTTACTTGGGACACACAGCAGAGCCAAAAGCACTGTCAGTTTAATCATTTCCCCGTATATACAGTTACTCTGTTATGGGGTCTTTACGCAGCCAACAGTGAAGTACAAAAAGTCCTATTTACATTCAGTGTGCAGTAGCAACCTCAGTCACTGCCAGATTGAAGATAAAATACGTTTTAATTTATATATTGTTCAGTAGCAACAATTCTTTGATTTTACTTCAAGTGATTTTAAAAGTACTGAAAGAACTGAAGTTTTTCCACTGACATATTAATTTGATATTATGAAAATAAAAACATTTAGCTACTTACAAAAACTGAAGTCACACTTTAAATAGACCAACTTTTATGTGTCTAAAAGGAAATATAAGGGGAATAAAGCACTGCATATAAATATTTCCAAGAAATAAAGCACTCAAGAACCCACCTACAAACACTGCATAGAAACAGGTAGTCCAAATTAAGGTTATTCTAACATTTCCTGGATGGCATTTTATCCTCACAGGTCCTTTGCCTCACTGAATGCACAGTATGTTGCTCACTGAATACAGATCTATTTTATTTATTGTTACTGATGTATCTTTCCTATCCTCTCAATTTTCTGATTCTTCCACTACTGAAGTATTTCAACAACCTGTCAATTCTTCACATGGCTAGAGCTAGTAGATGGTGAAATAGCTACACACAGAGACAACTTCACTAGCAATGTATTTCAGAATTATGACACAGCAACATCATTCTCAACCTGGTTTTAGACAGGCATCACTCAGGGGGGGAAGAAGGACATGTTCCTTGTCTTACCTAGGCCCAGGTCCCTCCCTCTTCCATTGCCAGGCTAAGAACTATAACAGATTCCTTGGATCGACAGCACACAGAATTGCTGCCACTGCTCTCATGCCAGAAACACACTAAAACACTAGAGGATCCAGCTGATGCTGTCCAATGTTAGTTATTCGACAGTCTCATTGGGGTCGCCGCAGCTCACACTCCTGTACCCAGCAGATGGCACTTGCATGGGTTCCACATCAAGTATCACTCCTAAAACAGTCTGAACAACCCTTGCTCATTCACTCCCCAGACTTAAAGACCATTTATTACTCCAGCTTTTCCAACTCAAATTTTCTCCATGCATCCACAAGTGCTTTGTCGAGTTGTAACTACAGAGTTCTCACCTATCAAACTTTTCATCCCTGGAGACCTAGCAACCTCCTCCCAGTATGACCTGCTCCCAAAGCAAGCCCAAATCTCTTTGCTCTTCTACTATTTCCTAATTCCATTCATGTTCCTGCTTCGCCAGTCCAAACCTCACATTCTTCCTCCCTCTTAACACTTTTTGGTACAAGTCACCTCCCACTGATATTCCAGGTGGTAAGGGTTAGGGAACAGGAGAGTTTGCCTGCAGTCAGGACCAACTTCAGGCTACAGCTGAATATACAGGAATAGTCATGTCCAACACCAGACTGCAGGGGATGCCAACTCCAAACCTGAAATGGCTACTGACTGCTCATATTCCTAAACATGAAAGCACACACCAGCTGGTATTTCTCAGAAGTCCATCAGATGGACAAGAAGCAATAATTTGCACAAACGGAAAAAAAACCCTTGGTATCAATTTTCTCTCTGTTCTAACCCAAGGCAGGAGAACATAAAGTAGTCTATTTAGAGGACATCCGGCTGTGTGGGGTTTTATTTGGGTGGATTTTTATCTCTTTTTGTTAAGACAGAGTAACATTTTCAATCCCTCTTGTTCTCACACATTCTTGAAAACAGTTGCATCCTTTCATCTGAAATCATCCGAAGATAGCCACAAAGTACAGACTTTCCAATGTGAAGTTAACAAAACAGAACACAGGTGTCTAACAGAAACTGTAAGCAATATAAGTAAGTACAATTACATTATATCCTTGTAAGGAAGGAGTAGGAGGGAAGAAAGTACAGAAAAATAAAAGCATAGAGCTGTAACCTAAACCACAAGAGTAATGACTATCTAGGTGCTACAGTCCAACTGCACCCACAGTAAGTTCCACTCATTGTTATCTGTTCCATGGAAAACATATTTGAGTAGCAAGTATTTCCAAATGTCTATCTGCTTACTGACCTACAATAGCTGTCCAGTAAAGCCTGGAAGGGGGCTAAGGCTTCTCCCTGAAGTAGCAGTAACTTTGTCAAAAATAAAAATAAAGTTATTTTATGGATTAAAAATTAGACATGTCAAATAATGTCATATGATGGATAGTTTCTGTTTATTAAATTATTTAGCAACATAGCTTAGCTTTGCATCTCATCAAACACTATTTATTGTTCTACTGTCACTTTCCTGGAAAAATACTCTCTAGTAATACAAAGTCAAGCACTCCTTCCAACCATCTTGAAATGATGTGCATTTAAACTTGAAAACACCTAGAGGTGCCAATGTCTCCATTATGGCTGTTATGCCTCTTCTTCAAGGATGCATTTTCTTACCTCCATGCACTATGGAGATTACATCCTTGATGTTATTCATGAGTCAATAGCTGGAAAACTGTAAGCCACATGAGTGTGTGGGCATGTGTCTGTCTTTTGTTTCTTTTTGGTAGGTTGCTCCCCACCCCCTTGTCCTTTGCTAAAGCACACTGAAAATAAAAGCTCTTCAGAAGTTCTTCTAAGCAGATGTTGTGGAAAGACTATGCAGCTATAAAAACATCCAACCATGTAAGTGCAGTCAAAAACCCTACAGTGTTCATCATGTTGTCAAAATTCACAGATTTAAATACTTGAAGTTTTTAACTCATTATTTTAAAAATAGGAATAAAGAAAGGTAAATATAGTACATACAATTTGGTTTTGCTAAAAACCTTTTTTTTAAAGTATTTATTGTTCCAGCTATATGCTCAGGAGTTCAAAAGAATCCAAAACCCCTGTTATTAGTGCTGTTCTGCATAGCAGAATTTATCAGTAAGACTAACAAGAGAAGCAGGTTCAATATAATAGTCTTACTACTAATGAAGTGTTGCAGTATATACCAAACAGATCTTCATTAGCATCCTGGGCTGCATTAGGAGGAGTGCTGCCAACAGGTCAAGGGAGGTGATCCTTCCTCTCCACTCAGCACTGGTGAGATGCGGAGTATGGGGTACAGATCTGGGCTCCCCGGTACAAGAGAGACACAGACATACCAGGGTAAGGCCAGTGAAGGGCCTTGAGGATGATTAAAGAGGTTGGAGCATGTAACACATAAGCAGAGGCTGAGAGTGTTAGGGCTGCTCAACTTGGAGAAGAGAAGGCTCAGAGAGATCTTACCAATGTGCACAAATCCCTGAGGGGGAAGTAAACAAGGCAGAGCCAGCAGTGACCACCAAAAGCAATGGGCACAAACTGATACACAAAATTCCATTTAAACATAAGAAAACCCATTTTGCTGTGTCGGTCATTCAACACTGGCACAGTTCACCTTGTGAGTGTGATCAAAAGAGTTTTAGGAGATACTCAAAACCCAATTATGCACAGTTCTTACTAACCTGGTCCAACTGATCCTGTTCTGAGCAGGCAGGCTGGACTAGACAAACTACAAGTCTCTTCCAACCTCAGTGATTCTGGGATTAATTTTTTGCCACTGCAAAGTAAGCTTTATCCCCGCTTTTTTTTTCTCTCCTGTTTTTAACACTACTTATTATGAACTAAAATGATCTTCTGGTCTAAAGAACAGTGAAAATACTGTGTACAGAGTTAAGCATCACACTACTATAAGTAACAGCTCTGAAAATCTTCAGGGGAAAAAGAAAGGAAGGCTTAAAAAAACATAGGAGAACTACAATACTAGTTTTTAGTTTTGCACAGAGCTTGTGTTTTTCATAAGAGAAGTTCTGAAGAATACATTACAAGAACTAGCAGTAAGAAGCTTTTTACAATCTTCTTTCAGGAGCTGCCCAGTTCAAGCAGATGAAAATGTTAAGAAGGCAATCCAAACCCCAGATCAAAAAAAGATATTTTCAAGAAACTAAAACTAAACACAGAAGAAAAAGTCACAGAAGTTACCCAGAAGCAAGGGAGAGAAAAACAGAGATCAACAAAAATTAGAAATCATGTAGCAAATGTGCCAAATTTCAGAAGAACTTCCTCTGAAAAGTCTTTCACCTACCTAGTCAGACAGGTACAAAGGCTTACAAATACCTTGTTATCCAAATCCAAAATGTCAGTTTACAAGCTCCCAAATGAAACCCAGTAAACTCAATCTTATCCTTATGCTTTAATTCACTCCTGACTCTAATGACAGTCAGAAGTAACATTTCTGGTAAAAATGCACAGTTGATAAATGCTAGAAAAAAATAAGCATGGCACATGTAAGAACTAGCTTGGTTTGAAACAAAAGTCCTTCCAACCACGACTGCTGCTGAAAATCAACTGAAATAACTAATATTAAAAAAAAACCCCAAACTTTTAAGAAGTGATCTTTACTAGTTCAATGAAAGCTTAAGTGCCCTGCCATTTCTTTAAACATAGAAAGTGTGATGCCATAGATACACAAAAAACACAGCACATGGATTCTGCTCAAAAGCTGATATTCCTCCAACTGTCTGAACACCCTTATCCTTTATAAATACTTACAGTACACTCTTGCATCTCCTGTTCTTTAGTTGCCAGTCTCATCACCAGAATATTTTCTCTTCGGGCAGACTCTTGCTGTTGCTGTTTCAGCTTCTCTTCTGATTCTCTCAACCCCGTCACATCATTAGCTAATACAAGCAACAACACAAAAAGCATGTTTTATAGTATTCTCTCATGAAATTTTTTAAAAGACAGCTAAGAGTCTAAAAACCAAATTCATAAGCAGAAGTCACAAATAAGCATGACTGAAAAAGGCTATAACAAGCATAAATAAAAATCAAAATATTCCTAAATATTAGAAAAGCTTTACAACAGCAAGCTTTAAAGCCATATTCCTGGTCCTTCCTTAAGACTTACTCAAGTTTTGAAGATGTTTCCATGTTTCTATAAGAAGTAACTTTTAAACTGCTTGCTTAACCAACTATTACTACAACTCGCAGTTTAAAACTTGGGAATTTGAAACTGCCCTGGTATGTAAAATTAAAGGTGAGGCCAGGTGAGGGAAGGAGGGAAGTCTACACTCTGGCAAAAAGCAATCTGCAGTCTAAAACAATGATGTTTGTGGGCAATCCTCAAACTCCACACTCCACGAGCAAACAGTAAGATATCCCAGAACTTCAGGAATGGCAGTTCAGTCACAACTGGAATTCTTCTGGATCCATTAACATTTATTAAAATTTATGTACGAAATATGAGAGAAGGCAGCACATTTCCAAACTATTGAAACAAGAACACATGCAAGCAACCCAACTGCATACATTCACTGCTACCTGTCATGCATAAAACAATGAAAAGTTTGAGTAATTTGAAAAAAAAAAAATCTAATTTATCAGCTGTAAATGGAAACTAAGAACACTTGCTTCATGGCTATTTCTAAATAATTCTTTGCAGATAATTCAGTAATACTGATTACTATGGCCTGTATTGTTCCCC
>JAYRBT010000114.1:57647677-57681664 GCA_036023395.1 Myiotriccus ornatus
TTGCTTCATGGCTATTTCTAAATAATTCTTTGCAGATAATTCAGTAATACTGATTACTATGGCCTGTATTGTTCCCCCAAAAGTCAAGAAACTGGGAATGCTGAAACAACTTATCTAAGGCAGTTTGAGACGTGAACGAAATTAGCTGCTTCCATTTGCTATATCTTAGCCTGAAAAGGTGAGTGGAAAACAGCAAGTATACAATAATTTTTAAAAGTGACTTAGGATTGGCTATTCCATCACCCCCAGAATGTATTCACATTTTCTCATTTCAGAGTAGGACGTTTTTCCCATTCTTTTAAAAGACCAAGTTTTAGCGACCATGTAAGAACAACAATCAAATTTGCCGAATCAGATCAAGCATTACTTGGTGACTCACTTCAGACATTTACCTCTAAAAACTATTCCCCCTGCCAATCTTACAATCCTGTAAGACTACTAAAGGCACAGACATTCATGGAGTATTTCAGTAGATAAAAGTTTCCTTTCTAATGGTAAAGTTCTGAAAATATGTGCATTTACGGGGTTATGCTTTGAAGCTTGTCCCCATCGCAGCTGTCTGGATCCTAGAAAACCAGACTTTTTAGATGCTGTGATAAATTTGCAACAGAAAAGCTGATGAGAAAATTGGAAGAGGCTGAAAACTTACAGTAGAAAAGCCAGGGGCTTTTATTCTGACGAGTAACTGACATCATAGATTATTACCTCTTACTTTTAGAAATTTTAGAAAACACAGATATTACTTGACCACTCTGCTTTATACAAACATTCAGATAGCCAAGTTTCAAAATGGTACAAGTTAACTTACAGTTAAGGTCTGTGTACTTGCCCTCCAGAGCTTGCACGTATGCTTCATACTGTTTCCACCTATTGCAGATATAAACAGAAAAAAAAGTGTTTTCTGAAGCTCAGTTTATTAAATCAAGGCATCTAATTCTTAAGCTTCCAGGATATACACTGATACCATAATCAGAAAACTTCAAGAGGAAATTACACGACTGCATGAGAGAAATCCAGTTTTAAATTGTGAAAATAGTTACATCCACTTTGCATCTCAAAAGAATTAAAAGGTAACTGTGCATTACACTTAAAATTGACATCTTAAAAATTACTGTAATATTTTAGACAAACACTGGGATCAAACACTTAATTGTTATCTTTGTAATATACCCAATATGCATCTCATTCTCATAGCAGAACAATTCAAACAAAATTCTGTAACAGAAACTGCAATACAAATACAAAATTTAAGTCTGTTACTAAGTGAGCAAGACAAGCAGAAGTGTATTATAATATACTAGAAATGGCACTCTAGGTTAAGTAGCTATATAAGCTCATTCAAATCAAGACTATTCTCTGATTATAACCAGACCAACAGTTTAATAACTCTTTGAAGGTTGTATTATTTAGGCAATTCATCCACAGTCAGAAAACATCACACTTAAAAAGTACTGCATTTGATACAAATCACTAAATCAGAAGCAAATAAAGTCTGTGGTGAAGTTTAGCATGAAATGCATTATGAACAAAGTTCACAGGGTAGTGTTTTGGGATTTGTTTTGTTTTTCAAGTAGCATTCTACACCTAACTATGCATTCTCCTTGTGATGGTACAATTCCACATTATGAAGAAAATTCATCTAACAGCTCACCACTAAAGGAGATTTCTGTTCTGTCCTCCCAACTACGCTTTCTCCCTAGCACCTATTTTATGCCAGACTCATAACAACTGCTCTATTTTAACTCTCTAATCTACACGACTATCTGAACTAAAACTGCAAAATCTAACTCTAGGTAATTTTTGATCATTTAGTGAATTCAAACAGCTCATTAAAGGCTCTAAAAAGCATCAGATTTGTAACAGCAACTGAGATCACATCACTGGAAAAAGCAAAAGGAAGCACAAGATCTCTTCCTTCAAGCAACAACAAAATTTTGCATCTCTTCAGCTGAACATGAAAATAGCATTAATTACCTTTCTTAAGCTCTGTAAAAGAGAGCAGCTGTATTTCTACCCTCATTAACCCTCTAACTTATCTCTCTGCTCTAATAGTTGTCACCATTTGACCACTAAAAGTTCTGTTAGTGCAGGAGATTTGAATCCCCCAAAAAGTAAAACTGAAAAGATCTACTAAACATCAAACCCAGAAATAATGGAATTCTGCATGAAAAAATGGTAGGCAATGAAATAGTTGGTCCTCAAATATACAGGATTACTTGACTTCTAAGTTTCACTTCACAGCCCAAAACCAGTAATTCTGTTAAAATCGTGACACACCCACACTCTCATAATAGGAGCAATAAAAGGAGAACCCCCCCAAATAAATCATGTAGCCTAACCACCAGGCTAAATGATCAGGGCAATACTGACCAGATTTTTAGCTAAGCCACAGTATTTTGTTACAGTGTTCCTGGCTCTTCTTTCTCTCAGAAGCTCCTACACAGTCAATCTAACTACTACATTAAAGAGGAGAAATATGAAGATGAGTCCACAACAAGCCATGAGACAAGCAGAAATCCTCAAAAGACCACACCTAAAGGCTTTGTGTTGATCCTGCTCATGTTTAGTCAACAAATGTTAAAATGAGCAAACCTAAATTATGTACTTCATGAAAAAGAATGGTGAAATTGGGATTCATAGCACAGAAACTGACAAAAAAAATTAATCTTTTCCACATGTGTTTTATGTATTATGCAATTGTACAGCAACGATGACACTGCTGCAACCTGAAAGACCAAAAGGTGATGACGCATGTCCATCTTAGAAAGCATCTGCCTCATCAAAGCATGGACCAAAAAATATATTCCAAATCTTAAGGCAATGTAGCAGTTAACACATGCTTTTCCATGTCTCAAAGTAGTTGAGACACCACTGATTAAAATATACGCATAATAGTAGTAATATTTTATTGCAACCTCAAATGAAACCAGCAGTTAGCGTAATAATTGCTATTTCTACGTGAAATCACAATTAGAGACGAACTTGCTATAAATCCATAATATGCACCCCATACAAACAAGAACAGTGTTTGTAGGCCTGCTCAATACAGTCACAGTAAAAACTAAACAACTAGAACAGCATTTAAATTTCCTCTCCTGGGTAGAGTGAACAGTTATTCTCCTTAAATCCATGAGATGCTCTTTTGAGAGCATAAGTTACTTTTTCTACACACTAAGAATATGATTCAGTAGCAACACAACTGTTATTGGCAAATTTCCCTCAGCCTCTGTTAACACAGGTTAGCTACCAATATACTTTACCTCCTTGGGTGTATCCCATCACGTTCTCACTTGAATATATGCTGGAAATTCATCTCTTCTACAATTGCAACTAATCATTGCAAGTCACAGAAACCGATTGCAATGGGAAGCCTTTTTTTGTTTTCACACTATCAGAAGACAGGTGGCACAGAATCTATGCTTTGGTACTTTCACATGAATTTTATAGCTGGAAGTAAGGGCACAGCTTTAGAGGCTTAGGAGTTCACTATTTCCAGAGATAATCTTGAGTATAGAAACTATTATGAAAAGGATCGCAAGGCCAAAACCACTTAACATCAAAGCAGCATTTTTCCTTACTGCTGAAATACATTATTCATTACCCAGAAGACTACATACTCAGAGGAAGCCAGAAACCAGTTTTTAACATAAGGAGCCAGATTATGTTTACTCCCTAGAAAGAACTGTCACCCCAAAAGTGTCTGGCAGGATAGTTTACCAAGACAGGAGGAAGAGTAGCTGATCATCACACACATTAAGTGTTGCACATGTATCCCCACATCTCTACACAATTTAGTCTTTGTTCTATGAAGCAGCAAAATTTACCTTGAGACCCGAATAATGCTAACAACTTACAAAAAGCTAAGAACTAAAGTTTACCAAAACGCACAAACTACTCCAGCAGATAAACAGATGACCCACAGATGTCTAGTTTAGTTAGCTACTTGTTTACAAATTAGGAAATTCAGGCATACAGAGACAACTGACTTGGGTCAGTTTCTTTAAGCAGGGTGGTCTCCGCAACAGCATTGCCTATTACTGTTTCCATGGTGACCCTTCGCTTTCTGAAAGGTGAAAAAGATGGCTAGGCTCTTCCTTATGCAAGTTCTTAATTTTAACTTAATTTTAATTAATTTTAACATTTTACTGCTAATATCCGAACATGCTGAGAAAATGACTGCATGGACTCATAAAACATACTGTAGGAGTAAGAAGTTGACATTTTTCTGATGTTGAAAATAACTTCCTATCTAGCAAGGAATATAACAGTAGAAGATACGATTGCTTACAAGTGAAGAAAAAAACCACTCCTATTCATGTATTACAAAATATTATTCAGGAATTCTGCCTCTTTGGAAAAAGGGTTCCCTCCCAAATTACAAGTAAAAATGTCTGAGATCAGAACTTTACAGAAGAGCTGTATCATGAAATGGATAAAATAGTTTTTCAAAACAAGGATGTTAAAAAATCCCTGAAGAGTAAATTCACACATCTTCCACTAGAAGTTCACTAAAATGTTAAGACAAAAACTACACTTTTTACTTTACCTTAGGATAAGCTCATCTCTAGGTAAAACCTTAAAATCTGCTTCACTAAGGCGAACCTGTGAAACAAAAAGAAAAGCACAACTTATCAAGCTGTCATGATTACCTGGGAGGGAGAAGTCACAAGTAATTTTAAACATACCTTCTTTGGGAGAGGCTCTTCATTCGTCATTATGAACTCTGAAGGGAAAGAAAAAAAAAAGGGAGTTTTATTTAGTGTAGTTTCTAGTGTACAAGAAATACTGAACAAGTCAGAAGCTTGTACTTCATTTTTTTTAATTTGCACTATTAGACTACTGAAATATTCATTCCACACAAAGTCACACAGTGTTCCACAGAGGCAGGGTACAAATAACACAAGTTTGCTGCTGTAATGTAGATATAAAGTCAGACCCATTTTCTCTAAAAGTTAACACATAAATAGAAGTTTTTTGTTAACTGCCAATCAGTAATCAATTCTTCCTATTTAACTAAGCAAAACCACGCAACTTTGTATCAAACAGACTTTTCGTATGTGTCTACACCTATTTAACATATTTTACAAAGTAAAGACAATCAGGGTCTGAGGAAAGCAATTTATACTACTACTTCAGCACCTCTTTCAAAAAAAAAAATTATTTGTGAACATTATCACTACTGTTTGAGTTACATCAAAGCAACATGTTCTTTCAAGAACTTATTTTCTTACTTTTAAGATTCTAATAAACAGGAAGTATTGTTATTTTAAAACCCACATGAATATTTTCAGGAAAAGTAAGACAAAGTAAATGGCTTGGATACACCATCAAATTCAATCCCTCCTTTGCATATGTAGCACTATAGGACTGTATTATTCTAGGTTAAATATTCACACTGCTCTTACAGGACAAGCTTATCTCAAAAGGATAATACTATATATAGTGTTTTCTACAACTGATTATATAAAAAATACTGAGTTTGCAAATCTTACAAACATAAAAGTAACAATAAATGCAAGGTTTGCTAGAGGCACGTATCTTTGCCATATGCTTTACAACAGAGAAGTTGCATATAATATTGAGAGTCAACAGGCTTGTAAAGCTGCTACAATGGACGTATACCAGAGAAAGGACATGTCAGCTCCTTGGTTGTGAACACTTAACTCCAAAGAAACAATGCTCTTTAATAGTAAATATTTAATTTTCTCAAGGTCTTACAGATTACCTCAGAATTTTCACAATGACACCCAACGAACTAACTTAACTTCTCCAAATCCTAGGGCAAATCCTAAAATTGTTGGTAAGACAAGAAAATACATGCCAGTGAAGTAAAGCCTCTTGAACCTAGATTAACCCTTGACAACTACACAGCACCCTACCAAACAAGGCCCTGGTTAACAACAAACAAAACAACCAACACACACACTCCCTTCCTGTAATAAATACTGATATTAGAACTCACATAAAGAAAACACTCGGTAGAAGCATCTCACTAATGAATGGCAGCTTCCTGTCGCTAGGCTTAGTAACACACGGGCACTTAAGTGCTCCCCTACACTAAGAAGCTTCCCCGCTCCAGCCCCCTTCCCTCCCACACACAAGAAGTTACTCAAGAATTTTGCTTGAAGTTCTGGATACAGCTCCTTATTTGAGACTGTTTTACCAGAAACATACCTTAAGTATCAAGTAAAAGCATAAGAGGCTATTGATACAAATTGCCAGTGCCCAGCTCATACAGTAACTTGAGATCGCAGAGGGAACACTTGTGACCCCTGTATTTAGATTGCCTACCTCTCCCACCATAATTTTCCTAAAGTTATTTAGAATCTTTAACTCCTTCATAGTTTAGAAGAAGTATTGAAGATCTTGGCAAGTGTTAAGTTCTTGACAGAGAGAAATGTGTTTTTCAGCTGTTCCACACAACTACGGTTAACACTGCTTAAACTGTGCACAGATTATGTCAAGTCATTATGTGTGTTCCTCCAAAAATACCAGAAACACACAAATACCAAAAAAAGGTGAGTTTCCCCAAAGACTTGGCTTGTGAACCCTGCTGCAGCATACAATAATTATAAACATTTGATAGCTGTCACAGGACTGCAAGAAATCAGATTGCCACTCCATCTACAGGTAGTCTACCTCACATCTCCAGACAAGATTCCAGCACTCTGCCCTCCACAACAGCACCAGACCAGACTACTCTAATCTCTATGCCCAGCACATCATCATTTACAAAGCCATCACTTGCTTTCAGACAAAAGCACAAAACTGAAGACTGACATTACGGTCCACCACATTATAGAAGTTACTGCCTTCCTGCTACCTATCATTACTCGCAGTGATAGAACTGCACACTAAAAAATAACACACTAGCAAGAAATATTCTATAGGTTATTTTTGAAAACTTACATTGATAATATCAACAAATAAACACTCAGTGCTCTTTCTGTACATATGAATTTTACCTCACTACTCCAACTTTTTGGGCACCTACAGTAACTTCCCACAAGCTTACATGTTTATTACTGCTATGTATTGCTGCTATCACTGTGCTCAGTGTTTTTCAGGAACATTAGGAGTATCAGGCTGACTACAGCAATTTTCACAGTGATTTGCCTCAGCTTTCTGTTAATAAACAAGTGAATTCACATGTTACAGACAACAACACTGCAACTGAAATGTTCACTCTTTGAATTTAATACAGTAACTGTTCAAGCACTGTGCATCAAGAGGTGCTTCTCATCACTCAGCTCTCCTCTAAAAGAGATGATCTCCTACTGAGATCAGAAATCTTGCAAGAGCATGAAGTGCTACTTTCTACAATAAAAAGAACCAATGTAAACAACATTCCTGCATAACTGTCTGGAATTAACACGATTATATTTTGTGATTTATATTATGAACAGCTTAACTGTACTATCCTAACTAAGCACTTCCATGATTTTGCAGAAATGGTGGCTGCCACACACCACTCCTTCTGCATATCTGCTCCTGGCAACGAGCAACATAAAACCATACTTCATGCTTAAAATAACATTGTCATGGGCACTAACAGAATTTTTAGGAAATCTCATAATGTTTAGGCTTTTATGGCAGTTTCAATACAAAGATGTGAAATGGAGAAAGTGCATTTTTATTTTAGGAACTCCAGTAGGAGCCCACGCACCTTTTCCTACAATGTTTAGAAAACGTGGGATTTAAAGCTTTTAACAAAAAACTAATGAACAAAAACAACTGAATAATATCAGGTATGATGTTTTACTAGTTATACTTTAAGAAACTGTAAGTTATCTAAACAATATGAAAAAAGACTTCTGTGGTCAAAACCCCATGATGGGCTCCCAGCTCCAGATGTGTGTATAGGTGTATATATATATATACATATCACACAGAATCCCCAGAATTGTTAGGACTGGAAGAGACCTCTAGATCATCTAGTCCAATCCTCCTGCCAAGGCAGGATCACCTAGAGCAGGTGACACAGGAACATGTCCAAGGGGGTTCTGAATGCCTCCAGAGAAGGAGACTCCATGACCTCAGTGGGCAGCCTGTTCCGGTGCTCTGCCACACTCAATCTAAAGAAGTTCTTCCTCTTGCTGAGGCGGAGCTTCTTGTTTTTTCAGTTTATGGTTATTGCTCCTTGTCCTGTCTCTAAGCACCACTGAGGAGTCTGGCACCGTCCTCGACACCCGCTTAATAGATACTTATAGGAATTAATAAGATTCTCTCGCAGTCTTTTCTAAACTAAACAGGTCCAGCTCCCGCAGTCTCTCCTCATAAGACAGGTGCTCTAGACCCCCTAGTCATCTTCGTGGCCCTTCACAAGACCCTCTCCCTGTCTTTCCTTTTTTACTTTTAAAAAGGAAAGTTTCTCACCGTAACACTGACTGCTCAGCCCTCCCACCCGCCTCGGCAGCCGCGGGGGTCCCGCCTCCCCCCACGCGGGGCGCAGCCGCCAGTGCCTCACAGACCCGGCTGCCACCGCCCCCCAGCGCAGGCAGGGCCCGCCCCGCCGCCCGCGCTCGCCTCCGACGAGGGACGCGGCAAGCGCGTCTCCCGCGGCCGGGGGGCGCGGCGGCTGCCGAGGGCAGCGGCGGGAGGAGGATGCCGGCCGCGCAGCCAGGCCGGGCCCCGGGCCTCCCACAAAATGGCTCTAAATGCTTCCGCTCCTCCCCCCCCACCCCCCCCGCGATCGGGGTGAGGGACGGAGGCCCCGCCGGGAGTTCGGCACCCCGGGACCGCGGGGTGCTCGGTCCGGCCGGCACTCAGCCGTCCCGCCGGGCGGAGCGCTCGCGAAGCCACTCACCTCCCGCCCGCGGCGCGGAGGCCCCGCGCCCCCCGCACGCCGCTTGCCTGGGCCGCGCTCCTCCTCACATCAATGGTGGGGGGGGGGCGAAACACCGCCGCCTGCGCGCCTGCCGCCACCAGCTGCGCGGGCTCTGCCGCTCCGCAGTGGGCGCAGCCGGTACCGCCGGGCCCCTCCGCCCGGGCTTCCCCGTGCGCCGCTCCCGCCCGCTCTTTATTTGCGGGTTCTCTGCGCTACAAAATGGCGCCCAGGGAGGAAATGAGCGCCCGCCCCGCCCCGCAGGCGGCGGCTGCGCGCGCACCCCGCGTGGGGCGGCGGCGGGCGCGAGGCGCCGCAGTGGTGCCGGGTCCCGGCGCGGACGCCCCGTCCCGCTCCGCCCGTGAGGAATCGTCTCCCGCCCCGCCGGGAAGCGCCGCAGCTGGTCCCGCGGGGTGCTTGAGCGCCGATGTAACGCCCGTAAGCCGAGCAGGCGGCGCAGCGCCGGTGTCCCTACGCCCGCCCGAGGGTGCCGCGCGGCCTCCTGCCGGCGGGGGGCGCTGGTTCCCGGCGGGACGGAGCGAGCGGCGCCCCCCGCCCGCCAAAGCAGCTGAGGGCAGCGGGACCCGGTGCCTCCTGGGAAAGTGGCTTGGCGCCTTCCCGGAAGGCTGGCGGAGGAGATGGGATCTGTGGGAGGGAAAACTGCGCGTAGCAATTAATAAACTGCAAAATGGGCGTCGGGCTGCTCGGCTTGGCTGCTGGGGCCTCCTGCCGGCAGTGCCGGTGCGGGCCAGTGTCCTCAGTCGTTAGTGATAGATAAAGGGCTTAATTCCAGCTGCTTCCAAAGAAATTAAACGTCAGTCTCCGGGTTTGGGAGTAATAAACAATACAGCGCACTATTCGCCCTTCATTGCCGTCTAGCACTGAGTTACGACTTTAAAATCGATTTTAAAGTTTGCCTTCTTACTTACTATCCATGATTTCTCAAGCAGTGCTATTAGGACAGGTAAATACTCTTCCCTCTTGCCGGCAAAGTCAAAGCTGCTGCAGGCTACATTAGTTTGTCACCTGGGTTGCGCAGGTGAAATTGATTGTCACCTGCTACATCACTGCTGAAGATGCTCTAGGAATCTCTCCTGACTTGCTGGGTAGCAGGGAGAATATATTCACTACAGAACAAGAATCCAGTGCACATGTCCTGGCAACCAGATATATGTGTGTGTGTATATGAATACAGAGTTATTTCAGTGAGAATTTGAAACTTTTAGAAACCCTAGTCATGCTACATGTGACTTGACATAGCTACCCCAGGTAAGGTGATCACAAGGAAAAAGGACCTGGATAAACTTCTCTGAAGTCTTACCTCATTGTTAAAGTCAAAAAAGATAACCTGTGATTACTGTACAGTGTTTTCTGTCAACTGAAATTAGCTCAGTTAGTTAGAGCACAGCACTAATAACACCAAGGTTGTGGAGTCGATCCCTGTATGAGCCATTCGCTTAGGAGCTGCACTCGATGATCCTTGTGGGTCCCTTCCAACTCAGAATATTATGTGAAGTCTGCTCCTGCATCTGCTTTCCTTGCAGGTATTTGTTTCAAGCATTCAAGATACCAATTAGCAGATGGAATCATCACAGGATATGGTGACATGGAAGAGGCACTGAAAGATTAGAGTAAGCTTTAATACAAACATTAATGTAGCAAACTGGTTTGATTTCCCTGTGTGCAAGTGTAAGCATTACAATGCTAAAAATGCATATAAGCTATGCAGGACAAAAAAATTAAAACTTTTCCACATAAAATAGATAGAGATACACACTCGGGGGGGCTGTTTCTAATCTGTATGTTTTTATACTGTATATAAATTACCCAACATTTTCTCTGTATCAGTGGTGATTTAAACAAGATTTCTCAATATTTTGTCCGGAGATAAGTTACTTTTTGTTACATTCAGAAATGGGACCTCCTTTGCGTCTGTTTAGTAGTACAGATAAAGGCCTAGCTCAGATACACTGTAAGGTGTGAGATGGGAAACCTTCCACCATTGTTTGTCTTCATGAGCATGTAGAAAATATTCCTGCATTTTTTACCTCTTGTCAGCACGTAGTTATTTTAAATTTATCTTTACAAGTGTAGATTACATTTTTGGGAAATATGCTAGCTGAGAAAGAGGCAGGCAGTGAGAGACATCTAGAAATAAGTAGAATCAGCCTGCACAGCTTTATATTCGGGACTGCCTTCCTTCTGTGCCTTCAAATTAACATGTATTATCAGGCTATACCTACAATTTTTGTTTAGGAAAACAAGGGCAGCAATTTGGTAACCAGTCCTCTGATACCTTTGGAAAGAGAAATTTATTTGAAATACTCTTTTGTTCTGTTTGCATATCCCATAACACTAACCTGGGACTTTGTAGTACTATTGGAACAAACATGTTGACACCTGCATTGTGTTTACAGCATGGTAACTGGAGTGAATTTGCTTTTCAAAGAATCACAGAACATGCTGAGTTGGAAGGGCCTACAGGGATCATAGAGTCCAACTCTTAGCCCAGCACAGGACCATGCCTGAGAGTCATACCATGTGCCACCGTTCAAACACTTCTTTAACTCTTTCAGGTTGGGTGCTGTGACCACTTCCCTGGGGAGCCTCTTCCAGTGCCCAACTACCCTCTGGATGAAGAACCTTTTTTAATATCCAACCTAAACTTCCCCTGACACAACTTCAGGCCATCCCCTCAGGTTCTGGCACTGGTCACCACAGATACAGCACTGGACCAGTGCCTGCCCCTCCTCTTCCCCTCACGAGGAAGTTGTAAATTGCAATGAGATCTCCTCTCAGTCTCCTCCAGGCTTAACAGACCAAGTGACCTCAGCTGCTCCTCATACGGCTTCCCCCAAGGCCCTTCACCGTCTTTGTTGCCCTCCTTTGGACACTCTCTAATAGCTTAATATCTTTCTTATATTGTGGTGCCCAAAACTGCACACTATATTGAAGGTAGGGCTGATGCTGTGCCTGATGCCCCCCAAGACATGATTGGCCCTCCTGGCTGCCAGGGCACTGCTGACTCAAATTCAACTTGCCACTGACCAGGACCCCCAGGTCCCTTTCTGCAGTGGTGCTCTCCAGCATCTCATTCCCCAGTCTGCATGAACATCTAGGGCTGCCCCATCCCAGAATTTGGCACTAACTCTTGTTGAATTTCCTATGGTTGGAGATTGCCCAGTCCTCTAATTAGTCAAGTTTTCAAGTAATAGGTGGTAGCGTAATCCCCAGCAGTATCGTCAGTCCCTGGATGAGAGGGCATGTCATGATCTATCCAAGTACCAACACAAAAGCAAACTTCATATATTCATTCACCTATAATGATAAGATGGAATAAGAACCAGATTACAAATGAGTGGGCAGGACAGCTAGCACAATTTTAATTTCGTCTAAGGACAGTATGTTGCTTGTTAATTTAATTACATTAACTGGATGACTCCTCCTTGGTTTCATCTGCCTGGTTTTGGGTTTCTTTTTTACACTTTGGTTTTAGATGGAAGCCAGTTGTAACAACACAAACACCACAATGCTTCTCAGTTCAGAGGGATGCTGTTTGTCCCTTCTTTTTTTTGGCTCATTTTTCTGCCTGCATCCCACCATGTCTCTGCATGGGCTACTCCTGAGGCCCCAGTGGTGACCACAGGGGGAGCAATGTGGGGCCCCAAGCGTGCAATGGCCCCAAACCCCCGTGGGAACACGTGGTCCATTCCCACACCATGGGCAGGGGCGTTGACATGCCATGGCAAGGAAAAAGCAGGGTCCAAGGGAAACGCTTCCTAGTGTAAAACACTCACAAAAAATTTGTCTGCAGGTCAGGAAAGCTAGGAATTAGGTTAGAAGAGAGATAAAGCATTTTTCAAAATTAAAAAAACTGTTTGGAGTGCTGTACATAAATTTCTTGGCATTTTAAAATACCTTGAAGTATCAGGAAGTAAAGAAAGGCCAACCGGCTCTTGCAAAGGCTGTCCTTGACTTGGAAGGACAGGAGATGGAGCAAGGCAAAATCACAGTGCATCTGCTGGAGCAGAGAATGAGCTCTCGGGCACACTGGAAAAGGCTGCTATAGCCAGCGGGTGGGGGAAAGATAAAATGTACAATTGCTGCACTGAGAAGAAAGTGATACAGACAGGTCCTTTGGGTAGGTAAAGATCTGGGCAGCTGAAAGCCCAAATTTGACATCGGTGAACTCTCCCTCTCTTAGACAAGCTTCCTGAATACTAGTCTGCAGGCTTAATGCTGTCTTTATATCCCCTGATAATATGCTTTTAAGGGTCTCAGTGGAATTATCACATATTTTTCTTACATATTTATATCAAGAAGTAGCTAAACTTCTTCAGAAACCTCTTACAAGAATTTGTTTTTTAATTATCAGTGTGTTTTATCAATTTATATGTATGTGTGTGTTTGTGCATAAATATATATATAAAAGACCCCAGGAAAACATATAAAATCAGCAGTATGATAATGTACAGCTACTTAGACTCAATTTGACTTGCAACTCTTGTCTCCCAGATTGCAGCACTTGTAATGCTCCCATACACCTCTGAATTGGTGTGTGCCACATAGTGGTCAGAAATTTTGTTCCTGTTAGGGGCTGACCACACCAGTGAGTGAACTCCAAAGCCTCTCCTGAAGACATCCCCTGACTGATAATTAATCCAAATTCAATTACAAACAAATGATGACTCAAGTTAAATTCATTTTTGAGAATGCTTGATAAATACTGCAGCTTGCGTTTGGAGTACAGGTGTGCGTATAGTTGCTAAAGATAAAAACCCAGGGGTTTACTACACTTTTTTTTTTTAACCATAGAAAGGCCCAGATAGTTTTAATAGCGTAAATGTTTCTCCCTGTCTGAGGGAAACCCAGCATTTTTTAATTGAACACAGATGAGCTTATGAGCATTCCCTGATAAAAACAGATTCAAGGAAAACACAGATTGCTCTTGACACAGCCAAGGACATTTTTCTGCCTATCAGGAACTTGATTTCCAAGGACACAGTCCTTGGACAAGTTGGAGATTTTAGAAAATACAGATCTCATCCTCAATGGGAGAACAGTGTGTTCTTTGAGGCATGCCTTATGTGCTGAACCTACCCATAAAAAACTGAATGTCAGTCCACTGCTAATAAAATGTGGAATAAGAATGAATTATCTTTCCAGATATGAGGAAGGGCCTTAAGGTACTAAAGGTGTCCAGCAAGCCTGAGAGCCCTAAGCAGATATTAGTACCATTATTTGTGTATAAGAGTTTAAAGACTAAGAAATTTACTATTAGAATTATAATTATAGAATTATCTCATATCGAGATTTATTAATTTAAAGTAATTGTTCTTTGTTATGTTTTTGCCTATAAAAGGTGCATCCCCGACAAAACTGTTTTTGTAAATATTCACCAACAGAATGCCAGATTTATAGTAAAAAGCAAGGGTTTCACATTTTGGTAAAAACATTGCTCTTTATAAAGGTCAAATTTAGGAAAAAAATATTTAGCAGAAGAGTAAATCTGTGAACACGAAAATCCTCCAAATTTTCGCCTATTTCTAATAAAACTGAGCCACCATTACCCCCCCCCCAAAAAAAAAAAAAGGCCAAAATATTTGCACTCTGGTAGTATTTCACAGAAGGAACAAGTCCATTTCATTGTGTTCACAGCAAGCTAATAAGTAAACTTTGTGCAATGTAGCCTTACTCTTTTACTGATAGCAGGTACGCATTTTGTTCTGGATTGATGTCCCAATTATACTGACTTACTTAATGTCTCAGAGCTATTTTCCAAGAAATGTCAAAGTGTACCAGCATAGGGCAGTAGTTTGCTGTTGTGTATTATGCTGCTCATTAACTACACTGAATTTAAAAGCACAGCTACCTAGTCACATTTACTAGGGTTTTTTTCTGCATTGAAATAACTTAACTTTGATCTGTACCATACGTTTCATAATTATTTGCCCTTGTGCAACTGCTACGTTATTTTGTTCTGTTACATGCCCCTTTTATCCGTTTGGATTTCAATCCTGGATACCATCCAAGCAGAGTTAAATAGGATACTGCAGATCTGATAAAGATACCAAGATAAAATTCATCTCTGTCATTTAAGGGTGGCCCAACATCGCAGGCTGGTTCGTCGTTAGTCTTGATTTACAAAACAGCCCTATTTAGGGTTGAGAGCAAAGGTGTAGCAGGTTTGCTTGCTGGAGTGAGCTTGCCTGAAGTCCCTAGGGCAGCTTCATATTCAAACTTTTTCTGTCTGTGAAGCGTGGGGAGGGAAAGGGCTGAAGCCTCGCATTTTGTTCAATTCAGTATTTATGGTGATATTTGTAAAGTTTTAAATACAGGAGAATCCTGTCCGTTGGGCTTACTGCAGCTGTATTGTCGACTGTGGACTTTGAACACCTGCTAACATTTAGTGTTAATCTGAGCTCATCTCATGTTACTGATTTTGTATTTGCATTGATAACTTTAAGTTGTAATCAGTCAAATGTTGCATTAAGAATGACATATTGGTATGTGTCCTGCCCCCATACATCTATATTACTCACTCTCTACTGGATTTTGAAAATGTGCAGGGACTACCTTCAGTCATACAGGCTTGTTCCACAACCGTACAATATTTTTCTAAAATAATCACTCTGGATTGCTTAAAATCATATATTCCTGAGTTTTGCTTCTATGTTAGATCTACAGGTTGCTTACCAATGAGCCTTCAGAAAAGGCAAAAACCATGTTTTTCTTATCCAGATTTAATCTGAGGTTTTAGTCAGTGTTATCAGCCCCTCTGAGTGCACAGCATCATTAAATAAAAGCAGTGGAGCATGTCTGTTGCCAGTGAATCCTTAAGAGACTGGCAGATCAGTCCACCTAAATATTTGGGTGCCCACAGGATTTTCCAGAGATTTCTTTTCTGAAGATATGTGAGAGGATTCTTCTCTTGCTAAAAGTTGGAAATGCCAAAGTAACTGAAGAAATCTTATGATATGTGGTTCTCTCCTTTTACCTTTTTCTTTAGTAAGACCGAAATATCTAAAAGGAGAAAGGTACTTTGAGTGTTGGAGTTCTCTGAGCAGCAGGGTTTAACAGAGTTATTGGTGAAATCTAGACTAACAGTCTTGCTTTCCATATCTAGTAATGCTTTTTACATTGTAAGGCAAGAACAGTGACTGACAGGAGACAGGGGAATCCAACCTAGGTATTGTAGTGCTCCTATTGCTCAGTGTCTCCATACAGAAGGTTCGGATACATTCTGTGGATGCAGGTTTAATACCACGAAGTTCAGATGAGCTAACATGCAGGGTGTGACCACTGATGTTCTGCTGCATCCACTATATATACAACCACATATATGTTTGCCAGTGTTTTGTGCTCTTCTAGGACTAAATTTGTACTTCTGTTCTCCCTTCAAAAATCCCCCTGAATTTTAGTACCTGGATTTAAAAAAAAATATTCCAAATTTTGTAGCTAAGGTAAGGAAGAACAGCACATTTTCTAACTGTCTTCTTGGCCTTCAGTTGCAGCTTCGACATAGTGCTTTATCTGACATGTCCTTTAGGCCAGGTATCCGCAAATGAGTCAGGAAGGAATAACGACTGAAGATCTAGGCTGTGCCATAGACGAGTTAATTCAGCCCTTCTGTCTTTTTTTTTATATATATATACTGATGTTACTCTCTCTGACTTACTCGTTTCCTCCCTCTCGCTTCTTCCTCCAAATATCTTAATATTGCTGCTTCCCACCTTGCATCTCTAGGCTTCCCACCCACGTTTCCCGGCAGGGAGACATTCCTGCCTGCCCGTCCTGCTGAGGGTTGCAGCAACTGCTGCAGCCGCCTCCTCTCCTTCCAGCTCCCTGGATGCCAGGAGCTCCTGCGGCCGGCGCCGCGTCCTCCCCGGCTACCTCGGCCTTGCAGCACTCGCCTCCCATGGAGGCAGCCTGGCAGCAGCCCCCTGCTTGCCTCTTTGGGCAGGTCAGACAGCAACAGCTTTCGGGCCAGCGGCGACTCACTTGTATATGCTAGTATATACATATAAAATATGTTAGGCTTTTGTTAAATTTAGAGAAAAAAAAAAAAAAAAAAAGGCCGAGAAGGCCGAGTTGTGTGTTGGTAATCTCTGGCCATCAAATGCTGAGATCAAACCAGCGATAGGCAGTTTTGTACAGTTTAATTCAAATTATTATTCCTTCTTCCTGCTCACACAGATCCCGTGAAATGCCGCCATGAAATAAACAGACTGTCCTTAAAGCCACAATGCGACAGCAGAGCGTTTTATCCGCATGCTTTATTTTACAGAGGAGTAGACGAGCCTGTCAGCGGGCGCGGAGCAGGCACCGGGTGTGTGCGGCGGGGGGCACAGGGAAACGACGGACCCTCAGCAGCGGGCCCGCCCTGGCCGGCGGAACCGCTCCTCTCCCCGCCCCCAGTCGGGAAGGAGCTAGGAAAGAGCTTGGAAAGAGCCGGCTAAGCCCACCCTCGCCCCATCGCCCCGTGGGGCGGCCCGGCCGCCCAGCCCCCGCGGTCTCCTCAGGTGCCCGGCCGCGAATCCCCGTCGCCGGCTCCTTCCTCCCGCCCCTCCCGCCGCCGGGCGAGGGGCGGGACCGAGGGCGACTCCGCTTTCGCTCCGTCCCCGGCTGCCGTTTCTGCTCTTGCTCCCGCTGCAGCTCCCGCCGGTCCCGTTCCCGCGCCGCTCCGCCGCCCCCGCCGCCATGAGCACGGACCCCGTCGTCTTCGTGTCCGCCGCCAGGACCGCCGTGGGTGAGAGGCAGCGCCGGGTGCCCCGCCGGGACCGGGTGGCAGATGCTTCGCTCGGGGCTGGGCGGATGTCCGTGTGCTGATCGCTCTCCCTCTGTGTCCTCCCTCCCAGGATCCTTCAACGGTGGGCTGTCGACGCTCCCCGCGCACGAGCTGGGCGCCGCCGTCATCCGGGAGGTGCTGCGGCGGGCCGGGCTGGCCCCCGAGGAGGTGTCCGAGGTGATCCTGGGGCAGGTCCTCGCCGCAGGTACTCCCCTCTCCACGGCCGCATCTCGGCCGTGGTTGCCCCAGTGAAGCAGCTCAGGTTTCACCTTCCAGGACGTTATCCCTCGCCATTAGAAACACGCGGTTCCGTATTAAAGCGCTTGAGCGGCACCGTGGTCACTTCTCCGTGCGCTCTGGGTGACCGAACCCACAGTTGGGTTTTTGGAAAGGGTGTGGTGCAGGATAGTTTGGGGTGTTTTTAAATCCCTGAAGCAGCTAACTGTGTGAATGTCGGTTTATTTTCCTTGTTACAGCATCCCTTCTCTTGCCTTGGTAATCTCTGTTCCTAAATTTAACATCCTAAGTAGTGATAACTCTGAAATTTTAAGAGCCAGGCCTGCTTTTGTGCTTATCTGCACGATCGACCTGCAAAATCTGTGATGCCACTTGCCCGGAGACAAATATTTTGATTTAATGAAAATGTGGCTGATAGGGAATTGTTTGTTTTGAACAGGCTCCTGCTTTTTCCAGGGTCATGTTTGATCAGCAGAGTCAGAGTTTGTGTTTTAGAGATAGAGGAAGAAAATAATAGAAATAAATGTTTTTGCCTTACTTAAAGCTGAACTAGATTCCTGTATATTTTTACCATGTTGAATGATGTGCTCTCCTTAACCATTTCTTTGCATATAAAGAGCCGACATTACTTTGGCCTGGGGAGATGCAGATGAAGACTTTTTTCTTTGAATATAGTACTCCTGTTATCTCCATCGGGATTACAACAAAGACTGGAAGCTTTCAGAAGCTATTCTTGTATAACAGTGATTTTGGTTTCTGTGTGAACTTTGAGGGAAAGTTGTCTGCTGGTGTTGTATAGAAGATGTCAAAAGAAAAACTCTTCAGCAAGTAGCAGTTTAAATGAGCTCTCATCTTACACATGTGCAACGGGCTAGTGCTAATGAGAAGTGGATGTTTCGTCTGACCTGCCATCAAAAGCAGAGTGGCAGGTATAAAGGTAGCCATAGCAAATCCCTGATTTTATAGGCATTTATTGATTGACAGAGTAAATGAGAGGTTCCTGTTTACAGGTTACTGCTGGGAACTTCTCCATCTACCAACTGAAAGTAGGAGCAAGCTCTAAATTTTGGTGCAATTGGGGTACTGTTGTGAAAAGTGACAAGGTCAACATTCGTTTTTCAAGAACAAAGGAAAAATGCTGTCTGTTCCCACAGGTGCTGGCCAGAACCCCGTCCGGCAGGCGAGTGTTGCTGCAGGAATCCCCTACTCTGTGCCTGCCTGGAGCTGCCAGATGATCTGTGGGTCAGGCTTGAAAGCGGTATGTCTGGCTGCTCAGTCCATACTGATGGGAGAATCCAGCATCGTGGTTGCAGGAGGCATGGAAAATATGAGCAAGGTAAAGCAAATGATTGCACTCACATTGCTCTGGCTTACCAGGAGCAAACAGCATTAGGTTATGTTGAAACCCTGTGTTTGTAGGCTGACATTCAGGAGACAGATCAAAAGAGTAGCAGTGATTTGTGTGCTTGCAAATGGATTTCTACATGCAACAATTGGTTTCAGTTGCCTGCTTTAAAAAAAAAAAAAAAGAAGAAGGCCTTATGTTGTAGCTACTGAAAAGGTGCCATGCAAGCACATACTGCACTTAAAATTCCACTTTTATTTTCATCTAGCCCTGTTGTGGTTAATGATTTGCCTGTGACAACTGGCAATAGACAGATTTTTTGTGTTGCAAGAAGCCCAAAGAAGAAATAACTGAAAATGTTATTGTTCACCAAGCAGTTTGAGCTTGGAAAGGAAGCAAAGCAGTTTTACTTCAAGGTGTCCATCCCAAGGCTGTGTTCAGGAATGGTCCCGGGCTGGTGGTCTGATGCCCAAGGAAGGGGTGGCTTCTTCTGCTGGGGCTCAGCTGCCTGAGTGCTGAGTGATGTTGGCCATCTAGAGCAGACTGATAGGATAGGAGACCCATGGCCTTGTGGCCTCAGGGACAGTTGATTCACTCTGGAGAGGAAATGCTGCTCCATGATCTGCTGCCGGGGGAATGCACAGGCCAAACAGCGTGCCATCTGGAAGGCTTTGTAGGGAAAGGCAGAGCGGACAGATGGAAAGACTGCTGGGATTTGGGGTAGCTACCAGCAAGGCAGGATTCTGTCTCTTCAGTGGTCTGTCTGTATTGTGCACTAGAGATGTAAACCATCTGACTCCTTTTGAAATACCCTCTTGCAGGCTCCTCATGTCATTCACATGCGAGCTGGGGTGAAAATGGGAGAGGCTTCCTTGCAAGACACTATAATCCTTGATGGCCTTACAGATGCTTTTTATCAGTATCATATGGGTATAACAGGTAAGTAATGACAGTCCAGAAAATGAAATGCTTAACTGGGGAGGGACAAAGAATTCACTGACAAGAATTTTCAGAAACTTGAAGTTACAAATAAGGTGTTACAAGCTGTCCTTAAGTTGTAGTCATGAAAAGGAAAGAAATCCGTTATACTGAAAGACATTGAAGGCATCTTCTATTTTGTTTGCAAAGCTGCTGTTTTGGGTTATTCTTCCTGCCTCTCTCTGCGTCTCCTCCACATCTGAGAAATCTAATTTCAGGAAAAAAAAAATTAACAAAATGATCTTTGTACATAACTAAAGCATTTAGCAGCACAGATTTACAGTGAGGGGGAATTACGTAGTGTCCTGTTGGTACACACAGTTCTACAACTTCAGGTTATTGCACCCTGGATGGGTAGTCAGCCAACTGCTTTTTCAGAGCCTGCTTATGAAACAGAGTAACTTCAGAACTCTTCTGTCTTCTGAAGCAGCTGTAGAAAGATCTGATCATAATAGTCCAGAGAAGAAATAAACTAGAAAAGCTTTTTTGCATTTGTATTTATTTTGATATAACATCTGGGAGATCCCACACAGAAATTTTGACCCTCAAGAGAAAATATAATAGAGCATCATGAGCAAACAAAATGAGGAAGTCAGAATGGAAACTGTTCAACAAGCTCAGCTGCTTGCTACAGCAAACATTAATGACTACGTTCGTGCTTACAGTTTTACAACTTAAAATTTTAGCATTTCCTGATGGCAGTTTGCACTTTGTCCCGTTTCAGCTGAAAATGTGGCCAAACAGTGGCAAGTCAGCAGAGGGGAACAAGACCAACTTGCTGTACAATCACAAAACAGGGCAGAGGCAGCACAGAAAGCTGGCTATTTTACGAAAGAAATTGTTCCTGTTCTTGTACCTTCTAAAAAAGGTAGGTGGGAATGGATAATGAAAAGTGATTTTAAAGAAAAAATGTTTTCTTCTACGTCTCCTATAATCAATTAGTGATTTCCCGTTTACAGAGCCTTTCTGTAAGTATGTAGCCTGCTACTCTCTTTTTCAGCTTTCAATGGATATTTTTTAAATAAGAGAGAAGCAATACAAATGTGGAATATCTAAATGTAGCTCTCTGGAAATACTAACACTGTGTTAGTATCAGAGATATACTACTACATAGACAAATCACTGACTTAACATAGGCTGGGATATGGTACCAAAATCAGTTTTCTTTTTTTTAAGGCTCCTGCTGCACCAAACTTAAAAATAGTTATGTTGATCTGGCAGACCTTGCCCACCTAGTACAATACACTGTGAGAATAATTAGTGTTACTAGTTAATTGACTAGGTGAAGTTACTTGTATTAGGTGTGGTTCTATTTAGGTGTGCTTCTATTTAGCGATATAAACAGGCCCATTATGGTGCTGGAGCCAGAGATGTGTTTCTAGAGTAGGGGAATTCCCCAGCTCCCTATGAGGTAGATGTAAAAACTGAATTTTCCAAAAAGTTGTTCAACATTTGCTTTGAATAGATCCTGCAGGCAAAGTCGTGGCTTTAGGCCAGTTATAAACTAAGAAAGGGCTTTCATGACACCGGTTTAGATAATAATGTTTAATGACACTTGGCTGCTCTTTGTAAAAAGATTACTACAAGTATCATTTGAAATATAGTCTTCTGCCAGAAGAGAAGCTATTGGGTTAGGAACAGTGAGAACCAGATCGACTTCTATACATCTAACCAGTTGTTAGTGTTTATCTTGGGGAAACCTGAGCTGTGTACCCTGCTAAAAGGAGCTGGAGGGTTAAAGCAATTTGTTAAACTGAACTGAGTTGGATTCTGGCTCTGGCATAAGAATGGCTTGTTGGTTAAAAGGAATATGGTGTATATTCCCACTCAGGTTGTTGTTTGTGCTGGCTTTCTGTTTGAGATGTGTGTGTGATTAGACCCTCCTGTGAGGGCGTAACACTCTGTTTTGCAGGTCCTATAGAAGTTAAGACAGATGAACACCCTCGACATGGGAGCAACTTGGAAACAATGGCAAAGTTAAAACCCTGTTTCCTGACAGATGGAACTGGGACAGTAACAGCCGCTAATGCTTCAGGTTGGTCCATCTGGCTAAAATGAAATGGAAAAGAACAATAGCTCTCTGTGGCTCAAGGCAGGGTCTCTGCGAGGGGTTTGGCTGCCTTGTGGGTACTGCTGAATGTATTTTGCAGGAAATGGCAATGTTTTTGACAACATAGATAGAACTCAATTTTAGATGTGCTGAGGGATTTCTTTACAGATGAGTTGTCTTTCATTTGCTTGTTTTCTATGAAACAGTACAAGATTTTGAACATTAACATCAGTATTTGATAGACCGGAATGAATTGAAATGACATCCTTTCTTTTTTAAAAGCAGCCGTCTAGGGGTTTCTGATACTGCAGGTCTGGACAATGGAGAGCTGAATGATTCATGTTTGAAAATGTTACTTTTGTGAGACTGCCACAGGCAGCTTTGAAACTTCTTCCCTTGTCCTCTTCCAAAGTCTACCTAATAAATCTGATGTACTTCTTTTTCAGATTGTTAGTTATTCCACTTGCTGCTTTCCAAATAGAATCAAAAACATGTCACATTTACAGCGGTAGTTAAAAGTTCCCTTTTAAGTGTTTGTGGCAGAGATCAGACTTGGCTGATCTGAACAGTACTGACCTAAGTCAATAAAATATTTGTGATTTTTGTTTTGTCGAGATTGTGAACTTATGCAAGCAGGAAAAACTGGTACAGTAAAAGCCCAACAAATACATACAAGTTATTTGTCATTCCATAGGTCTAAATGATGGAGCTGCAGCTGTAATTCTAATGAAGAAATCGGAAGCTGCTAGGAGAGGTCTTATGCCTTTGGCTCGGATTGTATCTTGGGCTCAGACAGGCATAGATCCATCTATAATGGGAGTAGGGCCCATTTCAGCAATAAGGAAAGCTGTAAGTAATTATCTATCTATGTAACTATTTTGTTAAAGCTCTTCTTTGTAATTGCTTTTCATTTTCTGGCCATGCCTTGGTTTTTCTATGTTCTGAGGAAAACTTAGTAGAAAAAATAAACAAAGTGAAAACAAAACTCAAAATACTGGAGGGTATGTAAGATGGAGATTTCTAGTGCTATCAGGCTAGTGCCTACTTGTTGGAAAAAAACCCGAATGTATAGGTGTCTGAATGGAGTTTAGAGCATAAAGTAGTCAGGTTTGTAGAAGGGCACCTAGACAACCTTGGAGGCTAAAGGTCAAATTTCAGAGATGTGTGTGTACTAACCTAGTGATGATTTGGCCCTGCCATGATATGGTTCTGACGATGTGTCTGGCCAGGTTAATTTTCAGATCATTGCCTGATAATATTTGCTATAGCACAACACTGAGAAGGGCTAGTGAGTGCATCTGCAATGGGATGGTGCCCTTTGTGTTTCAGTTCATGCTATGAAAAGTTGGAGCACATAAACTGGATTCCTTTCAGGTCAAAGGGAGAAACGTGCACTCCAAAACCACATCTAATGTGCTTGGACCATTACTGCACCCACTGATGTGCTCACAGTTCAGTCCACAGAACAAGGTTCTCAAATATAACACCCCAGTGAGCAGCCCTGATGGTACCACACTGCTTGCTAATAAAGACATAGCCCATGGCAACTCTAGCTGATTATTTGTTAAAACCGAGCTATAAATTAAACATGAAAAGAGCTCTTGTACAACTAAGAAGAGATTTGCTTTAGTATTCCATCTTTGTTTTTTTAATATTGCGTAAAGGCCTTATTTTGTTCACCTCTGAAATGTCGTGGCAACATGGAAGCCTAACTTGAACTCACCCAAGCTCTGTGGCTTTCGACAAAAAATTCAGAACTGTAATGCTGAAGCTTTTTCTTACTAGATCTCAAACTGTTCTTTTAAATCAAAAATGCTGTAAATGCATATACAATAGTTTTAACTGTAGTAGACAAGCTGTCTTTAACAGTACCTATAATTGTGTAGGTACTCTGAAAAAGGGCACACTGCTCCTTAATGTAAACTTTGTAATGTGTAAATACTTCACATCCTCCATATATTATCTGTTCATCTCTTCAGTTTTTCATAGTAGCATTATATAGCAAGAAAACGACTAGGTTATACATTTTAGTGTTATGACATACTGTATTTTAACCCTCTCCAAAAGGAGAACAGTTCCCATACTGTCTTTAGTATAAAGAGGCCCTCCTCCTTGCCTGTAGCGTTGGAGATGTACCCATCTGGCTAGCTTAGGTTGTGAAACATCATTGCTGCAGATGATTCTGTTGAGAAAGTACTGCAGTTAGAAACAGAGTGGAGGTAAAAATGTACACATTTGAAACCTGTCTAAGCCTGTACCAGAGTAGGCAATTGCATCACAAGATTCTCAAGTGAAAGCATGAACCAAACCATCATCCAAAATAGTTGCCAGTGAAGAGCTTCCTTCAAGTGGAAACTTATGACTTAAAGGCAGGACTGTATAAATTACACATGACTATGGTCTACACCTATTTCCTGTATAGAAGTCTTTACTCAGTAGGGAATCTCTGCAATATAGTCAGAATATGTCCTGAAAAACTGGCTTTTATTCTGTTAAAGCCTATTTTTGAATCTAGTGCTTGTTCTAGTAAGGGCAGCGTGAACAGTGTGATTCCCACAATTGCCCCACCGTCACTGTGTGTGTAAAATTAGTCAAGATTTTTACGAGCAGCCAGCATGTTACAGCACACTGTACTGACTTTTGCTGACACTGAAATTTTGTCTTCAAGAATTGTCATCAACCCTTGCTATAAAAAAATTACTTTTTAGAAGTGGTAGCTTGAGATTACCCAATTTAAATCGTATTAAAATCTTCGTCTGATGCGAAGAAAAATCTAAAAGATAGTAAGTTCCTATTTGTGCTGTTTTTTTCAGATTGAAAAAGCCAGCTGGACTCTAGAACAAGTTGACCTGTTTGAAATTAACGAAGCCTTTGCATCGATATCTGTTGCAATAGCAAAAGAATTGAAAATAAATCCAGAAAAGGTAATGAATGTATTTGTAGGCTGGAATTAGTTTGCCTTCTGTAATTCAAACTTGTTCCATTCTGTGTATCTGGACTGTATTGGCAAGCATGGCACTCTTGCAATCACTTTGCTGTAAGCAAACAGGACAGGACAGGAGCCCCAGCAGGAACTTCCTCACACTGCTATGCCAGCAGCTGGCTTTGCTAGCAGGCAGTTGCCCAGGTGAACAGATAACAACTTTTGTTGTAGTGGATTTTTATGCAAATCTAGGCGACTGCTTGAGCATACTTGTAATTAATTCACAATTTGAACATGCTGCTGAAAGTAGTTTGTGCTACAGTGTTATTCCAGCGATGACAAAAAGCCATCCCTGAATTCACCTCAGTTATTAAGTCAGAGGGCAACGATGGGGTCCTTTCAGAAGGAATACTGATTAACAGCTCTTGCACCCCTGTTCACTTTCTCCGTGAAATGGTGTTTGTTGTTTCGGGGTCACACATAATCAAGAGCTAGATCTAGCTAAGTCACTCCTGTTGAAAGTCAGCTAAGCTAGTTAAATGTTCTTGACCCTGACCATCTATTTTGGCTTTTCTTTTTTTCCCCCCCCAAGATTAATATCCAAGGGGGAGCTATTGCTCTTGGCCACCCTCTTGGCGCCTCTGGTTGTCGCATCCTTGTAACTCTTCTACATGCACTGGAACGAACTGGTGGAAAACGTGGTGTTGCTGCTCTCTGTATTGGAGGAGGAATGGGAATTGCTATGTGCGTTGAGAGATGAACACAAGTGAATGAACGAACAGCTAATGTTAACTAGGTTTGAAACATTTTACTAATAAACTTCTAATAATGGAGCTCACAGTTGTTTGCTTTGCCTAAAATTAAATAAGCTTACACCATTACTGTTGCCACTTAATCACTGCCTTGTCAGAGACGGGTTGTTAACACGCACTAGAACTTAAGTCCTCAGTGCAAGGACCAACCTTGCTTTCAAAAATTGGTTTGTTCACAAGAAAATAGCAGCAACATTCAACCACCTGTTTTATTAACATTTTAGTTATAAGAGTGGGAAGTGTAAGTGAAACAAACATAAATAAAGCCTAAGTTATTCTTCAAGTGCTCCAGACTGAACTGCATCCTCATAGCACCCTCTCTCTTCTTTTGTCTCAGGGTGCAGTTTAATAAGGTCATCAATTCGAAGAATAGTAATCGCAGCTTCTGTTGCAAACTTTAGGCTCTTAGTTTTGACCATGGTGGGTTCAAAGACACCAGCTTGCTTGTTATCACGAGGTTTTCCATTGATCAAGTCAAGACCAATCCTGCAAAGAAGAAGAACTGTTGTCACGTGAAGAGGTAGAAGAAGCAGAAATATAGTTGGGAGTATGCTTTGTAACTACTGCTGTGACAGTGACACATAGGGCAGAGGTAGAAATTCCGTGATAACACACGCTTTTTTTACCACGCAAATCATGGTTCAGCAAAGTGGGAGAAGAATTTTCCATTTAAGTCACCAACCCACATCACTTTTGCTAGCCTTCTAACAGACAGATACTTGCCATTTCAGATTTTTGCGCTCTGGGTTAACTTGAGCCTCGTTGTGGAATGCTCTCAACTTTGCAACAAGATCTGTCGCATCCTGAGCGGCATTGACTGCCAGTGTATTTGGAATTACTAAGAGGGATCTTGCAAATTCTGCTATTGCAAGTTGTTCACGTGACCCCTAGAAAGAGGAAAAAAGTTTTTAAACCAATTGGCTGCAACAAGAGAGGAAAAAATACAGCCACGATCAAGAACATCAATAATAGGGATGGGTTTTCACATGCAAAGCATGTGTTTGGGTCAAAGAACCATATAGTCTAATTATCAGAGAAAGAATAACTTGTATCCTTTATTTTAAAGAAGCATTTTATATGACCCACAGAAATGACTTCTAATAGATGAAAATAAATGCTTGAAAATTCATTGTCCCAGTCTAACATGCACACACTATTGCTGCTTTGTGCAAGACTTACCATGCTGGTTGCGTAATTTTCAAGATATATTGAAAGTGCTGCCTCTACAGCACCACCACCTGGGACAACAGACTTGGATTCCAAAACCCTTTTGACGACACAGAGAGCATCATGTATAGATCGCTCCATTTCATCACACATGAAGTCATTAGCTCCTCGTAGGATAATTGATGCTGAAGTACGAGCCTTTGTGCTAGGAAAAAAAAGGAACCAGAAGTCAGCTGTGTGGAACAGAATATAAAACTCTTCTTGCTAAAAATATTTCTTCTAAAGCCAAGTTTAATTGAGCCTTATTCTTTCAACATTTAAAATAAATTCTTAACATTGTTATGCACCTTTGCAGGATATGTACACTTTAACTTAGAAAGTCAGTATTTTGATTTCTAATATGCAAGAACCTAGTTTGAGTTCTAGTCTTTTACAGAAAGCTACCTGTCAAAGTATGATGACAAGATTTTTCCCATCAGATAGGGGAAAGTGTACTTAGATATTAAGAAAGATCTCTTTTGCACACCCATCAAGTAAGCTAATGACTACCAACATTACTGTATAGCCAGTCATCACATAGCTGCCCCACAAGTGCCACAGTCAGAGCATTTCATTCACACAAATGAGACTACAGGAAGTTGAACACTTGAGAAGGATACTGAAGCAGTGGATAAGTTAATATCCACAGTATGCTCTTGTTAAATGAACTAACAAGCAGTGTTAGTTAAATGAACAAACAAGGTACCAGACAGCAGTGAAACCAGCACAACTAAACACTATCTCCCACTGCAAATGGAAAGACTTCGCTTGCACCTCTTTATTTGTATGAAATTACTCAGATGGTACCTATGGCCCTTTACTCTCTGTGAAGGAAAGCCAGTTTAGAAACATTTGTTTATAAACAAAAACTTAACTAAAATCTGTCTACCAACCTGAAAGTCTCATACACTGAAATTGTTGATCAGCCCCAGCAAAAGAGATTTAAATACTGATACTTTCACCTCTGATTTGCACTGGATTTGTATACTCTTTCCCATGGTTGTTAACTCAGACCACTGAGATAGTATGGAAGTAAATAAGTGTGATTTTATCTCAAAAAAACATATACAAAACTGAGCATTTAAAAAGGATCCTTACTTCTTGATTAAAATCAGCTCATCATCACAGATTCTTTCTTGAATCACCTCTTCTGCTTGTCCGAGCATTAATGCCTCAAAGCTCTCCTCACCTTCAAGGTTTGCAAGGGTTGAACATATGGTTGCTTTAATAAAAAAGAAGTGAAGTTAGCATTCAATTCCAGCACATTATCCTCTTACCAGAACATACGGAAAGTAAAACAGAAATTGAAAACAGAAATAAACACTGTGTAAGTAGATTTTTGTTAAATTAAGCAGCACTTCTAATTCTCAGGCAGCAATTTAATAATCCACAGTTTATAACTGATACTGCTCCTTTTGCTCACCTTTTACAGCACTTACTTTTCCACAGCTAGTACAAGCTCCCATGCTTTACCACAGTGAAAATGTTTTCTTCCAAATTTTAGAACTGACAGATAAAAAAACTGTTTAGGACCAGATTTTTTTTCAAGTATGTATTTAGAGATTTAGGAATTCTTCATTCATCTTGAACATCTAAACAACGTACTTAATTATCTGAACAGAGCCTTATGAATGCGTGCATATTAAAGACTTCTAAATAAATAGAGCTTATGGCTCCCACTTCCACAAGAGGCCAGTTTTCACAATGCAAGGCAGTTATTTTCTTCCTCCACTGTAAATCTTCAGCAATCAACCCTTAGAGCAATCATCTACTTTGACAGAAGTCACTTAAAAGCAACAGTAAAGTTAAAAACAAGTGGCTCAGCTTTACTCATCCTGACCTTGCATGTTAAAAAGCCTTATTTTTTTAAATTAGTAACTAATATGCCAACAACAGCTTTTACTTTAAAGAACACATAAAAAAAAAAAAAGGTATTTTTATATACACATACCTCCAGATGCCTTAGCAATACGCTTAAGGTCCTTTTTTACAACTCTTCGTACTGCCATAGCCCCAGCATCAACGAAGTATTTCAGACACATATCATCAATACCTCCAGTGGTGAGAATAACATTGGCACCAGTGGCCAAAATCTTCTGGATCCTTTCTTTGGTAATATCTGACTCTCTACGAAGATAAAGTTATAAAAATGTATTTAAAAATCTACCATCTACCTGTCAGCCCATTTCCTGGAACCTTAATGCAGAGATCTGCAAGAACGGACCACTGCACAAACATACTTGGATTTCTCAAAAAGTGACTTAAAACTAGTCTGCCTCCAGAAGTGAAAACTTCTACCATTAGTATTTCATATTGCTGGGAAATGTAAACATTCAGAATATTTTTACCTCTTGCACTCAGATAAAATTACATCGAGCCATCTCAACTGGAGAGACCCAATCAAGCCTGTGAAACCCCACTGTCTCAGTTACTCAAGCTTCCACACACCTCTGCCGTATCTGGTCCAGCTTCTCAGGGTCTGAGATAACAACCTGAACACCAAGCTTCATTTTTGCTTTCTGCAGGCTGAAGTCAAGGCATGCAATCTTTGCATTAACTATTCTCTTGGTCATACCTAGTAAGGAAAAACAAGATAGAAAAAGGGATTTTTTTGTCAAATCAAGTTAACAGAACATCAAGTCAACATTAGAGATTAAAACTGCTGTTATTTTCACATTTCAGATATCTACTGTTTGCTTCTCCACCTCCAGTTCTGCTGTAGTGCAGAAAAATGCTAATAAAGATGTTCCTGTAACCTGTTACCTTTTTACATACCCTGTCCCCAAAATACGAATGACCATGAAAATCTAACCTACTGGCCTTGCATCCTCTAAGTTACCTCACCGCAGTTCTGCTAAATGTAACAGTTCCCCACAAACCTGGCACTGGCTCTTCACAAGGGAGATGTTAAAGTTCCAGCAGACCACAGTGTTACTGTGCTGACACTGAGCTAGGGAAACTACAGCAGTGTACCAACACTTTGCAGATCACTGCAAGCTGGCAAACTCTAGTTTAAACACCACTGGTTAAGTACAGTATTTTGTTTTCTTGTTTAACTGTTCTGAAATCTAAAACGTATGTGATTTACGACCAATACAGTCGGTAAGAAGAGCCACACAGAAAGACTAAGAGGACTGAGTCACACAAAAGATTCACGAAACACAGCATGTTCTTACCCTGTGAGCCCACCACGCAGTTCAGAGCATAACCGTTCACAAGAATGCTTTCTTTCTGGCTGCGTCCATGGGCCTTCAAAACATTAACAGAGTTGACTGGATACCGAGCCTGACCCTTCTGGTCTGTGTATTTAACTGCTAGGGCAGCATCCACCACCATATTAGCAAAGAAATCACCATCACTGAAATGCTGTTAAGGTTAAGACTGAAGAAGAAAACTAGTATTATGCTTAAGAAAAAAACACAAAACAAACACGTTAACTAACAGCGCCCAAATTAAGTTTCCAAAAGAGAACTTCAGAAACGCAAAGTGCTAGCTCTCTTTTTTATTGCCTTAAAGGAATGAGTAATTATAAAAACTGAAAGACTGGTAGGAAAACTGTGACAGGCTAGTTTTACGCACCTTTTGTTCTTTAAGAAAAATACCTATCCTACGTTCGGTCTTCAAAAAAACTAAAAATGGTGGTTTTTCTATGACTATGGAGTGAAATGCAAGTTTCTTTCTTCTAAATTCACTGCCAGGTACTTCTGTAACACATTCTTCCATTCACACAACTCTTTATCCAGTCTCACTAACAAGCAGTGCAAATGTTAGGAAACAATATGCTGTTAAAGCTATTACCAGTGCCAATCCAGATTTAAATAAATTGGAAGAGTTTGAACATGTTTTCCCATGCCAGGTAATATTATCTGTGAAACATTTTTCACACTCTGTTTATAGAAACAACAGCTTAAGTATTATATCCTGTTCATATAAACTGCTGCAAAGGAAACTAGCCTAGCTCCTCAAGCTCTCCGATCAACCCCTCTCACTTAACTCACTTGATCAAGTTAAAGGATACACTCCTATAATTTTTGAGGACATTGATGTTTTAGCAGCATTAATTAGGCACTCCCTGCCCAATTCATCTGTGTTAATAACAAGATTTTCATTGATGTAGCGTACAGCTTCCCTGCAGAATAAAGACAAATACTGGTAAAGAAATACCCCAACAAAAAGACAAAAAACTTGGCCCCGTTAAATATCACCTTAAAGAACAAAGAGATGAAATCAATTCACCTCCTAGGACAGTAATGAGACTGCAGAAATATAAGTGAAAAAACCCCAAACCAAACAAACAAAAAAACCAACAACACCCCCCCGAACAAAGCGCCATATCCACTCGGCACCAAGAAGTCTGTATCAATACAGTCACAAATACAGAAATTCAACTGTATTAGTTTCTTACTTGCAAGCAAGTCGGTATCCACCAATGATGGAGGTAGGATGAATTTTCTGCTTCACCAGCTCATCTGCATTTTTGAGAAGTTCTGCAGCAATGATTACCTATTTGCAATATAAACATTAAATACATTCCATATAAGCAAAATAACTACCTGGTGCAACCTAGAACTATGAATAGTTTCTGACATCAAGGGAAAGCCACCTGATTCCACTCCCCACCAAGCTGTCTAAAGCCTCAAGCAAGTTTTCAACACTCAGCATCCTTGTTAGTCCTAACACTTTAATTTTGCACGGTTGTTAAAAATTAAAAACCTTAATTCAGCATCTATTATCAACCTTCAAGAAAAAAAAAAAAACAAAAACAGAACTGAAGGAAGCAAGTTCCCTTCCTGAGCACCAGCTGCATACAGAAACTAGCACCTTCAGAAAAATGCAAAGTCTTTTCATAATGGGTAAATGAAAAGCCACACTGTGATAATAATAAACGACTAACTTTTGATGTATTTGCCTGTAAAACTTTCTACGTACCACTGAGGTGGTCCCATCGCCAACTTCTTTGTCTTGAAGGTCTGCCAGCTCACAAAGAACTTTTGCAGCAGGATGTTCCACTTCTAGTAGTTTCAGAATGGTTGCACCATCATTAGTAATGGTCACATCCTAATTTTCAGAAATCAAGTGTGAAAATTTCTACTACATTTTTACTTTCGTGTTTCTTAGCATTCATACAAATGGAAGTTAATTATTCTTTGCAAATGTCCAGAAAATAAGTATTTATACAAAAAATTTCCTGCTTCTTTTTAACTGGAAGTCCCACTCTTAACAACAGAAATGCTACCAATGCAGAATCTGCACTTCCTTTTTAACAGAAAAGCTTTTATGTTACAGAATCTTATCAAACATTTTGCACGTACCTTATAGTAGTTGTGCAATGACTACCCTCTAATACACAATTTTATTACAACAGCCTGGAAAATGACAAACTTTCTTCAGTTGCTTGAAATATTTTAAAATACAGAATATTACCTTAAAATCATTATGGGATTATTTGAATTGGTTATTTCTCCTGATGTGGAGACCAGAACCTGACTTAAATGGTGATACTTGCAATCTGACGATATATTTAAAGTGGTGACAAGAACTTACATACAGGAAAGATACAACTGTACCACATAAACTAGCACAACAGATGAAACTAAAATGATGTAGCACACATTACCTGATAGTCGATTTTACCATAGTTCTCCTATCCCTCCCTCAGAACCACGGAAAAAAAAGTCACGTGCACATTAGGCCTATGAAGCACAGTAAGTGGAAGCACTTTTACACAGGAATGCAAGTTCTCCCGACACTTCTTAAAGGAAGCTTACTTACCCCTATATCATCCACCAGCATCTTATCCAGACCAACTGGTCCAAGAGAACTCTTCACAATATTGGCAATAGCAGATGCAGCAGTAACTGAATAAATGAAATTAAAAAAGAAAGAATAAAGTTTTATCTTTCAGCTTCAAGGTTAGTCTCAGGTTTCCAAGAACCCATTATTCAGAAACTAGAAATAAAGTGATCTAATTTAGGAGTAAGTTTTGGCCTATCTAACCTGAAGCTTTATCTTACTTTGCTAGGCTTGCTGCTACTAAAAAATACATAATCTCTGCCTAAGCTTACTCTTCCCTCAAGTTGCTTTAGCTAACTAACCTAGCAAAACTGACTGATAGAAAAAGAATCCTTTTTGTGCTGACTGGGTAAAATGGAGGACAGGACTGAGGTCAGACAAGCAGAGTACTGGTGCTTTTTTGACTGCAGCAAGTCATACCATGAGACTTCACTCTCATTTATTCCTCAGTTCTCCCCAGAGATCCATGGTATCGCGATATATCAATTAGTAAAACACCTCTTTGCTCCGTGACTGAAACAAAACACTTACTCTGCAACTAAGTCACCGAAGTAAAAAGGTGACCTTTAAGTCAATGTAACACAAAGCTAAAATACAGCCTCATTCAAAGGTTGTTCTGCCAACTTCATATAGGAAAAAGATACAATCAACCTTTTCCTTCAGACCGTGGCAAGTTTTTCTCTATCCCACAAGCATAGCCACTTAATCTAGAAAATGAAAAAGTGGTAGTATAATGGGAATAGTTACAACTCAGAGACCTTCTCTTCGAACAATGCAACTGTTGCTTTTGCTTTAGAGGAGTAATGGCAGCGCTTTCTAGAGCAAATAACCTTCTACCAAAGGTGCCATTATCAAGTGCAATCTCAGTCGTGAATTAAGGTCATTCTCATTCTAAGTGTTCTGCCTAAAGCGTCACCAGAGCTGCAAGGCGCTCAGGATCATCAGCAAGGAGGTGTTCAGCTTCTTCCTTTGTCTTTTAACTACTCAGAATCTGAGGTGGGTCTCGGAATTCGCAGCATTCCCCCGGGACT
>JAYRBT010000114.1:57683721-57805321 GCA_036023395.1 Myiotriccus ornatus
CTCTAAAGCAAAAGCAACAGTTGCATTGTTCGAAGAGAAGGTCTCTGAGTTGTAACTATTCCCATTATACTACCACTGTTCCCACGGCAAGCGGAGCGGGGCTGCAGGAGCCGAGGCCGGCCCCGACGCGGGCCCGTGTGCCCGTGCGGCGGCGACAGACCCGCGCCCCGCCGGGCACAGCGGCACCGTGAGCAGCGCCACGGCGCTCCTCCAGCGCCGCGGGCCTCTCCGCCCCGCGGTTCGCGCAGCCGCCGGGAGCTCTCCGCCCACCCTCGCCATGCCCCCAGCGCCCGCTTTCCTAGACCCGTCCCAAGAGACGCAGACCCGGCCTCCGCAACCCGGGTATCTCCCTCAAGCCCTCTTCCCACGGGGAAGAGCTAAAAGATGACCCCTCGAGCCGGGGGAGTGTTTTCTGCCCTATTCTGTGAGACGCGACCGACACCAGCGCACGGTTCCCCGGGGAGTTTGCAGTGGAAGCGGCGCTCCGCTTTGGCTCGGCGCTTCCGCCTGGCCCCGCCCGCGTGGGGCGGAATTCCCGCGGCCGCTTCCGCGGGAAGTGCCGCCCCGCGCGCATGGCGGCGCCCGGGTGTCCGTGAGCGCGGGGAGCGGAGGTGACGCCGCCCGGGGCTGTGGGGGCGCCGGGTCCCCATGGCGCTGAGCAGCCCCAGCCGCCTGCTGCTGGCCGCCGACCGGCTCCGGGCAGCGGGTAAGCTCACGGGTCGCCGTGCTGGCCGCTCCCGGCGGGGCAGCGCTGCCGGGGCCTCTTGGCTGGGCCGCAGTGCCGGGGAATGAAAGATTATGCCTTGTTATTCGGTAGCGCTGTCGTTGGTTCCTTGTGTAATTCGTTTGCAGTATTTCGTAAAGCCTTGGTCCTAGGAATTTCGTAGTCACATGTGAGCTTATATTCTAGATACGAGTTTTGAAGCAGCGTCTATATACTAGTAGTTCACCTCATAAATTTGAGAAACAGGTTGAGATCTTGTTATCTATCTGTTAAGCGTGTTTAAAAAAAAAAAAATCTGATTTTGCCCTGCTGACTTTTACAAGCTGTATCATTCTGTACTGTATTCGTTCTACTGTTTGCACTACATTATTTTTAGTCTGTGTGGGGTTTTTTCCTGTTCTCCCCCCAAGGTCTTCGTTTTGCATCAACTACAGCCCATCTCAAAACTGAGACCGAAGTGGACACAAGCGAAAATGAGGTTGTTGCCCCAGACTTCACTAACAGAAATCCTCGGAACTTGGAGCAGTTGGCCCTGGCTAGGAAGGAACGTGGCTGGAAGACAACGTGGCCAAAGCGTGAGTTCTGGCATAGGTGAGTCAGAAAGTCACCAGCAGCAGACTCCAAAAAAGAAAAACAAACCCCAGAAACCCACCAGGTAGAAACTATTCAAATTGTGGGTTTTGGGTTGCTGCATCAGTTGTCATGCTAGTGTTTATTAACGAACAGGTATCTTCTGTGTTAAGAAAACAGCAAAATAGCATCACATGAAGGTCAGCGTGTGCAGTGAAGATCTTTCCATCTCTCCTTAATGCAGCAGTAATATTTCTTAAGCAACTGCTTTTTAACTCAGGATTCTCTTAGCCCTGTGCTGACCAGCTTCACTGTTTTATTTGATACAACATAATTGTCTGGGTTTTTTTCTTTGTTGGGTTTTGGGGTGGAGGGGTTTTGGTTGCTTTGTGGGGCTGGTTTGTTTTTTATTTGCTTGTCCTCTAGAAAATAAGTTCATTTTAATCTAGGGTTTCAAAATCATTATTTTGTTCTTGTGGGGAAATCTACATTCAGTTTGTTCACACCGTGAAATCTGGTAATTGTCTCAGTGCAATAAGACACAGTTACTCCTAATAAATACTTTGTAGTTACGTGTAGAGATTTATGAGGTAGTCTCTGCCCTTGCAGATTTCAACAAGTTGTTACCTGCTATGGCAGCACAAGTCTCTACGAGACTGTATAGCAGCCCTGAAGCTCCATTTCTGCTGCAGCAGTTCCTCTTGTCTAGCTCATATGTACCTCTTCCACACTGTGCAGGTGTACAGTGCTTGATTCGGAGTGTGTGCTGGTCTAAGGCAACGTAGGACCTGAGTAACTGATGAAAAGCTGCTCTTGGAATTTCACTCTTCACAACTAGTAATATGAGTCCTATTTCTGTCCTAATAAGTAAAACCCTACATATAATGTAATATAATATCATGCTAGTACATTCAATTTTATTTTACAAAGGGAGTCATTTAAGCATATGAATGGGTTCTCTGGAAAAGACATCATAATCCCGTGTTATTTCTTTCCTGCACTCAGATTGCGGCTTGAGCGGACACAGCATTATATAGAAGCCTTCGTTGAGCGCTCCAATGGGGATGTTGTGGTATCTGCCTCCACCCGAGAGTGGGCCATAAAAAGACACTTGTACAGTCCCAAGGGAGTAGCTGCATGCAAAAACCTTGGCCGTGTAATGGCACAGCGCTGTTTGGAAGCAGGAATCAACTTTGTGAACTTTAAAGCCATTATCCCCTGGGAATATCGTTGTGACTCGGCAAGTACCCATCTCCTTATTCCTTTGACTCTTTTTTCCTTTTTAGGCAATTATTTTACATCCCTTCACTGTTAATTTTCTTCATGTGGTTTGACAGTCCCTCCTTGCAACACTCAAAAAGGCAGCTTTGACAAGCTGCAGTTCCTGGTAGCATGCTTCCATGAGGCTGTTAACCTCTGCCCTCTGTCTAACATGTCCTCACTGATATTTTAATACAGATGGCTTTTCTTCGTATTTATTCATGTCTCTATCTTTTAAACAAGATTCAGGAATTTGAAAAAGCAATGGAGGAGGGCGGTGTTGTTCTGCGCGAGCCACGAAGAATCTGTCGGTAAAATGGAGACTTCTAGGAAGACTTTTCAAGGAAAAATGATCACTTCTTCAAGTATGTGTGGTGAAGGACCAGAGCTGGAAAAAAATTGGAATGTGTCATCTTAAAATAAAATACTTCTAAGTGGACAAAACTGTCATATTCCTGATTCTAGAATGATCAACACCTTTAAGGCTAGAATAAACTTATCATAGTTCAGCCTAATAGGTTGACAGAATTTACTTCATAATTCAATTTAAAGTATATTTTATTTTTGGTATTTTGTTTTGTTTGTTCTAACCTGAACTCTGGAAATGCTTTGATATTTGATCCCTGTATGCTGCCAGTCTAATTTAGCAGAATGTGGTCATTATGTGAATGTTGAGAACTGTTATAAAGTGTATGACCTAATCTTGATAAAAATTATGGAATTTGCCTAGCTCATCCTTGTAGGTTTCCGGCAACGCTGACATTCTAGCTGCTTAACCTCATAGGCGTAGGAGGAAAGCTGCACAAATACCAGCTGCAGGGAGTAAGAAGCCCAGTTGTCTCCTGTGGCTGCCTGCTGCTTGTCCACAGACTTGCTGCTGTCAGCGGCTCTGGCAGGTGATCGGCACTGAGCGTGTTCAGGGTGTGTCACCCCCGCAGTAAGTGCGTGAACCCCTCTGACGAGCAGCACCTGGTTCAGAGAAGCCAGGCTTGGTCAGTGCGACTGCCGTCCCTGCATTCTGGTGCTCTGCTTGCTACTGCGTGTTCGCAGCCTCGGGGAGAGGAGAAATGAACGCCAAGGTTGTGTGCCGGGGTGTAGCAGCGAGCGGCGTGACCCCGGGCCCGGTTCTGGCATCCTCGGCGTTCCACTGACGTGACTCTTGAAAAACACTCCCTGTCCGCCGTTCCCGGCGCTCGAACCCGCCGCGGTCCTGCCTTCGCCATTAATTACTGCGGGCGAGCCCCGCCGCGCGGGGCGGTGCCGGGCACGCAGGCGCGGCGGGCCGGGGCCGCGGGGAGCCCGGCGATGGAGGTGGGCGCGGAGGCCTTCGCCCAGCTCCTGCCGCGCCTCGGGCGCCGCGTCCGCCGCGCCGCCTTCCTGGGTGAGCCCCGGGCGCGTCCCGCCCGCTCTGAGCCGTGCCCTCGGCCGCCCCCCTTGCTTAGCCTTGTCCGGCGCAGGGGTGCGGGCACTGAGGTGTGTTGCAGCGGATAATGGCGCTGCTGTGCAAGGAAAGAGCGGGCGCCGAGGCTCGGGGTTTCAAACTGGCAGGAGGGATTGGGAAGAGAGCCCTCGCTGAGCTGGTGGCCACGGCTCGGAGGGCTGGGGGCTCCGGAGGTTATGAGGTTGGAGGGGCACACACCGTGCACAGGGGGAGGCCGGCCCCTCCTGTGGCACGTGTGTGTGGCCGTGCCTCATCCTGCCACGGGGATCGGGGCTGGAGGTTTCAGTCCCACAGTAGTTGGTTGCCTTTTCTCTTGAGCCTGCTGCCGGTGGGTTTGACAGAGGTTACGGTGAAGAGAAGTGTTTGAGAGAGCACCATGCTGGTGCTGGTGAAGTATGTGCCTCAAATTTCAAATTCTCTTGTGTTGTTTCCACCTCAACAGCCCTTGATACGGAGTTTACTGGCTTATATTCAACTTTTCCACAAAGCAGCGAGCCCAGGTAAAGCTGTTGGACTTGAAACGTGATGGAGACCTGTTACTCTATCTCTGTGAGAGGGCAACCTGTGCGTAACAAATCTTCATGTGTCCCCTCTCCCCAATTCTGGTTTTTGTTCCTAGCCTGTTTGATTCTCCTGTGGAGCGGTATCTGAAGATCAGGCAGAGTGTTCAGCGCTTCACTGTTACTCAGCTTGGTAAGTGCTGCTCTGACACAGAAAGCGATCTCCTGAGGTCTTACAGGTAACCAGCCTTTTGCTAATAGGTGGGTCCTGCAGGTGGCTCTGGCCTTAATATACTTGTTACAGAGACATTTGTTTGGGGTTTTTTTCCCCTCCCTGATGTTTAATACTATTAACTTTTTAATATTTTAAATAATGTCAGGTGGGCTGTATACTTTTTACGGGTCTAAAGTTGATTATATTTAAAGGTTGCAGTCAAAAATACAGGGCTTTTAAAGCAGAGGATGCAAGCAAGAAGCATATAATGGCAGCTCCTATTCAAAGCCATGTCATTTGATATAGTGCATGAGTAAGGGGACTATCAGAAGAAAATGAAGGGTACTATTTCTGATACTCCTAAAATAACAAAAAAATCAACATGAGAATGGGCTTGTGGAGGAGGGCATTGACACTTAAGAACCAATAAGAAATCAAAAGAAAGCTCCAAAATCACTTGAAATGTTTTTCAAAGCCTTCGGGTATGTAAGATGTTAGTGTGCCTTTTAGGGATTAACAGAAAAAAACACAAACCTGACAAGTTAAACCTGTGTTTCAGTACTCTCTGGTGCCCAGCTCCTTCCAAACATTTTTGTAGTGTTGTTGGACCCACAGACCCATCTGTGCATGCATAGGTAGAGACTTTAATCACCAACTTGCCTTTTGCCCATAGCTCAGTCTTTGTTATTTAATCAGACTTGACTTCTTTTCCCACTTAGCAGTAAAAGTTTGTCCTTGTTCAGCTCACAGGGAGCTGAGGAGTGGCCTGGCAGTTGCTGTTAAGATTTGCCCTGTGACATTAATGAGTGGAAACATGTACTTCATGAGGGCCTCCCCACATACCTCATCAAATTGCACACTATCTGTAGGCATCCAGCTGAACTTTGCCATCTCAGTGGAGGTTTCTTTCTTGCAGGACTGGCAATATTCTCAAAAGAAAATTCAAACAAGTAAGTAGAAAAGCAGTTTTCTGTTATAATGAAGACAGTGCAGTTGAGATTTTACACATCATCCCCTTGGGGGGAGTTATTTCTTGTCATTATCTTTGAGAGATACTTTTCTTTTCATTTTAGGTATGTGGTGCATTCATACAACTTTTTTCTCTTTCCCTCAATGCTGGGAGTTAGGGATGTCGAATTCACCCTCTCTGCATCTAGCATTCAGTTCCTGTCTCATTATGGCTTTGACTACAATAAGGTATGTAATCTCTCTGCCAGAAATCCAGAAGATAGGAAATCTGTGCAATTACAGAAGAAATCAGGATTAGTATCCCTAAATGCTATGTTTCTGGGGTAAATAGCATCTTGCTGAATGCATCATGCGGTTCATTATCAACAGGGATAGTGAGTCTTGTTTTTTCTGAACCAGGGTAGAGGCAATGCCCACATCTTTGTCAGCTTAAGACAGATTTTCCTGCCTCAAAAAACAAACAAAAACCCCAAAACCCCACCTATGTCTGGTGAGCTGACAAGTTACTAAACAGACCCCCATGAGTGTCTTTACTAGCCTTGAAATTGGGGAAGTATCAGTTTACCTGTGTCTTATGTATTGCCATGTTTGTCATAAAATTCAGACTCTGTCATCCCATAAGTGTACTAGTTTGCAATTTTGGACAGAAAGCATCTGGTATCTTGACACTTTGAAGTATCTTTTTAAAAGAAAGGTAAAAGCAGAGCAAAAAAATTTATTCCAGTTGACAAAAATCCTTTTCTTTCCTCCATATATGTTGGATTGCCTACAGTTTGTTTGCCCTGGCTAACCTGCTAATTCTCTAATGCACTGCAAGAAAATCTGAGGGAACATAATCAACCTGGCATTTTTCTCCCCCCTCAGTTCCTCAAAGATGGAATCCCATACATGAATGAGGTACAGGAGAAGATCCTTAGGCAGCATCTCTTAGCAGGTAGCTGGACATTCCACAGGTGAGCACTATTCAGAGCGGTGGCTCCTCAGTACTGACTGTGTTGACGGCTCAGCTTCACTCAGATCACATTTTGTAGAAATGCTGAAGCCTGTTGGTCTGAATGCCTTGGTGCCAGCTGTTCCAGTGTGCTGTGGTCTTTCTGAAGCAAAACAGAGATCACAGGATACGATGTGGAGAATTGGGTGAATGTTGGGAAATTATGCTTTTGCATTCCCACAGCGAGGCACAAGGTTTCATTTGTAAAGAGCATTTCTCACACTGCCTCTTTCCCCCTCATCCAGCACTAGTGCTGCGAACAGGGATGTGCTGAGGAAAGTTATTGATGAAGTGACCTGTTGGATAGCTGTAGCAGAGGAAGAGGAAACTATGATTCTGCAGGATCTGAGTGGTATGAAACAGGGTGCCTCCCTTAGGCACCTGTGGGCTCTGAGTGGCTTCATCCCTTCTGAACCTCTGGGGCTGCTACTGTCCTTTGCTGCCTGTTCTCTTAAATTGCTCTCTCGAGAGGGAAAGCACCAGTGCCCATCCTGCCTTTATAACTCTTTACGCAAGTTTACACCTCAGTTCTTGTCAGTTCATCTGCTTTTCTGCTTCATTGGGATGGTGGGTCTTTCCAAAGTGGATGTCTGGGTGTTTGGAGCATGCTTTTTTGCAGTTGACTTCCATTTTGTGCTTCTTCAGAGCAGCAACTGGAGAATTTGTAGTTGCTCTGAATCAGGATAACCTTTGACTTGTTTTAAGTCCTGGGTGATCTGGTTTTTTGTTTATTTTCTTCCCCTTGGAGAAGGGAAAGGCAGGTCACCTTTCAAGTGCCCTCTCAAGTCGAGCAGCAAGGAGCACCATGGAGATACACATATACCCGTGGGGATAAACAGACTACTTACCACCTGTTTTGAGAGCACTATAGCAGAGTTGAGGAATTTCTGTGCTCTTTTGAAGAAGTTGAAGGACAAGGAATTTTAGCAGGGATAATTTGTAGGTTTGCTCACAGAACCCAAAGCTTAATCCTCTAGGTCAGGGAATAAAATACAGAAAAGCTGAGGAAGAACAGAGAGTATTCAAGGCTTTGTTAATGTTTTTTTGCAGAGTTTGCAATACAAAGGGTGAGGACTGTGTTGGTTTTTATCTACTTGGTCAGCTGTAGTAGATATGATGCTGATAGTTAATAGAGTCTGGCAATGGTGAGCACCTGTGAAAAGACATTATTTGAGTAAGGAGTAAGACAGATTAAGGTATCTGTTTGAATGCTGCTCAGAAGAGAACTGGGTTAGTTATCAGCTCTGGGGTAAAATGGTACCTCTCTTGTGTGGTTGGCTTCTGATTTTGTTCCTCTGAAACCTTCCAAAACCACAGAGTGTCTTTTCTTCATAGCAGTAGCCTTTCTCCCTTTCTTTTTCAGTTAGTCTTATCCTTCCCTCTGTGTCCTGACAAAAGCTTATTTGCCTGAATTTTTCATTGTGACTTTTGGGGGGGGGGGGGGCTTGTTTGTTTGTTTTTGTTTTTCTTTGGTTGTTTTTGTTTTACTATGTTGTTTTGTTTTCTTTCTGTCACTGTGTTTAGTGTACCAGGATCATAGTTCAAGAATATTTTCTATACTCTGGAGGAGAAACATCTAATCAGTCCTTCTGTCTAGAAAAATGTGTTTTTCTTAAGAGAGTTATCTGCACCTCTGAAGGTTTTACTGCCTTTTTCCTTCTGTTTTGGTCACAGACTGTCATGTGCTTGAAGTTCAGCTGGTTCTGAGGCAGGCTCTCCAAAATGTTTGGACAGAGCCTCTTGGAAACAAGAAGGTGAGATGAAAATGTGGGCCTTTGAAAAGAGGATTTCTATCTAGACAGATAGGACTGACGTTCTTGCAGGGATTCTGAAATGTTGCTTGTACTTTTAATGATAGGCTCTAGGAGGAGAAGACAATGTTCTGGGAAATGTTGATTGTGGGATCCCCAGAAAAGGTATACAGAAAACTGAGGAACTCTGGTTTCTATTTGTTCGGTAGCCACAAAACACATTGAACTGGAATGCTTATCCTTGGGGCACTTCTGGAGGGACCCTCTCTGTGTCTTTACTAGGTTTTTCCTTCAATATCTCCACAACTATGTACGTTTTTAGTCTTTTTTGTGGTTTTCCTTAGCTGACTTTTGCCATGTAGTTCCTTTGAAGACTTTTACTCTCTGTTATATGATCTGCTGTTTTGCTCTTCGCTACTGTTGTTTAGCATTTGGTGCAATATTTTCTGTATTAAAAGTATGGCTATGGACTTCTCAACCCATAGCATGAGTGTGATACCAATCAGTTGCTTAGAAGTAGTTTACAGAAATATTCAGAATTTTTTTTTTTTTTTGGATATTAGTCCTATTTTGGTCTGATAACCAATGTCAGCTGTGTCAGATTTACTCAGCCTTATTATCTGAAACATTGCCTTTGGCGACTCAGTTTGTATGATTGCTGTTTTTTACTGAGTTTTTTAATGCAATGAACTTACCATATTGGTATCAAGTTAAATTGAACTATGTTTTGTTTGTGCTCCAAAAAAAAACAAGTGGTTCCACCAATGGTCTTCCTCTTAAGAAGAGAAGCATTAATAAGACACCCTTAGAGCAGGTCCCTTTAGTTACTGGAACACTGATGTCCGTATAGAAGTGAGACAGTCTCAAAGTCCCAGGGGATGCACAGTTTCTCTGTCCTTTGCAGCCTTGAAGCTGAACTTGATCAGCATTACTGAACCCCAGTGTGCAATGTACATAAAACTAACATGGCAGGCTGACATACCCAATGACTGTTCTTTCCAGGTAATGGTGAAAAAAGTGAGTCCACAGCATCGTCAGCTTCTGGAGAACTCCTCCTGTGACCCCTGTCAGACAGAGCTCATTCTCCTGTCTGCCCGGGGCTTCACCAACCTCTTCCAGATACTTGTTGAAGCCAAGAAGGTAAAATGCCTTATCCCTACTCACATTTTTTATGTCTCTTTAATTTGCTGTGTTAAACGCAGTCTTAAAAATCCTGGTTTTACACAACGTGAGTCACCATCTAAGAAAACTGAGCAGATTCTTGCCTTTTGGGTAAGTTATGCTTTTCAGCATGTGACAGACCAGTTTGTTGGACCATGTAGACCATTGGTCTGACTTTGTGTGGAAATTCTTATGTTCCGTACGCAGCTTATTGAATGGATTTCAGCTTGAGAAGACTGTGGGTGATGTGCAGGCAAAGACTGTCCCTGCCCTTGTGAGTGAGTGTATAAATCTCATGGCTGGAACATTTTACCAATGTTCAGCTGAACTGAAAATCCACCTAGCTCCTCAGGTCCACTGAAAATAGAATGCTGCAAAAAAAATATTCTCCTCAAAGTCCACAAGTCCGATTTCCTGGAAGCAGTAGTCCTCCTGTGGGCCTTTGCAGCCTGAATGACTCCTGGGTGAGCGTGTGTAGATCTGTCTACTGGAGGAAAGGGTTACAGCTGTTGCTTGCCTGAAGTTGGTTATCTCTGACCTCTCTTCAGAAATATGTTCCAATGGGCTGTTATGTTTTTGTTCTTCCCATAGCCCCTGGTGGGACACAACATGCTTATGGACCTTATGCATCTTCACGACAAGTTCTACAAGCCCCTTCCAGGTAATGCTGTGCATAGCGGCTGTCCCAGGTTGCTGCCTTTGCAGTGGAGGTGCAACAGGAGGCACAGGGGGCTTTGGCCACCCCAGACACCCACAAGTGGCAGTGATAGTTGGTTCTTTTGAGCCCCAGCTGCTGGAGCAGTGCATCGTTGTCTGCCTTCACCTCTGTTTCCTGTGAATTTGTGATACCATTGGCTTTTGCCCAGTTTTATGATGCCTTTCTTCACATGTGTTTTGCTTTCAGAAAGTTATGAGGAGTTTAAAAGGAATATTCACAACCTGTTTCCTGTCCTCATAGACACAAAGACTGTAACAAAATCTATGAAGAAGGTGAGATGCACAGGTCTCTTTGTTTGGAGTTAAAGCTTGTTTTTCACCCATAAGAGAGAATATCTTTCCTGAGTGCCCTGTGGTTACAGAATTGGAACTAGTTCTCAGTGTTGCCCTGGGACACTCTAATTTTAGATCTAATTTAATGAATCATGAGTACAAGTAACTGAGTTATTGTTGAGGTTAGTAACTGAGTGAGTTAATGAGGTCTGTCTTGGTTGGTTTTCTAACGCATTCGTCTTTTCTAGAGTTATCTGATTCCTCGAGTATCTAGTCTTTCGGAGGCGTATGCAGTTTTATGCAGGTAAGTGCTGGGCAATATAGCCTTCAGCAATCTCTCTGTTTTCTTTGGAAAGATATTGCAGTCATTTCATATGTTCGTACTTTCTCTCCTCCCAAATGTTTTTCAGTTGGTTTCTTGTCTTTCTAAATTTAAGAGCAAAAGATGTGCTCATCTTTCTTATAAAGTAATTGTGTAGTAAATTATTTGTTGTAAGTCACTTCTGATATTGTATCACCATTACTTCATTGGTCACAAGTTTGGTTTGCAGACAGCTGTACATGCAACTTGAAAATTATGTTGCTTATGTCATGTTCTGAAATGAGTACGTTTCAGTTCTTGGTGAAAATACATCCTAATTTCAAATCCCTGCTCCTAAGAGAGCGCTGCATTGAGCCCAAAGCCATAACTAAATACAGTGTTCAAGTGGAGCACATGAGTAGGTACCGTATCTCATGAACTTAATCCTATGTTGTAGAAGACTTCTTCTATTTTACACTTCTTTTGTGGCTAAGTTTTTTTTATGTTAATTTTGCTAAAGAAAGCAAAACTTTGCCTGCTTTCCCTTACACCCTGCTCCCAAGAAGGAGATGCAAAATGAGTATTTGATCAAAACAGTAATGGGATTCTAAAGGTTTTGTTTGCTTGTTTCTTAACAGTTTCAGACTGCAGATTCTCAGAAGTTTTATGCTTGTTTGCTCTTTCTTTTATTTCAGTCATTCCATGGGTGTCTGTTTATCTTTCGGGGTTTCCCATTCAAATAGAACCATCTAGTCAACCTCTTTCCTTGGAGTTTTAGTTCTGCTCACATTTTATGTATGCAATTACACCAGATTTGCTGGTTACACGTTTTGAGTGAGGGAAGAGGCTGAAGAAATATTTAGGAGTTAGTTTTCAGGAAGAAAACTGGTAGATATTATTCAGGTAGGCATTTTAGCCTTTTCATGGAATACTACCAAAGCTCCTTTTAAACTCTTCAGTAACTTTTTCTGAAATGAAGCTACAGATCACTAGAGAACAGTGACTTGTCTGTAATATACTGAGGAAAGACAAAAATCTTACACATCCACTTGTCTTCAGCAGCAGCGTAAATCCCAAAGATCCACTGTGGCCAGTTATAATTCTTGCAAGTGACTGCTCAAGATACGGTATGTTCTTAAGCAAATCCTCAAAGCTGGGTAGCTAAAAGGGGTTTGTTTTACTCTCTGGATGACCAAAGTATGTGCAAAGTATGGATGAGTGCCACTGGGTCAGCTGAATTTGCAGAGAGGTGCTGATATACATTTTTGTGCACACCCGAAGCCTGGGCTCTCAAGCCATGTTCTGCATGTCCCTGGTACCTCCTGAGGGTTTGCATGGGCAGGTTTGCATCATGCTGTGACCACAGACAGCGTTTACAGTAGATTGGGCTGAGCCTGACTTGGGGCTGTAAAGAGTCAGTAGCCCTTGGAAACGGCAAGGGAAGTGGGGAAACAGCTGTCCTAGAAGGGAAGGTACTGGGAGCTAATGACAAGGAAGTCCCGTAAAGTAAGAGGAGCTTGGTGGCTGGTGTGTGTGCAGGGTTAGTGGTGCTGTGTGTGCAGGAGGTTTGCGTCCAGCATGTGGTGTGACACGGGCAGATGTTTTCTGGCTTCTCCTGGCAGCTCTGCAGCACAGGGCCTCCTGTGTTTTGAAATAGTTCCCATACCATCAATAACATACACAAACACGGTTTGGTTTAGACCCTCATAGAAGTTAAAATTTTTTCATGTGCATCTTGCTAAGCTTTTCAGACATTAATGTAATTGCTGCCTTTTTGTTGATATTGTTTTAAAATGCATGGGAGAAGAACAGACTTTCTACAGAGTGTAAAGTTATCAGGTGAGGAAGGAAACAGCTGAGGGTGGGGGGTAAAAAACCCTCCCGAACAGTAGATCTTATGAATGTTACGATTCTGCAGTGCAGCAGTCTTCAGAGCATGCTAAATGTGTTTATTACTTTTTGGTTTTGTTGGATACTTACAGCTGAGAAGGAATCTCCTCATGAGGCTGGCTATGATGCATTTCTCTGTGGTTCAGGTAAAATGCTTCTTTAACATTCCTTCAGAGATTGTGTTGGGACTTGGCAATTCCTTTCCTGCTCTGTAGCTCTATTTGATGCTAAGAAATATTTGTTTATATACAGTCTGTTGCTCTTAGTAACTTAGCTGCACTTTAGTGAATTTTAGCTTTCTATTTATTTAGGTATGTTTCTTTAGCTTTGTTCTAATGCCACGTCATTATTCCTTCTAGTTCTTCTGATGTCAGCTCATTTGCTACTGTGCAGATCCACCAAGTAAGTGTTTACTGAAAATTGTGTTATGTGGATGGGTCCTATGGAAAGCCGTCATCTGTTTGCTCTGACTTTTTTTTTTTTTGTAGGCTGTACTTCCTTTTGGATAAAAGAAAGTGTTACTGGAAATGTCATGTTCTAATTAGATTTTTATTTTATAAATCTGAAAGTAGTAGCTTTATGTCAAAGCTGACATTTTAAAAATGAAATCAGGGGCCATGCGATGGCTCAGAGGTTGGGAAATGACACTGTGACTTCTTTATCCTTGAATGAGCTCTCTCAAGTTCAGTTCACTTGGGTAAGGGTCAAATAATTTTCCATTAGTTTCCATTTTTGAAACCTCTGTGAATCAGTGCCTTCAGTTAACTTCATAAGAGGCAACTGTTCAAAACCTTCCTTTTGCTTGCAGCTTTTTGACATCTGTAAGAGATGCCAAGATCTAAAATACCTATTTTTTTCAGTGGTTGAAGAGCTTGACACTGTGCAGCAGTGCAGCACTGGGGAGAAACAAAACTTTGTTCTGTTTTGTTTTTGATTTAGTGATGCAGTGGAGGCTGATCCTTCTTTCTCGCAGTATCTCACCGTGTTAGCTGAGCATGTGAACCAAGTGAATTTCATACGAGGTGGCGTTTCAAGCATTGTGCGTATGAATTGTAGGTCTGTGACCAGTTTGTGGGGTGCATAGATCAGTTGCCTAGTTGGTGGCTTCATAAGAGGAGAAGAATCCACCTATATGCTGCAGCCCACCTTGGCAGAAAATTGTCATCATGCAAGTGACACAACAGACCTCTTGAAACGGCAAATGAGTTGAATTTCTGCTTTGTGAAATGTATTCATATTGTTATTCTGTAAGATGGCACTAGTCAGTTTATGTTGCTGTTTCTCTGGTGGTTTCTCCCTAGTGATCATGGAGAAGTTCACTTTTATAACTGATGAATCTTGGGCCAAAAGAAAAATAATTTTACACCAACAAGTGTATTGTAAAACTTGTCATTTATTTGTCACATTTTGCATATTTTCTGATTATATTAGTAGTGCTTCTGTAGTATTTCTGAATTCAGATATGTCTCAATATTGTATATTTATATTCCAGAATTTTTCTGGGGAAGATGCTCCCTGCCATCGTCCCCCTGCCTTGGTTGTTCATGTCCAAGGCTGGCCAGGGCTGAATGAGAGACAGATTTACCAGGAGTTTAAAGGTCTTTGTCGCTTTGATGTCAGACGGCTTTCAAAGAACCAGTTCATTCTGCTCTCCAATAAATACAAGCAGTAAGTGATCAGAAAGTCTTAATTTTTTGTCCTTTGCTCCTCTGATCCAAGTCTTCATCCCACCCTCTCTCTGCGGTGGCAACTCTTAGATAGAGATGCCTGACCTGAGCTGTGGAATGCTGTAAGCAGCCTGCAAGCCACGGCTCAAGACATGTGCTTTCATTGCAGCGTCAGGCTTGTCCTGCGGGATTACAAGCACCACCCTCACCTGCAGGTTTCCGTCTATCACCACTGGAGGCACTCTCCGCGCGTGAACTGCCTGCTGCAGTGAGTTGCGGGAAGCACAGGAATGGGGAGGAGGGGAAGCATTCTTTTCAGGGTCCAAGGCCCTGTCACAGCAGCAGCCTGCCGCACATTTGTTCTTCTGCGCCAGCCCCTGGAGGAGCAAGGGGCTCAGAAGCAGATTTGCTTGCTGACTACTGGGTGGCTACTTGGGAGCTTTCAGCCCTGGGCAATTGGACTTTAATCTTGAATTGAAGGTTAACAGGGAATATTACCCCACAATTAGCACAAAACTATGTATACGCTATCATAACAGACAGGTGGTTATCTTAGTGAGTGTAGTGCCATCTCTAATAAACTTGATGAGAGGGACACAGAGTCTCTAAGGTGTGGGATGGATGTGTTTTTTTTCTACAGCCGAGTTGAAAGCTTGATAGTGGGAGAGACTTCCAGATTCAGAGTGCACTCTCTTTGCAAGGTGGTGACAGTGATGCTCATGAAGGGTGAATTTCTGGCCTGATGTGGTTTGGAAAAAAATCTCAGGGCTTAATATGACCAAAATTAAACCCTTAATATGAGTAGCCTAACAGCATTTTTTTATTCTTGCCCTTTCTAGAGTCTCTGGTATTGTGGCACTGTGGTCTCTCTTGGCCTTTGTACTTGGAGGAGCTCCTAGCTGTTCACTCTAAAGGACTGCCTTGGAGATGAGACATGAGGAACACAGATCTTATTTCTGTATTTGTCTGTTTTGTTTAATTTCATTCAATAAACTATGAGCAAAAAAACCCAAACTATGAATACTCTTTGAATTGTTTTCTTGCAAGTGTATTTTTAAAGAGGATGTGTTGGTTTCCAATTTGTGGTATTTTGTAATCTGTTCAAAGCATCATTCCCTCTTGAAGAGGGAGATGATTCTTTCAATGCCTAATTTACTTCAATCCTCTGTTGGTCCTTCACAGCTATTCATAACCCCAGTTTGTTCCCACTGCTTGTGCTTGCTGCATAAGACACATTTCTGATGAAGTTCAGGAAGTTATGAAATTAAAGAGGGTATTTTTAGCTTTAGTTGTAAAGCAGGGGAAATGTCACTGTTTACCAAATGAAAATGGGCAGAGTTAATGGAGAAACCACTCTTGGGGCTCATGACGAATTCTGGGGACTAGTAAGTAAGTTGCAGTGCTGTGAGTGCAGTGGTATTTTCAGTGGCCATGTAGCTGAGGATTGACACAGATAAGCAGAATTTATCAGGTTCCAGTTTGTATAATATACACAGGTCAGGTGAGTCAGCACGCATTTCTGTTTTCTTCTAGTGCACAGCACATGAGCAATCCTTTATCCAAAATAGCATGAGACGTGCTTTGTGGATCACTTTCTGTTGATACAGCTGGAGTATTTGTCAGTTCAGGAACTTTGGTCTTCAGAGATTTTTTCTTATTAATTTCCTTCTCTTCTTAAAAACAACCTGCTGATAGGGTTTCCAAATAATGGTCCCTAGCTGTCATTAGTCAGACTTAATTGGACGGGGCCTGTGATCACCTAATAGGCAGAGCCTGCCTTGAATCGACTGTAAGGTGGGAGTTGCTGCAGGGGACCTAAAGGCAGCAGCATGGCACTGTGGTTTTCTTCTTAAGGATCGCGTGCTCTCTGCTGCTGAGGGGCTACTGCTTTGCTGCTCCTGGGGAGACAAGGACAGCACATCTTCGGATGTGGTTCTCGAGCTCTGCACAGCTTGTGGTTTACCAGCTCTTGTTTCATAAACAAGCTCCAGTATAAGTAGTTGGCTTCTTGATGACTTTTTTTAACTTCTTTAGTGATGGGCTTCTGTCAGTGTTCCTTCAAATACCAGTATAAGTATCTCCCTGTTCATTCTGTAATGTTTATTTGTCTTTTAGCATCATTAGACACTCCCCTTGTGTCAAGAAGAGCACAGGCTCTGTGTATTGTGTGGATTTAGGAGAATATTCACTGGGTGTTACATGCAGTAGCATGTGTTTTCCTATAACAACACTCCTTGGCTTATGATCTGGGAAACATTGTTCTGGGATCCCTTGTTCTCTGAGGTCTGGATTCATTTGGCTACTTAAACAGGAGGAGACAAAGCCTCACTTGCATCTAATCCTTACAGTCTGGGGATCATTAAGCTAGAGGTGCTGTTAGCTCTGAGAAGCGCAGCAGTATTGAAGGGAGCATGCACATTGAAGGAACAAAGAAATTGTTTGTTCTGTCAATTTTTGTCCCCTTCTTCCTGCTTTCTTCTCTTAGTAGAACACTGATAAATAATGAGTTAGTTCCCTGCAGTGCTGTTCTCTCTCTTGGCTTACCCTCTAGAGAAACTTCCCTGTGGATGAAAGTAGAGATCCTTTCGTCCTATTTGGAGAAATAGCGTATGGGTCTGACTATGCCTTTTCCCTTTTCAAGGGACAGACATACCTCATGTAGCAACATAGTGTAGCAGTGAATCGAGAGAACTGGCTTTCCTGCATTACATCTGGGAGAAATTACAAGTAACAATTGTAACGAAAGTAGATTCCAGCGCTAAATCTGTTAAGTTTCCATGCAGAGTAAATACATGAAGAAGAAATGAGAGCGGGTTGAATATATTCTGATCTCCTTCCTAGGGGAGAATTTATAGAAAAAAGTTGCCTGTCTGTAATAGTTGAGGGTCACTTGCTGCTCAGAGCCTCTTGAAGAGTTTGATCACATGTACTAGCAGTTAATTCCTATGGAAGGAAGTGCATTAGCTGGGGACTGGTCTAACAAATCAGAGCAGAAACATTTGGCTGTGGGAACAGAGCTGCAAGTTTTTCTGAGCAAGTGCTGATCAAGGCAAAATCTTCCTGAACATGTCACAGAATCACAGAATATTCTGAGTTGGAAGGAATCCTCAAGGATCATCAAGTTCAACTCTTAAGTGAATGGCCCATACAGGGATCAAACCCACAACCTTGGTGTTGTTAGAACCGTGCTCCAACCGAGCTGACATCATGTTTATCCAGCCATTCCAACCTCATCCATTTCTTTTTCTCCAGACTAGGGCACTGATACTAGTTGAAGTTGGAAGTATCAAAAGTATTTCAGGTTATGCTTGTTCTTGGGTGTCTTCTGTAAGGAGTAGGAGATATTTTTGATTCCTGTGAGGCCAGTTTGAAGTGGTGCAACCTGCCTTGTAACTCTGGCTCTGAAGGGGTGCATGTCAGAGCTTCTTAGTGGCTCTGAGGGCTGGCAGCTCAGAAAATCAAACCTGTCTTCTTGAGACAGTGATAAAACCACAGCACAGTCCCTAGCAGCAGTTACAGCACATCTGCCTCTTAACAGTATGAGAAATCTGTGCTTTAGATGTAAGGCTTGAAAGGATAATTCCAACCTTCAATGCAACATGATGTTGAAATTCAAGTTGTGAAGGTGTACATTAAAAGTGTAGCCCTCTAAGTGGAGCACTGTAGATTGGAATATATCTATGTCCAAGAACAATTTGATTTTTGATACACTGATTTTTTTTTTTTTTTTACATGTTCAAGATTAAATATGTGGGGTTTGAGATAACATCTCTACTCCAATGGGGAGGTATGGAAAAGGCAAAATTCTTTAAATATTCCTCTGTCCTTGCTGCTGCTTATGACTTCAGTGGTGATATGCCAGATACGCACTGGCACTAGAAGAGAGCAGGATTTACCTCTTAAAAGGTTTTTTTTCATATGGAAGAAAATTTTATATACTTTATGTTTTGTAATGGTGTGAATCAATGATTCTTCTTAACGTTATGCTTTCATTCCAAAGACATCACAAATGAAAACCTTGGTGCATCTTGGAAGGGCAAAGTTGTAGACGTCTTTCTGGATGAATCAAGTGCAACAGTCCAGTGCCAAGTGTCAGCACTGCTTACCCCCTTGTGGGAGGGACCCTCACAAGCCAGAATGGCTTTGGCTGTGTCACAGCACCAGAGCTGGGTCAGAACTTTGTGTGCTGATGAAGTGAGTAATGAATTTTCCATATGCCTTAGACATGGGAAAAGCCTGCTGTGCAACTGCTCTGTTAACACATTTTTGTGGTGTTCTTTTATATGCAGCAGCAAATCTGACTTTTATTTTCTGGTTTTATCTCCCTTTTTCCCATGTCTTTTCCCAGCAGCCCCTCTCCAACTGGTTGCTGTAGTCTCTGGGACCAGAGAACCACCCTAAGAAGACTAATAGAGGGGGCAGTGCATGAAATGGTGTAGGCATATTTCTTCCCTTGCTTAGGGAAAAGGGGATGATTACACCAAGTCTGACACAAGGGACCATTGGAAAGGGAGTGTTTTGTCAGCACAGTCACCTCAGAAAGGCAGCTGTGTTAAGGAGACATAGACCAGCAATGCTGGGGAAAGTACAGATCTCTGATCCTTTGCTTTGCTGGAGATGTGGCATGCCTCCTGGTGGGGATGGCTGACAAATAGAGATGGCTGGCTCACAGAGCTGTCACCCGAGCGAGCCCACACCTCCCCAGGAGTGCGGCATTTTACACAAGTATATCACATTCCTCTCGAACCACACAAGTATATGAAAGCACTGGGGATTTTGGGGGAGGGAGGGAAACTGACTTCAAGCCCCACCTGTGCCCCCAGAGACAGGTGGAGCTCATGGCCCAGAAGATGAACAAGTATTGCTGTGGTGCGTGGACTGGAAGGAGAACACATGCAGGCAGAGGTGATGGAAAGACTTTTCTTCCAGAGGCCCCTGAGGAGTTGTGAGTTTGTTGCCAGGTAGGAGGCCATGAAAAGGGGGGAAAAGCTGTAGTTGCCAGGCTGCATGGGGAACGAGGGAGAGTTTATGCCCAATGTCTCTTCTCATGCTTTCTGTTGCTGCAGAAACTACCTTGTTTAAGCTTGTGGTTTTAACTGGTTTTAACAAAACCAGTGCCTAATATTATGTGAGTGCCTTCGGGTTTCCCTTACAGGAAAGAGCTTGTCATGGTCCCAGCTCTGAGGGGTATCTGGGCTGGGTTACTAGCTCTGAAGCACAGGTGCTCTATGCAGAAGCACTCCTACCTGACATTCAGAACCCTGCCCTGCAGCTTGGGCAGGGGAATGAGACTCAAGATCCTTGGGGAGGAGGGATTCAAATGTGCCTTTCCCATCAGCATCCTAACAAGTAGGTGAGTAGTTGAATGCTCTTGCAGTTTCTCCCTAGCCAGGTGAGCATATAGAGATGAACAGAGACTGACCTTTCACCACAGGCAAGATGAAGGTGGGATTCCTGCACCCCTTCCTTCCCACATAGGACAGCCAAGGGCCCCCTCCAGACACAAAAGTGATTGACACTGGTTCTTCTCAGTTTTTTTCTGGAGTAAGTGTACTAACCCATAGACCTAAACAAGACCTTCCACAGCTAAGCTTCAACAGAAAATTCTTGCAGAGAACCTCATGTCAGTGATGTAAGTTAGGCTGGTTTTTAAAATACCTGCAAGATGGAAATCTGCAAGAGGTAATGGTTACAACGCAGAAGAAACACGTCCAATTTAAAAGGAAAATAAAAAAAGAGTGCTATTTAAAGCACAAAAGTGGGTTATTCAACGTCACCAGGCACAGACAAATTGAGGACATCCTAAGGTACTTCTAAGCCCGGACGTCGTCCAAGCCACTGACACTCGTAGAGTTTACCTGTGTTTCTAAGCAGTGAAAGAGTAATCTGCAATCCTCAGTCTGAATTTTGAAGTAATACAACTGTTTTATTTGCCTCATAAAGCTTGGCAACAGTGTTTGGACAGAGCTGTTGCATGTTCTGACCTTGCTCTAAAAGATGCTGCTAGAAATTTCTGCTTTGCCTCCAGCTTCTGGTTAACAAAGTTAATGCTGTCTTAATCCTCACAATTTAAGAAAGCTGCTTGCTTTCAAGCGCAGCTAGCTTAACCAAAATAGGCTGTTGTTCACTCACCCCCTGGAACTCATCTGTCCTGTATGTGAAATGTACAACAGACTTTGCCATTCCTGTATCAATGTGAGGATTTGCAAACCCACAGGCTCCCACAACTGCCTGCAGTGTTCAACTTGCCCCCTCCCCTGGGATGCAGGACAGAAGCAGCTTGATGTAATTGTTCCACAGGGCCACTGGGTCATGGGAACTGATGCCACAGGAGACATACTGGTCTCCTGGGCCTCCCTTGGGGTCCTACAGCCTCCAGAAGCTGGGCTTTCTCCAGGGAATAGACTGGGGCTGGCTGCTCAGCAAGGGGTGTCTGGAGGCTCTCTGCGGCCAGAGGCATCCCTGTGGAGGGGGAATGCTCGTGCTGCACATCTTGTTCTATATGTGCCATAAATTAGCACAAGAGTAGAGTGATGGGGTGGGAATGGTGATGGGGGAACAAAAATGCAATCAGAGCTCTTCCTAATCCCATGAGACCTGTTGCCATTTTTAGGTTCCCAAATACTTGTACAGCCTGGCTGGCACCTGTTCCCTACTGAGCTTAACCTCCTTTACCTGCGTGGTGTCATTGCTGGAGGAGGCACCTGGAGGAACATATCATGCCTGTTGGTGGCTGCTGGCTCATGGTGGGCTCACACTGAGCAGGAGGCAGGGTTGCTGCTGAACAAAGCATTATCCCATTGCTGCAGGCAGTTCATAAGGATGATGTGCCTGCCTGTCAGCTATTTTTGTTAGTATTTGTGCTAGAGTGGCCATGAACTCCTGGCACACATGCAGGGATTAGTAGCCTCACTTCTGGGAGGACAAGACTACAAGAGGACCCTGGTCCCAGTCTTTCTTCCCAGTTGTTGGGTCCCACCAGATCCCAGAATCAGCAAGTGTAGGAGAATGACAGGCTTTGCTGTCCCCTGCAGCAGGAAAGAGGTGCTTGGAGAAGAAGTTGGGTTTGGAAAGAATGGGCAGGAATAGGTGACTGGGAGCTGGAGGTGATGTGAAAGGGTTTGCTGATGATGATCTGCAGGTTGAAACTAGTCATTGATGCTTTAGCTGCACATCATTTTCTCCTTGCTGAAGGTTACCACATCTCTCAAGGTTTTGCACATTCACCCTCTGATGTGCCACTTTCAGCATAAAGCCTACCAGAGATAGACGGGAGGGCTGAAGCAGTTGATGTGAGGAACAGGCAACCTACAGCAAAGGTCGGAGTTTCTTTCCTGCTACTCTTCTCCTGCAACTCTGAAGTTTAAAAATGGATGCGGCTTTCTTTGTAACTGTGGATTACCCCTGACACCAACACTTTTTCTACTGTGGGGGTGGTGCTGGCTCTGTGTTCGCAGGTCTTATTCTCAGGCAGGTGTTCCGGGCAGCTGAATACAGCTGTGGTTGCCACACTCTGCATTCAGCTTGCCACAGGCGCCAGAGCCAGCCCAGATGGGTGCCAGGGCCCTCTGTACTGGAGCTGGTTTCTCTGCTCCTTGTAGTTTACTCAGTTGGCTTGTTCAGTCGGGGCAGAGACTGGGAGGAAATTTCCCTTGAATCACCCTGAGTGATTTTAATTTTCTAGCCAGGGGCAGGGTGTCTATGTGTCTATTTAGTAGGGTGGATTAAATATTTCTTCCTTCTTTCACTCCTTCCCCTTCAATACCCAAGCATCAGCTCCCTGTTCTGTAGCCACTTGTGCTCCATTTTTTTAAGACATGAAATAATATGTCTCAAAGATTTAGTGGTTTTTATTCTGTTTCAAGAAATCCCTAGTTTACCTACAAATGGAGCTTTCACCACAAAAATTAGGACAATTTCTGGAAAAAAATACAGAAAGTTTGCTTTAACTTTAAAAAAACTAGTTTCTTTGCCATTGGGAAAATATTTTGGCTTTGTTACACAGCAAATCTGACACCACCACCTGCCACTTGTTTCACCTCACCTTCAGATCTGCTTGTGCTGAAGACTATGAACTATTCCTGGATAATCTCATGTAGCGACTTGCTGTCTTTATAGTCTTCAAAAGTCTGAAAAACTCATCCACCTGCAGAGTGCATCCCCTCAAGAGGGTCTTGTAACTAAACTCCTGAGTTTCCAACCTGTCCTGGCTCTTCTACTGCTCTCATCTTGCCCTCCCTGTCCCATCCTTTAAGGCTTCTTGAACAGCTCTCTAAATGGCTTCTCCAAGTCTCCCAAAACAAAAGAAGGCCAGGGGCTTTGCACTGCTGGTGGTGATGTTGAAAGAAGCAGAAACATACAGGAGTCTGAATGGCAGCAATGCAGGAAGTCTGTGTTTCACAATGAGTGTGAGTCTGATAGCATGGCAAAGATAAGGAATGCCATGGCAGTGACCAAGATGGCAAGGTCAAGTCTCATTTGGAGGGCTCTTTTAGACAGTGATGAACAAGATCAGACTGGAGAGATATGGGATCAGGGGGTTAAAAATGAGGTAATTAATGGCTGAAGATAATTATTGCATTGTTGCTCCCAGAGACCTCAGCAAGCAGAGTTTGTGAGTTCTCTGGTGAAATCCTCCATTCCCCTGAGCACATAGGACTGGCTCCAAGGACGAGCACACACATGAGATGAGAGGGGCTCAGGCCAACTGTGCTGGAGCCATGCCAGGGACAGGACCCTCAGGCACCGCACTGCAGCTGTTGAAGGGAAGAAACCAGCACTGTACCCAGAGCAGAAAACAACGCCCAGCGCAAAGAGATGGCTGAGAAGCTCCCCTGAAACTGCAGATGACTGCAGGCCCACTAGTGTTTGCATGGAGGCCATATCAGTGATGGCCAGAGATAGGAAAAGCACAGTACATTTGCTGCTCTTCATCCTGGAACGCAGATATTAGAGGAAGACAGCATTCCCACAGAATCCCGACGAGGAGCAGGGAAGCACTCACCTGACAAAGACTGCCTTCAGAAATAGCACACTGTCTTCTCAGCCCTTGGACTCAGTCTTGTTACGCTTTGCTGAGTCTGTAATGAGGGACAACAGTGTTCAACTCTGTCACAGTGTCACTTGAACTGAGAGCTGTTTCCTCTGTCAGCAAGTGGAGGGTGTTCTGCCATCAGTTTGTATTACTGAAGCTGATGGTAAAATATCATGATTTCATTATCATATAGTTTAAAAGTTTGTAAGTATTATAATTCAGGGAGATTGCAAACAATTTAATTTTTCATGAGTCCAACATACTAGAAACATAATAGTCTCTGAATGTTGTTTAAATTACTGATCTTCGTTTTGTGGATCAATATTAGGAATCCAGAGCCCCAAAGCAATGAAAGATGCTTCTCTTCTTCTGATAAAACCCCATGAAATATGACCATGTTAGCAAATAATCTGTATTACAATGTGCTTCATCAGCTACTAAGTACTTACCATGGAAATCAATCCGATAAAATCATAACTACCATTAAAAAAATCACCACATTTAGATAAAGTCTTGTTTATGTAACCGAACAGTTTGTAATATTTTACAGGACACAAAATCATTGATCAAAGTGATCAGTGTCCCTCTGTGTCAAAATGGAAATTAATGCATTGTGTTAATATATAAATATACATAAGTATGTATACATGACTCACAGTGTCATTTGATCTTGCATCTTTTGCAATCTAGTGTAGCTTGCTCATATTTATATAGACTTCGAAAAGTACAAAGTAACAAGATTCTTTTACCCAATTTATGGTAATAACAGCTGATAATGTTCAATGCTTTGTGTGACTAGGGACTACATTTTCCACGAGTCATGAACTTCTTTGTAATTTGTCTCCAAGGACCTCACCAAGGGTGCAGCACTGATGTCTCCAGTTCCGGTGTGCTGACTTTAATCTGCTCTCTATATCCATCAGAAAAGGGAAGCAGTTGGTTGTGTCCTAGGCTTGTGCTCCCTGAGGCTGTGTCTCCTTGCCTTGAGATATAGCCTCGATGTCTCTGAGAAAGGGCTGGGTAGTGAGCTCTGTCACCACGACCTTCCCCAGTGTGTCCTTGGTTATCTTGTGTCAACAAAGGCACAGAATCACCTTATTGGTCTGCTTTTAGAGAGCTAATAGATAATATGCAAGGGCATTTTAAAACTATATAAGTAAGAATAAAACCCTACCATTGCTCTTTAAAAATGAGCCTATTAAAGAAAAAGTTTGGGATGAAATCTTTATTCTGCTGCATTTGATCTCTGAGTTTTGAATGAAATGGCAAACCCCCTTTAGGCTGTTTAAATATTTATTTTGGACTCAATTAAAAAAGACAGAAAAATGGACTACTAGGTGGCATTGATTTAAAACAGTAAGCCAACAGGTATTACAATTCAAATTATTTTTCTTCTTTTGTAGGCAAAGTAGGCCAGAGGTATTTGCAAACTCTTGTTTTATGCTTACAGCACCCACACCTTCCATCCTCGTATTCTCCTTGCTGGGGCAGAACATGAGCCTTGTGGCAGCCTCACATCCTTTTTCATTTCCCATACAAGAGGAGCTGCAGGCACAAGGGTGTATGCTTGCTGTTAAAGTTGTTTAAGGCTGCTTTGGTCTCCAGAGAATCCCAGGAGATAGCCACCTTCTTTCTCAGACAATTCTCTTGCTTGCAAGACCTGAAAAACAAAGCAAATGGGATGCTAAAGGCTCCACTGGTTGTACAGGAATGGAAGGTCACAGATATACCCATGAACTAGATTAAAGCCAAATAATCAGACTTTATTAGTACCACTGTTTCAGAAAGAGCGCTTGAATCCAGAATTCCCAGAGCTGAGTAGATGCAGAGGAGAATATACTGATTTTTTTTCCACTCATCCGAAGTGATATCACCAATGTGCTGAAGTGGGAATGCAGGACTAGCTGGGAGCTCTTAACTTTGCAAAGACCATTTTTTTGTTATTACATTAAAAAATATAATCCCATCTATAAGATGACCATACTTCTTCCTCAATGTATTAAGGATCTTCTGGCCTTTCTTCTCCCAGTTTGTCCAGAAACTGCAGTCCTCTGATGACCAGATCAGTTTTCAGCCCCAATCCACTATCATGCTAGAGGTGATACAATCTTGTCATCCAGACCAAGGTGTTCTGACACTTTTAGATAATGTCTGACAGAAGTAATCATGTAATTTCCTAGCTGGAGGAAAAAAATGTGCTTCACAGGCAGTTTTCTTTGATTTTTCAGGGAAAAAATTTAAGTCAAGATTCAATCAAGTTTCAAGCCAAGGAGTGAGCTTTGCTGGAGGTTTCAATGGGAGCTGCTGCAGTAATTAAAATGTTTAAGATATGAGCTTAGAAATTATTAATTTTATCTTGAATAATGCCAGCATGCTACTTTTTGCAGACAGTGGGTAGTTGTGCATGTGAAGAATTGCACACATTCAGTGGCAGCCACCACACTCACGGCGAGGGGAACCCCGGCTAATCTGGCTCGTGACTTCTTCACCAAACAGGTTAGTGGTGTTGCACAGCCTGTAGAGGAGCCATGTGGGAGGAAAGTGAAAGGCAAAGCCAAGGCACGTCACGGCGTGCACTCGGAAAAGCTGCAGGGCTGATGTTGTAACTGGAGGGACAGCGCAAAAGTTTGAAGCCAATGCAAAGGCAGAAATACTATTTTAAGGTCTGCTTGTTTTCAAATCAGCTGTCAAACAGACATTTTGGCAGCCCAGGCCTTTGTCTAGCCCCAGGAGGACATCTCTGGCTTCTAAAGCCATCAGGTTATGAAGCTATCCAAGTGCAGAAAGGACCAGGGCAGAGGCTCAAAAAGGAAAATCTTCCCCTCTTTCCCCAGAAGTGTTTCCAAATCCTCATCTGAGCTTGGTTTTGACATATGAGAAAGAAATGACTCTAGAAGGGAGGGGCCACCTGTTCCTATTCCAGAAGAATTTTTACTCTTATGCAATGTTTTGTATAGAAAGAAAGGTTTTGCAGCACATGAACATGTAATTTGTCTTGTAGTGCTACAGTAGTCATGTCTGAGAGTGATAAAAGGGGCTGATCTGCTTGTGATATAATGGTGTATTTGAGATATGTGAGAAACAAGTAAAAATATGAGTATTGCCATTCTGGAAGATTGTACCAGTTACTACAGTTGGGGAGTGCTCTAGGTTGCGAATTAGGGCAGAGAATGTATCTCCTCTTATATTAACATAGAGGCCTGTTCTTGGAAGCCAGAAGGTATAATTAGGCTTACTCAATCACATATTTCCACCAGGGAAGTCTGTTTCACCACTGACACGAGGGGATGAATGCTTGAAAAGCCTGGCCTTGATTTGCCTGGCAAGATGTTTCTTCAGGAATCACGCACCTACAGTTTAACGATCATCACAAGAAAGTTTTGCATTTGCAATTATGGGACAGGCAGTGCCATCCCCTCAGCTGTTTCTTCCCAGCTGATGAAAATGTGAAGACTGAAGCATTTAAGCCTTGATTGAATAAAGTGCCTGGACACAGGCTAGAATTTAGGTGGCGTTACTTAAACTGTGCTCTCATGCCATGCCAACTTGAGCTTGCCTTTCAGAAGAGTTTGTGGTTTATATACTGTACAAAGTCTTTATATTCAGAGGCTCCACCCTGATCCTATCCTTGGGTGCACATACCAGTTTGCTTAAGTAACTGAGAAGATACAAGAAACCCCTGTAAAACTAGTTAGTTGGGATCAGGAAGCACTCTACAGCCTGGTGCTCATTCCCTGGTTTTGGGCTCACAAATCCGTACTGTAGTTTAACTCAGCCAAAACAGGATTAGCACATGCCCACGGAGACTATCACAGGTGATAGGAACAGAAAAAAAGCATGTTAACAGATTCTGGTCTACATCTCCTCATATTGCATTCTCTGCCCCAGTGCAGTCATCAAACCAACAATCATGATCCAGTGGATTCCAGTGACTTGTCTGCCATGTGAGGGATGAACCCCACTGCCTTGCCATCTAACGTGGTGCTGCATGTGGCTTGGGGGGTAACCAGCCACTGTCTCCACAGCTCTCCTGGAGTTTCCCGTCCCATGCAGATCATCACTAGCATATGGAAGCAAGAGCAGATGAGTGCCATGACATCTCTCATCACCACTATGTGGGGATGTGACTGCTTGTAGGCCCTCATTCATCTGCATGGTCCCTGGTACCAAGGCAAGCCGCAGCAATAGCAGGCAGGGCAGGTAGTGCACAGAGAGGATGGCACGGCAGCTCTGCAGCAGCGCTGGATGTCTGCGCCTTGTCTGGAGAGCCAGTGGGGCATTGCTGGCCCAGAACAGCGGTGGCCTGCCAGCAGCTGACTACTGTGAGGCCATTTCCTTGCTCTGTGCTTCTGCAGTTCTGCTCCTGCCCTATTAATGTCCGTGTATTGTTTATTTGGAAAGGAGAGGTCAGCACGTCACCCTTCCAGCGTCTGTTTCAGGACTCTGTCACTGGAGTTACCTTCCAGCTCTGAATGATGGCACTCCATCTCTATGCAGTGTCAAAAGACAGCTCTGATTCTGGTTTTCAGCCATCACAATGTCTCTAAAACATTCCAGTGAAAAAAAGAGATACAGTCCATCAGGTTATTTTACTAATCTCTTTACCTACTTTTTTTCTTCTGACTCATATGGCTTCTACACTGCCAACTATACTTTGGTCTCTTACTATTTCTTTCTTCCCCCTTCCCTGTCCCTCAAATAAAACAACACCAGAAACAAAGCCTTTCTTCAGCTGGGAGAGTAGTAAGTTTACTTTTGGCAAGATACGTGTATAAATATTACATGCTATATACTATACAGTCATCTGGATGATTTGTACGTTTGGCCTGATGAGGAGGCACTGTCTAGCTCTGCGACTGACACCTCACTATCTCCTTCCATCAATCCATATTTGGAGGAGTACTAAGGAAATAGCTTTGTTGAGAACAAAGATCAGAGACTGATTTCTTTGTAGCACAGCAGAAGAGTCCACATGACAACACAGTTGGAGAAAACTTATTAAATGTAATTAAGTAGGCTTTGAGTCATGCTCTTAAACTCTGCTCTTCAATTTTGCTGAGAATGTATATTCCTGTGAGAATGTGGATGCCTGTAAACCACAACAAGTTATTAAAAGATTAAGACAGGAACAGTGAGAAAAAAAAATAGCATAATGAGGCAGAGAAACAGGATAGATGATACAGAGCTGCCAACCTTCAATCTGTTTAGCATAGGTGCCTTGTGAGCAGTTAAAGTGCAGTTAAGTGCTTTGTTGCCAGGGCTATGTTCCATGGGTTTTACTGGGACTGTGTTGGCCTGGGAGCTGGTGGTAACCTAAACGTTTCTGTGATACTCTGGCTCTACTCTGCACAGCCAGCTCAGGCCCACTCCATCTCACCATGGGTGCATAAGGAGACACGACTGCACACCTGGGACATGCCCTGAAGCCCTTCCTGCAGCTGGCTCCACTGTGGCCAGCAATATGTATTGCATGGCCAAGAGCCACACAGAAATGCTGGTGTGTTGCTCACAGGGCAAGAAGAAGCATGTGTACTTGTCATCAAAAGATAAAGTATGAAAAGGAAGAAAAAATGTATTCCTAGGAAATGTATTCAGCAGGAAATAAAGGCAGCAATAGTCCCTGGAGTATCTAAATTTTGAGGAAAATACTTTCTCTTAACAAAGGACTGAGACTTCAAGTGACTGAATACATTTTATTTGCTGGAAGTCCCTGTTAAGAGGAGGAGAAAGCAGTGGTGTCTTTAACCCCTCCAACTCAGAGGAAGAAGGAACCTTATGTTTTGATGCAGGAAGAAGAAATGGAATTTCTAAAAAATGCAGAACTTCAGGTTTTTTATCTCCAGCTGCAAACTGGTTGGTTGTTGTTCACTACACAACTTATTTTGCGTTATCTTAACTCTGCAGGGCAAATGCTGTTACCAAACCAAACTATGAATAGAAGAGAACAAATCAACACTGTTTCTGAAAGCAAACTGATGACACAGCAAAACTTGCTGAAACTTTGGCAGGATGTACCCCTGCATCACTGTGGAAGCTAGAAATCCTAATCTGGACTTCTGAAGAGCATCCTTTCTACATGTGCAGGGTCTGAACTGTTACTTGGTTTATTGACTCTGATTTCCCTGTGATGACTAACTACAGCTCAGTATCTGGTCCCATTTCTGTCAACGGTATAAAGAAGAAAGTTGAAAAAAGTAGAAATATATTTTAAAAAGCCAATACTCCTTGTTTTTACTGTAATAGAATCAAAGTATTTTCTTACTGTGTTTATGAGGTTGAAGTAGTCGGTGAGTGCCTTGTATTTTTAGTATTTATATTACTCTGTTATGTAAGTGTCTCACAGATTTGAAGTTGTCTCCCAGTGCTCCCAAGTTACTCCCATTTTGCAGAGGAGGAATTTTGATGGCATTGAGGAAGTCTGAAACAGAATAAGCACAGGCCTCATGATTTCTACCATCAGAGTCACTGTTTTGTACTCTTGCTACATTGTAAAAATTTCCTTTTTCAGAAAATATAATGGCTTTCTTATATTTTAGGACTCTAGATCTATTCCAGATATAGAGGAGACAGCTGACTGCTTTCACTCAGTGACTTTCTGACTTCATGCATTAAACCTACTGCATGAGCTTGTTTTGCACTTGTGTTCAAGCTGAATCACCTTGAAAAGTAAAAATTATCTCTCAGTCTATATTTTGTCTTTGGAAAGAGAGGGGTATTAGAAGCAATTTAAAAATAATAGAAGAGCTTTACTCAAAGGAAAATGTTTAAGTACTTGAGAGTTTAATTTTAAAAATTCATAATTTGGGAAAAATCCTAAAGCAGTAGGAAATATTTCCCTTCTGAAATGATGTTTTGATGCACTGTGCTCTGGTTCATCTCTGTCAGTCAGGCTCTCTGTTGGGCACCAAGAAAAAAGAGGACTGTAATACAAAGTCATATTCCATTGTGCACCGTGGGAGGTTCAGTTCAATAAAAGAGAAATGAGACATGAGAAAACTGGGCTACAGTATCCCTGCAGAACAACAATGTGATATGCATAGTGAAATTTTAATTTTTAAAATACTAAATTAATTCATGGATATTCAGACCACTTTAGTTCTGATGGAAATTCCTGTTTTAAACCAGAGCATCGCATAGCAATACAAACCTCACTCAGATCTCATTACAAAGCTCTCGTTGTTTACTGCTCATTATCTAATTGCATCATACACAGTAGTTACATTTGCAAGCATGTCATTAGATGACTTGTAAAGATGTTGCCCTAAGGAGTCACAGACCTATCCTGGCTGAGTCCAAACAGTATCCAGAAAGAGCTATCAACAGTTCCTGTGTCATCTAGGTTAATTTTTTTAACTGCCACTGCCTCCATGCAGCAGTTACCATCCTTTAAATAATTTCCCAGTTCAAGGAATCCTCAGCAGCATAGCTATTTCTCTTGTGCATAGGGCAGGGAGATAGCTGGACCATCACACTTCAGGTGAAAAATCCTGGCTGTTCAGTGAACCCAGCCAAAGAAATTAAGATTTCATGGTAACATGCAACAAGCATCTTACTTAGCCACCTATTCCTTCAGTGTAGAGAGCAAATAAAGAATAATGACTAATTGCTGTGATAGGTTGGAAATGCATGTAAATGATGAACATGTGATACAGAATAAAAATAAAAAGGGGTAAAAGAAAGAAGAGAGGCATATTAGTACAATCAAGAGTAAACAGTATTTCAGGGCAATCTTTCTTACTAGGAGCAGTCACTTGATATAATTTAGTCTGACCAGGAACTCTGCTTCAAGAAGGATTTGGACATCTGTTGATGAGAACATCCAGAAACAACACAGGTTGAAGGATAGAGCACCATGGCACCAGACCCTTCTTTCATTAATTTTATCAGTTATACAAAATGTCTTAGTCTGTATGGCAGTAACTGGATATAACCACATCATCTTATCTCAACCTAAACAAAGCAGAAGCTAAGTTTACTGGCTACTTGGCACTCTAAGCTTTTCTTCCAACATTTTATCGTGGAAAGCTCTGACTCATCTCTGTCATGCCTTAGTCACATTTTCTGATCTGTAACTTCTGCTTTGCACAACTAAAACTCAAATGGTTTAAACTGCCTGCATCAGTTAATCAAACGTACCAGGTTATTACTTCCATTCTTACCCTATTGTCTCCCTAGTGGTTTCCTGTATTGTCTTACATATATAAAAAGAAAGTGTAGAAACAAAATACTGTTTCCTGTATTGTCTTACACTACACAGCAGTGGTGGCTCTAATGCTCGGTTGCTGTTGGGGCTTCCAGCAGACAGGGGCAGTGTATTTTCTCTTTTGATGCATGATGATGCTGGGTTTGGTGATAGCATTTGTGTCCTCATTGACCAGACCAAGAGGGAAATAAGACTCGGAATGATTTAACTAGGGTAGATTTCCACTGGGACAGACCCCACTGTCTTCAAGGTAAGAGCCACCACCTGCTATGCATGTAAGGACTGAAGGGTAGGTCTACAGACACTTGAAGAGCCTCTGAGACCCAAAACTACAGGGGATAAACATGAGCAGTAGGAAACCTTGTTATTTTATATTACTGTTCCCAAACTCATAGCATCACTAAGAGCTCCTCTCTTGCTGATGTTCTTTCCGCTTCCCACCTCTCTCCGATTTGGGAAACTCCCTGCAATTTACTCTGTCTGCTTCCTCACAGCACCATGACAGAACAGAGGAATGAGCTCATATCCAGAACACGGTGTGTGGTGCACCCAGCTGGGTAAACACGGCCATCTGCTATCACATGAATATGTCTGTGCACCCAAACTGGCCAATTTCCCCAGCAGCAACTGTAAACTGCCCATCTCTTACTAGCAACCTTATTCTTACCTCATGTAAGTTTTTTCCCAGCTTTCAGTATACTCAGCTTTCAGGCCCTTTGCCACAGGCCCTAAATCCACTTTCATAAACAACATGTGGTGGGTCTTAATCACCCACAAAAGAATATGATTAATTCACCTTTACCAATTTAAGTTGTCAAAATGTTTTAGTAGGATTGTAGGATTAAGCAATAATGCTTGATTTAGAACCTGCTATTCCATACTGTTCTCATGAAAATGCTATGATTGTGCTTAAGAGGATTTTACAACTGACACTAACAGACTCTAGACTTAGTTTTTCATTTCTTGAGTTTTAACTCCTACCATAACCTTACATTTAGCTATGAACAAATGATGGCCTCAAAACTTGCTGGTGACACGTACTTTCACCTTGCTTTGCAGAAACTAACAATTCAGTTCTCACACCTATTGCCTGTAAAACACAATCCATCAATTACCACCCTTTAGGGAACTGGCATGGGCTAGCATCATGGCTGATACAAGTAGGATAAAAAATGTCTATTCTGTGGTGGGTTTTGGGTTAGGGTAACCTTAACTCTAAATTTACCCCAAGCCTAAGTCTTACTCTTATGATATTGTCGTATCACTTACTGAGGAGTAACTATAAGTCATAATGGCTCTTCCAGACTGTGAGATTTGATGAGTCTTAAGACATTTACGACCCATGTATTTCATAGAGTCACAGAATGGTCTGGGTTGGAAGGGACCTTAAAGATCATCTAGTTCAAATTCCCTGCCAAGGGCAGGGCACCTTCTACTACAGCAGGTTGCTCAAAGCCCCATCCAGCCTGGCCTGGAACACTTCCAGGGATGGGGCATCCACAGCTTCTCTGGGCAACCCATTCCACTGTCTCACCACTCCCACAGCGAAGAATTTTTTCCTAATATGTAATCTAAACCCTATCAGTTTAAAGCCATTTCCCTTTGTCCTATCACTGCATGCCCTTGTAAGAAGTCCCTCTCCAGCTTGTTCCCAGTGTGCCCCATAGTCCTCTGTTTGCTCTCCACAGCAGCCCAGGGCCCTCTGTTTAGGCTTTGGCCATTTTACAACCCCTCTGTTTTTCAGTGTGCCCCTGAGCTCTCTGTTAGTGGTTTACACCCAGATCTTCAGTCTGCACTCTGAAACTTAAGCCCAACTCTTAACCTGTGTTTGAGCTGAGTAATTATGGAATGAATTTCAGCTGTAAAGTGGTAATGACTGAATGACCATCAGGAAAAATTGCACTGCCTGAAAGTGCTACCAAAGCTTATCCCTGAAGGGTTTTTGTTATGGCTCATGTAAGTATATAGTTAGGAGATCTGACTCCTGGGTACACAGAGGCTCTTTTATATGTTGGCCCATGTATCAACCACATAAACCTCTCTAATTTGGTTTATAATTCCTAGGTTGTTGGGTTCTGTTAAATCAATGAATTGCGAGATCTTTACAAGTTACTTTCTGCTTCCAGGAACTGGAGATAAAAGAACAGGAAATTATTCAAAGATTCAAAAAATATATAAAATGTAACACTGCTAACTTCCTACGCAGAGTGTATTTTCAAGTGTTAGTATATTCAGTTTACATCCACTACAAAGCTGCTCTGTCCCACCAAGCTAGTATGTGAGAAAAAATTTTTGTGATCTATTATCATTTATGTCATATCTTGCTGTATATTCAGTTTAGATTGAAATTAAAAGAGTATCCATGTTGCCCATCATGTCTTTACTGTCAGTATTAATTTCTAGTCCCAAGATCTGTTCAGTTTCCATGCTTTGCTATAGTAGCCCCCTTGGTCAATATCTGAATAGTTAAATTGGTTCAGAAATAGCTTCTCCATCTCTTGGCAGCATCTGATACAAACACTGCAGCAGCCAGCAGGCATGGGGGCACAGTGTGCTATTCACCCTTCCTGTTACTCCTGAAATCACCAAGGATAAGCTGTGCTTGTGACCTATTCCCCTCAAGGTCAGGTTTCACTCGGCTGCCCTGGCCATGTAGATGGTGACTGATGGTGCTCCAGGGCCCAGTCATGAAGGAGATGCCGGGTGAGTGAGGGAGGTCTCACAAACCAGCTGGCCCATTGAGACTCGGGGTGGAGCGGGGGGGCATACTTGGGTTTGGATTGCATTTGCGCTGTGGGCTGCAAACATAAGTACCTGCTCAATCTTAAAATGTTACTCATATGTATATTTCATTTTGGGGTAAAGGAACAAGTTGGGTTTTTTTCAGAGGTAGCTTGAAATTTTTGGTCCCATAGGTGTTGAACGTAAGGGAGATTACAACTTAAGTGAACAAAAAGCAATTAAAAGTTGGGTTTTTTTCACTCTGTTCCTCTCCTAACTTTATTCTGACCCTCCATTTGGGGTCATTTATTTTTCACATCAGTTAGTAGCTCTTCCCATTTGGGGATTTGGTAGTTTTAGTGAAACATCTAAAGGAGAAGACCAAGCAAACTCTCTCCTTTTTTGGCTAAGAATGTTCTGCTAACATCTGAACATAAAAACAACCTAATACTTGGGGCAAAAGCAGGGGACATCCTCAGGGGATTTTTCAAAGAGTTTATCTGCTCCTAAGCTTGTTTGAACTTTTCAGGGGAGACTGTTTAAATCTCAAGAACAGCTTTTTGGTTTGCATCAGTGTTTGGTGATTTGGTGGTGTTTTTTTTTTCCTCGTAGAATAATCTCAAGATACTGTTTTTACCTAGGGAAATGGATATATGAGACTAACTCAGTAATGGGCTACTTTCTTTGCTCTGTGCTTTCTTTCTTTCTTTCTTGCACTAGTTTTTCTTCCTTCCTCCCTTCCTCCCTCCCTCCCTCCCCTCCTTCTTTCTTTTCTTTCTCTCTTTCCTTCTCTTTCTTTTTCTTCCTCACCTTCTATCTTTTTTTCTCTCTTTCTTTTTCATTCTCCTTCTCTGCCCTTCTCACTTTCCCATTTTCTCATATTAAAAATATTAAAAAAATTTACAAATCAACTTTTATTTTTTTTTAGATGGCATGTGGTGGCACAGTTCTAAATTGAGATTTTTCCCTTGGATTTTAACATCCCCAAATAGATTTCCTACTCCCTTTGTGTTTGTTTGTTTAAACTAAGTCTCTTGGTATTGTAGCAGCTCAGGACAACTTTCCATATACTGCCATTCAGTTCCCACAAGAGTTAACTCCCAGGCTTTCAGCTAGATGAGTTGGCCAGTTACTGAGTGATGCCATTTGAAGCTCAGCCTCAGATGATGAGCTTGGTACCCTTTATTTGGCATGCCTCAGACTTTTGGAGCAATGGGAGAACTGCACACTTCTTTTTGAGGGAGTCATGGTCACAGTCACTGTTTGTTCTCCCTCTTACCAAAGGCAAATGGTTGGAGAAGGTAACCTGCAGCTTCTTCAAGGAAGTTCTTCAACAGCTTCAGGGAAATCTGAACAGATCATGGATGTATCCGGAAGGAGAGGGTTCTTTCCATCCTTATCTCTGAATGCTCTCATGTGGGAATGACCTTAGTAAGTCAAGAACTTTTTCCTTTTTGTTTTACTATCTGGAGAGAAAACTCCTTTTATACAGTAATAGAAACCAAAAACTTTCTTGAGTATTTTCATACTTTGAGTCTTTTTTTCCCGTCTTTTTTTTCCGTCCTTTTTTTTTTTAGTACTTTCATTATTTTTTTCTTTCTTATTTAACTCTTGAAGTAAATAGCTTCTTTTCTCCTTTTCTCCTGTGAAGCTTTACTATACTTCCAGCAGCACACTGTTTGAGCTCCTTGCCTCTGCAGTTTTTGCAGAACATTGGTTTTGGGAGGCTTGCCACTCATTCTAGCCACTGCATTTACTTGTTGTATTCATATTCATTTCTCTACCACATGCCCAGCTATGTTGTTTGTTTCCTTCAACTATCTCAGATGGTGGCAAGGTAAACATACAGGTGGGATCACAATGAACATATTTGTGGAGGTTTAGATGCCAGCAAGCCCTAAGGCTTCCCAAGTTGTTTACTGAATGCTCTTTCTTAGACTATGATATCTTAAGAAGCTGTTTTGAAACCAGGAAATGCAAGGATTATGAGAGAAAATTTATGGCTGGGGTGAATGGCTCTGTTTAAACAATCCTTGCAAAAGTTGCCCCAGTAAAACTTCTTTATCTCTCAACTGATGTTCTTATGTGGGTAAATTCTCATTATGGCATGTAAATGAACAATGTTGCTTATATGAATAAACCAAGTCAGCTAGGCAAGCTTATTGTTGACAATTACTCCCTCTTAACATCAGTAAATCTGCAAGGGTCTTAAATGTGGCTGTGTATCATCACAGGGGTAGCTGGGAAGTTAACAGGGAAAGGCACATGTTGTACTTGTATGAAAAATAGCTGAAGCCAATGCTACTAATTCTCCATTATGAGATAAAAGGAGAACTCACCCCATAATTCAGCAAAGCAATAGTTAAAACCATCATAACAATGCCAGGGAATATGAACAACTTGTGATGATGATGATGATGACCATGATGTGATTAACATCTCCTTATGATGGATTGGATTTATAATGTTCACAAGACACCTGCAGTTGTGCTAAGTGCTCAGAGTGTGTAAATATGGTTAAATTGTGTTATGTTGTGATAAATGACATTGTAAGTGGATAAAAAATTGCTCTCTCAACTTCCCTCCACCTCTGTACTTGGGGGGAATACAATGCAGAGTAACTACATACTATTTTGATTTACTTATTAAATCCCTTTCTGGAAAACTGATGTCGGTATCAATTGTTTTCTTTAAACAAAAGACCTACAGCCAAATTCAGTTGAAATACATATGTTTAACTTAAAATTAATGCCATTAGCCTCAACTGAGCTGAATAGACCTCTCTGAGAACAACCTAGGGCTGTAAGAAGAGCCACCAAAGCTATCTGTGATGACTATATCATGAAACTTTGCAATGTGATTGAGACATTGCTTATCCAAGAGCTCTTTGAGAGAATCTCATATGCTGACCCCTATAAAGAAGAAAGCTCATGACTTCTGCTAGCATGATGGGCTTAGTGATCTTTAAGATTGCCAAAAGTAGTTCTGACTGGGTTTCAGCTATCAAAACTGGTTTTTCTTTTGCCAAGGCCTTCAAGTACAACCAGAAATTGAGGGTCCTCAGAACAGAAAGAAAAGGGGGAGGGGAGGAGCACACAATGCTCACAGTGTATTTTTATACATATTTACAGAAGGAAGAGCTGTGCTATCCAAACTTGAGCTTTCCCCATGGATGAGTCAAACATAACGTTTCATCCCAGCGAAGGCACAGAGAACATCTCAATGCACAGAAACATTTCTACACAGGAAAGGGTCTGGGAGATATTGACCCCCCTTTGGGTAATTATGATCATCTCCTTCCTGGGTTTTTGTGAAAATGGAATTGTCCTCTGGTGCCTCTGCTTCCAGATCAAAAGAAACCCCTTCACTGCGTATATCACACACCTGTCCATTGCTGATATCTCCTTACTGCTTTGTACGTTTATTCTGTCAATTGAGTACATTGCCGGTTTTGGATTTGCATATGGTTTTTACTATTATATCACCACCACACTATCTATCATCTTCCTTCTTGGCTATAATACTGGTCTCTATCTCCTGACAGCCATCAGTATTGAGAGGTGTCTGTCTATTGTTTACCCCATCTGGTACCGATGCCACCGGTCACAGCACCAATCGGCAATTGTGTGTGCAATCCTGTGGACTCTGTCTTTTCTGATGACAGTAGCTGAATATTTAACATGCAAAGACGATTCAACAAAGGAAAAATTTGACAACGATAACCATTGCCAAGCGCTGCTCATCTTCACATGGATCCTGACTTTCATGATCTTCATTCCTCTAATGATTCTGTCCAGCCTGATCTTGGTTATCAGGATTCATCGTAACTCCCTGAGACCTCATTCGTCAAAGCTCTACATCATCATTGTGGCCACAGTCATTGTCTTCCTCATCTTTGCCATGCCTATGAGGCTGTTGTATCTTCTGAATTACCACCACTGGTCATCTTTGCTCAGCCAGCAGAACCATGTCACCGTCGTTCTCTCCACCGTTAACAGTAGCATCAACCCCCTTGTTTACTTCTTTGTAGGAAGCAGCAAGAAGAAGAGGTTCAAGGAAAGCCTCAAAGTGGTTCTTAGTCGAGCACTCACTGATGGGTTGCGGCCAAGAAGCCAGGAAGTTGGCATGAGTTTGGATATAGCTGAAACAATTTTCTAAAGCTTAGGGACCAAACTGTAGGGGCAAATAATTGGACTTGGAAGGTCGAATAAACCACTGCAAAACTAAAAGTATTTTTCTTCCACAGAATGTAAAAAGCAGTGGCGAAAGGGTATTGTTATCTTTGGTGGTTGAGCAATGGAAAAATATGGACTAGAATAAAGATAACTTCTATTTGTATTTCTTTTTAATTATTCAAACACATGCTACATCCTGATGTGACTATGTCAGTCAAAGATACCACAGTGGAAAAGAGACAAGCCAACAGAGAATATAAAAAAAGGACATAGAAATCTGTTATAAATAGTGTGACATTTATACAAGCACCAAGCACCCATAAATGCTATTGAAGTCATCAGGGCCTGTGTGTATTCGCATTTTTAAAAGTCAAACCCACTAAACACAGGATTCACGTTACATACTGGGATTTAGTTTCAACTGTTTCCAGCTTGTTTAAGTGCGCAAAAGAGCTGCTCCCTGGGGGAAACAGAAGAAGAAATCCACGTATGAGACTAAGTCCCCATACATAGCCAAGTACAAATGGTGTAGGTTTGGTCTAGCAAGAAATCAAAGTATATATTAAATAGTCTAACTCATCTTCCTTTAAGGAGCTACTTCAGAGTCTGTTTTCAAAGTATATGTTACACAATTTCCAGTGACGTCAACATGTCTCTGGGTCCTTGGATAATTTGGTACCTGACACACAGGAGTATCTGCCAATATAGGGATGTTGTCAACTCACAGAGGGCTTTTGCCCTAATTATGAGGGGTGGGGCTGGCTTATCCCCAAAATGTCAGTGTTCCTGTAGGTTATTCAAGAAGCCTGTGAGAAAGTCAGTCCCAACATTTGCTTACTTAATATTTATCTGTTCTCTGGAGAATATATATTCCCCATGCGTCTCTCTGTTTTATAACAATCAGTTTTAGATAAACAGAAAAAGGAAAGGTGTGCCTCCAACGATGAATGGTTGGGGCTACACCCCAGGCTCACTGTTGCAGCCGTCTGTCTCCTTCTGCTGTATGCTGGGGTACTGGGGCTGGTATTTTGTGGAGTTTAATTCTCAGGGCCACTTGCCCAACTACAGCCAAGCTGCAGAGTGCAGAGGAAGACAACAGCAAAGAGGGGATGGGACCAGATCAGCTTTAGCACACAGAACATGGGAGGTCTGGGCAGTCAGAGTGCTGTGGCACTTTCAAAGAGACATATGTTTGCTTCTGGCCCCTATGAAGCTCCAAATTCATCAGGAGCTGAGACCTCCCATCACAAGCAAAAGCAGCATCCTCAGCTTCCCGCCAAGTTTCCATTGGCACACTTAATAGCTAACTGGGGAAAGAAAAATACAACCTACCCCTCCTTTGTTGAAAGATTGCCAATCCTGGAATAAGGAAGATGGTAGTTTCAGGCTGAGGATTGGATGGGAATTCATGTAGAGAAGAGATCTCAGAAGGATAAATGTTCTTTCTGTGCATGTGCCCCTTTCTCCTTACATTAAAGTGTTTCAATGTGCCATTGCAGAAAAGACTCAGGGAAGGAAGAGGTTACTCTTGTGTCTTCCTGAGTCTCTCACTCTATTAAGACCTTTATCTATGATAGTCCTTCCACTTGTCCCAGTTTTGTCCTTGAAACTTTAATCCCAGGCTTGTCACCTCGATTGATTCAGGTGGTAGATGAGAGCAGTCTGCTACTCTCTTAGGGCAGAGATCTATTGTACTGCTGGAATGACACATCAGCTGAGCAGCTCCCCATTGCTGATGGTGAGTGCAGGATAGGGCAAATAGGTCTGTGGACATGTTGGGAGGGACAGGGGGGAAAGAGTGACTGTGATGTCCACATACACATGGCATGGGTGTGCATACACCTGCTGGGAGCTGGGGGACTGTTGGGAAATTTGTCAACACTGACAAATGCCATAAATTTGAATACTAGGATAGAACTAGCCCCCCCTCCCAAAAACCCAGACCCTTCTGTAAAGCCATTCCCTATCCTTACCTCAAGACTCCTTGCAATAATCACATGGAGAACCAGAGAGAGTGGCAACATTGCAGGAAGCATGTTTAAGACATGTTTCCACTGTAACCAGACATGTAACTCAGTTCTCTCAAGAGTGCTTCAGGTGACATAGGGCATACTATTTACAGTATTTAAACATACTCACTTTACTCTGCCAGGTTTGGGTTAAGGATCACTATGCATGCAGCTAGGGCAGTAGAGCTGAAGATGCAATAATATGCAGCAGGGCAATCTGGATGCTTATGAGTTGAACAGGTGCTCTGGGACTTAGGGCTTCTTACCCCTTTTCACCTGTGCCTGCCATGCCCTCAAATGTTTCAGATTTTGGAAAAGTGTCAATAGATCTGTTCATATAGCAGACAAAATTAACACTCAGCATAAGATGAACATCCAGAAGGATGAATAAGAATGAATATTTAACAGTTGAAAAATTATTAATTTTTCCCAGTCCACAGATAAAAATAACTTAGGGATGTTATTTCTTCTTTATCACAGCACCTGACGACTGCCCTCTGTGCAGACAGGCTGCAATGCATGGGGAACTAATAAGCATATGATTCCGTGATTAAAAAAAAAAAACAAAAAACAAAAAAACAAGACAGGGAAAATGTGACAATTTATTGCACAACAAGGATGTGATTCTCCATCAGTTTGCATTTTTAAAAACTATTTGCATCTGTCGAAGAGGCTGAAATAACATTGTGTAGATCAGATGGTATAAACACACTGCAGTGGTACAGAACAGAAAAGACTGTCTTGTGGGTAAAGTACTAGCCATGGAGTTTAGAGATGTGGGTTCTTTTTTAATGCAGTATTGGCATCTAATTTTTCTGTCCCTCTCTTTCCTGCCTATAAAATGATGGTATATTATTTTGCTCCCAGTGTAGTGCCTCCACATTTACACCACAGACGCTTCAGAAGAGCAGCTATCTCTTGGTTATCTCTTGTAATGTCCAGGGCAATAAGGACTTAATTTTGTGGTGCAGTCAAGACATGGAGTTATTCAGGGAAGTCATGCCCAATATAGCACTTACTTTGTAAAAACTCCCTTTACCAGACTTGTGTTCTACTTGATACTAATGAGTGTTGTGGAATATAAAAGTATAGCTAGAAATACAGGGAGAATTCACTTCCCTTGGCACAGAAGAGTTTTTGCTCTGGTAGCTATGCCCTGGATGGAGAGGATGATATGGAGCAGTTTGCTGTGCAGGTTCAGGCCCAAAATGATGTGATGAGTTTATGTAGCAGCTTTTCTTCATAACTCACAGACTTTGTGAATGATCCTTGTGACAACAAGAGCAGAGAGGTGAGGAAGAAGATATTGCCCAGTTTACTTCTATCTTGGAGCATACCCTGGGAAATCCTCTAAGGGAAACTGAAATGCTTCCCAGTTGTACTAGATGCTGCTGTAGAAAAAAACCTCCCTTGCACCCTTTCCTAGCATGAGAACAATCTACAACTGCACAACATTCCCTGGTAAAATGCCTCAGGTCACTTTGTGGGGTGAGGATAAGAGCAACAATTCAGTTGTGGGGTTCTCAAAAAAATCCTAGATAGATCACCCACAAAGTCCAGGACCCCATGTTATCTGGCTCTTTATGTACACTGGCATTCCTTCTCAAGTCCTCCCACTCTGCCAGTCTCAGGGGGAGTGTAATACACACACTGGGTTTTGTGAGCAGAGAGAAGAAAGTATTTTTATGTACAGTCTACAAATAGATGTAAAACTTTTAACAGCTATATGCAGAAGATGAAGTGAACACCTTAGTGTCACTGTTATTTCTCAGAACAAAAAGACATTTGCTTAAATGCATTGGAGGAGGGTGCTTTATGCTCTATGTCATCTTTGGTCTATCTGGATTAATTTTTTGACTCAGAGAGTGACATATGTGTTTCAGATACAACTTTTTAAATGTTATTTATAGGAAAAAAGTTCTCTTTGTTACAAGTGAAGTATTTCAGATGAACACATACTCAATTACATACTACAGCAAATGTAATTATTTTGTGAAAATAAATACATACAACCAGTAATTTTTGTTTTGGTTAATACTGATTTTTTTTTCTCCCTGGGCTTGGCCTGGAATGGACCTGCCCTTAGCCAGGGGACAGGCTGAGCCTGTCAGACCAGTGTCTGAGCAATAAACATCTCTTTTTCTAACCTTGGCATGGCTGCGGTCCTCTGTAAATATAGCTCTATTCACTACCTATATCCTTTATTAGCTGCTCTCTTTTAGTTCTTTTATCTGTTAGCATATACAGTGTTTCAGTACAACACTGGCCTTTGTTTCTTAGCAGCATTCACTGCTGAGAAACTTATCTGTACTTTTCTCCATCAGATTTTATATCACCTCCCAAAGCATCATTCAGCTACTGTGCATGCCATCCTGTGGCTTCTCCCTTGTTTAATCCCTATATCAGAAGACTTTAGGCCTACAGCACAGCTATTTTAAGTCCTTGGGCAGTCACAGTAAAATATATGCCATTCACCTCTCAACTTTTTATCCATCCTGAGTTTCCTAGTGTGTACTCCACTCATACTTCCTTTCAGTTTGCTCCTTGGCATAAGGCTTGTAAAATTCTGCAGAGACTGGATGCCTTCTACCCTGTTTACTCAGTCACTGCAGCCATTATGTTCTTCTCTTGGCCATGCTCATGAGATTATGTACCATCTGTAGCATTAGGATAACAAAATGCTGCCAAAAGGATTGAACAAGCTTTCACCGTCATCAAACACAGTGCCAGTCTCCTCATTATTGCTTTGGAGTTGCAAGAAAAGTAAGACACAGAAAATCCCTCCAAGCAGTTTTATGAAGCCTTCAAAGATGAATTACTGCTAGCTTGTCAGAAAGTTCGAACACCTTTTCTGGAGACCACGCTCTGAGGCTTGAGCACACATTAGAACATTGTGCAGGTTAAAAGTTAAGACAAATAATATACAGAGAAAAATATTTTTTTTCTTGTTTGGTGCAAACTTTCTATCCTTTTTTGGATGAGAACATACATGGTATTTCCTAATATTACCTTATTTCAGCTGCTACGGTAATAACTGTCTGAAATTTTCAGTATTTATTACTAGTAATTTTTCCACCACAGTGCTTATTCACTTCAGTAAGGGTGAACTGTAAGATCTTCTTCCCCATTAAAACATCTATCATGTCTTTAAATGTCATGTCAGTACATGAGAAAATGCCAGAAAACCCTTCAAAACAATGGTCATTCCATGTTGATCTGATGAATATTTCTTAACACATTCACTATAATATTTATGCATATTCTGTTCATTTAACTCTGGTTCTGACTGAAAAATAGGCAAGGAAAATCTGGATTACTTGCATTGACTCAGGTGAAGATATTACAGATCCAAAACAGTGCAGTTTGGATATCTTCTTCTTGTCTTGTGATCTACATGTCATATTATTATGATCTAATGTGAATCTCTAATTGAACCATTTATGTAATACTGTTATTTGGCATTTATCCTCTAATGGCTTAACTGGGTCTTCATATATACACTGATACTTATTTTTCTCTACCCTATCTCCTTCAGCAACTTGTGAATATAAAACAAACAGGGCAATGCCATGTCTATTATTAAAAAAAAGATTGTTACTTTTCTTCTAAATGAGTTAATATGTAACCTTGTTTCTTACACTTTTACTTCAGATATCTTAAAATGTTTTATGGACAAATGTAATGGAAATAAAATGCATATTTAAAAGACACAATATTAGCCTAAATGTATTTATGAACGTGGCTATGCAAAGAAATTATATGCATGGACAGAATATATAAATATATCATCAGAATATATCAATAAATTCTAGCAAGGCAGAGTGATAGAAGAATCACCTGATTAAAAGTATACTACATATTTTAGTCCTTCACAAATAGCATATTATGCAAGAAATGTCTTGCTTAGCTTCTTTTCCCCTGAGAGGACTATGAAGAAAATGTAGGTTGAGCCTTGATGCTTTAAACTAAACCAATTTGATTATTTCCCTGCTGTGTATGAAGTTTGTTAATTTTTAAGTGTGATGCTGAAGATGGCATTTTGCTTTTAGTGTCCTTCAGCTACATGGGAAAGGAGTCATACTACACAGAGCCAAAAAAAATGAAGTAAAACAGAAATTTATCAGCAAAGCGAAACAAGGAATTAATTCACTGCTTCCCATGTGCAGGCAGGTGTTCAGCCATCCCCAGGAAAGCAGGGCTCCATCAAGCGTAACAGTGACTTGGGAAGACAAATGTTGTCACTCTGAACATCCTCCCCCTTCCTCCTTCTTCCCTCAGCTCTGTATGCTGAGCGTGGTGCCGTATGGTCTGGGATATCCTTTGGGTCAGTTGGGGTCAGCTGTCCTGGCTGTGTCCCCTCCCAATTCCTTGTGCACCCCCAGCCCACTCACTCGTGGGATGAGGTGAGAAGCAGAAAAGGCCTTGATGCTGTGTGAGCACTGCTCAAACATAATGAAAACATCTCTGTATTATAAACATCATTTACAGCAGAGATCCAAACCACATGTGAAGGAAATTAACCCTACCCCAGCCAACACCCACACAGTGAGAGAGCAGGAGGTTATTTTTTCCTGTCAGCATATCCTTCTGTGCTGAGCTGCAATTTACATTAGGATAATCATGTTACAGATGAGATCCCAGATGCTGGAAAGTGAAACATTTCACCTTCAGAAGTTAAAATGTGATTGGAAAAATCAAGTTATTGGAGAGGAAAGCACGATGGATTATAATTTTTGGAAAGAGATGGTGATATTTTTGGAATACATGGTTAATAATAACAGATAACAGCCTGGGAGATTGCTGACATATATAAGTCAGGAAGGAAACAGAGGGGACTGTCAGAAAATTATTCTGAAATAACAAATACATTTGGGGACATTTTCATTTTGAAATCCTGTCTTGCAAGGTGGGACTGTGCTTGCTAGCACCACACTTACATCTGCTCACCTGACAGAATGCTCTCTGGGAACACAGCGAGGTAGGTCAGCAAGAGCAGGTCCACATTACATGCTAGTCTGGTACTGGCACGAGCCACAGAACCAAAGGATGGTATTTAACTCAGAGAAGGCTGTTAACAAGAGATCATAGAGACAAAAGTTCGTGGGAGATGAACAGACCAAAGTGTAAAGAGAGACAGAAGTGAAAACATGCAGGACTGGATAACAACATTTTTAAAACACAGAAGACTTTTTTGCTCTACATTTACTGCATTGGTAAGGTGCTTTGAGGTTAAACCACTTGTGATAAATTTCTAGTGAGTGCTTTAAATGAAACAGGATTAGCAGAGAAATCGTATTTCTCTGACAGAAAAAGCTTTTGCTAGTGAAATTTGATTGACTACCAATGAAAGTACCACAGGTTTACTCTGGTGAAGTGGTTTGTATCTTACAGTTATTGCTCCACTTGGTGCAAGTCCACCAAGTAACCCAGGCCCTAGCTGCTGAATCAGATCCCTCATAATGACAAAATACTGAGTTCTGACCCAAGCATAAATCACCAAGAGTCAAATGCCTTGAAAATTAGACCAAAGATGTGAGCAGAGATGGAGGAATATAGAAAAGCTCTATAGATTTGCTCAAGAACGGCCTTGACTAAGGGTGTCTTCTAATCTTCTAAGCCACAGTATAAAACAGTGCTCTTTTCAGTGCATACACCAAGTACAGCACGTAAGGACTTTCCCAACACTACAAAGATTTTAAATAAAGGCAACGTGTTCGGACAAAGTTGATTTTTTTTTATAGTTTCATTGAACATTATCAGCTAGATTAGTAAATGTCACTGATTTTCTCTCTAACAGCATTGGGAAGCCTAAACCTAAGTCTGCAAAACAAGGTCATCAGGCACTGTGTTCTTCAACAGTCTTATTTTAAATTGTTATAAAGCAGGATAATTCATCGTAACAAATCAGGAGGTAACTCTTATCAAGAGCTTGCCTTTAAAAATGCTAGAGAGTAGAAGCAGAACAGAAAAGGAAGGGAAAGAAGTAGAAAGCATTAGAGAAAGACTGAATAAGCAGCAAAAAGGAGCATTCAGAAATAATGAAAATGGATGTAATGCTAGGAAGGCTAAAATATAGGTGGAGCAAGCAAGAAAACAAGAAAGAAGAGAGAACTACCCTGTGAGCAGTGCATCTGTGCTTTTTGAAGAACAGCACAGCTCCACGGAAGAGCCTTATGAAGTTCTCACAAAGTATAAAAATAATTATTTTATTATAGTGAAGTCTTACAGACAGATAGAAATAAACTGTCCAGACCTCACTGGAGAAAGAATTTTCCACAATAAAATGTAAAAACAGCTCTGGACGCTGAAAATTGTTTGTTCCTATTTATTGAAAAGATAGAGAACAGATATGAGTGTCAAAGGAAACAGAGAGAGTAAAAGTAGACATGAGGTGCCTCTCAGCCAGCCTGAAGTGCACAGCTGATACTGGCCACATGAAACAAGACTGTGAGCCAGAAGAATGTGAAATGATGTGACCTTTGGCACCTGGCAAGCTGAAAGAAAGAATCCGAGAGGACCTACGTATCCTTCACCTAGTCATGATACCCTGCCCACTGAAAACCACCCATAACATGGAAGTTGCATTGTGACTGTAAGGTATACTGGGATTTACTCAACGTAACAAGCAGTCATCATGCTGAGCCTCTCCTGAGGAAAAGGTAAGAAAGATTAAGACATTTAAATAATTTCAGAATATTTTAACACTGTGCCATGGTATCTGATTAGCTGAGATGTCAATATCATTAGGCATGAGCAGTAGATGTTTACATTATTATTATTTATAAATGAAACATTCCTGCCTATTTGCAAATCATAGTTTAGGATACAGAAATAATCATTTTGCCTCCTGTCATTTTTTATGCATGCAGCTAGCTTGAAACAAGGGAGAAATTCCATGAATCTTGAGAGAGCCACTGCATCCTCCAGATTATAAAAGCTAAGAAAATATATAGTAAATGGAAACAGTCACAGGATTGGAGTCTGCAAACTTTTACTTTATAATTTTATTTTAAAGGTATTTGTCCTTATAATGTGATTTCAGTAGTTCTGCAGCTTTGTTGCTGTCCTTGCTCTGTTGCAACTTTGGTTCATCGTTAGGCTGATGCATATGTATCAGCACAGCAGATGAAAGTAGAATTTCGGTTGCGGGTTTTTTTTTCCTTTCTAATGGGGATTTTTTCCCCCAGATGTTTCAATTTCTTTCATTCTTGCTAAGTAACTGTTCACATACTTTCCTTGGAATGCAATGAAACTGCTCTGAAGTCACTGAATCTTGTGGAAATATAGGGGCTTAAACATACAAAGTGGTACAAAGAATGAAGAATGTAACTCTAAATATCGTCATCCTTTTGTCAGTAAACAACTTTGAATTAACTCTTATCAGATAACTTAAATGAACTGTTTCTATACTGCCAGGCCGTGACACTGCAATATTTATATGTATTCTTAATGCTAGCAAGGTAAGCAGTCACATTGTCTTCAGTGGAGTCACTTGCTGAAATATATACAAAGATAATTTTAGGAATAAAGCTCTGTTTGCAGAAATCCAGGTAGCTAGTAGTATCAGCAGTTACGGTATGTCTGCCTGCTCTGCTGTCTGCAGTGAATTTCCTGGTCAATGCATTTTTAATTCATAAGCAGAAACAGAATTTCCAGTAAATCTTATATATTTGCACTGCTCTGTTTAGAGTGATGCTGATACTGCCAGCAGAGAAGCAAAGTTTAAGAAATGTAACCACAGAAATAACAGACTTTGTATTCCTTTTGTCAACTGATTTGTCTTCTTTTGAGCCTTTGTGTCAAGCTTGCCTTTAAACTATACAGGCTGGAGTCTTAAAAGCAGGCAATGGGGATTCTTAGGCAATCAGATTTGGAGCTTTAATCCACTGAAAGTTAAAATAGAAGAACAAGAATTCACAATAATCCATCATACAGTAGTAGAAAACTACAGAGGATAATAGCATTTACCCAGTCTTTTTCATTAATTGTTTTTTTTTTTTGGGTCATGAGCAAAGACAGATTGATTAGTGTTTCACATCATAACTCTCTTTGCAGCATAAATACTGAAGTTCTTCCTCTCTTCATCAGCTGAGGACAATGCTATTAGGTTTGGCTGTGATAACTCTAAAAGCTAAGTTGCCACTACAGCTTAACAGACCAACCAATGTAGTCGGTCTTCCTCCAGGTCTTCCTCCCCTGCCCTTCTACCACGATTCATCACTTCACTAAGCTGCTACAACTGCTGAGCCAGCAGGAAAATATTACCGGTTTCTTTCAGAAGGAATTTTTTTTTTCCTATTGGACTAATGAGTTGAATTGAGTGGCTTTACACAAGTATCAGCACATCTTGTGCAGGCAGACCGGCAGTGGGCAGCAATTGGCTTGACTGAGCTGTACTTCTGGCTGCTCTGGTTGGGTGAAACTTCACAGCAGCTACTACTGATGCTACTCGGAGCCTCCTCCTCCTGCAGCACTTGCCATGCCTCCCTCTCCCTCTTCTTGAGCTGGTGGTGGTGCTTGTGCTGATACGTAGTAAGCCATGTCAGTCAGGCAACAGATACAGCTGAAAACTTACACAAAACCATCAGAATAAAATGTTAGCCGACTGCCCTGCTGCAGAATTAATGCTACTGAAAATGAGGAAAGTAGAGTATCTGAGAGAAAAGAGAGGAAAAGGAGTAGATCACAGCAGCCTGAATCAGGCTAAACTGCCACAGAGGCAGATCTTCATTGCTGTCTTATTGCCTCGGATGCCAGGGAATGGGGCAAGAAAAAACAAAACTATTTCAGTTGTAGGCCTTTCACATTTCTCTGTACAAATGGCTTTTGGAAAGTGTTCATGATTAGTGAAGAGAGTTTCTTCACATAAGTAAGACAGCTATCTGTTCAGCTAGTGTAATTTTTATTTTTCTTTCACTCTCCCCACCTTTATGTCTCTTCTCACTCTCAACAGTGCTCTTCTTAATTTCTGTAAAAATTAAGTACCTATTTTGAATCTTAACACTCCAGTTAAAATTTGCTAAATCATGGAAATAATTACACCAGGTCTGGGCCAGATGGCTTTTCTTGGTAGTGCAGGAGGCCGTAGAGGTAGAACTGTATGTGTTCCACTTCCTCCTGACAAGTCTGCTGCCTTGTGCAAGCCACCCCGTCCTGCTCTCCTGAAACGGAGTAATTTCTACACCACACCAGCTTCCCCACTGCATTAATAATTTCTGCAGCCAGACAACCACACTGCTGCCCTTGCTTCCTCAGTCTTCATTCCTAACAGGCCTAGTTTTCTGGTCTCTCCCAAGATTTCACAGCACATTTCAAGTGACTTGTTTAAAACCCCATTTAAAGTTTTCCAAACAGGATTTCTCTCACTCAATCACCAAGCCACAGAATGGGTCAGGTTGGAAGGGAGCACAGTGGGTCACCTGGTCCAACCTCCCTGCTCAAGAAGGGTCATCCTTAAGGACACTGCACACAATTGCATGCAGACAGTTCCTGCGTTATCTCCAGTGCGGGAGACTCCACAGCCCCTCTGAGCAATCTGTTCCTGTGCTCAGTCACCCGCACAGTAAAGATCTTCCTCATATTCAGGTGGAACTTCCCGTGCACCAGTTTCTGCCCGTTGCCTCGTGTCCTAGTGCTTGGCACCACCGACATGAGCCTGGCTCCATCCTCTTGGCACCCTCCCTTAGACACTTCTAGACACTGATGAGCTCCGCTCTCAGTTGTCTCTTCCCGAGACGAATCCCGAGCCTCTCCTCATAGGAGAGATGCTCCGGTCCTTAACTCTTTGTTGCCCTCCGCCGGAGCCGCTCCGGGACACCCCAAGCCACTCACAGCGCGCCCCACAGGACGAGCCCCCTCACACCCCACACGCCAAAGGCCGGCCGGGGCGCGGCACGGCCCCGCCCCCGACTCTGCTCCGGGCAGCTCCCAGCCGGGCAGGCTGCGCTCCGGAGGAGGGATGCCGCATGCCCGGGGCTCCCGGCGCCCCCCCAGACACACAGACACCCGCGGGGACACCCGCGGGGACACCCCCGGGGACACCCCGGGTCCCGCATTCCCGCTCCCGGACCGCCGGGAGGCTCCGCCCGCGAGGGTGGGGGGGCGCGTCACGTGCGCGCCGTGCCCGCACATGGCGCCGGTCACGTGAGGGGGCGGGCGCGCGCGGCGGTCACATGACGCGCGGCCGTCCGCCTGCCGTCCCGGGGCACCGCCGGCCATGGCGCCCACGGCCCCGATGGCGCCCGCGGCCCCGCTCCTCGTCATCGCCCTGCTGGCGCTGCCCCCGCCGTCAGGGACGGCCGCCGCCGCCCTCAGCGACCCCTACTGGCAGCTGTGCAGGTGGGCGGCCGGCGGGACGGGAGGGGGCGGCGGGCGCAGGGCTGTAGCCCCGGGGGATGCGGGGAGGGGGGGGGGTGTCCCGGTGCCCGCGCCGCCCCTGCCCGCCGCGGGAGCGCAGCGCCTGAGCTCGGCACGGCGGGCTCGGCACGGCGGGCCCAGACCCCCGGGCGGCCTCAGCGCGGGGTTGGGTGGCCGGCTGCGGGGAGGGTGAGGCCGGGGAGCGGCGGGCGGGTGTCCCGGGTGGGTGGCTGGCCCGTGGCGAGCGCCCAGCGGGGCTGGGGGGCTGGAGGAGCCCGCCGGTGCGCTGGGGGGCGGGGGTTCGGCGGCGTGGGACCGGTCCCCGCCGGGACCTCCTCGCATCGCTCTCTGCAGACAGGGAATTTGCAGGTGAGACGATGAGGAGACTTGCTCTGTGCAAGTCGCCTGTAGTCAGGACTGCTGTTTTGTGCCACTGTGGCCGTTCTAGTGTGGAAAAAACCCAAAGTGGTTTGGAAGGGACATCACTTGATAGTCACTTGACACTAAGGTATCACCACGTGCCATTGAGTTAGTCACAGGTGAGTTAAGAAAGCTTTGAGAGCTGCTATGTCGAAATTGCACTATTCTTCATGTTTTGGCATGTTTCTAGTCTAATTTCAGCCATGAATTTAGTCTGGCACGAGTATCTTGCTGGTCCTAATTTGTTCATTATTTAGGTAGGATACGCAGGGCACATACAAGAACATGTTATCTCAATCAATGGCACTGGCCAGGCACCAATGTAACACGGTGAATGTAGCACTGAGGGCAGAGGTGGGATTGCTGGAAGGAACAAGCTCTCTGCCTGTGGTGGAATTTGGGATATGATACTGTTAAATAATGAAAAAGTAGGTTTGCTTGCAAGATTAACCCGTGAGGCTGGCAAAACATGGTTTTGTCAGATGAACAGCCTAATTCTAGAATTGAGACAGAAGCGAGAAACTATTCTGTAGTTTCTGGAGGGAATTTAACTCCTGACAAGCCATCTTTAAAATAAAAAACACCCTAAATGATTTGGTTCTCAAGCAGTTCCTCCTTAGAGAAGTATATTAAGTCCTGTCAATGTCTGTCTTGGGTTTGTTGCATGTCTGTGAGTAGAGGAATATTTGAGAGTGCCTTGAGGAGACATGCAGTCTCTTTTTGGAAGCAGATTACTTAAGCTAGTTTCATTTTGTTGCTGGCAGGTGAAAATAGTTTGCAAACAGCACAATCAGCATTTTTCCTTTTTAAGATGGACCGCTTCAAAAAACATGCATTTTCTGTTGTGCCATGGCAGGAAAAACTGCTTTGAAGGACTTATTCTGACAGGTAGGAAGTACCCATAGGGTTGTGGTTAAGTGTCTGCTCGGGTACAGTTGCTAAAAATCTATACTGAGTGACTGATGATGCAGGTAACACAAACACACTACTGTTGCATGTCTCAGCTGAAAGATACAGTGAAGGTGTGCGGACCAAGTCCCTGGCCAACATATTTTTGTACTGGCTTAAGACAAGGCTTTTATTTTTTACAACTGCTAAGAAAACAGTGTACTGGCTTTTGTGTGTTGTAATAGATAGGCCTGGTGAAACTGCAGCAGCTTCTGTGTCTGGTGTGTGAATGTCAGAAGGTGGACAAGGAAGAAAACTGTTGGGGATTAGGAGAGGCACTGGCTCTCCTCTGAGTAAGAGCAGGAAAGCTGCTTTACACGGAGGAGAAAAGGTGTCAAAACTGTTTTGCACAAGAGCTGTGGCATGAGGCTACTTAAGCTTGAGTTGGTGGTTTTCACTGTTGGTTTTGTTTAGCCTTACTGCAGTATGCCTGGACAGTGCGGGGAAAGAAGAAACCTTTAATTCTCTGAAACTTTGCCTAATGTCATGGCTTCGGTGACTGATTTTGTTTTGCTTTCTCCTTTGTTCTTGAGTGCTCTGACAGCTGACTGTGCTGTCACGTGATTTGCAGTTGGAATTCTCATTTTGTCTTCTGCACAGAGGTTTCTTCAGATTTGCTGCAGTATGAGCACCTGGGAAAGAATACAGGGAACTGGTTGGGTATAAGAAGTTGCTAGTTAGTTTGGTTTCTTTCTTTGTTTTTCTTCTTCTTTTTATGTCTTCCATGTTACAATGCAGGAAAAATTCTGGAGTTGAACTTAACTGTTCACAAAATTAACTCTACTTCAGTAGAAAGCTTGACAGTTTCAGTTCACCTTCCATGTAACATTGGGGGAGTTATTGGAAGTTTCTTTCTGTCCTTCCTAAAAAAATTGTAGAAAATGGCTTTGGTTGTGATGGTAGAGCACCAAATACCAACGGCATCCTCTGTGTGCTGTTTTGCCAGAAAATCTACACTGGATGAGAGGTGATTTAATGACAGGTGATGTTTTTGCCCCCTTGCAAGGATAGGAGTTGGTGCATAACTTCAGTGATTTTTAGACTTGTTAATGGAAGGAAGTCTCAAACTGCTGTACAATACTGGATTGCTATCATGCAGTCTTCCAGTTATGGTTTTGGAAGTTAATTCTACTTTACACTTAATGTTCTGGTTTTTAACAACAGCTCCTAGATCTGACTGTATGATGTACAGTTCTGTTCATCCAGACACTGTCTCTTCAGCCTTTGTAATGAAACCACAGCTGTGTTCATGTGTGCTGCTTGAATCCCTGGGGTTAGCGTTGGTGAAGAAGCACGTGCTGACTACAGAGAGGTGACCTTTGGGTGCACTTGCTCAGCTCTATTAAGTGCTTTGACATATTGAAGAGGGAGATGTAATAAATAAGTTATTACTGGACTTATATGCCTAGGTGCATGGTTGCTTCACACGCCTGGGAAGCTGTCATTATAATGGTGTGAATGTGATTTCTCAGCACATGAGCCTACGATAGCTCTTCTGTGCTTCAAATTGCTATCCCTTTTCTTAGGCGTTCTGTAAAATGATGCAGTAGATGTGGTTTAGTGTGCAGCATGAAAGACCGGATGTCTTCTGGATGGAAAAAGCTGAAGAGCTTGTGGTGTAGCTGTAAGGCTGTTACACATGTTACATGTGCTAGAAAACTTGTCTGAAGACATACGGTGTGTGTGTGATAGTTGGAAAAGGTGATGGGTAAGCTAGAGGAGAACTAAGCATGGGATGTATTAAAAATCTCTTGAAGCATAGCAATGGCTGTACTTTGTGCTGCTCAAGCTTGCATTTTCTGTAAGGAGAACTTTCTTTGACTAGAGATTTCTTTACCATACATATTTATGTGACAATGGTAGCCACATCTAATAGTGATTTCTGTGGTGAGTGAGCTGCAAGCTTCAAATTTGCAGTGGCCATCCTGGAAATTGTGCTGGTTGAAACTGACCATAAAGAGCTTCAGATACTGTTGAATCTCTTCACTGTTATGGTAGCTGAGGAGCTTCTGTGCACAAAATTGTGTGGATGGATAGTCACATAGGGATCTGTTTTCTAACTGTGGTTGTAGAGTGCCTTGTCTCTCTGCCAGGTCATCTGTGTAACACTCCTTTAGCAAAATGAGCCATTTCAGTGCATTCCCCAGAGAGGAAACGCATGATTCTTTTTAACAATGCTTTACAGCTGTTTGGAGCAGGGTGTACTGTTCTTCCTAGCAGTCATCCCTCAGGTAACAGTTTGAGAACCAAAAAGCTTGAACTGTAGTTGTGAGAATGGTGGCAATAGTCTTTCTGATACTCTGCTGCATTTGAAGTGGTTCACTAGGGCTCAGACTCTGGCGTGGGGACATGTGTTGTGACAGCCAATAGCCAGCTGCACCTTGTCTGACTCCAGTGCCTCAGCTGCTGACCGCAAGGTAAATTAGACTTGCTTTTTCCCTTTCTAATGTTATTTATTCCATGTCTTCTTTGATTTGTGTAAAAGAAAAAAAAAGGCAGAGATATTTTTTGATTTTACAGCTTGCTGAAAAGTAGTTTAATTTTCTTTTTCATGCTGTTGCTTCAGTGTCTTAAAAACAACAGTAAGTAGCTGGAAAGGCTGACCCGCAGGCAAGGTTATTCCCAGTAACTTGCTTGGACCTTGCTTGCACAACTGTTTCTGACAGTGGCCTGGGCTAGCCCTGCCTCCTTCCCTGCTTCCAGCTGTTGGTCCATGGCCAGAAACTACCGTAAGCCAGACAGGGAAGTGGCGAGGCTCAGGCCCTTCTCCACTCACACACACCTGTTGTTTTTGCTGAGTTAATTTTGAGAGAGGACAGTGCCTGGGCCCAGCTTGTGTCGGGTGCTGGGGCCAGCAGCACTGGGAGGAGACAGGAGAGCCTGCCCTGGGGGCATTGACGTGGGTGTGTGTTTCAGACCTCTTAGCTGTGGGATAGTTCACAGTTGGATTTATCAGAAAACAGGAGTCATGCTGAGGTTTCAGCAAAAGTAACTGACAGGTTTAATCAAGGCAGACACCATGTTTGAGCGCAGATCTTGAGCTGCACCAGAAATGGCTGCTTGAATAGTTTAATCTGTGAGGTAGCAGCTGTATTAAGCCCTCTGGATCAGAGGGTGCATCGCACCCCACCCCATGACCACAGCTGTTGCTTTTTAAAGCTGTTGGTCTAACAGCTCTCTAAACTAGCTCAGCATCGAACGAAGGATAGCTTAAGCCCTTCAAACAAGATCGCCTCGTCTGGCCATGGTGAGGAGGTAATTACATCAGGCATCACCACTGGTGGAGGAGGGTGCTGAGCAAGCTGAGGAAGCCAGTCCATGTGACTCACATGGCCAGGATAGGCAGTGTGATTGCCAACAGATTGTTTCCATTATGGGTTGCAGTGGAGAGGTCAGCTTGTATCTTATTGGAAAGTAGAGCACATGCTACTTGAAACTATTCCCAGGTACTGATTTAATGCCAGGAGCCTTTTCTTGTGAGAGAAATAATTCTTGCTTTTACTGTAAAAGTTTGTTTTGCATCTCTCTGAGAACAGCTGCTTATGCTGCCTCCAGGCTGCTGTTACATCCAGTGAATAAATCCTACCTTGCTCCTTCTATGCATTTTTAGAAAAATAAAAGTCCCTATAACTTCCTTTAAAGTAATGCTACTCTGAAACTGCTCTAGATTTTCATTTGTACGTGCCCCTGAAGTTGTGGTTTGGAATGTGATTAAACATTGGATTTCTTATTTCTTTTTGTGTGGAAATAACTTTCCCTGTCCAGGCACCTGTGAAAGGGTGGAGGGAAGGGTTGCTTCAGAGGCTGCTTTGCTTCTGGTCTGTAAGCTGCTCATCTTGTTTCTCTTTTGCTTCTGGCCTGTGGGTGAACTGACTCGAAGATGTTGATTTCCTCTATTTCATAACATGGAACTGGGAAGGCAAACTCTTAATCTCTGAGTGATAATTCTGTTGTGTGAGGAACTTATCTATTTGTGAATGGAACAGGAATTTTTTAACTTGCAAATTCTCTATAAAAACCAACACACTGAAGAACAGTCCAGCTTGATCAAAAATTTTACGCCATAGTATTGTCTGTTACTTTTCTGTCATGTGCCAAAACCAGTCAACAAAGAGTACCAGAGCCCTTGAGAAATTTTCAGTGAAATGCTAACTTTCTGAGGCTTCACTGTGAAGAAGTTGGGTTTGGATTGAAACGCATTTTCTCCTGAATGTAAAACCAGGTTTAGTCTTTCTGTTTTCAGAGCCCTTGAAGATAGTCATGTTCTTCTAACTTTTTATGTTGGTATTGTCAAGCTTTTTCCCATTGCTGAACTTGGTTATTCTGTAGCTTAATTTTTATCATCTTCATCCTGCATCGGTTTTGTCTTTACCCTCTTCAAAAACACAAGAGACTAGCTCAGAGAACTAATCGGTACGATTGTAAAATGTCAGATCTGCCTGCTTATGAGGAAAGAATAATGGCAAGTGTTTGTCTAGGATTGAGACAGGGTCCTTGAATATGTAGTTTTATTGGTGTTTCGGGTGTGACTCAGTACTTGGCAAGTTATTTTTGAACCTTATATTAAGATATAAAGGCTCAAATAAAATGTATTTGTATATGAAAATTTTTGTCTTAGTTTTTTCAGTTCACAGAGAGAACTCTCTTGCAATTGTCCCTAACTTGTTCCAGCCATTAGCAGACTGAAATTATTATGGCTGCTGTAGTACAGGGAAGCCAAGGGCCCTGTAGTCAGTAATTAAAATGGAAAACTGTGTGATATCTTACTGCTGACTCTTTGATTAAATATGGGATGCACTGGGTTTGAGAGGAGTTCTCAGAGGATTTAAAATCTAAAGTAGCTGAACTGTTGCTTTCCCTTTCTCACCCAAGGACTGGACTTCAGAGTGGAACAAGAATGATTTCCCTTCCTGGGGGGGATCTGGGATATGATAGTGGCAAGTGGTGCAACACTGATGAGCTAGAGATTAAGACAAACAAACTTCATGGATGAAGCTTCACATCAGTTTAGATTTCTAGATTAAGACGTGTTTCTGTGGGTTAGATAGGTACATAAAACCCTATGTGAGTTGTAAATAATAGGAATGCCTAGTAAGTCACTGTGCTCTCCTCAGTTTTTTGGTATGATGAGTCTATATTAATCCTACTGAAGTTTCCACTGGGGGTAGAAGGGAAGCTGGAGGATCTGTTGTGTTGCAAAAATCCATAGTGTCCAGAGGATGCAGGCTGCTTCCAGTGCCAGAAGAGGAGTAGCTCAGCCAAGTTGATGGCAAACATTTATTGAGGTGTTGGCCAAGCTTTTTTAACAGAGCTTGACCAGAGCACTCTGCTAGTAAGCCAGGCTGTCTAAAGAGCTAGCTGACCTGGGCCTGCCTCAAAACTGAGTGATGCTGCATCATATGACTGACCACATCTCACTGCAGTCCTAGTGCCTGCTGTGAGGGGAAGGAATTCTTGCTCTACTTCTGAACTATGCTTCATTTAATGTTTTTCTGCTGTTACTCTGATTTATTCCCTGCTATATTTAACCTGAGCTTCATGTTCCTTTCCTAGTTTCTAGACCACTGACTTTCTGATATGGCTGTAGCTAGGTAGTGTGATCTTTAACTGCATCTCTTGTGGATAGCTCTGCTTGGTTTCCAGCTTACGACATTACCCTTCAGAAACTGTCCTTCTGATACATATATATATATATATAATATGTAAAATGCATAAAGGTGCAGCTAGGCCCTAATAAGCAGTATTAGCATCTTTTAGTCTGAATGCTGTGAGAATCTTGGCCCCAATTTTGATCCTGAAGCTGGATGGCTCCACTGCTGACAGGCAGGATGAGACTGGCTGCTCTATTCCAGTTAGACTTAGCACTTGTGCTACTGTTATTTGGTAATGCTAAAGTGCAGTAGTGTGGGGCCTGCCAAAGATGTCTGAGAAAGTTATCAGGCTGTCAAGGAAAAAGGATGACCACTGTGATGTACCTAGTCAAAGTGGCTTTCACAGAGATTTGATAGAGAAGAATGCATGGTTGGATGTTCAAGAAAGGGAAAAACGGACCTAATATATGCTCCACAAGTGGTTAAATCTGTTCTGTTCTTGGTCCCTACACAGTAGCAATTATTTCTGATATTTACAAATACACAGCATGAATATGAATCTCTAGTTAGTGGTGTTCTTTCTTGGCTTTAAACTTAGTTATTTCAGGGATCAGTATCTAGAGGGTGACAGTTAAGACAACATGAATACCAACTGACAGGCTTTTTTTTTCTTTTCAGTTACACTTGGAAAGCAATTGATACAGACAAAGAGATAGTTTACAAAATAAACTTTTGTTATGGTGTTGAGGAGTGTGGAAGCACAAGTGCAGTCTGTGCCTATGACATCAAAAAGAAGACCTATCTGTCTGTAGGTAAGTAAACAAGTGTCTTTCCTTCTAAGTAGTTCACAGTCATGTTAATGGATGGTCTTAACTATTGCAAACTGTATTAGCAAAGATTTTTTTTTTTTCCGCTTCTCAGAACGGTATAGAACTTTGTTCTGTTGCAGATTTACTGGGATTTGGGAAAACATGATCTGATTATAGATAACCACTGTGTGGGACAGTGAAACTTATGGTCTGGTTAACTGTAATCTAGTGTGAAACTATGCAAGGCTATCTCAAGTAGAAATAAGTGCATCTATCCGTGGCAGGAAGTGCACTGTGCACAGCTTTGTTTGAAGCTCAGTACTGAGCACTGTAGTGGACAGAGCTTGAATTATAGCTCTAAACTATGCCACAGCCTAAACTGATGCAACTTCAGCATTTTGTTCAGAGTCAGGTTGCTCTCTGTAATGTGAACTTGGAGTATTGCTAAGCTTCTGAGGTGTCATCCTTAGGTAGTTACACACAGAAAGGAAGTCAGTTACATGCAATCTTCTGGTTTCGGTTACACTTGTGAAAGCTGGTGACTGCTTCAGTAGATCACTGATGTCCTTGGTATTCTGAGGAGTGGTGAGCTTGTGCATGCTGCTCTAAATAAGAAGCTGGCATATTCCTGTACACGCGCTTGCACATGATTTTATCAGTCAGAAGCACCTTGTGCTCTAAACGTTATTTGTGTGCTTATTTTCATGGATATTTGTCACTTTCAGAGTTGCTTTTGTGTTTTGGCTAATGAAACAACAATACACGAATACAAAGGCTTTCTGATAGTTGACTGTTACTTCTAATAGAATAAAGCAATAGCTTGAAGAACAGTACCTCTTCAGACTGCCTCTTAGTATCTGCAGATCTGAAGTCTGATTTAGCATGCTTGCCAATCTTGCCTGCCATTGGCAGGCAGTTCTTACAAGAAGCTGTGAGTTTTCAGTAAAGGTGTTTGAGCCTGAACTGCTGGAAGATGGTGTGGAGAAAGATGTCTCTCACCTGTATGCCAGTGCACAGCAGCTAACCAGTTTCTGTTCTCCCCCTGCCTCTCTGCTAACAGAGATACTTTGGTTTCAGTCTGGGGTCAGTCAGGGCTTTTCAAACAAACTGTTGGTGTTGGAACCCAGGCTTATGGAATTGCTGAGCACCTGAATAAAGGTATATACAAACCCCAGTTTTTTGGGATGACTAGTTAGATCACATTTATGTTCAAACTGCAATTGCATATAGTAGCATCATCTCTGAGGATTGTGACTCCTCAGAGCTGTTGATGCTGTTAATGTTTCATTCCTAAACTGTACAGCAAGAATTTTGTTTCCTGCTGATGTAGGTCTCAGCTGCTATGCAGTTGAGGCTTTCAGTTGCCTGTGGATTAGAAAAGAAAGCAGCATCCGAGCATCTGTTTTAACATGCTGCTTTAAGTGAGACTGTAATGTGACAGGTGGAGTGAGGTTGAGGAGGTCTCTTCTTCCATGGAAGTGTGGGAACTAGAGGCTTGTGTAGGTTTTGTTCCATGTTTCCTGGGGAGAGAGGAAGGGAGAACAGACCTGAGTGATGACTATGAGCAGTATCAAATATTCCTCTGTATATGCAAACCTTGAGTGTCTTACTTCCTGACTGCTACTGAGTGGAAGAGGATTTAGCAACAGACATACTGTGGTCTTGCAGAGGCTGTTTGAGCAGACTTTCAAAGGTTAAGCCGCAAGTCCTGTTAAAGTAGGCTATGTTTTTAACCACCCTGCAATAAGTTAAGAAATCAAGGCAGTGCAGTTAACACTGTTGTTGAATTTTGCTTTGTTTTATTGGTCAAATTGTCTAAGTTTTGTTCTTGCTTGTGATTGTCTGAGACTTATTAGTGATGCCTGCCGTGCTTCTTCATACTACCTCTAGTTGCACTGGAGCTTCATCATCATCACACTGAGTTTAAATCATGCTAATGGATTATCAAGCTTCTTATTTTGTTAAAAATTAAAAAATGTCACTCTTATTAAGTGACATTTGACTCTTTGATCCAGGTGTAGGCCAGTGTAAATTCCCAGTGTAGATTCCAGTTATTTAAGACAGCTAAACCCACATATTTATCTTCAAGCAATCCAGATGGTACGAGATTAGCTGCACTCAGCTTTGGCATACAGGTAAAGGACTTCGATTTGGGAGAAGGGCAGTTTGTCAGCTGATAAAGTTTAAGTTGTAAGCTTTCTTCAGATATGGGCTTAATCAGTTCTCTTTGTTCTTTCAGAAAAAAAAAAATCCTGCAAACAATTGTTTTGTTTTTAAATATCAGCTATGCAAGGGGTGACAGCTCTCAAGGCAGCATTGAGCTCTTAGGTTTAAGAGAGCTGCATGGTACTTTGGCTAGCATCAGTGCTGGAAGTCATAAAACCTGAAGATAGCCTTTTGATAACACAAGAAATACTAAAGGTAGAAATCAGACATGTCATCTTTCTGCCCAGTTTTCTGACTTCTTGTTTTAAGACTGTATTAAGTTGGGTGCAGTATAGTTCTGCTTGCCTTGACTATGGAGATAGCAGGCTGGGCAAAGTTCCACCAAGTGTTTTTAGGATGAAACAACATTTGGCCTAGGTGAAAAGTTGCTATCTGCAATGATTACAGATTTGACTAGCTTTCTCCTTAGTGTCGACATAAACAAAAATGGAAAGGGGGAAGCTGGTAAATGTATTTTATAGCATTCTTTATAGTTTAAACCAATGTCTTTGAAGAATTAAAACCTGCCTATCAAAAAAAGTGGACAGACTGGAATTAGCATGTAAGATCTAAAAGGAATTGGTGTTTAATACTAGGTTTGAGCAGGAACATTTCACTGGGCTTAGCTGGTGCTCATCATGACCTGAAATGTGCTCCACCGTTCCCCTTCGTGTCAAGTGCTGGGGAGGAGAGGAACATGCAGTGATGCAGCACACAAGCTGTGCTAAAGGAAATGGGAGATGGATGGGATTTGCACTGAGGCAATAGATCTGTGCTGGGTTTGTCTGCAGGCAGTGCCAGTCCCGAGGCATCAGTGGGTTCTTCGTTAAATAGACTTAATCTTAAGTAGAGCCAGCGATGTGCACTCACAGCCCAGAAAGCTGTATCAAGAGCAGCGTGGCCAGCAGGTTGAGGGAGGTGATTCCACCCCTCTTCTTTGCTCTGGTGAGACCCTACCTGGAGAACTGCATCTGGCTCTGGGGTCGTCAGCACAGGAAAGACAGGGACCTGCAGGAGTGGGTCCGGAGGAGGCTCACAAAGATGCTTGTAGGGTTGGAGCATCTCTCCTGTGAAGACAGTGAGAGAGTTGAGGTTGTTTAGCTTGGAGAAGAGAAGGCTTCAAGGAAACCTCATTGCAGCCATTCAGTTTCTATAGGGGGCTTCTAAGAAAAATGAGGACAAACTTAGCAGGGCTTGTAGTGATAGAACAGGAGGTACTAATTTTAAAGCAAAGGAGGGTACATTCAGACTGTGCATAGGGAAGAAATTTTTTAGGATGAGGGTGGTGAGACACTGGAACAGGTTGGTCAGAAAGGTTGCAGATGCCCCATCCCTGAAAATGTTCAAGGTTGGGCTGTACAGGGCTCTAAGCATTGATAGAGTTTTTAGAATAAAGGTTTCCCTGCTCACTGCAGAAGGGTCCCTTCCAAGCCAAGCCACTTTGATAGACTCTCTCTCGCTTGGTGTCAGTGCTATTTGTATAAATGGCATGAAGGGCTGAGAAGCTGATAAATAGAAGCTGGTAGGAGGAAGGAGTGACTTGTGCTTGAAAGTACTTAGTGACAGCTTTCTGTTGGAGTCCTTTAGCCCTTGTTCTTAAGGCAGTGACTAGTTTGTAGTAGCACCTGCTGTTGTACTGCTTAAGATTCCAAGTGTTTGCTAAAAGCCTTAAAGTAGGAGCGTGATTAGAGATAGTTGAACACTATCTTAACTTGGATCTAATCTTTCAAATCAGAAGAACCACAAGAATCATCCTTGGTTGTGTTGTCTTCAGGTAGACTGCTATGTCTGCATACCTTGTGCTTGAAATTAGACCCTGTCTGTTGAGCTTCTGTAAAGGTATTATATTATGATAACATCGTTTTTGTTTTTTTTTTGTTTTTTTTTACCCCCTCCATTTTTAAACCATAGGTGACTTAGGCTTGCTAAGTGTTTCTGAAAGTCTTCTGGAGCTCAACACTACACGTGACTGCTTGCAGCAAGGCAGTAAACACCAAATTCAAAGCAGTATTAACTTCCTATGTGGGAAAACACTGGTAAGTCTAAATCTTGTACTCTTCAATGGAAATGAAAGGTGATTCTAACCCGCTTTTTAGGGAGACTTGCTGTATTTTTGGATGTACTAATTACTGAACTTCCTAGCTTTAAAGAAAAGCCACTTATGTTTTAGTGTCAAGTTAAGGTCATGATATACTGTGGCTTTCAAAATCCAGTCCCAGTAGAAAATAGTTGTAAATCTGCAGTTTAGCTCTGATCATGGACTAATGTTTTTACAGGGATTGCACTGTAATAGTTTATCAGCGTAATATGGAGGAATGAGTCATGAGTGTACAGGGTGCCATAACAATGTGAGCTGTTGTTTAAATGTTGACTGTGCCTGAGCTCTGGACCCTAGCATGGTAGTTTAATAGAACAGCATTGAGGAAAATGGCTGACCTCTGTTTCGGGTCAGCACAGTTGACAAGAGTGAGTGTTAGGTTTTGTCTTTACATTGTTGAACTGTCAGTGCTTACACATCCATCTGAGCTTCTGAGGAAGTAGCTGTTTGTGAGAATCTTCTTGGTGTGCTTGGAGATCCCTGAAAAGTTTATAGGGGTGTGTGTTTATGCAGTTCACTTTGCATTTTTTTGGAGTTACACCCTCCACATGCTTAAGAGATACCACAGCTCTGTTTTCTGTACAGACTGTGATCAGTTTACATATTTGTGTATCAGAGAGAAGTATTTATTAGTACCGCTGTTGGCACTGATGGTGCTGTTGCACACCCCCTCTTGGAAATCCAGCCAATTCAAACAAAGTAGCAGTGCAGCAGAGATTTAAATGCTTCCTGTTCTGTTTCAGCACGTAATTTTCTAAACTAAATTAAAAATTATTGCTCAACTTCAGCTGTAACACCAGATCATAATCTTCAGGCTTCTTTTAGGTAGCTTAGTTCTACTACCTGTTCTTCATGTGACCTAGTAAAAGGATTTTGTAAGAGTGTCTGGAACAACTTCTTTCCTCGCCTTTTATGGCAGGATTAAATGGAGACGCAATCAGTTTAAACATGCTGAAGTGCTTCTAGCTGAGGTGATGGAGGGCAAAGTGAAAAATTTGATTGTTGGCTTTTCTCTGAAGTAGAGCTGTTGAGTTGGACATCAAGTGCTGAACCATGGCACAGCTCCCATCTTGAGATATATAAAAATGTGTATAACATGAGCCTGTGAAAATAAGTAGATGAGATCAGACATATTCTTTCTGTGTATCAGAAGAGGCTGCTCATCAGTTGTTTTTGTGGGGTAAAAGAGAGGGAACATGGTAAACATGCATTGTCTTGCTGTGTTCATCTACTTATATGCAATTCTATTGATGTTTTCCTTTTTAGTAAGTAGGTGTGACTGATGCTTCTACCACTATTAACTGGCATTGTGAGTGCTTCTAAAAGATGTAGTGCAGTAGTGCATATGATGACTGGCACATGTTAATTTGAGCATTGTTGCATATTCAGACTAAGGATTTGGCATTGTCCATCTTCCTGAGTTTCCCAAAAAAAGCTGTTAAATAACAATTTGCTGTTAGTAAATACTGTTAAGAAACTGTATGCCCTGTTCTGTGATGTGCTCGTTTTTTCTTAATCTCTTGAATGAACTTCTTACTGTCTTCTTAGTGTAAAATAAAAGTGAAGTCTGTTTTTCAAAGATGTATTTTTCCGTCTAAATAGGGTACCCCTGAGTTTGTAACAGCAACAGAATGTGTGCACTATTTTGAATGGAGGACCTTTGTGGCTTGCAAGAAAGACTTGTTTAAACCTGTGAAAGAGGTAATCTATGTACTACCCATGCAGAAGTTATTCTTCACATATCTGATGACTTTAACTTCCTGCCCCTACCCCAAGTTAATCCCAACAACTTTGATAAACTTACATTTATATATAACTTTATATGTATAAGGTATATAAAGCATGTACGTTGATGTTGGCAGAGCTGAGAATTTTAAATAACCCTTCAACCTTTTCTGCACACAGGATGGTTTTGTTTATGGTAAAACTCTTTTAAAACCTAGAGCGAAACAACAGTCTAACTTCGGATGCCTGATTTTAAGTCAGCATGTCTAACTTTGAGCTTCCAGAAGTAAAAACCTTTTCCATATACTAACTGGGCTTTGTATATGGCTGTTCATAACTTCTCCCTACTTGTGTAGCACAGTTTGCCTGTAATTTTTTGTTGTTGTTCTAGGTCCCTTGCTATGTGTTTGATGAAGATTTGAAGAAACATGACTTGAATCCTCTCATCCAAGTTTCAGGACACTACTTGGTGGATGATTCTGATGATGATTCCTTGTTCATAAACATCTGCAGGGACTTAGGTGTGAATGCTTGCTTGTGTCACCTGTCAGTGTATAACTTCCTTGTGGTGTGGCTCTCTGTCGGTCTCTGTTAAGGTTGCCCTATGTCCAAAGATCAGGATTTTAAGACCTACACTATTCTTTCAAGCTACTTTTGATGATTTGAAGGCTGCTTTCTGTGAAGTCTTATTCTCCAAGTATTGAGGATGGGCAGGTACTGTTAGAAGAGGTGACTTACACTGGACTGAGTGGAAGAGCGTATCTTGTCTTGTATTTGCAGCCGTTTCCTACCAAATAGGACCAATATGGTATATAGGGCTTCATGTGCTCTGAATCTAGTACTTTTGACTCCAGATTGTTGCTCAGTTCCTAATGAATGTCCTGAGGTGCTTCTATAATACTGTTTAGGTGCTTGCATAGGTACTGGTGCATAGCTAGCATTTTGACATCAGTTGAGGTCTATATACATAAGGAATTAAATCAGCAAAATGATGTATTTGAAACTTGCTGAAAAGGCTAGTTTATCTGTGTACTCCCGCTGTGCTTTTTACTCTGCAGTTAAGTATGTGTTTTGTTGCCCCTGTTAAGGGTTTCATACTTCTAGTGACAGGTGTATTCTCTTAAACATCCCACTAATCTGAAACTTTTTGCTGTCAGATTTGAATCAGATGGCTTATAAGAACTGAAGAAGGGGAAAACCCTTCCCTTTGAGGAGGGGTTACCTGTTAATTGTATCATTTTAGTGTTGGGGGGGGGGGGAGAAATACTTGGCATGCTTCTAGAAGTTTTCAAAGCCCTATGGATTCAGCATCTGTACATGCAACTAACTGCAGCTACTTTGGCATGAAAGATGAATTTGCTGTCCAAATGCAGGGCAGCATGAACATAAGCACTCCAAGTTTAGTTTTGTCGGTCTCACATTTTCATGTAGCCCATTTTTTAAAAGTATTTTTAGAGCAAGGTAAAGCAATGAATGATAAGTGAACCCACAGATAAAGTGACAAGATACTTCAGGTGGTAGAGCAGGGCTTAGAAACTGAGTTTTATAATCTATTTTCTATGTGCTATAACCAGGAAGTTCAAGTGGAGAGACCAAGAACTGCCCTGCTGGCAGTGCTGCTTGCTTGTTACACAAAGGTCAGGCATATGATGTTGGTCGTCCAAAGGAACAGCTGAAACTCCACAGCAAAGACAGGTATGTAATTTTTGTGGTGATACTACTGTGGACACTTCTCAGTCATCTGGGCTGGAAACAATATTCTTGCTAGCAGATGAGTCTTCTAAAGCTTAAGAATAATACCACTTCAGTGTTGAAGCATTGGCGGGGAAAAATCTTCAAATACTGTCACGGCAGTCTTTTTGAGGCATTCTTCCGTACTACTGTAACAGATCAAATTTTCTCCTTCATTGTGAGACTACACAACTGATGGGTAATTGGTGTTCTCTGCCCACAAGCAGCAGAGTGAGATTTGACCCTGTCTGCCTACTGTCTGAGGGCCCACAGGGTAAATGCATTTGGCTCTCAGTGGTTTTATGCGCTGTATTTGGCTCGCTCTGCTGCCCAGAAGTACTTTAAAAGTTGAGAATAGGGCCAGATGTTGCCTTTTTGTGTTTTTGGCATTAATGAGTTCTTAACAGAAAAAATAGATAAGTAATGCAAGGCTTATTATCCTGGTGGTGGGAGAGCTGGGACTACAAGAAGCTGTTTCCTTGTTGCTGCTTCTGTTCTGCTTGCTGCCTTTTATGCTGGAAATAAATTCAAAATAAAAAACAAGCCGCAACAAAAACAAACCACAAGCAAATAAAAACAGCCAACCAAAAAAACCACTCAATCCAGTGTGGCTCAGGGGACTTACTTAGCATGCCGATCTTTCTGAGCTTCGGGTCATCTGAGCCTGCTTACCTTGTCTGTAGGGTCAATAGTACCCCATTGACTTCTGCAGTGTTGTTTTATCTCAGATGCAAGCTGAAGAAAACAGGCAGAATAAACAAATAATAGGGAGGCCAGTGGTTCTGACCTGTCTGTGATAAGGTTGAGGGTTTTATTTTAATTTACAGATGAAATTGTTAGTCCTTGTTTCATGCTGGGTGAAAAGCCCTGCAACCAAGTGGCTGAGGTGTTCTATACCAGGGCAGAAGCTTACAACTGAGCAAGCACAACCTTATTCTCATATTAAGTGCAACTAGTACTTTATAAAAGTGCCTGACAAGCAGGCTTTATCTTATTCCCCTCTAGAATTAAAAAGCTCTTCATTGCTTGAGGAGTATTCACTGTATATGCTCAGTTAGACTAGGGTGACTTGGGAGGGGAGTAAGGCAGTTGTATATCTGTGTCCTCAGGCGTAGAGAGGCCAGTTGGGAGTGTGGCTAACCTGAAGCCAGACTGTCACCCTTCTGTGAGCTGTTGCTTTCTGCCTGCATACAACAGAAATGCTTAGTTGGAAAGTTGTGTTGATCTCCTTGCTCTCTTAGACAAGTCATCTTGCTCTTTGTCTTTCCTTGTCAGATAATTACGTTTCATTTTCCTACTTCTGCCTCACTTGATCTGATCCAGTTGCCTTGCTCCTCTCAATTTGCTGATGGGTTCATCTTGCTCTTAATTTTGGGAGCAGAATGGAAAGAACTTATACATACAGAGGTGGTAAAGTGTAGGAATGTGGTAAACTGGAGTGGTTATGACTTTCAAAAGCTGCAAGAGTGTTTATCAAGTCTCCTCTCCAGCAATTTGAGCAGGAAGCTGAGAGTGTTCTTGTGACTATCAGCTAAATTTTTGCTCCAATGTGTGTTAAAAGGCATTCAGCATAGTCTTAACTGGGATGCGAGAGGATACTGTATTAAGTAATTTTGCTGAGTCTGTTTGAGTCTTTGTTTTTTATTAACTGTAAGACTAAAGGAATGAGGACCCCCATAGAAGTTGCTTTCAGTATCTATCAAGGAGTGGGCAAACAGCCTTGTTCTGTACAGTCCACAGTGTTTAATTGTTTTTTTGGTTTGTTGTTTTCTATTTCTAGGCTGGTTTTGAGTTATGAGAGAATATACAGTGATGAAGAAAAGCCAGACTTCTGCCTAGGCCATAACCCAGCAGTGACAATCACTTTTGTTTGTCCATCAAAGAGGGGAGAAGAGGTAACTTTGCTGTTTTAGTTTAATTGCTTGACTTTTGTGTGCATTATCTTTCATTTTTATTCAAGGCTAAGGAGAACATAAATATTCCTGGCTTGTAGATTATGAAGAGAGTGAAATCATAAATATACTCTTGAAGTCTTCTAAAACTTAAGAAGTAAACAAGAACTTGAATAAAATTTCCCTAGGGGTATGTTGTCTCTTAGTATCAGTAAATTTGGTTGTCCCTTTATGGGTCAAATCTTTCCTCTAAGCACAGGATGGGGTTAGTATATCGTTAATCCTTGGCATGGAGTGCTTGCTATTGAGCGCTCTTCCTCATTCGTCAGGCTGGGCATCCTTATAGCTGATGCCTGTAACTTTCCTTTATTAACCTGTCCTTCCTCGGGGGGGGGGAAAACTAGTAAGTGTTATTGCATAGCAAAAGTCATTTACTGAGCAGGCTCCTGACTTTTTTAACATAAAGTAAAATCTTTAGTGTTAAGCCACATCTCACTTTTTGCAGGACACTATTAGCCTAGCTTCAGTGCAGTATGATGATCACATGGAAGTGATGCTGGGTAATTTCAACAACCTACACAGCTTGAATTGGGCCAAAGTGATTATTGCTAATGCTGTGCTATTTCACATAGTGATGCTTTTCGTTGCAGCTTAGTGAAGGAGGAACTCTTGTCTAGCTAATTCTTTAATTTTTTGTCCGTCATCTGACCTGGATGGATGCCATACTTCACCCTCATTGCTGCAGAAACAAACCATAGACCCCTGTCTACTGTGACTTTGTAATGCCTTGCTACAGCTATGCACACTTGTAGTATGGTAGTATTATTAATGATACTTGTGCCTGTAACTTACCTCATACATACCTGTGTATCTGCCAGTTGTTCTAGTGGATGGCAGAAAGACAGATTTATGATACGAAGTAGATTTCTAATGTTTCACTTCAAAGCGAAGAAAACTGCTTCTCCCAGGACATACAAAAATATTTCACTACAGAAAACTCATCTGACAGAAGTGTTGGTTGAAGCGTTGTCAGATGTCTTTCAGTCTTGATTTGGACTGAGGGAATTAAAGGTGCTAAAACACCAGAGTCTAAAAGTCTGCTTTGCCTTCAGAGAACACTTGATCTCTGCTCCCCTTGTTGTGGACTTCTCTGAGGCAGACAGTCCAAGCTGTGCTTAGCCATTTGGGCTCACATCCACTTTTCCTTTTTTTTTTTTTTTTTTTCCTCAACAGCTATTTCTAAGAGGTTAGAAACAATGTTTGCACATCTTAAGCAATTTACAGGTGATGTAGTTCTTACTGATCCTGAAGGAATGTAACACTATTGCTTTAAAGATTATATTTCAAATAAGTCTACTTATAACTTAAATTCTGTTCACTTCTGTATCAGAGTTTAGGTCCCAAACTCACAGCAAAAACGAATTGCCGGTATGAAATTGAGTGGGTTACTGAATATGCCTGTCACAGGGATTACCTGGAGAGTAAGAACTGTCTTCTGACTGATGAGCAACATGATATCTCCATTGATTTAAGACCACTTACTCAATTTCCAGGTAAGCTCACTATTTTTCTTTTGTGTTTGTGGTTGTTCCTAACCAGTTTTGCAGTTCCATGTTTAGAGACAGGAAAAATGTGTAGATATTTGGAGTTTCATGTCTGTTCCAATGCAGGTTAGAACACTTTTCTGTTTATTTATTCAGAGTATGTCACACCATATGTAGCCAAAGATGACAAGGAGGAGTATTACTTTTACTTGAATGTATGTGGGAAAACCACTGCGGGTAACTGCAAGGACGGCAAAGAATACATTTCATCTTGCCAAGTAAAACCTTCGAGTAATCAGCAAAAAGTAGCAGGAAGATTTCAGAACCAAACACTAAGGTGTGTAAATGCTCTTTAGTCCTTCTAACTGATCTGATTTGATTGATCTTTGTTTCCTACTTTGATGCTCTTATTTGTCATGTAAGCAGTATTTGACACAAAATGCAAGTATTTTTCCTCATTTTTGGTAGAAAAACTTTATACCAGGATAGCGTTAGCAAACAGAGGAGCCAGTGAGGTTGGCAGAGGCCATTGTCTAGACAGGAAGAGACTTGCACTGACTTCTGTCAGAATTGCAGATTGTGCTGTACTGCCTCTTGCACTCCTTGAGTTTTCTGTGTCAAGTGGCAGCAGAAGAAGCTGGGGCATATGTGGACAGTAGTTTGCATGAGATTGTAAAGCAGAGATTAATTCACCTAAATATGATCTTCCATTTTTGTCTGTAAGCACTTGTTCTTCCAGGAAGTAGGATTTCCTTCACCTGCAAAAATAGCCGCACCTAGAGTAGCTTTAGAGCGTTCTTCAAACTCTATAGAAATTAATGAAAAGTGACCAGAAAACTCAGTGGATGCAAGCCTTTGTTGCAGTAGAAAAGTCAGTATTAATGTTGAACAAGCATTTGTTTTCCCTTAGAGTGAGGAAATCGGTGAATAAACAAGAGTGTAGTTTCTGTTACGTGAAGAACACTGCATGATTGTGTCTGATCCCATGTTTCTATCTAAAACTGACTTTTTACTCAGATACTCAGATGGAGATCTCACTTTAACTTATCCGAATGGGGATGCATGTAGTTCTGGCTTTCAGAGAATGACTGTCATAAACTTTGAGTGCAATGAAACAGCAGGTGAGTTTAACAAGCTGTGATGGCTCTGCTCAGGGTTTGACTTCTGTGTTTGCTAGTAGACCTTATACTCAAAGGAATGCTTACTTTGAGCCACAGCTAACAGAAGAAATAAATATTGTTACAGTAAGCATTAATTTCTCTTGGCTGGCAGGATTGTTTTGTGCTGTGTAGTAGGGCTGCTAGTCTGAATTTACACTGAAGATTGAGATGACAAGGGTGTGAAAGAGTCTTTTTTCTTAGCCAATAGTAAAATACCACAAACACAAGTCCTGTGCAGCAAATGTTTGTTTTTTTTTTTTAATCTTCCTTGCTCATTGCTAGTTATTAAGTCTCCTTGCTAATTTCCTTCCCCCACTAGAAGAAACCTTACATCTGTTTTATCTATTTTCAATGTTAAGGTAACGATGGTAAAGGAACTCCAGTGTTCACTGGTGAAGTGGACTGCACCTACTTTTTTACTTGGGATACAAAATATGCATGTATTAAAGAGAAAAAAGATCTCCTTTGCAGAGTTACTGATGAAAGGAAACACTATGACTTGTCACCTCTTACCCGCAGTTCAGGTATGGCAATGAAAATTAGCTTTCAGTTACTTTTGTTCTAAGTTTACATGCCATCTCTGATGCCATTCTTTAGCTGAACATCAGTCAGCCTTTGGTGTTCTTAGTGAATTTCTGTGATGCAGTTGTTTGCTTTCCTCATCCCAAAAGCTAGGATGAGGCCTTTTGCATGCTGGGGATGCTCTGAAGGAGAGGTCATCCCACAGATACGGTTCTTCTGTAATAAGAGGCATTTTGGCATGGAGAGGCGAGAACAATTAAGCCAGATGAACTGTTCTTAACTACCTTCTGTATTTCAGAGTTAGCTCAGAACTGGGAAGCTGTGGACAGTAGCTTTTCGGAGCTGGAAAGGAAACATTACTACATCAATGTCTGCCATGAAGTGTGGAAGAGAGGAGGAGCTTCCAGCTGTCCAGATGGTGCTGCTGTTTGCTCTGTAGGTGAGTCAGGGGTTTTGTTTGGTGGTGTTTCTGGAGTTTTTTTTATTAATTATTTTTTGAGGCTCTGAAGGCTTGGCACTTCCTCTGCAAGTGGAATTGGCTGCCCTGAGTGCATTGAGTTATTTGAGGAAACAGGAGCATGTTTCTCTCGTGCTCTCAAAGACTCTAGAAGAAATAATGCAAGTAGCCTTTTCTAACAAAGGAACTCTGGGAGTTGTAGCATGGTTTAAGTGAGGTAAAAATGCGCTCCTAATGATAGGCTGTCTTTATAACTAGACAAATGGAAAGACTTACTATCTTAATAGTCTAAGCTTTACTTCTTTTCAGAGAAATGAATGTGATGTATTTATTATCTTTACAGATAAGGAAAACAAGACTAAGAATCTTGGAACATTTGTATCTTCTCCTATAAAGGTTGGAGAAAATATCCAACTTATCTATTCAAATGGAGACAGCTGTGGTCCTAACAAAAAAATCAAAACTGTCATCACTCTGATGTGCAGACCAGGTGAGAACATCCACACCCTGTTCTCCGATCCGGCTAAAAGGTCATATAATAAGCCCAGACATGAGTGCTACATACTAGCATGTGCTTTTGTCTTTTCTCTCTTTCTGTGCAGAAGGTCGAAGCTTGTGGTTTGTTTACTAGAATGATAACAGTGTAATTGTAGGTATTTGGTTCTATTTACCTTTTATACGACTACTCTTTGAAGCTACACAAAGCACTTTCTTTCCCTTGATGGGGAAGACTGGTTATGAATGGAGATCAGATACTTTAACTTCCAATAAAGTATCCGGTAATGATGGCTTGTATCTAAACTGCTGACAGTTGTGGAAAGCAGAAACACTTACAGAAGTTAATGTTGGTCATTTTGATATAATAGCCTGCTAATTTAACCATCTCTCAGGGAAATAAAAAAACCTGTGTTCCTCTACCTCAGCCTGAGGAATTTGCAACCTCCAAGTGTGCTGACTGTTAGGATCAGGTTATTCATTACCTCTCAATAAAAATAATTTACTCCTTTGTAGTAAAACATCAGCTTTGTGTATCAAAGCAGACATTTTTTCAAATACTGTGATAGTACTCAGGAACAGATTGAGCACTGCATCTTCTGGGCTAAACTTTTATTTTGGGGAGGAGGATGCAAAGACTTTGTGAAAAAAATTTTGGTTCTATTTTCAGAGAAGTTATGTTTTAACAGTTAGTCTTGGTCTGGTCTTGGGGAGAAGCTAGTGTTCTTAGAGTTAAGTTCCTAATTCCTGTTGGCAGCCTGGCTGTCTGTATGTGTAACTCATTGTTCTTGTGATACCAGGTGATCTAGAAAGTGCTCCCATCTTGATGTCTGAGACTAAGTGTTCATATGCATTTGATTGGTATACTGCTGCTGCGTGTGTCCTGTCTAAAACTGAGGGAGACAATTGTCAAGTCTCTGACCCTCAGGCAGGTATGTATTTCTGTTCAGCAAATTGAAAGGTCATGAGGGATAGAACTTGTGCCTCAACACTGAGTCATTTTGATACTCAAGAGCAAAGTGAGTTCAGCCTAACTTTAGGCACCCACAGTTTTAAGTACATGCATATGGAAGATCAGAACAGCATGAGCTTAATATTCCCCTAGTATGTGTAGGAAACTGATGTAATGTGTATTTCACTGTAGTAGATGTCTCTATAAGAAATGTGTTTTTAGTATGTTTATTTTGTTTCTGGAACAGTAATTACATAGAAAGAGGCTTATTCAGGGTGAGGTGAATTAGCTGTGACTGGCAAAATCAAAACCTGTGAGAGATGACGGGACAAAATTGAACTGATGAAGTTTATTCCTTCCTGATTAGGCTTCTCTTTTGATTTATCACCTCTGGCCAAGAAAAATGGGCACTATATAGTTAATACTACAGAATACTTGTTTTACATAAACATCTGTGGCAGTGTGTCTGATGAGCTGTGTCACACAAAATCGGCAGTGTGCCAAGTAACCCAAAGGTGAGTAACTCTAGTTCTGTTGTCTGTAATGGAAGATCTCTTGTTGCGTGATATGTTGTCTGTGTGCAACAATGAACAATTTGCATGCAGAATGATTAACATGCTGCCTGTAATAGGGTTTGGTAATTTACATGTAATTTGCTGTAATTACGCTGCCAGCTGTTTCAAGCCAAGTGCACAGACGTGTAATCTTGCTTACAGCTAGCTTTTGAGATGGAATGTATCCATTGCTCCCCCTTACGTTTTCAGTAGGGACTGTAAGATGTAGATTAACTGCTCCAGCTGTATTAAGCCAGCCTACAATCCAGAGATTAGGGTCATCTGTATTCCAAGAGCTGGCCTAAAGAAGCGCTGCTGTGCTTGGAATGAGTAGTGCCTGCCTTATGCAGAGGTGAAGCCTAGAACTTGGGTGTTGCACCATATGGCCTCAAGTTGTGCCAGTGGAGGTTTAGATTGGATATTGGGATAACTTTCTTCATAGAAGGAGTTGTCAAACATTGAAACAGGCTGCCCAGGGAACGGGTGGAGTTGCTATCCCTGGAAGTGTTCAAAAAATGTGTGGATGTGGACTTGAGGACATGGTGTAATAGTGAACATGGTGGTGGTGCTAGATTGATGATTGGACTTGATGATCTTGAAGATCTTTTTCAGCCTTAACTATTCTGTGATTTCCATTACTAAAACTGCTGTGCCCAGTGTGTACTTCTACTCTGACAGTATCATTGCTGTTATGTTCTACAAACTGTGACTGAGATAGTGTCTGTACACTTCGGGTTCCAGGTCAGCCTGTTGCCAGAGGTATGCTGTACTTGAGTTGTCTCTGAGTTACTCTCCAGCCAAGGATAGTTCACTGCAGACCCTAAAAATGTTCTCCAGAGGAAGGTGACCAAGCTGGGTTTGATAGAGCCAGTGTTAAGTAAGAGTAAAGAAACACTCCGGAACCAAAGCTAATACCTAGCTGAGAACTGTTGTGCAGTTCTAGGTCTTCACTGCACACAGGTAGTTGTATGAGGCCAGTTTGAGCCCAACATTAGGGTGTCTGCAGTTTCCATTCTACTTTGGAGAATGAGAACTTGATGTTTTTGTCGCTCGTTTAGAGAAGGGAGTGTTAAACTTGTCTGGATATCTAAGCAATATACAACTTCCTTTCCTTTTCAAAGAACAACACCTGTTCATGTTTTATGTTTACTTTTGGCAGCATCCTATTCATCCCAGCTCGCTTAGGTCTAATCAACCTTATTTAATTATTATGTCTTATTATGGTATCTTCTATAAACTTACCTGTGTGGTTACTATTTTTAAGATCTCTCTTAGACAGAATTAATTTCTGTTCAGTCTTAAAACACACTTTTTCTTTTCCAGTAAGGATCAATTTTGGAGTCTTGGACTGCCCAGTTCCAAACTTTTGTATTATGATGGCCTGATTCAGTTGACCTACAAAAATGGTACAGCATACAATGACGAGAAGAAAACACAGCGATCTACCCTTATAACTTTCCTGTGTGACCGTGATGCTCGAATAGGTCAGCCTGAATATCAGGTAAAAAGTTCTACATGAATAAAGGAAGGCTATCCATCCCAAAATACTGGCAATAATTGCTGCTAGGTCAGTACAAGCAGAGCTTTATGTATGGAAATACCCAGTATCTATAAAGCAGACTAAAAAAAAAATAGTTATTTCTCTTGGTATGTCCAACTCTTGTCGCAGCCATAAAGCTTACCTTGATCACTGAATAGTAAGCTGTTTATCTGTATCTGGATTTCTGCTTCACTCTTCGCTTTCCTGTGGTCTCTGGGCCATGTAATTATTAGTGCTTTTGACTGTCTTGTATTTCTAGCTGACAAAAACTAAACTGTCTGAGAAGTAACAAGTGGTAGGACTGTGTTCTGTAACACAGCAGACAGCAGTTACTTTGCTCTGCTTCTGTTATTTTGGGAAAGAGTATTTTTGGAGACACAGCAGATGACAATATCTATAATAGGACAGACCTACACAAATCGATCTGAGAAGGTGTATCCCAAAACCAAGAGCAAATAATAGGCTTAACATATAAAGGAATAGTGAGTCAGTGTTCTGTGTGGAAAGTCTCACAGACCTATTCTGCTGATTTTTAGGTAGAAGATAATTATACCTACAACTTCAGGTGGTACACTGAATATGCTTGTCCTGAAATGCCACTGGAATGTGTTGTGACAGATCCCAAAACCATGGAGCAATATGACTTGTCAAGGTAAGAAAATAACATGCAACATAACTTGGCTGTTCTAGTTTAGTGTTCTGGGTGATAGCGTTGGATAAAGTTGATTTCCTGTGTAGACAGCACTAGAAACTTCATCTTATTGTGACAGTCTTAACTGTAAGTATGTTGAAATGAAGACAGTATTTCCCTTTAGTAAGTTGACTTGCTTCCTAAGATGGAAGTTTACTTTTTGGGATAGTTTTGCTTATAAAAACTTACTGCCTTGTCAACTGTGCTCTACTTCCCAGGAGTATTCTTTCTAATTGTAGCACTTAAACATGAGGGGGAAAAGTTACTTTGAAATGCCTTATGGTGGCTCTGTTTCTTGAGACTGACAGAGAAAGGTAAAGAGACTATGAAAAATATGTATACTTAGAGCAGAACTTTCTCTTCCTGCTCAGATTAGCAAAATCTGAGAAGAGGGGTGAAAACTGGTATGCCATGGATAATTCAAGACCAAATGAGCTGAAGAAGTACTACATAAATGTCTGTCGACCACTGATTGCTGTCCCAGGATGTGACCGGCGAGCATCTGTCTGTCAGATGGAATATAGGCATGATTCTGTGAGTAGCCTTTCCATCTCAGAGCTGGTTTGCCACCTAAGTGGCATTAAGATAGACACATGAATTCTGGCTTCTTGTCCAAAATGGTATTCTGTGTCCATAATGATGGCATAATCATAGCAGAATGGTAGACCTCCTGTCCTCCTCTTTGAAGACTAAAGCTTTAATTTTTACAAGTGTACCAGTGTCATGTTTAACATGCGTGATTCTTTGCCCTGTGTTGCAGAGGCAGACAAACTGCATCTCTCCTGTATGAGTTGCTCAGAGACTGTTAGTATTGCTTTAGAAACAGACTGTTCTTCTGGATATTTTATTTTGCTTCTGGCTTGTTTTAGATTGAACTGTGGAAAGAAGTGTGTTTAAAGATTTTTTTGTCACCTCCACCCTCTCTCCTGAACTTTCTTTAGATCTGAGAAGTAGATTATGCAGCTGTTGCCAAGCAAAGAAAAAAAAAAAAAGGGAGGGTGAGGGTTATAGACTTCTACTTCTGTGTTTCCCTGAAGTGTAACAACTTGTCATGGGACTGATAACAGCTGAAAAGCTGAATGAACACTTTGCCCACGGCCTGACTCCAGTGCTACTCAAGAACTGTAAGGAAAGTTGAACTAGAGGCTCATCAAGCTGTCCTAATTCCGTGTTTAAAACACCTTCCCTCCATACTGTTGGAGAGGATGTCTGAGTGACTGAAGCTGGTCATCACCATCATGGCACTTGAGTTAATTATTACTAGTTCCCAGTGCTTGTGATAGTCCTTGTTGCATAAGGCTGCGTACTTCACACATGGAGACACTTAAGGACTTCATGACTTCATTGCTTAAGACACTGGAGTAAGAATTGAGAACATTGTGTCAAGCTAAATGCAGAGTTTTTCAAAAAACCCTTTAAAAAAGGCAGAAGTTTGTGGACAGAGCTGTTTTGGAGGTGTATTTTTCTGTTCGTTGCTGCTACTAAAAGTAGCTTCCTGAAAATAGGAGGCAGCAGTTATCTTGAAGTAAAGATTACTTTGGACCTTGGTAGTAACACCTACTGTTTTCTGCTACTGATTTTTAGGCTTTGCTAAACATGGCAGATCCCTAAGGTCAATACTGAGAACACCTGGAGGCTTCCACATACCGTGTTTTAAAAAGCTGTACAAATAAAATTCTACCTACTGCACGAGACGTAGGCCTCCCTAAATTCCTAAGCTATGTAGCTCATGAGATGAAGATAGCTTCTGTGAAGCACTACAAGCACCTTATTGTACTAAAAATAAGAACAAAGATCAAACCGTGCCTGCTTGTGTAGGTTGTCTTAAATATGTGAAACTTGAATACAGAATGGGAGAGAAATGTGGGGGTATCTCTACACCTTTGTTATTTTCAAAACTCTCAACATAACCTTCTGTATACAAGAATATTGTAGGAATTTACTTTTTGATTGTATCTATAACTCTTCACTTGAGTTTAGAATTGCTGACATGCTTTTCTTTACTTCTAGGTTTCTTACTCTGAAGTCACCTCCATTAGCAACCTTGGTGTTGCCAGCAAAGGATTAGTAATTGAAAGACCCGGACACGTTTCTCTAACCTATGCAAATGGCTCTGTGTGCATCAATGCTGATGGAAAGAAAACTACTTATACCAGCACCATCCACTTTGTCTGTTCCAGGGGCACTCTTGTAAGGACAAATGATCTTTTAGTTATTACTTCACTGTAGTAGGTTTTCCATCCTTTAACATGAAGCCACATGAAGACATGTAGTATGTAGCAGATTCGTGACAAGGGAAACTTCTTGGGGATTTAAAACAGATGTAAAAATGAAGCTGATGTAGGTGCTGGAGAAGAACATCTCTCAGACTGAGTATTTTATCTTAAGCAGTAACTAAATAAATTACTTAGCAGCCTTGGTTGACCGTCATATTTCAGACTAGTCTAATTAGTGTGAAAACTACAGAGGGACTTAAAACTGAGGAGTTACTTACAAATACTGTGGACCCTCTTAAGGGGAAGAATATTGCAAGGTGTATCTTCAGGCTTAGGTTCTGCATCCTCTGTAGATTTTTGATCGTAGGACTCTTAAATCTGAAGTTTTTGCTGATACAGCTCCACATGAAGTTTAGACTGAGAGGATCATTAGACTTGCTCTTCCTGGTTCTGTGAATCTGCAGTTCTTACTCCCCTTACTTACCTTATTGTTTAGACCAAGAAGTGTGGTGAAAAATCTGTGACTTTGAGCGGTTATGAACTTGCTTCAAAATAAATAGGGGCGAGGGAAGCGGAGTGGGAATTGTGTGCATTTGTAGTGAAGTCTTTTAGAAGAATCTGACAGTTCCCAAGTGGTATCTCAAACATGAGAAAATGTTGGCTATCACACTTATTCTGGTCTTCTCTCTGCAATCTGTTTCCAGAGTAGCAGCCCACGGTTTATCGCTATTCTGGATTGTGTTGTCACTTTCATATGGGAAACTGAGGCTGCTTGTCCAATCAAGGAAACAAAAGATGATTCGCAGGTGAGAAAGGAAGAACAAAATGGTACTTGTAGTCTCAACATTCTATTTTCTTTTAACACTCCTGATTACGATGTTTATATGACTTTTGAAGAAAACTGATTACAGCGAAGTGTTAGGTCATGGCTGAGTCTTGTGATACCTTATTGCTTTCTTTTTGAAGCGTTCCTGAAACATGTAACCTCTGACCAAAGTATTCAGGTGCTTTCTCTTGAGAACAGTTTACTTGCTCTAGCACTGAATGTTCCATTCCCTTACAATGTTGCTAGTCAAACTGAGTCTATATGTAAGGGTGTATGTATATATTGTCCTTGTTTTGTACAGATCAGCAAAGCAGACTTTTGTTTTTTTATGCTAAACTACCCAGTTGATTCTGCTTTACACATCTCAACATAAACACATCAGTGTGGAAACAACCCTCAGTTAAAATTTTCTTTCTCTTAGCTAACCTGATACATCTGTTAAATTCCACATTAATATGATGGTATGTGGCTGATGTCAGTGGACAAAAGGAGATGAATAAATGTGCGAAGGAATTGAATGAAGTGTTGCTACTGCCTGAGCTGTATCTGGATTGACCAAATTAAGTTGCTGATTGGTGTGCAGGCTGGGAATATGTGTAAATCACTGCTTTGGTTCTTGAAAAAAGTTAGAGGTAAAACTTTAACGAAAGAAATGCAGAAGGAGAAAATAATTCTATTGTAATTTTTTTTCCAGTCGTGCACTGTGCGAGATCCAAACACTGGATTTTTGTTCAATCTGCAGCCGTTAGCTTCTGAAAAGGGCTATATAGCTACTGGCAATAGGAAGAATTTCTTGGTAAGGATTTTGACTGTAAGAGCTGTTGCTTATGGATGCTAGTTTTGCATTTTTTTTGGTCTTGCTTAGTGAGCAAGTGGAGCTGTGACTCAGTCCTTTTATGAAATATGAGTTGGCTAGAAAGCACTCTGCTTGAGGGCAGGAATGATAACTTCATTCATCTCAGATGATCTTAAAAGCATTGATCTTCTGGTTCTTAGCAAACAAAAGGTAGTCATGCTTTTCAGGCTATATGCAATTTTGCCCTTATGGACTCTGTTGCCAATTTATCTGTTGATGCTGAAGAAATTGATAGGGGAAGCTTAGAAAGGGATTTATCTGTCCATATCAGTGTTTTTAATGCAACCTGCATGTGTCAGTAGTCCTAGGCTGTCACAAATACTGCCATAGTAGTATCCTTCTTAGTCTGAGAATAAACTTGCTGAGCCACATCCTGCACTTTTAGTGGGGAGAATCTGTGGACCCCATAAACTGAAAATTGAGAATATTGTTACTGTATTATAGTTGAAATGTCTGTCACTTCCAGACTGCAAGACAACCATGTTGTTTGAAAAAGTTATTGACAAGCAAGTTTTACTGATGTAGAAATGGCTATGTGAACCTAATTTCTGCAGTTAATACTATGTACATCCACATATTTTCAAAACTTTTAGCTAAACATTTGTGGATCCATGCCAGATTGTGGTAAAATTGATGGCAAAACAGCTGCTGGATGTGAAGTAGAAAATCTGACATCGGTGAGGCTGGTGGAATTGGACAAAACTCTGTATCTGTCCAGTGAAGGGTTTCTAACTCTTACCTACAGAGGTCCTCTTCGTGTGGAATCAGGTGAGTTCAGGAAATATGCAGTGGAAATCGATGGTCATGTTGTACAAACTTAGTGTGAATGGTCTGCGTTCCTTTGTCAACATACTGAAATCTGTTTGGCTTGGTGTTAGTTGCTTCAATAAACTAGCTCATATGGAAATTTTAGAAATAAAATCATGCAGAATGGTAATGTCTCTGTTTTCAGTAATTCATGTGCATTTCGAAACTACAGAAAAGAGATTAAACACAGTATATATGTTACTTTTTTCTTACTAAGCAGATGAAAAATACTGGTCCTGGTAAGGAGAAATGGATAGTCAAATTGGAAAAACAAGCAAAATAAAAACTGGCTCTTTTTCTAAGTGAAGTAATAGATTTAAGCTTCAGTTTCATTAATAATGTTCTCTAAAGTTGTTTCATATCTGAAAGGTCATTTTTTAGTAAGTATGTACTCTCTTGCATGGAATTTCTTAAATAAGTGCTCTAGTACTTCATGTATGCCTACTTCATGAACTTAAGTCTCGTTTGCAGATAAGACTAATGAAAAATGTATATCTAGCTTTTAGATTTTACATGCTTTCCAGTTGTACTGAAACTGAGCTTCATAGAAAGGAACAGGACACCTTAACAGCAGAAGGTTTTGGGAAAACTGGATTTTGGATTCAGGAACCTCAAATGCTTCTGCATCTGTACAAATTGCTGTGGTGATACCTCTTAATTTCCCATTTGTGACATTTTCCATAACTAATATGCAACAGGAAACGAGTGACTGAGCTCCTGTGTATTTGCTTTGAGAGCATCTACCATTTTGAGAACAGAAATGGTGTTGACAGGTTTGGATGACAAATACTACTCCCTGACATAACTCTTATCATTTCTTGAAAACTAAACAGAACTTAACATATACTGCTTAGATGGTATCAGTGTTATTTGTTCTGCAGTCATTACACTGAACTTCTTACAAACAAAACCTCCAAACCCAAAACTTTGCTATGTGTGATGTGATTTAGAGGTTGCTGGTACCGCAATGGTATTTTATAGGTTTTCTGTTTCTTCAAATATGTTGAAGACCCAGGGAACACAGTTCAGTGACAGCAATTATGTTCTTGAAATGTGTCAAGGCATTTTGGTGTCCTATTTGGAGAGGCAGTTGTGGCTGCTAGGCAATTTATCATAGCTTTCTAAAGAAGGCATGCATATTTACAGCTAAAACCCCATAAAATAAAAGGTAGTGTTTTCCTTGAAGCAGTGAGTAAAAAGAAACCATTAGAAAATTTTGAAGTCAATTGTTAGCTTGAACTTAAATTCAAATATTCCAAACTAAACCATCAGGAGATAAATGTTTGTTTTACAGGAAAATCAGACACATTCCTGGTGACTTTCATTTGTAATGATTCATATCCTGGAGAGCTTAAGTTTGTGCGTGAGGAGGTAAACAGTGTGCTGGACAGCCATGATACTTTTTTTGAGTTTCACACAGCTCTGGCCTGTTCTCCTGCTCCTGTAGACTGTCAGGTTACAGGTAAGTACCTGAAATTTGAGAGGGTTCTGTCCAACAAATGTTGGAAGGATGAACTGAACAGCAAATTTCTGCTCAGAGGAGGGCTTTAAGAATACCTGTTGTCAAGACACTTGTAAGACTTAAAGTCTTTGTAGAAGTTGTAGGGTAGGAGAGGAGGTAAGTTGTTTGAAGCAGGCTTAACTTACAAAGATAGGCAAGAAGGTTATTTGGATAATTACTTTAAAAAAGCTTAGTCCTTATCATGACTGGGTACTGCTTCAGCCCAGCTCTGAAGCAAATGAGTTCATTTTTCTTGCCCTCTGTAAAAATGCATCTGTGAATTTTGGAGTAATTACTCTTGGGAAGTAACTGTCAAGGGAACTGTGTTCTGCATTTGGCATAGTGATGTTTTACTAGCAACAGTATGTTCTCTCAATGGATATCTAATATGATTCTGAAAATTACCTTGAATTGTGTATTCATCAGTGAAACTTGTATCCTTTCAAACACAACAGTGCTGCAAATATTAATGGGATCTCTGAGCTTACTGTATATACCACATTTCTTTCAGATGCTGCAGGCAATGAGTATGATTTAAGTGACTTGAGCAAAGATGGTGAGCCATGGGTTGCTATCGACACTTCAAAGGAAGCGAAGAAACGAACATTTTTCTTGAACGTCTGCAAGCCTTTGCCCTATGTGACTGGATGCTCTGGTAAGCCAGTGGCAAGTGTTTCTTAACTTGTGACTTCTGATGACCTTATATGCAGAATGATGGCCCTGATTATTTTAGTAGGGTTAATTGAATCCTGCCCGTTTAATCACTGAACTCACATAGACCTGGGTGACATATGTCAGGAGTACTAATAAATAGACTTCTGCAAACTGAGAGCAGTCTTAATGCTTATCAGGACTTTTGCATTGAGATGTGTGTGAATACATTTGGGAAAACTGCATTGAGGCCAGTGTTTGCCAGTATCTTTGATTTTATTAATATTTTTTCTAGAAGAAGATAGAAAAGTCAAATGTTAAAGCCTGCTAATTGAATGAGGCCAGAATGAAAGGCTTATGCCATGTCTTACTGAACTTCTAGCCAGTTTGTGTATATAACATCGCTCTAGTCTTTTATCAGTCTGTGGGAGCAGATAAATTAGTGCAGTTTGAAAGATTTTAGTGAATGCAGGACAGCCTCAGAGGCTTTAGGCACACAATGTCTCTAACTGTATTAATGAATTAATTTCTTTTGTGTTCTGCTTCAGGAGTTTGACACAGTCTGCTTTAATGCTCAAAGCTCTCTTAAAGCTACCCTATTATGTTATTTTACAATAAACTTAACTCTAGTTATCAAAGCTTTGAACTAAACCCCAGACTTTTTCCTCTAGGTGGTGCCATAGGATCTTGTGTGAAATATGCTGATAAAAGCAAGAACCTTGGAGTCATTCAGATAACCCCCCAGGCTGCTACTGATGGGTCATTAAGCATTATCTACTTGAATGGTGACATATGCAAAGATAAGCAGCATTATTCTACACGTATAATCTTCCAGTGCGATCAAACAATGGTAATTTTCTGTGCCAGTTGCTATTAATGAGGCTTTTAGTGCTTGGGGGTACTCTATTAAAATAGACAGTGTTTATTCCTCTTAGAATGGAGAGACTGGTTCTAAAAAGTAATATCTTGTATACAGGCTTTTCCCTTGTCTCCTTTTAAGTGCTTTACCTGTAGAACACAACAGTGAACTCTTGTGCAATTCTGTGAGCCAGCAAAAGTAGCTCTTTGCTGAAAATGAGTGCTGAAATTTTACGGTGGGGATCTTAAGGCTGTACAACTGCAATTAAAAAAACCCTGCATGTATGTTTTGAGACTTGCAATGCAGCTATTAATAAACCCCCTTCTTATGGCTCTTTTCTGTAGGGATCGCCAGTGCTGGAACAGGAGAATGACTGTGAGTTTGTATTTGTTTGGAGAACGTTGGCAGCATGTCCTGTTCACAAAGCAGAAGGTAAGCATAGTTATTTGAGCTTTAAAATATCAAACAAATCTGTACAAGTAGTAAACACTCACTGAAGCTATGCTGGTTTCTTGCCCTGTGAGTCTTTTTGTAAAAGGTGCTGGCATGTGGAGGGATGTCCCTTCTGAGCTTTAAGCCAACTAAAAATCCTATCTATCATTAAAGGTACAAGTTAGGCCTAGTATATTTGCCTGCTATCCTATCTAGGGAAAGAAGATAAAATAATAATGCTGTTTCTGAGACATCATAGTGCTATGTTGTTAAATCACAGAGAGACTTGCTAGTAAATATTAAAACATCACGTTTCATGAGAACATAGTAATTTCTATACCTGGCAACTCATTCCCTGTCCCTCACTGGAGACTGGAAGCTAGACTTTAAACTTGACACTTGTTACTCAGTGGGGGAAGGGCCAATGGGGACAGTCTCAGAATTTGCATTTGACTCCAGGATATGCAACAAGGAGTCACAAGTTCAAGTTCTGGGACTTGATTGGCTCTTAGATAGGAAGTTGAGCGTGCAAGCATATTCTCTGCCCTTGCAGGCATTGTTTTGCAGCTTGTAGATAATGCCTTATAAAACATCCAGACTTCCTGTAAAGGATCTGTTGCAACGGTCCTAGACATTATTCAAACTGCCAGTGATCTCATATGGCATGAACCATGCTTACAAGCTACTGCTCTGTAGCACGTAATACTATGCAGGACACTGGTGATTTAGTTGTGCTTTTAAAGGGAGTCTGTCTTTAACTTGCTGCCAACTTGTATGATCGAGAAGAGTGTTGATGTGATACAATCTGATGATTTTTTTTTAAAGTTTCAGAGCAAAAAGTAATTTTAAAACTGAGGACTTAATCAGCAACAAAGTTACTGATGTGTATCAGCTGATCAGACTCATGAAAACTAGAATTTTCCTAAAAAAACTAGAATTTTCCTAAACCTTCTTTGTAGATTTATAAGCTGTAGCAAACATTTCCTATGATCAGTTATTCTTTAACTTTGCGAGCTTCATAGCTGTTAAAAGAAGATACAAGACTGACATCGAGGATACCTTTTGCTTCGACCTTGTGACCTTGCTGTTCTTTCCAGATAATTAAGCAAGTGCTGGACTTAGTGACTCTGGTTCTGTACTTAACCTTCAGCATAGTTGAAGGAAGAACCTGTGAGGCAACTTTAAAGTAGTTTCTGAACTACAGTGTGACTTTTGCATCTTGCTTTAGTGGCAGTTATAAAAGTAATGTGCCATTTATAGTGTAGTGGCATAGTTCTAGATATTGGTGATTTCCCAAGATGAGTTGCTTAGCTGAACTAAGATGGTTCTTCAATGTCACTGCCCTAAAGTGCCAACTATTAATTTTTGTGGCCTTATTTTTTCCAATAAGCCTTAGTTGTTCTAAGTGTATTTGACAAAGCTAATAGATCTTAAATTGTATTTTAAATTCTTAATTTTTCTTTAAAGGAGAGGATTGCCAGGTGAAAGATCCAAGGTATGGTCATGTTTATAACCTGAAGCCACTTTCCGATAAGGACAAAAAAGTGAGTACAGATGAGTATGACTACTACTTCAGAGTTTGTGGAGAATTAACACAACTTTGCAAACCAGAGGCTGACACTGTTGCATCGTGTCAAGTAAAGAAGACGGACAGTACTTTCAGAAAAGTAGCAGGTACAGCACTCAGCAGAAGAAACTTAGACAATGTGAAGATTAGCCAGGGTGTAACGGAAGCTACTATGTGTAAAAGAGTGGTTCTTTCTTAGCTTGTACATCTTACAAGACAACGCACCCCACCACCTTTTCTTACTGCGCAAGTAAAATGGCATATATGTAGTTATCCTGACACTCAATTATGAATGAGCTCAGACTTACTGAGTAGTACTCATTCAATAACTAGATTACAAGTTTTCAGGGAAGGTTGACATCTGTCTATCAAAACTTTATTGTGCATCTTATTGCTATTTACATAACCCTGTTCCCAGAGGCATTACTGCAGTCATGTATTTACTGGAGTAGTTGACTTTTCTCAACTCCTTGCTTCTAGGCTTACGTACAGAAAAACTGACTTTCAGAAACGGTTTAATCATGATAAATTACACCAGTGGAGAAAAATGTCATAAAATATATGAACGGTCAACTGCCATATTATTTTATTGTGACAAGACTACATCTGAGGTTAGTTTCAAAACATATGTTTCCTTGTACGTACTGTCTTCCAGAGTTGCCCACTTAAAGTATGAAAGTGTATGATGAAGAATATGAAATAACCTCCTTCAAGAACTGCCTAATAATTTACAGATTAGACAGGAGATTGAAAGGTCCTATGAAGTGATAAAAAACGAGGAATGTTTTGAGTTTTCTATTTGTGAATACTATCTTTTGTTGTGCCTCAGGAAGGTCAGGGCATGTCATTCTTTTAGGGGATGCCTGCCCTTATCAAAATTGTTGGAGAGGTTGGGAAGGGATGCTCTCTCAGACATTACAGCTGTTTCTTTGAAAGAAAAATAAAAGGTAGAAGGCTAAATGTGCAGGAAAGCAGTTATTATGTAACCAGATTAAAATAAACTGATTTCTTGCTTTTAGTGTCTCTTTGTACTTGCACTTTCCTTCCTTTTCTTAAACAATGGTGTGTAGAGTTACGTTTGCTCTTCTCCTTAGTTCAGGGAGGAGAAGTTTCTAATGGCTGCCCTTTTATCATAAGTGTGCATGAGGATAAACTCAGGTTTGGGAGAAGCCATGGTTTCAGCTGGTCAGATGCATAGCGTGACTCTAAGATAATATGTATGTTCCTAGGTCTTCTTGAAGCAAGACTGACACACTTTAGTAACTTCAGTGTGTTTAAATGAGAAAGCAAGTTACTTTTGTATTGTGTTCTTTCAGCCTGTATTTTTGAAGGAAACTCCAGATTGCACCTACATGTTTGAATGGCATACTCAGTATGCTTGCCCACCTGTTAAACCTACTGAGTGCTCCTACAAGTAAGTTGTTTCCACAAAGTTCAAGTGAAGCTGTATGATGAAAGAAAAAATACAGCTTTATTGCAATTCAGTGCAACGCTGCCACTTCAGCTATCGTGTTTTGACTTAGTAACCAGCTAATGTGGCGTTCAATGCCACTGCAAAGTATTTTAAGTAACTCTTGCAATTTCTGTTTGTGAAAACTAATTTCATGGAAGAAAAATACTTTGAGATTCTTAATAGTGAAATAATAAAAGGGAACTTTTGGGTGTGCAGTTATTGATAGTTGAAGGCTAAGTATGCTAGGTTGTTGCAAGTATGTAGTTATTATTTAACCATAGCTAATTTTAAACAAAAATACAACTGCTGTCTGTTTGGAACTTCCACCAGACAGAGCTCCAGGAAAAAAAGTCATTCATGTCTATCACCACCAAGTATTAGCTCGTTAAGATTTGATAAGTGGGGTCAAATGTGGCTAATAATTGGCCCAGAGTTTTAACATCTGGCCTCAATTTACGTTTCTACCTTCAGGTAAAACAGTACACTGTAACTATGTTTGTGCTTGAAATGCACTGAAAGATGACATTCTCCAATTAAAAGTTGAACTACTCCTGCATTATCTGAGGGCTGTGTGCATGTGGACAGTTACTGTGGAGGTAGCTGGTGCAGTGATATATCTCTGTACCGAATCTGAAGTTTCTGGGGAGCAATGAGCCTGCAGATTTCTTTTTCGGCATGATACTCTGCATAGAGTTATTAGGTTAAAATTACTGCAGTAACTTAAGAATTGTAACTTTAAAATACTTAATTTTTTTACATACCTCTTAATCTTTTGTACAGGGATGATGATGGAAACTTCTATGACTTTTCATCCCTGATGCGACAGAGAGAGAACTGGGAGGCAATTGCTCTATCTGCTACTACACAAAAATACTATATTAATGTCTGCAAGCCCTTAGTACCATATGGCGCTGCACGTAAGAGCAAAATAAAAACACATTCTTCCTGTTGTAGCTAGGGAAGGCAAAAGTGGTAGGGCAGTAGTGCTGGTGGCTGTTCTGACTGAAAAAATCACAAAGCAAAGTATGTGGAGACGGTGGTGTGATTTCAGCACCTGATTTCCATTTGGTTGGTGGGTGAGATTCACTAGCAGCTCTTATCTCATAATAACTGCTGTCCTTATCCAAAGTCTGCTATAGCTCTTAAAGATTAAAGTAATTTCTTGGCACATTATGCTAACTTCAGAATTTTTCTATGGCATCTTTGGACTGAATCTGTCTTGTGCAGTGGAAGACTACGTAACAGACTGTAGCCTTCCACTCTGTGTAATAATCTTACTTCCCCAGTAGTAGCTGCCACTGCTTTCTGCGTGACTTTACAGTAAAGTGAGGATATTGCTGCTATTTGTGATTTTTGGGGAAAATACACCCCGTTGAGTATGGTTTGGACAGTGGCTTGGAGATATACCTGAAAATAAAGTAGTGAAGTTTTATTCCAGGCAAGTATGCCTTAATAACGTTTGGAGTGATAATGCAGTTTTTGTTTATTTGTATAGGTTCCTGTCCTTCTGATGCTGCTGCCTCCCTCATGGAGGGTACAAAATGTACCAGTCTTGGAGAGGTGGCTGGTAGTCCCTGGAGGGAAAATGGCATTTCCATTCTGAAATATATTAATGGAGAGCAGTGTCCAGATAAAATTCGCAATAAAACAACAATATTGCGCCTCAAGTGTGATGAAAGCAGAATTGTAAGTGGACTCCTTCTGGTGGGGTTTTATGTGTTCGTGAGTTGCTCATATCACTGTCTGTGTGTGGAGAATGCGGGCAGCTCTTATCTATTCCCTAGTCACCTGTAGTTGGATGGGAGCCAATCTTGCAAGCTGACTGACTTAGAAGTACTTGAATTTTAGATGCTGTGCAATTTTTGGGATCTTTTTGTACAGTCTGCTAGCACAGATTTTACCATCCGTAGTAGTTTAAATTGTCTGTTTATGTCTTGAAGATGAATGTAGTGCAGGTAGGGAAATGTTTCAAGTAGTAAATAATGCTATTTGCTGTGTAGTTCTTAACTCTCGCACACTTTATGCCTTGCCGTTAAGTACTCTTCTATTACCCTAGGCTGCCTTTAGATCTTCTCTCATTAACTTTATTTCTCCTGATAATTCTGTACTGCTGTGTATTTGAAATAATCACAGAAAAATACTCTGTCCTTGGATTAATTCACTGGACCACAATGGTCTGTTAAGTCCTAGGACTGGCGTTTGAACTGAGCTCAGCTACAAGCTGCAGGTATAACCCTGTTGCACAGAGTCTTACACTGCCGCTCTGCAGGGTTGTCACTCTCTCCACTGTTTTATGTTTAGGAATCGAAGCCAGAACTTATAACTGCCATTGAAGATTGTGAATATACCTTCTTATGGTTCACTGCTGCTGCGTGCCCTCTTAAAAGCAATGTGCAGAATGACTGTCGGGTAACCAATCCTGCAACAGGTAAGGAAGAGGCCTCAGGATTTCATATGTGGAAGAGACTGTGTTCTTGAAGAACTTAATTAGACAAGTGCAGTGGGACACATTCTGTGGATGGTGACTTACAAGCTTATTGATGGTAGAAATATCTTGTAAGGTACTACAATGTCCCTTGGAACATAGTCTGTAGTTCTGAAACTAGTTTTACCTCTGTTAATACGAATAAGTAACTGTTTGCCTTTCTAAGCTAGCAGGCAAATAGAGTCTGGTTGACTGTCCTACTAAATTAAGTTACTGAAAGCTTTCAATACAAAGAAATGTCTTGATTTTGAATCTGAAGAAGAGATTAAATTGTTCCCCAATCTCTCTACAGGCCACCTCTTTGATTTGACATCATTAAAGCGAGAGTCTGGCTATACCATCAGTGATTCACACAACAGAAAGATTGAGTTGAATGTTTGTGCTGAAGCTAAAAGTTCATGTGCTAATGGAGCTGGTAAGTATCTTACCTCCTCCGGTACTGTAAAGATTGACTATAGGGTACCCAAAAGAAATACTTTATGTTCAAGTTTACAGTAAAATGTGAGGGGCAGGTTAAGTGCAGAAGGAGTAAAGGGAACAGCTGTGTGGCTGAATTGCACAGGAAAAGAACATAAAAGTGTTCTAGGAAGTGAAGCCACATATTTCTACCAAACTCCATTCACTTTGGCTCACTTCTAGTCTCAATCCCTCTAGTTCCTAATGGATGGGTATTTTTTTTGGACATGAAGCCAGGAATGCAGATGTTTCTGCTGCGCCTCTTGGCAACTGTGAAAATGGAGACATTAGAAGCTTCCAGCTAGAGCGAACTGAGCACAAAAATTTCTCAGTAGTGATGCTTTGCTGGAGTGCGTCTACACTGGGCCTTGTGTCTGCACTTCAAACCTTTGCCAATCCTCTTTGTAGCTTTCTGTTCTGCTTTGGGTGCTTCTGAAACATCAGTAGAAGTTAACTTGTTTTCTAAGCTGCTGACTTGCAGATTGAATTACTAACTCTTTTGGCAAATTGAATATGAGATAATATTTAAGCATCTTAAATGCTAGGAACATTGCCTGTGAAGTAAAGATTATTTTTGTGTGGTTAGAAGAAAATACTGGATCGATTTGGTTTTTAAGAGGCATCTTAAAATGGTATATAGTATACTAAATACTGTGCTCTGTGATTGATTTAGTGTGTATAGATGCAGTACTTACAGGTTAATGAAGTGTTAAAGACAATATTTGGTCTTTGTTTCAGTGCAGTTTAGCTCAGTTTAGTGGCAACTCCGGATAGTGTGACAAAGCCTAACTTTACTAGGAAAACTACAGTGAGACTAAAATCTCAAGTGTCCCACTGATTATATTGTAAGGTGTGATCTTTGCAGGGCAGTTACATCAGACTTGATCTGTTCTGTTCATTTTTCTTTTTACTTTAGCTGTCTGCATCACAGGTGACCAAAAACCAGTTAATGCTGGAAAACAGAGTAAAACTTTAACTTATGAAGATCAGGTGTTAAAACTTGTCTATGAAGATGGAGATCCTTGCCCTGCAGACCCTGCACTGAAGCATAAAAGCTATTTTAGCTTTGTATGCAAGTCTGATGCTGGAGATGACAGTCAGCCTGTTTTTCTGTCTTTTGATGAGCAGACATGCACTAGTTACTTCTCTTGGCACACTTCCTTGGCTTGTGAGGAAGAGGTAAGGATTGCTTTTACAGACAACACTTGTGGGACTATATTTCTGAGGTGGGTTGGATATTATATCAGCATATTTTAAATTCCTTGGGGGAAAGGTCTATTCCTGTAGTATAGAACCCAAGTTCATACAGAAGTTCTCAAGTGCTTTTCATACTGTCATTTTCAGTGCAGATGAACAGTCCTTGGCAAAGTCCTGCTCCGCATGTTGAGTGAAGTTAAAACTTTCAACACTTCAGAATAACCCCTCTGTGAAACCTACTTAGCTGCTTTTCTGTACAGTTCAAATGGAAGCCATAGTGTGTCATCTTGGGAAGTGATGGTTAAAATAATCTGCTGCAGCAGGCCAGCAGAGCTGAGGACAGACAGCATCTCTGTTAATGGGGATATTCTTTGTTTCAGCAAGTAACTAGTGGCCAGGCACCAGTATGATCAGTTTGCTCAGTGAAAAAGCTGACAAACCTTCATAGCATGAATTTAGGATCTGCTTTGGCTGTATAACACATGTTGTAATAGCATGATTTGGTCAACTCTAGCTAAACTGGTGTTCCAGACAATACTTTGTGCTAGTCTTTCTTTAGTTAATGTAGCTAGTTGAATTGTTACCACTATTGGGTGCACAGAGTAAAAGCCAGTAATAGGAGTAGAAGACTAAATGAGCTGTTGGGTGAATTTGGATCTTTTCTTAACACCTGAACATTACTTTTGTAAATCTGATCATCCTTTTCACTGCCTTGATTACCTCCACTGTGACCATCATTCTCTGCATCAAGTGATTTTTTTCATCCTCATCACTGTCTTAATACTATAGCTCTTGCTTCCATTTAGGAAAAACAACTCCCACTTTCTTTCCCCAACAAGAATTGTCATATGTCCCCTCTTTGGCTACTCTGGTTTCCTCTTCAGTAGCATGTACCATGCTGCAACACAAGTGAACAGTGCCCAAACCCATTGTGCTTCCTAGTCTGTTTATTCCATTTGGTGATCATTGTGCACTTCTGACCAGTTTTCACAGTTACCCAGGCTACTTCAGTGTGGTGATAAGTAGGTAGCGTTGATGATTTATTGGTCCTGAAATTAAAACGTAATTTCGTTTGTTGTTCCTTTTCTAATATCTAAACAAGAATAGACTTTTCAAATTCTACATAGGCTGTCAGTAAGCTTATGCACATTTAAATTGTATGAAATTGGTTCTGAGGAAGTGTAGTAGTCAAGCTATCAAATTGCAATAAAATGATTTTACGTTGTTATAACCAAGCTTGTTTATTGGAGGTGGTCCAACGATGTGTGGGAGATGAGGGGAGGAAGAGATCTTATGAAGTGATAGTGACTATGTATGCTAGAGTATGGGTGCCAGAGCTTTATGACTTGGTATTGTTTTGACAGGGACTCTATTCCATAAGGATGTTTAAATGATCAAGGTTTTTCATGTGCAGCTTGTATGTGCTTAATATCTACAGACAAACAAAAATTATAACAAATGCTGCTTATAAATGTAGCCATGCTTCTGGCCCCAAGAAGGATAGGATGTAATAAAAGAGTAAGATCAATGACATGTATGTTCTTGTAGGTGAAGTGCTCAGTATTGAATGGCAGTTCTGTTATTGACCTGTCTCCTCTGATCCATCGTACTGGGTATTATGAAGCATTTGTGGATGAAGATATTACAGATGTTTCTCCTGACTTTTACATCAATGTTTGTGAGCCTCTCAATCCTATCAAAGATGTTAATTGCCCCCCTGGAGCAGCTGTGTGCATGGTTCCTGTTAATGAATTGCCAATAGTAAGTACTATGCCTTGAATCACGGAAATGTGCAATTCTGTAATAGTTTAATACAGTATCCCTGCCTAGAGACTTGATTTCAACTAGGGACTTGGCAATGGGTTAAAGAAATGGAATGCAAAATTAGAATCTCCTCTGCAAAATTCCCTCTCATTGTTTTTCCCTATAAAGCAGTATTTTCCTGTCCTGAACCCCAGTGACTTCAGTGAATCTGACTGGGTGTCAGAAGATTCAATGCAGTGATAAATATGAAAAATTGCTACAGAGAATTTTTTGCTTGTAGTGCTGTGTGCCAAATACAAAGATGGGGAAGCAGAACATCTTAGTTTACCAATCTGTGGCTTACTCGATCTTATGATAGCTTGCTTCATATTGCAACTGGCTATGTCCTAACATGCTTCAAAATGCATTTAGTACTTCCATGTGAGACTTTGACAGTTGAATAAATAGCAGGGCTGTTACAGACTGTTGGTTAACTTGTCTGTGTTACTACCTTGAGAGATGAAGGGTCTTACCTTTTGAAGGCTTGTTGGTGAGCTGTAGAAGACTGACATAAAAAGTTGAGGTGGTTTTCCATGAACTTTCACATTGATCTAGGGACTGTTCTCCATTGTTAGTGCTGATTTTAAGTCATGTGCTAATAATTTGGCACAATGATGTAAAGAAGAATCTACCTATAAGATGCAGAACCTCCCTGGCTTTTGTCAAGCTTAATCAAAGGGTGTTTTGAGCTTCTCAGCTTGTGTTTTGTTAGGATTGAAATAAAATAGGTGTTCTTTGAGTATAGAATGCGGTTTGCAAAAGTGCAGTAGTTGTACTTCCATATAAACATGAATATTAATTGATCTGAATCTCTGGGCTGATCTGAAATCTAGGTGTGTCCCATAAGTCTATTAATGCATATTTTCGCTTGTGTAGGATATTGGTCGCGTTACTGAACCTCCCAAGTTTAATGAGGCTTTAAATGAAGTTCGCATCACTTACAACAGCACTACTCCTTGTCAGACAAACAACAAATTGAACTATACTTCTGTTATTGTATTTCACTGCAGCCAAGGAACTAGTCTGGTAAGGCATCTATTAAACTTCTGTTAATATTGGAGTGTAATGGGAAGTGGGTCGTAACCAGTGTTAGCTTTGTTTAAAACTAAATCAAGGACTTGCTTCTAGAATGTATGGATGGACTTATTTCATCAAGGAATATACTTCATATTTGTATTCTTAACAAGCCAAAATTTCATTGAGTGCATGAACTTTAGGCTTGAGTGTAATAGGTTCTGATGATTTCAAGGATGAGAGTCCACTGATGTAATGTAGCAGTAACTTATTGCTGGCATTGATCCTGTATTGCACCTTTAGATCCAAAACCTTATACTTTACCTCAGGCTAACATGAGAACCGGTGTAAGTGTAGAACTGTTACTGTGAAATGTTTCCCCTATGTTGTAACCCTTTCCTTAATCATACACAGCTTAAAAAATTTGTATTTAGTTACTTATGTTTTATTTTGTGTCAACACCCAAACACAAAATTGAGTTTCCATGGTAATTTGAGTCCAGTGTTTCTTTAATTTTTTTGAGTGCATTAACAAGCTGTAGAGAACTAATTGGGTATGATGTTTGACAAATTAGAGATTGCTGAAGATCACGGAACTACTTTCCATTAACATGGGGCATGAGCTGAAACTTGAGACAGCTCTGAATTATATGTTCGCACACTTTTGCTGCTTGCAATTAAGCTGAACATCGGAATCTCAACCCTAATTAAGGAAAAAGCTTGGGTATTTCAGTTTCTTCTTTGATTGTTTTCTGGAGCTAGGTAGAATGTGAGTACTTTGGTACTGGTTGTAATAATAAGGCATGGTGTTTGTCCTACAGTCAGTGAAGTCTCGCCTTGGTAGTAACTGAGTTTAAATACTGGGGAAGGGGGGAAATGCAGAAAGAACAACGAACTTGCCAAAAATTAAACCTAATCTCTGTGTTATTTGGTAACAGGGTAAGCCAAAGATGATAATGAAACTTGAGTGCAGTTTTGTGTTTGAGTGGGAAACTCCAGTTGTGTGCCCTGATAAAGTGAAAACTTCAGGCTGCTCTGTGACTGATGAACAGCTACACTATACTTTTAACCTGACCAGCCTTTCTGTAAAATCATTTGAGGTAATGCCTTTTGGTGCTGTGATTCTTTCTTTCTTATTTATTTGTTTATTTGTTTATAATTTTCTATTGCTGTTAACATTTTAATACTGCAGCAAAAGTTTCTTTTAAGCATCCTGGGATATGAGAAAAGACTGAAACATGTGCTTTGATTTGTTTGGCCTCTGACAGAGGGGAATAATATTAGAGGGTATAACATTGTCTTTAATATTTTTGTGAAGGAAGTTGATGAATATACTGATAGGGAAAGGAAGGAGAAATCTTCAGCTTTGACAGAATCTTGAACGTGAAAACAAGTCTGCTGGACAGACTCTATCTGTGGTCTTGTGTACTTTATCTGCAGTTTTGTCATACTAAGGAAGGCCACACTTGCAAAATCGGTCATCATCTTTTTTTCCTAAATTATGCAAGTGTTGCATGAGACTTGTTTTATAAAGCCCTCCTGGTTTTGTAAGTATTGACTGTAGGCTTTGAGGCAGACTTGTGATACTTCTGGTTGTCTGCACAGGTATTTTCTGGATCCAACAGTTACCATGTTGGTGTGTGCAGTAAGGCAGCAGGCTTGCCCCAGGGAAAATGCAAAGATGGGGCAGTATGTCTGACATCTGAAAAAGGTGTGTCATCTTTTGGAAACATAAAGGAAATGAAAATGGACTATAGCCACCAGGATGAAACAGTGATCTTGCAGTATACAGGAGGTGATCTGTGCCCTCCAGGTGAGATTTGAGCAGACTCATTTTTTATGTTAAAAAATTTGCCAAATTTTTTTCTCCGTAAAATATGAGGCTTTGCTGTGAAAAGAGGAAGCAACATTTTGCATATGTTAATAGAAACATGTAGTTTCGTTAAATCACATGTACCGTACTAATCTGCAACATCAACATCTATCTGCCTAGAAGAGACAGTGCAGCCTTTCTGTAGGGATGATTGTAGCTACTTGTTTACTACATCTAGTTTTCTAATTAGGTTTAAACTCAGTGTTTCAGTATTTCTCTTATCTGCCTCTGACTCTTCTTTAGTATTGAAGTACAGGCTTTGGATATGGTCATGAATATGGATATCCCTGCTGTTCTGCTGCATGTTGTTAAGAGTTTATACCTTTCCTTCTCAGTGACTGAAAAGGGAGAGCTTTGTGTGTTCCCCTTCAAGTACAAAGGGAAGACCTATGAGAAATGTATTACAGAAGAAAGGAAAAGGCCATGGTGTGCTACAACTGAAGACTACCAGGGAGATGAAAAGTGGGGATTTTGTGGTAGTGGTAAGTACTTCCTACACTTCCTGTGAAAGGATCTGAGCTAACGCAGGGTTTTAGCTACACTTAAATTCATACGTGCCTGGAAGCCTCTTGCAAAATATGTTGTTGTTTTTTTCCCAACCTCCCCCGTTATAGCAAATGCAAGAAAGGAATCTACCATTATCTTCACATGTGATGAAAATGCTGGTATTGGAAGACCATACCTTCTCAGTGAGACTCTTGGTTGTGCTGTGACATTTGAATGGAAGACTCAGGCTGTTTGTCCTCCCCAGAAAATGGAGTGCAAGTTTGTCCAAAAACACAGAACTTACGACTTAAGAATGCTCTCTTCCCTGACGGGGTCATGGATCTTTTCCCACGATGGGAACTCGTGAGTAATGAGCAACTCCCAGGGAGCAGCTTGCTAATCAATACTGTTGAAGTTGTAATGTGGCGTAATATTTCTGTTTGCTTAAAACTGTCAGTGCTTAACACTACATATGGATAAAAAATCTGAGAAAGGAACCAATTTTATCCAAAGGGATTTAAAATTACATTCTTCATTCTCACTCCTTCCCCATATTGGTAGCCTTTTTTAAAGGATGAATAGGTCTGAACTAAAAGCCTTTTAAAAGCTTTCTATTTAAACTGCTATCTTAACAATGTAATTTTGTTGTTTAAATGCAGGTTTTTTTATTCTTAATAATGTTGAACAAAAATCTTAATTAGTTGCTTTCTTTTAACTCAGGTGTGTAACTTCTTGTCTATAAAGTTTAACTTCTAAGTCTCTATGTAGCAGCTTAGAAGAAAATATGAATAGCAGGAATTCATCAACCTCTCATGCATCCCCCCTCTAGTAAGCAAACAGAAATGAACTGGCAAGGATGACAGCATCTAATTCTAAACCTATGATAAACCATGGGGTAACAAAACTGTTTCATTTACAACTTTGCTAGTAGTTCCTCTGTTCTGACATATCTGAGCTGGTATAGCTTGGAAGAGACACTGAATTTAGGATGGTACTATGACCTTTATAACTGAAAAAACTTTTGGACATTTCTTGACTCTGTTCCAATTTCTAGTTTGCATCCAGGTCAAAATTAACTAGTGAACTAATCTGTTAAATGATGAAAATTTTTTTTTTGCACAGTCTTTTACTTGAAAATGATAGTTAGAAGTAATCTGCCAAACGTGAGCTTGCAGAATAAAGCATGTACTAATTTGAGATTTAGTTTCTTGGATTCTAGCTTCCCATGAGGATTCTAAAGTTTCTGTATCACTTCCTCAGTTTAGCCTAAATGGATTTTAAACTTCTGTCTCCCATGTTCTCTATAGGTACTATGTGAATCTCTGTCAGAGGGTATATATGGGACCCACAGGCTGCCCTGAAAGAGCCAGTATTTGCAGGAAGAGCAACAATGGAGATGTTCAAGTCCTTGGACTTGTCCATACACAGAAGCTAAATGTGACAGGTAGTTACTTTTTTTTCTTGTAGAGAGCTAGAGATGAAAGATTAACTCTTACAGCCTAGCTCTAGTGCTTTTTAAGTTATGGTGAAGCCTTTATTTTGAAATATCTTTACCAGTGAATCTTTTGTTTAAAAACGAAACCAATAAATGCTATTACTCAAATGTGGTATTTAAGTCATGAGAAAACACTGAAGCAATAAACAGTGTTGTCATTAAAGCTGTAAGAAATTAAATGTCCGTCTGAACATCTAGAAACACTTTTTTACTGTGAGCGTGCCCAAGCACTGGGACATGTTGCCCAAAGAGGTGGTAGAGTTTCCTACCTTGGAGGTATTCCAAGGTTGTCTTGACATGGTCCTGGATAGCTAGCTGGCTCCAGGTGGCCCCTACGTGAGCAGGGGGTTTGGGACCAGATGACCTCCAAGGATCCCTTCCAACCTCAACCAGTCTAAGATTGTGTAATTGCTGGAGGGAGAACTGTTTTTGTTCATCCTGTTTGTAAAGGCTTATTCTACATCAACTAACTTCTTCAATTAAAGCAGCGTGTGAAAGACGACTAATTGGCTTCACTCTTAAGAAGAGGAGTTAAAAAAAACCCAACTCAATCTTACTCAAGTTTTCAGTTTAAGGAATGTTTTTAAATTGGTGCTGAGTTTGTAAAATTGAGGGAAATTTTCCATCCAGTTACAAAAGCAATGCCATGTGTTATGTGTGTTTATTGCTTGAGTTTATTTATAAATGGATGTCTTCATTTTCTCTTACATTTAAAAAAAGACATCTTAAATGTAAACATTTATTATGGCCATACTGGTGACCTGAACAGAGGTAAATGGAAAGGTGTTCAAGGATTTTTAAATGGTCAAAAGTGTGAATGCCTCAAGTTACTGAAGTGCTGTAATTGATATATGGTCTATGCGGGGGAAAAAAATCTTAGAAGTAAGGAAGTCTAGAGAATGAGCAAAGGAAATTTCTGTTTTAAAGACCTTGAGTGTCACTATTTTTTTTTCTTCTAGGTGATACAGTGTATATAAGTTATTCCAGTGGGAAAGAATGTAGGAAGAACAAGGAAGTTACAACAATTATAGAACTGAAATGTGCAAAAACAGTTGGCATGCCTATGCTGCAGAGGTGAGTAATAAATTAACATACCAGTGATCTTCATGGCTGCTTCCTTTGTACCTCTCTAGTAAACTCTTAAGTCTTGGGACAGTGACTGTCCACTCTGTTGGACAGTCCCTAAAATAATCCTTGGCCTGTACATGTAAGGCTTGAACCTTCTGGAGTTTCTGCAGTTGTTCACTTCCATAAACAAATGTATTTTGTATTTATCTTGAAATATCTGGGCAAAAAAATTTAAACATCTTACATCCAAATTAGATCTGACAATGGCTGGGATGCTTTTGTTTTCAATGTTAATCATAGTACAACCACTCTTAATTCTGCTCATAATCTGTGTATTAGAGAACACTTACTGTAGGTAAGTGATTGAGCTAATAAAACATGGTGTATTGTTGCCTCAATACAGTGTATTTAACTAGAAGCTGTCTAAAGTGAGGTATATTTGCATGGATCACAAATACTAAGAAGGCTTGATGAATTTTTGTTGGGTCTTAAAGCAACCTTAAATGTTTGTTAGCTAAAATATGTCAATAAAATCCTTTGATACACTGTGTAAATTCTGGAACTTTAAGTAGGAAGGTCAAGTGCAGCCAGATCTTTTAAAGTCTTGGAACTGCAGAAAAATGCTCTGCAATTCTTCAAATAGCTTTTTTTGAGTGCTACTTTGCTATTTTGGCTTACTCTCAGCACGATGCTTAAGCAGGACACTGTCACATGGGTTAGCAGTTGTCTCGTCTCTTTCTCAAGATGCTAAGATCTTGTTACTCTTTCCTAGAATCATCAGGTCTATCTTCTATTTGGTAGGTTTGATGAAGAAAACTGTGCTTACTACATAACTTGGGACACACGTGCAGCTTGTGCTGTGAAGCAGCAGGAGGTGGAGGTGGTGAATGGAACAGTCATTAATCCTGCAACTGGGAAAAACTTCTCTTTAGGGGATATTTATTACAAGTGAGTAAAAAAACCCCAAAGAAATATCAAACCAAGAAAATCTCTACAAGGACCAAAACCTACACTATCTTAGTCCGGTAGAACTGTACTACAAGATAAGAGCTTGGTATGAATATTCTGGTTTGCCTTAACAGTTCTTAGCTGTCAAGTGGAAATAGCACTGAATTTACCTTGTACTGATGATTGATCTAAAGTCCTGATTGTTAGTGCAGGTCATAGCTGGGCTTATAGCTGTGAGCATGTCCAGACATACTCAAGACTACTCTAAAGCTTCCGCATTACTCACCTTGGTGTTAGATCTCTTTACTGTGGATAATTGCTCTCTTCCATAATGTGTAGACATTAGTTCAGTGCCAGGAACTCTTTTTTTTTTGTCTTCCACCTAGAGTACTCTTTGGCTTTTTACGTAGTACCTCTTTACCTGCTCACATGATCCATTGGGAAATAGAAACCCATGCTTCAAAAGCCTTAGAAGTGAGGAAGGACATCTCTGGAGGAATGGTTAAGCAAGCCTGAACTCAGGAGTGGTAGAGAAAGACCAGCAGTTATACTGACTATACTACACATTGAACATAACCCTGTTCCAGAATATCTTTTAAACTACCATATTTATCATCAATACCAATGTTATGCCCTTACTGGTGTTTTGAGAAGAATCAACTCTGCTTGTAGGCCACAAACCACTAGTGTGCAGGATTGGAGTAACTGAGCACAAGTGTTGCAAATAAACCTGTTGTGCAGATGTGATGACAGCATTGCAAGCACAGAGAAGGAAACAAAAATCAAACAGTCCTGGATGAAGGAGAGGAAGGCAGGACAAAATAAAAAACTTGGTGTGATGTGAGATTAAAGATAAATCATAATTGATCAAGCTCAGCTTTCAAGCAGGGGGCTAGTACAAATAGCTCAAAATGTTCTCACTTTGACCAGCAATGTGAAAGGATGGTATAACTAGTTACCCTTCTGGAAAAGATGTCTAAGCTGTGTTATTTATCACAGGTAGAGCACACCATATAGTTTTTACGGTCGGTAGTGCATATGAGCCTCTGAATCATCCTTTTGTCTTCAGTTGATCTTAAATCTTTGAAGGCATTTACATATCCACTCATGCATTGAGGGCAGTGTAACTAGAAAAATTTGCTTTCTGTGCTTGCTTATAAAGATTATATTTATGCTAAAGATAATCTTTATTTCTAATGTTCAGGGAGGAAGCCTCAGTCCTGCATCTTTTCTGGTTGCTGAATAAGTCACTCAGCTTGCTCTGGAATCAACCAGTGGGTAGCAACTACCACTGTCACCAGTCTTATCTTTTGGGAATAATCCAAATCTCTGAGTTGAGACCTTAAGGAAAGACTTGCCCTCTGTTTCCTCAGGTTATACACAGCTTCTGGAGACATACGGACAAACGGTGATAAATATGTATATGAAATTCAACTTTCTGGTATAAGAAACTCAAGTTTCCCAGAATGCTCGGGAGCAAACATCTGCCAGGTTAAAACTAATGAACGTCGCTTTCGGAGAGTTGGTTCTGCCAGAAAAGCAAAATATTTTGTTGAGGGTAAGTAACTGCCCACCAGACAGAATTACTTGATATACTATGTGAATTACTTTATCAGAAAGTGGTTCTTGTTTCACAACATCCATGCTAATCCATTTCTGCAAATCTGTCCAAAGTCTGTTTAGCAAAATTTAGGTTGCTTTTTTTCTTACTGTGTAAGCTCAGTTGCAAATATGGCCATAAGAGGGGTTTGGGCTTGATAACTTGCTGAATTTCCCTTAGCTAGCTACTTTTTTTGTGTGAAGAGCTTGACCCACTGTTCCATAGCAACTCTTTGGATCAGCTACATAAAAGTATAAACTCAGCTGTAGATACTGCAGAGCGTAAGCTGTTACTGCAGAACAAATATGTTAACTTTTCATGGTCTAATGTTAATGGACTGTTCTAAGGAAGTAGTAAACTACAAGGTTTTCTTCTCATTGTAGATGATGACTTGGATGTCATATTTTCATCTGACTCCAGATGTGGTAAAGATAAATCAAAGTTTGTGTCTTCAACCATTTTCTTCCACTGCAATCCACGAGCAAAGGAAGGCATCCCTGAATTCCTTCAGGAGACAGCAGATTGCCAGTACTTATTTACCTGGTACACATCTGCCGTGTGTCCATTATTGTGAGTAGTCAATCATTTTCTGAAAGCAGCTTTTGTCAGCACTTCTCAGCTAAAGGCTTTTTTGTATTCGTTTGTCACAGCAGTTGTGAAAAAAGGGAAAACTGAAAGAGCAGTAGAGCTATATATAGATGGATGGAATTAGTGTTGATATATGCAGTGTTTGGCACATGACTGCTGAACAGAAACCTGTCAGACTGATCTAGACCTACAGCTGGAGAGGCATGGTGGAATTAATATTGTTGTTTTCACTAAGTAAAACATACTGTAGCTGACAGAACATGCTGTTTCATGTTACTGAGAGGAGGAAGCAGTTTGTAGGTGAGGTGTTTTGGTCCCTCTTGCCTTACTGTCTGGAAAACTTTGAAGCCATGGCAAAGACTGGCCTTCCCCTCTATCTACCCACTTCTTAACACTGGAATTAAAAATCATTACAGGTCTTGAAGGAATAATAAGGTATTTCTGCAATTTAATATGATCAGCTAATCTACAGATCTGAAAAGGAGTAACAAGGGGACAGTGTTAAAAACAGAGTGTCTGTATTTAGGTGCTTACAACATCCTTGACATGTAGGCAGCCACACTGTGAAGAATGGAGTGACTGCTTCCAGGACTGTACTTTCTGGCTGCTAGTTTGAAAGCGCAGGGAAACTTGATTCTGATTTAAACAGACAATTAGCTGTTGAGGGAGTTTGACCTGTGTAGTGCCAGTCAGCTGAAAGTTAAATAATTTTTGTAACTTTTGCAGCTTGTTCAAGTGCAGGTTTTGTTCTAAAATAGCAATTTTGTGTGGGTAACTGCTGCTGTGTAAGATCTGGAGGGCTTAATCATGCTCTGCAGTCTTGACTGTAGTTAGTTTTATGCACGATTTGATGCCATACCAGGGTGTAGGCACAGTACATGCTGTTTCTGGTTTTCAAGTTATTTTTTACTTAGATGAAATCACCATATAGGTGTTAGGTTGGACCAACAGGATGGTGTGGCATGTTGTTTTTGGATCTGCTGTTTCTAATCCTGTTTGATGAAATTGGTCAATAGATCTAACTTATCATTTTCTTTTCAAATTATGTTATTAGGTCAACCAGTGATCCAGAAAACAATCAGCACCAGACAGATCAGGATGCCCAAGTACATAAAGGTCTTTCAAGGAGAAGCCAGGCTGTTGGTGCTGTGCTGAGTGTCCTCCTGGTTGTTCTCACTGCATGTCTAATAATCTTGCTGTTCTACAAAAGAGAGAGGAGGTAAGAAATTATGAGGAGGCTTTAGAAGTTTCTTTGTCAGCACTTGGTTTCCTGCCAAAAGTGTAAGGGAAGTAGTAAACTCGAGTTCCGTTTTTTCAGTTGGCAGCATCAGCTGTCAAACTGCTGGTTCCTTCAAATTCTCCATTGCTCTCTGAAGGCCCGTGTAAAGAGGGCTGGAGTATGCAGTTGAGCTGAGCTAGCCTCTATTGTGGGCAGCTGCTAATTATGGAGGATAAAACAATGTGACAGTATTGCTGGTATTTGATACCACTCTCCTTTCGTGGAGTCAAGCTGGATCCATACAACAGCATCAAGGAACAAGTGCAAGTTCTGCTGTTCCTCTGCTTTCCAGACAGGTTTTGTTTTTTTTTTCCCTTAGGCATAAAGTCCAGAGATGTTTCAGAATAGTCACCCTGAAGCTGTGGTAAGGGAGAAGATGTACATCATCATGAACTGAATTTTGTTAGAGTGGTTCAGGGTCAATGCAATAACTTTCAGCTTGCTTGTTGAAATGCTTTACGTTGAAGGTAGAAATCCAGTGAAGAAAAGTGAGGGGTAATAAGCAGATACAGTCTTCCAAATGTGCTGTTCTTCCCTTTCTTTAGGGAAATTGTAATAAACAAGATAACGAACTGCTGCAGAAGAACATCTGGTGTTTCCTACAAATACACAAAGGTAAATACAGTAACAACATAAAGTTTGTTTCTTGACAAGTTTTCCTAATATGAAGCTTTTGTTAATAAAAAAGTAACCTTGTTAATTCAGTGTATGGAAAACATACTGTGTGGCTTCAGGAAAGCCACATAGGTGACATATATATATGTGTGTGTATATATGTATGTACACACACATACATCTATATTGTGAAATGGAGAGGAAGAAAAAGTTGAGGAAATGAAGAGTGGTCCGTAAATCACAAAATGACACATAAATGTGCAAGAAGAGGGCAAAGTCTGTTTCAGTTTAGTGAAAAGCAGTGCTCTTGGAGTGTTTCTGTCTTAGGGCTGTATTAAACCCAAGGCCACGTGGGGTCTGACAACTGGGGCGATAAGCATGTGGCAGAGTCTGGAGGGGTAAATATGCATTCTCATCTTGCATTCTTTTTTTCTTGCAGATAAACAGTGAAGAAGAAGCTAATGAGAATGAAACAGAGTGGCTTATGGAGGAAGTTGCAGCACCAAATCAGAGAACAGAAAAAGGAGGGCAGGAGAATGGTCACATTACTACCAAGTCTGTTAAATCTGAAGCCTTTACCTCTCTCCATGTGGATGACCTGGACAGTGAGGATGAGGTGTTAACCATTCCGGATGTAAGGATTCAGACAGGAAGAAGACTGGACAAGAGCAAGCATCCACAAAATAAGCTACCCAGTCTTAGCGATGATAACAAAGCTTATTTGTTGAACGGTGGAAAGGAAAGGAAAACAAAAACGGAGCCAGGCCAGCAGCAGGCACAGAACTCTACAAATACAGTATCGTTTCATGATGATAGTGATGAGGACTTACTGAATATTTAATAACCCCTCTTGTGCCTAATCAAATATATATAGAGAGATTATATATAACAGGACAACATTTCCAACCAAATATGAGGACTTCAGCCTGAAAATTATTTCTGAATTTTGCCTTTAAAGAGAAACCATTAAAAAGGGAAGAAGAGAAAGATTTCTTGGTTGTTTACAATGATCTGTTCAGTAATGACTGGATTTCTGACAAGAAATCTGAGTTATGTTGACTCTCTAGCCAGGACACTTTTTTTTTAAGCCTCAGCATAGATGTTAAATGCTCACTTAAAAAAGAGAAACCTTTGAAAGGAAAGGATTAAGGCTCAATGAAGCCCCTGGCTTCTGAGATTCAAGTTACCTGACTACTGTTGTTTTAACTCCTTGTATTTATTGATCCTCACTACTCAGGTTTGCTTAATAGTAACATGTTCTTCCTGCCGGCAGGGTATTGTTCTATGGGTTCACCCGTCATAAGACAAGGAAAAATATAACTTTTGTGTGTTGGGATGATTTGATGTAAATTTTGGAACTGGTCTAATTTATCTTGTAAATTTGAATATCCATTCTAATTTAAACAGATCATTGGTTCAAAGGTGTGGACTGAAAGGTACAATTCTGTATAGCTTTAGCCTGAAATGGTTGCTGCTGTTCTCATGATATTTTTTTGGTACTGGTCACATGACTGACTTCATCAGTATTTGCCTAAGCAGCTGACAAGCACCCAAAGATTTTTTTTTTCTTTCCTCTTGATTATGGCTGGACTAGGCTGACTTCACAGAGAACCAGAGTTTTCAAGGATGTAGAGGCAGAATTCCTATAATACAATCTGCACTGCCCAGTGGGTCATCACCAAGAAAAGCCTAACTAGAGGAGCCCTAGTCAGCATAATACCTCTTTCTGGTATTAAATTCAAGGAAAAAAAATTTGTGCCAATGTTTTCTGATAGACTAACTTCTTGTTCTCGTTCTACAATCCTGGCCATGGTCATTGATTTGAAGTGTTGCTGGTAATGAATGCAGGTCAATTTTCCTGTAGCAGTCTTGCTCTTCTCCAGGTGTTTCCTCAGTAAAATTATGGACAATAATAGGGTTTCAAAGCATTGTAGAAGTACGTGCATTGGTCAGAATTTTTTGAAACTTTTTGTTGTTCCTTTTGGCTGGCTTACTCAGTTTCAGCAATGGCTTCTTTTTATAAAAACTCCATTTTGAATCAAAATAGTGTAATATAAAGAATTCAGCAATTTCAATAAAAGTTATGAAGTGGGTATTCCAAGTCCCACGCCTCAGTTCTGGAATCCTTCTTAACACTGGTTTGTAATGCTGCGTGCCAGCCTGGTGATATCTTTGTTGCTGTGATAACTGATACCTCAGTCACGTCACTCAAAACGAGAACCAATGTTTGATGACAAAAATCAGAATATATAGGTAAGCCCCAATAGTTTATTCTTTCTTTTATCAGTCTTGGTTTTTCTTTCTCTCGTGTTGTTACCAGAGGAGCTGTAAATCAGTTTGGCTTAAGCTGCATCTTGTCAAACTTAAAAGCAGCATTTTTCATATTTAGGATTAGGTGAGTTGGGGAGAATGAGAGGCTTGACGGTGCATTTTTTAATACTATCAGTTATCATTGCAATGGTTCTTGCAATGGATGTTGAAGAGTGCTGCTTCCTTTGCCCAACTCATCAAAGCTTTCCTTCTCCAAGTCATCTTGGAGTTGTTGGATCCATGAACCCACTGCAGGAAGTTATTTCCCATGCATAAAATCACTTTGTGTCGTTTGTTTTGGCCATGCCTAACAAGGTGAAGGTAGAACAGAGTTATTCTGTTTGGGGGTGCTTTTCTGAGCCGTATCAATGATATATTTCTAATTTGCATTTGACAGCAGGAAGTGACTTCGGTGCCTGCTCTTGGAACTATTGCCCACTTTTATCTAGGCATCTGTAGGTAGACTGACTGAATCTTATCCTGCTTAGAGCTGGATGCATGATTTGCTTCACCAGATTATTTTCCTAGTAGGATACCCTACTTCACCATAGGGAGGGAAGTGCTGTGAGAACAGCAGGGCCCAAAGGAGTATGTACAGATGGCTGGGCCAGGAGCAGAAACTTTACACCCTCCTTGTGAAGGCAGTCTAAGAAATCCACCTGCCAGGCACAGTGCCACCCAGCCCCTCTTTGAACTGACTGTAGAGAGGATGGTGGGAAATTGGGAAAACAGGCCCAGTCTGGATCTAACTTTTTTACTCCTTGTGAAACTTACGTATTTTGTTACCAACTGTTTAAACAAAACTGCTAGGAAAGAAGTGATGTGGGGGGGTTTTGGGTGTATTTTTAAGATAAAGCCTAATGTCTTTAAACTTCACCTGCTTCCCAGGCAGGCTTTGACTTCAGTTTCCTTGGCCCCAGGTAACTGCACACATCCTTCTGCTAAGGAAGGCTGTTAGCATGGTGACTGCTGTGCACTGTTGTGCCCCTGTTCCCCTCCCCAGCTCCACACGGAGCCCCTGCAGCTGCAGAGGTGAAGGTCTGGTGTGGGGTGGTGCTGTGCTGGGCTTGGGGTAACAGCTGTGAGTGGCCACAGGAGAGGAGTTCTTGGTAACTTGTTATAGGTGCTCTTGACAGAGAAGAGGATGAGGTAGGAGAGGAGAAAGCGCATCTGTGTGATGTAGGGAATGAAATTAAAGGGTTGGTCTGCGAAGCAGCTTTCACAGCTGGTTAGGCCACTCTTGCTCTGTGGCTGATGAGACAAGGCTCTGTTTCAATCCCCAGGCCAGAATGGCCTTCTAAGCTGGTTTATTTCTTGGAGTGTATTGAGATGAGGTCTTTAAATTTTCATTGTTGCCTAAGCTATTTAAATATATTTCCAGGCCATTTTTCACTTTTTTCCCCTGTCTTGAGAATATTAACCTTATGCTTTTCTTTCTGATGGAAGCTGCTGTTGTCAGCAAAAGATACAGGAGTAGCTGGTGTCTATCCTCAGGCAGGACAAAGTACTATTGGAGCCTAATATAACTATTTATTTGAGGTGCCTGTAATGAAGTCTACCTAAAGTCTTACAGGTATTCCATGATAAATTTAGCTGTTTTGGCCATAAGTATTGTATATTATGGCTTCCCACAGCTATTCCCAGTGCATAATTCTGTAGTGAATGCTTTTTCTCTTCTGTATCACTGCAAAAATGTGGTGAGGTGACAACTGTGTTCCCTGATGTAGGCAGGGAGAAGTATTCCTTGGAAATGGAAGACTGAAGAGTAAAAGATGAGACATATGATGCTGGAGTTTTCAGAAAAGCTGTTCATTTATTGCCACATGGGTCAACATATAGACACTTCTTTTTCACAGTGCACTTACCTACCCTTTACAGATCCTGGCTAATAAACTTTGCTCACATGTGGTGCCCAGCCAGTCTGCACTACACTTGCGTGTTGCTTGAATGTTGGTGGAATTTTCCATCTTTGTTTGCTCCTTAAAAATGCCTATTATTTGAGGAGCTGACTAGCCCAATTCAAACAAATAAAAAAAACCCGCTAAAGGGCTGTGGCTGTCAGGGGCTTTTCAGGAGAAAAGGAACATATAAGTGCTCTGTTAGGGGTTAAATGCAGATTTTGCCTGGGTGAATTAAGGTCTGATTTCAAATGAAACCTAAAAAATAAAGCTTGCAACATGTAGTTTAATAATTTATGGAGTTAGTCTTGACTTTTGGTCAAATGTCTTTGTTACTTAAGTAGCTTTGCTGCCAACTAAATATATCAGTGCTGCAGAGAGGAGCTAGTTGAGGTTTTTGAGGTGGTTTTGATGACAAAATGCCAACCCTAGATGACATTTTAGAGCATGTGGGAGAATTTGACAGGTTCCAGAAGCAAACCTTTTTTGTCCTGTGTTTGCTTTCTGCTGCCTTCACCCCAGTGTATGTGGGTGTCGTCTTCTTTGGGTTTGTCCCTGAACACCGCTGCTTCAGCCCCGGGGTGGCTGAGCTGAGCCAGCGGTGTGGCTGGAGTCCGGAGGAGCAGCTGAATCACACAGTTCCCGAGTGGGATGGCCACGGGTCCAGTTACAACAGCCGCTGCAGGAGGTACGAGGTGGACTGGAACGCAACGGGAGTCAGCTGCACTGACCCTCTCGGCAGCCTGGTGGGCAGCGGGAGCGCTGCTCCCCTCGGTCCCTGCCGCGACGGCTGGGTCTACGACTCCCCAGGGAGCTCCCTCGTGACTGAGGTAAAGGCAAATGCGCCCCGTTTACCTTGTCCCCTCTGTTACAGGCAACCTGAGGGGTGTGGGAAGGGGTCGGTGTAGCCGTGGCTCTGCTAAAATACCGCCTGCTTACCTGGAGAAGGGATTGCCTCTCGCTGTGGAACTTGCGCCAGGGGCTTTACAAGTCATCTGGTCTCTGTCCTTGCTCTGAAGTGTTGCCTTGGCTGCTCAGGAGGCTTGTATCTCCAGCTGGGGAGCAAAGCGTGTTTCAGCAAATAAATCCCCAGGTAGATAAAGTCCAGTTCAGAATGAAACTTCAGTCACATGAGAGGTCCGATTGGTGGAGGTGTGTAAACAGTGCAGCTTGTAGTGCTGCAAACAAAACTGGACAATGCAAAGCTCTTAATTTCTTCCCCCCACCCCCAACTTTTTTTTTTTTTTTTTTTTTTAGCGAATAAAGCCTGTCAAAGTTTGTTTCGAGTATGAATGGATGGCGGAGGGGTAGGGGGGGAAGGTAATGGCTTCTACAGTTTAACAGCTTAAGTCAGGAATAAACTGCAGAAAAGCTGATGGCTGTTTTGTGTTCTCAGAAGGGGTGAGAATAAACTGATGATGGTACTTAAGCTACTTGCTGTTCTTTAGCAGTTTAGGTGCTTAAACTTTAAAAATAAATCAGTAACTGGGATGACAAGCTTGATTGCATTGTAGAAAGTTCCACCAAATTTTTAGGGATCATCGAGGTCAGGATTCTTTCCTCTATATGTTGAACACAAACAGAGGAGCAGGTAAATTCTATGCTCTGTCAACTTCAGAATTTAGTTTTGTGAGAGGCTGGAACTAGATATAAGATGGTGTACTGTAGGTGTACTTCTTTCAAGCAAGGTATGGTCTGTATGATATTAAAGTGAGGAAGTGAGGCACCTCAAACGAAGGGTGACCCAGGCCTTCTGCACAGCAGCAGCTCACAGGCACATCTTGCTGCAAAAGGCTCCAGCAGGTGCTGTGGTCCATATGACCCCACCATCATCTCATGAGATTGTGGGAAGCTAAAAACTTGCGGTCTGTATGGGTTCACGCAGTCATGCTCTCACATCAGTTGTCTTCGCTTTCCTGCTGAAGGGGGTGCAAGGCTGGGCTCATGGGCCACTTTTTTCACGGGATAACCAGACATGTCACATGCCTCTGTGTGCATTTTGTCAATGAGTCCTGTTGCTCTAACAGCTGAGCAAGGGAAAGGGTGGCACAGTGTGAGAAGTGTTACTATGGCCAAAGGAAATATTTGCATATAGAAGAATATTCTCATGGAAAGCCTCGCAGAGCATCAGGAGAAATATCTGGTTTTGTGTTCAGGTGCGTAGATTCAATTAAACTTAGTTACCAGCAGGGTGAGAAGGGGTCCTCAGTCATGTTAAGAGAGGTTTTTGAAGTAACTTGTTCTTAGTAGCTTTTTAGTAGGTTTTATGTATATCTACAAGTAAGATATGACAAGTCAGACCAGATGGCAAATATATGTGGATACCCATGCAGTATAAAGCTTTGTCCTGGATACAGAATACCTGCTTTCCAGATGCATACAAAAAGCTGTTTGAAAAGCCCAGTGTGATCATCAGATCCATGATGGTTTGATCAACAAAGGCCAACACAAGTTAGGGTGCCAGTTTTGATGGGTAGTAACTCATCTGTATTCTTTCCAGCAAAGAGATTAAATGTGAATTGGAAAAACCAGTAAGCTGCTCCAGGGCTTGTTCCAGTTTTTAATGTTGGACACTTAGCACACAGAAATCCTACTAACTTAACTGACAAAACAAGTGTTGACTCAGAAACGAGTTTAAATCTTTAACTGAAGAGAAGGAGACTTGTGGATGTGAGCCAGCTCCTCATTTCACTCTTTTGTCTCTGACTGTGGTTGCTCCTTTAGTTTGACCTCGTGTGTGAGGATTCCTGGAAGTTGGACCTCTTTCAGTCTGCTGTGAATGCTGGGTTTCTTATTGGCTCCATAAACGTTGGCTACATTGCAGACAGGTATGTGTGGGCTGACAGCAAAATCCTATGACCTCCCTTATTGGTGTTCAGCAGCCAAACTTAGATAAAGGTTGTGCAACTGATACAATCTCTGCTCTTCTCAAAATAAGGCTGGCCACCTGGATGTTTAGTCACAGTATGAGGAACAAGTACCCTGCTTCTTGGTTTATACTTGGCGGTAGGCATAGATCTGCTCAGTGAGTCCTGCAAAGCCTGCAAGGACCATTTTAGTACTGTACACCCCAAACTTCCTACTGTGCCACATCAGAACCTTGGGATGTTGACCAAAGCTAGGAACCGCTGTTTTGGAGCTCCCACTTGATCTGTTACACTCTGTGTGGCTACAGCTTGGGAACATCTTGCTTCCTTTGGAGAAACTTAGAAATTGTTTGCAGAGAGATTGCCACATGGGTGCAGCAGTCACTGTGAGAAAGCAGAAATCTCTTTAGCTGTTCAGAGCCAGCAGAATCAAACTCCCTAGTTTAGGCACTTGGCATTAAAGAGTAACAGCTGCCAGGATCTGAAGACCCATTTCCCTCCTTGTTCCTCTCTTGCCTAGGACTGTTAAAACAGCAGGCTCTGAGTTGCTCCAGCTGTGAAATACAGCCCCCTCATAATGAGATCCACACATGCTAGAGTTTTGAAGATTAAGATTGTGGTATATAAACCCTTTATAAATCTAATGCTTGTGGTAATATCAGAGTCATAATATCAACTTATTTTTCACCCCCAATATAATATATGTAAATATGGGACTATTCTTTCTTTTCTGAAAGTTTTTGCAGAATTGCAGAGCAACTGTGACAAGAACTTTTCACAGATCAGAAAAGCAGATAAATGAATAATGAGCAAAGAATAAAAGCATGTCTCTATCCCTTGTATAGCAAAATTGGATTTTTTTTTTCCCCTCAAAGTTACACAAAACTCTTACTACTTTAAAATGCCTGTGCTTTCATGACTAGTGGTTTGCTTCATGCATATTATTTTCCAATCCAGGTTTGGCCGTAAATTTTGCCTCTTAACGACAATTTTTGCAAACATTGTCTGTGGAATCCTTCTGGTCTTTGTGCCTACCTACCTGTGGATAGTCATCATCCGGTTCCTGCAAGGGCTGGTCAGCAAGGGCTGCTGGACTGCAGCCTACATCCTGGGTGAGTTCAGGAACTTCTCCCAGGCATAAGACTATCTGTAGAAGATATAGGGAAAACCTCAATTAAAAAAAACTGAACAAGAACCATTAAAAAAATGCCTTCTATGGTGTTTTATCAAGGAGTTTTCTCCCTCTTTGACTTCTCAGGATTTTTTCAAGAACTGTCATTAGGGAGGAACAACAGTAGCTTTCAAAACTCCGTCAAATTGTGGCATATGAGGGCTGTGACCTTGAGACAGGCTTTTCCCCTATGGCACAGCTCACCTCTGCAGATCCGGGCACCTGGGCTCCTCTTCCTCCCATCGTGCTCTGGCTAGGGAAGGTGATGGCCCCCGGCAGACTGCATCTGCTCCAGACAGGACGATGACAGAGGAGACAGGAAGAGGATGGGGAAAATTTGAGGCATTTTTATGGCACAAAGAGCATTAAAGGCCAAACAGAGGCTTTGCAGCCTAAAAATAACTGAAGAACCCAAAGCCTGTACTTGCTGAGAAAGACAAAGTGTTTGTATATCTGTGTATCCACTTGTCTGAATGGAGGCTAAGCCATGAGAGGAGCCAACCTCTGTGGATGCCTCTACCAGTGCCCTGCACCAATTGTGTCTGGTGGTGAAGCACTGCTGTGTGGCCAGGTTGGGTTCGGGGCCATCTCAGGACCGTTTTCTTGTGCAGGGTGGAGCTCCCTGTGATTTCTCTAATTTCTCTGGAATGGAGTTCAATCCCTTGTATGAAATACCCAACACCAAGCAATCACTCAAGCAGCAGATTAAATATTTTAAATGCTGACTAATAGAGCCTTATCTGGACTAGGACATCAGGTGGCTCTACTAGATAGCTCTGAGTGATGCAGTTCACTGTGATAGGGGTAAAAACGTAAATGTCAATGCCCTAAGCCTCCATTAAGTCTTAAGGGGACCCCTTACTTGTGCAGTTATAGTGTCTGATACAAATAAAATAAAAGCACCTATCCCACAGTGCAGGCTATCTTCTGCTAAGACATGATTGCCCTTTCCAGTGCATTTCTAGATGCTTGCTTGGCCTCTTAATTCTTTTCTTTCCACAAATGAAATCCTTATCGTCTCTTCTGGGGAACTTTATGCCATTTCAGAGCACAAAGTGCCTTGCAGGACAATGACTTGCCCTGTCCTGATATTTTCCCTCAGTTACATTTTATTACTTCTGGATTCTCTTGAAACTCTCTCATAAAAAAGGTGTCACCCAGAATCAGCCCTGAAGACCCCTAAGGATGGCCAATACTGCGTGCCCAGGAAAGGGTACAAGGACAGAACAACCTTGTTACCCTGCTCTCCTGAGGTGCTTGTCTACACTTCAGCTGCCTTTGGCTCAGTCCTACTGAGCCTGAGGAGATGTCTTTGTGCATTATTTGGCCAAGCAGTATTAGTTAATCTGTAATTCCGAAACTCAATGCTTCCTTTAGTTGCTAAATAACTGCTCTCTGTTATTTTCCTAATCAGTTTGCTTCCTTGAAATCATACAACTGCACACAAATTGTTGAGTGCACTTGAGCCTGCCTGCTGGAATAGTTACTTTTAACTCTGTATCAACAAGACTTAAGCTGCGGGTCTATGTTTTTGATGTGGAGTTGGAAAGTGCAGATGAATTGTGATGCCATCCTGAGCAAGGAGCTCTGTGCCATCCTGCGATACAGGCTTGCATGCTTGGAGTGAGATGCAGGCTGAGAGGTGGCACTTTAGAAACAAAATCTGCTTTGTTATTGGGTTGCAGACATTGTGTATGTTGGCATTAGATTTTACAATGAAATCCATCTGTGCGCTTTGTCAAGTGCTTGATTTACTCAAAGATCTCCATGACAGAGGACAGTACTGAATGTCTTAGGCCAGTATAAGACCAGGAGCGGTGTTTTCTTCTCTACTGAAGTTTGGGTGACAGAAAAGCAAACCTTTCCCTATAAGCATTGGGGGATTTTTTTCTGGAGACGTGTTGGGAAGCCCATGATTACCAAGATGGTTTCTTCAAGGTGTTAATATGGCATTGGTCTTCCAGTGTCCCCACATAGCAAGTTACTCCTGTGCTGAGTGGTCATGGCATTCACCCGTCTTTGTGCGTTTGCAGTGACAGAAGTTGTTGGTCCACAGTACCGGAGGACGGTGGGCATCCTCTACCAGGCGGCCTTCTCCGTTGGGCTCCTGGTCTTCGATGCCATCGCTTATGCCATCCCTCACTGGCGGTGGCTGCAGCTCACTGTCACTCTGCCGACCTGCTTCTTCCTTCTCTACTACTGGTAAATGGGCTTCTGTTGTACCTCTGCCCACAACCCCAAAAACGCCCACAACCCCAAAAACTCCCAGCTTCTTCTGCTTCCTGAGGCTTGATACTGAGGGAGACTTGACATTCCTTCTTGGTCGTGCACACCTCTTGGTGCAAAGAAGAGGTTCACAGCAAAAAGGAGAGGGAAATACAGGACCCCTCAGCAACTGAGACCTTGTTGAATCTTAGCCTGTGCACCTTACCTGACCTGTGTTTAAAAGACGGATCACTTTGAAAAACACTAGAGGAAAATAAAATTAATATAATTTATTTTATTTAAGCATTTCATAAAGGAAAATATGTCCCTTGACATAACTTAGTGGACTCTACACTGAAAATATGGTTGAGATATTGTCTAATGCTACCATAACTGTAACATGTTGTTAGCGTGTTATTTTAAGGAAAAAAATTTGCAGTTTTTTGTGGTCCAACCAAAAAAAAAAAAGCATATGGGCTCACCTTAATTTTTATTTCTCCCTTCTCTTTTTAACTGATATTTTTTTTGGTTTGAGTGCTTTGGATTTTATAAATTTTCTGAATGTGTCAAGGGGTTAGGAATAGTAGAAAAAAAATTTTGCCTTGTTCCATATTTTTGAGTTGGTAAGCCAGTTCTAGCTTCTTTACTGTAATGCCAGAACTGAAAAATGGCTCCCTAAGAAGAGCCATGCATGGTAAATGGGATGGTTAAGATAATAGGGTCATGATATTGGCCACCCTTCCCTGATTTATCCTTAATAAACTCTTGTTTGATTGAAGTCATTACCTCAACTGTTTCTCTTCTAATCTCAGCTGTGAGATATACTACTTTTTCCTGATTGTGGAAGTGGGAAGTAACAAACAAAACCCACCCACCTAAACAAAAAAGCTATCTCCCTCTATTCAGTCAAAGCACTCTATCCGAAGTCTCCATACATGGAAGCACTGTGTGGGCTTTATGTTTTGGTATATAATGTCATCCACTTGTGTTGTAGGTGCCTCCCAGAGTCTCCCAGGTGGCTGATATCTCAAGGAAAAAATGACAAAGCTATGAAAATTGTCAGTGATATAGCTAAAAAAAATCAGAAAAAGATGCCTTCCCATTTTGAGGTGAGCCCAGGGTTTGCTTGTGCATGTAAATAAGCATCACCTTCTATCAGTTCCTCCCAGTAGAAACCTAATGCCCTATGTACTGGCTCTTTCATAGGATATTAAATTTGAGGAGGAAGATTGTGGAAAGCAGAATCCTTCACTAATTGACCTTGTCAGGACACCACAGATAAGAAAAAACACACTCATTTTGATGTACAATTGGTAAGAATATAATGTGGGAGAGCTGTTTTTGAAGCTCTGGTTTGGAAAACTCCTTCAGAACTCTGATCTCTGTTCTTTGACTGACTAACAAATCCAGGGTTTTCTTCTCTGCCCAGGTTCACAAGTTCTGTCCTCTACCAGGGGCTCATCATGCTTATGGGAGTAGCTGCTGGGAACATGTATCTGGATTTCCTCTATTCTGCACTTGTTGAGTTCCCGGCTGCCTTCATCATCATTGTCACTATTGACCGTGTTGGGCGGCGCTACCCCTGGGCTCTGTCAAACCTGGTGGCTGGTGCCGCCTGCCTCCTCACAGCCCTGATCCCTGAGGGTAAGTCACCTGAATGAGACCCCGTGGGGGCTTCCCATCCTGTCATCCAGGTCCTCCATGCTGCTTAGTGAGGGTCCCTGTGCTCATAAAGTGCTAACTGTTCCCATTCCCTCACTTATGCAGGTCCCTTAAAAACACCAGCTGACATGGGACCAGAGGTCCCCCAAAATAACACTGTTGTATTGACTGACACCTGCTAAATCACTGGGATACTTTCAAATGTGTTGAATGCATTTCCTCTGCAGATATACATTGGTTAAAAATGATTACTGCTTGCATCGGGAGAATGGGAATTACAATGGCTTTTGAAATGGTTTGCTTTGTAAGCACTGAACTGTATCCAACATACATCAGGTAGGTGCATCCTCTCTCCAGTTGGCACTTGGTCTGGAAACAGTTGAGGCTGATGTGTATGTTGTCTTTTATGATAAGTTATCCTCAAGTGTGTCAGAGCTACAATTAAAATGCTTTTTAAAAAGGTAGCTTAATAAAGAAAACAAATGTACTTTTAGAAAGGGGAAAACACATGACTGAAATAAAGGGAAAAGTGGAGAAAACCAGGGTGGGTGAGGGATCTGAAGTCCCACACAGTGCTTGGTTTTGTCCTGCGCAAGAGTCAGAGTTGTGATCCATCCCCTTCCAGCTGAAGTACTCTGACACTAATGTGATCCCTTTGCTACTGAACCAGGAATCTCGGGGTGATGGTTTGCTCCTCCTTGTGTGATGTTGGTGGAGTCATCGTCCCATTCATTGTCTACAGACTGGTGGAAGTCTGGCATGAGCTGCCACTGATCGTCTTCAGTAAGTGCCACCTTACCTCCTTGCTGGCCTCTCCCAGGATGCAGCAGTGGGACCTGAATTTCAAAGGGAGGGAAAAGCCACCGAGGCATCTGCTGTAAGTTCAGCAGGAGCCCCTTGCCGTCTGTGAAGCCATAGCTTTCAGTTTATGGCAACCTGGAGCTTGTTTATGCATTCAAATCTCCTTTGCCCTTATTATTTCTCCTTGTGTTTTAAAGGAAGTCAGAGGTGAATATAGGTTCGACAGGTAACAAAAGAGCTGAGAAAAAATTTGAGATTAATATTTGATGGATTCAAAGCTGATGAATTGCTGCTCTTCTGTGAGATATATCGTCTCAGTCCAGGAGCCAAACCCTAGAATTTCACATAACTACAGAATTGCCTGTTCAGTGGAATACAAGTGCAGCTGTTATGCTTCAGCTTTTCCTACAGTCTGTTAACTGGCTATTCTTCAGCTATTTGGAAAGAGGCTGGTAAATATATGCAAGATAAGTGTTTGCAGACGAGTGACCTGAACTCTCAGTTCAGGGTCTGCAACACTTTTCTGAGTCCTTAGATCAGCACATTATTTAGAGAAAAATGTCTTGAATAAAAATATGTAGTTTTTAACAGACAGTGCATCTAGAAGGTGCTTAGTAGATTTAAAATATATATGCCAAATATGTACAAACTGGGTAAAAGAAATGATCAGTGGAGAAGTTAATCACGTTGTTGAGGAGATAATACATTCTGTATGTGTTTTCTAATCTTATGTGAATAGCATAGAAATAGAATAGGTTTTCTGGCATACTCTTGCAATGGGAAGGGTTCTTTCTGCTATAAAACCTTCCTCTAAAGACAGAAGGATTGCCTGTCTAGTCTGAGGTGTCCTAGTTTGGTGCATACCTCACAAGAGAACTTGTCTTGTTGCTGTCTCTATATGGCAGCCACATCCTCCAGAGGTGGCATGGCAGTTTTGCGTATAGAGGCTTGAGGCGCACATCTTGTATGGAGAAGATAATAAAATGCCATTGGCAAGTCTTTTCTGTCAGGCTGTGGTTGGTATATGCTTACAAGCTCTTTGTGTCTGTGTTTGATTTGAAGCTATTCTGGGTTTGACTGCGGGTGGATTGGTGTTGCTTTTGCCTGAAACTAAAGGAAGAGTTTTGCCTGAGACTGTGGAGGATGTTGAAAACTTTCATAGGTGAGTCATGAACTCTCACCAGCTTTCACTTGAAATTGGGCAAAACCTCTGTCCAGAGGCCCTTGGGGAAGCCCAGGGGTTACTTGGCTGCCTTCTTTGTTTCCAAGAAGTTGCTGGTTAATTTTGAGACTCTTACTGGACAGACTTTGGACTCCTTTTACCACATGTACACCTAGGCATCTGAAAAAAAGTAGCCCAAGCCTTTACTGTCTTGTGAATAAAAATGCACTAGTCTTTCAAATGTGGTGGAACACCATTATAAATATTATTTGTGTTTAAAAAAACCTTAATAGCAGAATAAAAAATCATCAGCCTCAATAGCAACTTTGCATGTGGTGTGTGAAGCACCTGCATCTACTAAGAAGCCAGAGCAAACCTGGAAGAATAGATAATTTTCTTGGGGCCGAGGCAGAGCAGGTGAAGAAGTTAGGTGCTCACTGAACACCTTCATTCCTGGTTGATGTTCCTGTCTTGTTATTCTTGCAGGCAAAGTGCTTCAAAGGGCAAAAAAATCTATCTCCATGTCAGAAACCCAGAACATAACTGAAGAAGGTGCAACTCTTGCCAGATAGTCTGCTTTAGGGCAGTAGCATGGAAAGGTAAATTGGAATAAATACTCTTTCAAAAGTCTTGCCTCCGCCTCTTTTATTCTATTATTTATTTATTTATTTTATTTTCTCTGCATATTTTTTATTTATAATGTTTAGGGTTTTCTGAGGGGATTGTCCCTGTTGCTGCATAGGTGCTTCCCTCTCTGTGCACAAAGATAAATATACTTTATGGCTGGGAAATCTTGTACCAGCTCTGTGTGGACTTCACCATAGGGAGAGATTTTAACTTGGGAATGGTGGGATCCTTCCCTTCGTGAAGTCTGCCTTTGTTTTTTCTTACAAAGTGGCAGCATAATATAACAGAAACTTATCTCTGTTGGGGAATCAAGGTGACTACAAATCTGGTTCAGTCATGTTACAACTTGCAACAGATTTACACAGACTTTGAAAAAAAAAAAAGATACTTTATTTTGTCTTATTTTATTGGCTAGTCACAGGGATGGATAGGATGGGCATGAGGCAACTCCAGAGTGTGAAAAGGGGTACATAGGTGAAAGGCTCCTAATATTTCATAAGGTAATAGCCTTATAAGTGTGCCCTACAGGGGCATTCCTTTGGAGTGAGCTGGGCTCAGGCTTGGGGACCTGCAGGTCCCTGTAGGACCAGGGGTCCTGTGTCTCAGGGAACATCAGGGACAGCACTGGGTCTGCCAGGAAATACCCAGCAGCTTTCTCAGATTACCCAGCCCATCCCAGGGAGCAACTGTAACAGACTTGTGGTTGCAGAACAAAATAAGCACAATGGTCCTGTGGTTCCCCTTTGCTGTTTGTGTTGCTGGTCCCTGTCACTGCTGGGGAACACTGGTTTTCAATGAGGATACTGTGAGCAGGGAACAAGATACCTCTACCCTTAGATAGTCACCTGCAGGGACAAAGCTCCCATCTGAGCAAATCATTACTGAGCAAATCTAGCAGGCAGGGTGAAATTCCCCCAGGATTGCTTCCCAGTGTGGCAGTATGGTGACCTTGCCCTTGCTTTCAACTGACCTGACCCTCAGTTAACGTTCAGTGTTGCTGTGAGGGCCTCAAAGGCAGGAAAGCATGTTGTCCAGTGAGGGCAGGGCCATGACAAGGTTGCCCTGAGAAGGGTAGGGACTGATCAGGAATGATATGACTTTGGCCCAGGCAGTTGCAAAACTAGTGTTTGCTTCAGGGTCAGAGGGGAATAATCTTGTCCTGAGAGGGGCAAGAGGGACAGTGGGGATGTAATTCTGTGTCTTATAGAGTTGGTGTCCTGCTGTGGTTGCACAGATGTCTCTGCTCTGCAATAAAAGAAATCTATCAGAACAGCTGACTTACAGTTCATTGATGCAAAACCTGTTGAAAACTCTGCAGAAAGAAAATGGAGGAGGCAGTAGCAAGTCAAGCAAAGCAAGTACTGAGATGAATAAATGAGTAGCTACAAAAGCTGACTCTTGAGACCCTTACCCATTGCACTGGTTTTTATTTCCATGAGCACTGCTGCTGCCGGGGTAGGGACTACAGCTGTGGCTGTGGTGTGCCTTTGCTTTGCAGTCACCTACAAGTGATAATGGCATTTGGTTCTTGGTGGCACCTTAATGAGCAAAAGAGCAAATGTGCTTCATTCATTTCCTTACTGCTGACCTCTGTCTCTTTATGGATTGCTGCCTGGACTTGGGAAGTCTAAGAGATATGCAAAATCAGGTCCAATTGCACATGGTTGCTCTCAAAGTGTGGAGCAGCTTTGTGTCCTGGGTGGGTGGTAGAAGTAGATCTTCTCCAGGGCATGAGACAAGCTCACATCCTGCCTCAGATAAAACAGTTTGCCGGGTTCCCTTCCTCTTAATAGCAGCTGAAGCTTGTCTGTTCCTGGGGCTGCTGGAGCATAACCAGCTCACTGCCAGGGCTTTCTCTGGAGCTGGGGAAGGAGCACTTCCCCAGGACAGGCATACCACCATCTGACTGGCAATCCAGGGAGCATGCAAACAGGACAGTGTCCAGGTTAATGAAAGTAGGACTAGCCCTTTGAAAAGACCCTGTCCCTCACCTAAGTACTTAAACCTGGACTTTATAAGAGCTGTGCCTAAAGAGAACATAAAATCTCCATGTTTCAGGGTACCCTTGAGCCCTCACTAACTGGGTTTTGGAAATAATTGCTGTTTACTTTGACAAAGTTTCGTGGTTTTGCCCACTAGCCCGTCCCTGGGGCTGAAGATGGTTTTGTCCAGGTGAATTTCCGGACAAGAAGCCAATCGAAAAGTTCAGTAATGCCTTTGTTAATTACATATTTAAGAAAAACGGAAGAGAAGGTAGATTGCACAGTTGAAATTAAAAGCAGCAGCCATGTAGAAGAAGCGGCGAGCCCGAGGAGGGCCAGGCCCCCTCCTCCCCTGTCCTGGGCCGGGGGCAGGTGTGGCATTGAAGCCCCCCTTTCTCTTGTGAGAGTGAAGAGGAAAAAAAAAAACTTTAAAAGACTGACTGTTTAGACGAGAGACCACTGCAAAAGAATTCTTGCTAAGAGATAACTGAACGTCCAAGGTTGAAGCTGGCAGCTGAAGCTGCTGCCGGAGAGAGAAGAAAGTTTTGAAGGGGGGAGAGCTGCTTCTTCTCCCTTTCGC